>CP149048.1:18340000-19063570 GCA_038024825.1 Polylopha cassiicola
GCGCGCGCGAGGCGGGCTTCGGCGAGCACGGCGCCGCGCCGCGCCTGTGGTGACCGCGCTTGCATATACACGTGAGTGCATAATATCTATATATCTATCTTCTATTTATTTATTTATTTATCAAAAACAATTTTACAGTATTACAGCCTTAAACTAATGCACTGTAAAATTCATAATACAAGCAGTTAATAATTATATTACCCAATTACAAAATTACAGACGTTACTCTCACATCCAACGCCTCACAAAGAGTCATACACTCCCGACAAAGATCCATCCATTCTATCTCTATCTATACCTATATATAAAAGATAGTCGTGTTAGTTACTCCATTTATAACTCAAGAACGGCTGAACTGATTTGGCTGAAAATTGACTGACTGATTGAGGTAGCTTTGAACCAGAAGAAGGGCATAGGATACTTTGTATCTTGTGGGACGAAGTCTGCCGGGACCGCTAGTATTACATATAATATTATAAACAAGCTGTCCGCCCGGGCTCCGCACGGATCCCTTTTTTTATAGCCTATGTCCAGGCGCGTGCTGTGAGAGGAGCGTAGGTATGGCGCCAGGGTAGGCACTCCATACGGGAACAGTGTAGCTTTCTAACAGTGAAATAATTTTTCAAATCGTCCAGTCGTTTAGGAGCTTATTCAATCCAAACAAACCAACCTTTCCTATTTATTATATTAGTATAGAGGTATAAATAATTTGATAATGTGTTCTTGTTGCAGCGTATACCGCAGTGCGAGGTGCTCTGCTAGTGGTTGTGTGCTTCGCTTAGCGTATTGCAGCTTTACACGAAAATAGCCTTTCTCGTCAATAATATATGCTAACGTTTACTCTTATACTGCTATCGGACGTAAGGGCGAGAGTTGCGTGCAGGTATGAGGCGTTCTGAACGAACTTTCAATAAATTGGTCCTTGTTTTTATATTAATTTAAAATGAAATAAGTTCCGCTATTATGGATTAGTGTTTTAAAATGTTTTCTCTATGAATTACTTAGTTGTAATTTTTTTTACTAGCCAATATTATTTGAGTTAAACGCGTAGGTATAGTATAGTATTTGATGTTTCTTTTTACATTCTGCCAATATTATAACAATATTTATATTTTAAAACTAAATTTGTTTGTGGCAAAGTGGTTTATAATTATTATTTTTTTAATTAATACGTATTTTTTACTACTTGTGGGTTCTATATACTATGGTACTATTTTTTGTTTTGCGTTTGAATTAATTCGTTTAGAGTATCGTGGCTGTGAAAAAAAGTTTCCATTAAAATGATAATAAAAATGTAATATTATATAATTTGTATAGTTCAACTATAGATGAATCAGCTTTTTAAAACTGAAATGGGGATTGTCCCTAGATGTCGCTAGTCTGGAGCAAGGGCGTGTATTGCATATAGGCACGATGTCACTAATGTATGGAGTGCCTACCCTAACGCCATACTTACGCTCTCTCTACTGCACGCGCATGGTCTGGAGAGAGCAGAATTGAGTATAATTTTTGAATTTGAGCTGTCATGTTCCACCAATGAGAGACAAGCTACTTGCCTATGATTAGTGGAACATGACAGCTGGACCTCATTCAAAAATAGCGACATCTAGCGGATTTTTGGCGATAACCCCTCATTAAATAAAATGTATATTTCCAAATAAAGACGGTGAGTAAACTATTGTAGGCTATGTTTAAAATGTATTGGGATTGTGTCATCTAATTGTTTTGTTTCCATTATTTATAATGAAATATCAGCGTTTAAAATTATATGATAAATACTTAGGAGCTTGTTTCACAATATTCAATTTACAAATTTCAATTAATTATCTACAGGCTGTGTGCAAGGGCGTGCATTCCATATAGGCACAGTGTCACTAATGTATGAAGTGCCTATCCTAACGCCATATTTACACACCTGCCACTGCACGCGCCTGCCTGTGTAGATTGTTTTTAGTTCCTTTGAAATTTGTGACATGTAAACTGTTTTTCTTTCAAATAAGTTACAAGTAGATTACTCGGAAGCTACTTGGATATAGTGAAACAAGCTTGCCACTAAGTACTTTACTACAATTAACCGCTACGTACTATCAAGATCGGCACGTCCCTACTACGAAAAGACGATTTGAGTTCAGATACTCACATAATATAAAGATATACTATGTTTTGACTATGATTATTTTGTAATTATTACTGATGCTCTCGCGGTTATTGCATATTTCAGTAACACAACAATAACAACTTCAGCTCAGTTGGCTACCAATATGGGAACTGTAAAGATTTTTTAAAATAATATACGCGAGTTTATTTTAATAATAATTTAATTGACAATCAATTTACAAGTTGACATTGGCTCTAGTGTATTTGACATACTTGTCTAAGTTTTTTTTGACATATTGTTTGCTACTATGACAAACATTCCAACGTGTAATATTAAAAATAATGTAGTGTCTGTCTATAAACTATTAATGCAAGTTGGCCGACGAATTTGACACAAGAACTGACAGCTGTCAAAACAAATCCACTGACGCTGTCTGCTGTCAATTAGTTTTCTGCCGGCTGCTATGCTATGTAATTAAATATTTTGTTTAATTTGACTTTGACAAGTTTAGGTTGACAGCTAAACATAATTTCTGACGTAATTACGTAAAACTTAATTTTCTTGCTTGATTTATAAAGACAAATACATATTTAAAATTATGTGAAACTATGGTCAGATAATAATAAAAATACAAACATAGCCTCGCTAAGATAGTACAGTCGGAAACCCACTTATAAGTTCGAAACCAAAAATATGTATACATGAACTTTGTCATAATAATGGTTTGTGGAAATATTTTTGGTGTTGACTGTACATTCTGGGTAGTAGGCCCATTTCGTACATTATCTGGTACTTTGTAAGGAGATATGCAATGGCGTGCGTTGCATATAGGCACAATGTCGTGGATGCATAAACTGCCTACCCAGGCGCACTGGGACATACAACGCGACACTACGTAATATTTTGATTATTTAATGTTTAACCAATTCTTTTTTATCGTAAAATCGTTTACTTGTCAATTAATCGAAAGAAATTTAATGTAGGATATTGGAAAGCACTTAAAAATTAATTGCACAATGTTATAAAAAAACATGTTGAAATTAAAAACGTAACGGTGTATATGTGATTCAGAATTTAATGCCTAGATGCGTGTTACCATAGAGTAAAGAGGGGGTGAAAGTGGTATAGTCTATGGCTACACTATGGGCCTTTTTAATCTAACGCTTACTTTTACTAAGGTTATAACTTTCTTGTATACTCGGAAATCAAGTAAAATATATTGTAAGTGGGTGTTATTACTAATATCTTTCTCTTTCAAATCAAAGTTAATGATATTTAGTTTTATTGTGGTGAGAAAAAAGGAGAATAATTTTGTAATAAATTTCCCACTTACAATAAATTTTAATGGATTTTGGCGTTGATCTAGAGGAATGGGATAGAAATTGTTGCTAACGTACAGTCACCATCAGATATATATACACGGGCGAGGTGCTCAAATACATCTGAACAACATTACATTTCAATAAATTCGTTACGGTAAATATGGCCAATGATATCTCAACATTCAATTCGTCACAAATATATGAGCATCAACTTTTCAATAATATGTAAACAGTACACGCGTTCATAAATATCTGAACACTTAAGGAAAATATACCTTAAGTCACTGCCATACAGTTTAAATTCTTTTGTACAGATGTAGCGAATATGCCTGTCTCATCGTACACACTAAGTTGTAATGAAACGCATAATATACCTATAAATTTCAACCGGTTAAGTAAGACTGTTTCAGCTTGATGCGTAAGATGTTGCTTAGTAAACCGAGAGTCATGGATCGAATCCGACTCTTCAACATGATTACTAATTTTTTTTTTAAATATTCTATAGCCTATGTTACTCGTGGATAATGTAGCTTTCGAGTGGTGAAAGATTTTTTTAAAAACCCAGTAGTTTTTGAGCCTATTCATTACCTACAACCAAACAAAGTTTTCCTCTTTATAATAATTATGTATTATAGTCTGGTCGAGGAGTTCTCTGCGAAAAATTTATCAGTTGTCTTAAAAATATGGGGATTGTTGCATTCGATTCAGAATTTAATTTCGAGAAGGGGGTATTTTTTTCCGCCATTAGTACAATGACAATGATCGATCGATGACAAGACAAGTGATGTCGACATTGGTAGCGGATTTTCGTCTGCTGTATCATTGATAAATTGGCATTGTGGTTAATGTGTCGGATACGCGTTTATAGAACGCGGCTGGTTCGAGTTCGTGACTAGGATATATTAGTGTATTTTTTTTTTCATTTTATTTATTTTGGAATTTTATTAAGATCATTATTTTGTACAAAATAATGATCTTAATAATTTCTATAATAAATTAGGTTACCTGCTATATTAAAATTTTATTTGTCGCAAGTTTTTTTCTTCATTTATTATAGTCTATAATACGGTGGCAGGACATTCGGAGATCGGACATAGGTACGTAGAATCGAAACTCGTATTAGTATTTGCAGTTCGTTTATTACCTACGGACTTTTACAATTGATGAAGTTGTTGCGTACCTAATTAAACGACAAAGTATGTAATTAATTAAGCTCCATCATGTCTCATCATTTCATCATCTGGTTACCATAATAATTTATACTTTACACACGAACACTAAATAAACTATAACTAGAAAATACACAATTTAACTAAGGTTAGTCTTGGAAGTGTCTCAGCGACGTCTTCAATATAAAATAAGGTCTGAATAAAAATACAAAAGGAATAAAATTAAAAAAAAAAACACAATTCTTCCTGGTCTCGAACTTAAACCAGCTGCGTTCTATGACCGCGTATCTGACTTAAACCACGAGGCTAAGCAATCAATTATCAGATTGACGAAAATTAATTACCAATGTTGACAACGACTTGTCAACGACCATAATATATATTATGAGATTCTTTCATAATTAAATAGGATACGAACTGAACAGTGACAGTTGAAGTTTGGCAACAGGAAACAATAGTAAGTATGACAACGTCGCAATTCTCGTTTGCTTTGCTTACCTAGTAATGATACCATGAGACAGAATATTCACTACATCTGTACAAAAGAATTTAAACTGTATGGCAGTGACATAAGGTATATTTTCCTTAAGTGTTCAGATATTTATGAACACTTGTACTGTTTAGATATTTTTGCGTGGTTATGTGTCCAGATTATATTGAAAAATTGCTGCTCTTATATTTGTGACGAATTGGACGTTCATATATTATTGACCTTATTTACCGTAACGAATTTATTGAAATGTAATGTTGTTCAGATGTATTTGAGCACCTCGCCCGTGTATATATATCTGATGCTGACTGTACCTATCTACATACGTTACGTAGGTAACAAGGGCGTGCATTCCATATAGGCGCAATAGAAAAATTGTATACAATGCGTACCCCGACAATGCACGCGCTTGCTTACGTATGTCACAATATTTATCCCCGCCCGTAAAATGCGATTAGTTAGATGTTGTTGCTAGCATAGTGATAGTGTAATTATGTTAGTTATTCGGATATAGGGTAACCTAATTTGAAAAATTAACTTTTGAATATTAGTATGTTATTATTAGTTTCTTGTGTAACTGTCACTAACGGGCTATTCGGGTTTTTACAATATTTTAAGTGGATTTGGAAAATATACGATACGAGTAAATGACGTACAGCCACCGCTAATTATAAACACAGTAAGTACATAATAATATGAGATTCATATCGCTTATATAGGTATTAAAGTGACCGAACTCAAAATATGTTAATACGCGAATTTAAATTTAAACGTTAAACGTGATGACATAGAATCTATAATTGAGTAACGACATATTTTGAATTGAGTCACTACAATACTTAAAAAGCGACATACTTACTGCGACTTTTGTACGGGCAGCCCCCGTTGTCAACAGGGTTTGATGACCTCTTCGGTTACTACCTTAGAGAATACATAACTGGAGGCGGCTTCGACAGGCGTTCCCCTCTGCCAAGGTATAAGATAAATTATCTAACGCGTTTGTAAAAACTGTTTTCAAACAGGTCACTTTGACAGTGTCACAATCGATATCGAAGAGAAAAGAGCTCCAGAAAAATGTCTTCCTGCGCTGAAATAAGTTGCAAAAATCCATCCACTATATCAGATATACAAAAAAACAGTATTTCCTTTCATCTGCAGATATTTTTTTTGTTCGTTAATTGTTATTTTTCAAATAATTATTTTGTCATTCACCACGCGAGAAGCATCGATTTACGCATCGATTACGTTTTTATTCGTTTAAAATCGTTTAAAAATTTTCATGATAGTCTATGGTCAACAAAGAGTAATGACACACATGTATAAAAATTTTGCAGAGTAGTGTATCCGATACTAGGCGTTAAGTCCTTTGAGTTAAAAGCGATAAAAGCATCCATGATCAAACTACGGTTAGAGATGTACTTACTGGACAATATCAATGTCGATGAATTTACAGTACAGATGATGAAGAAGTACGCGTATATTTCAGTATATCAGGTATTATTTTATTAAAATATTTTATTTCTTTATTCGAATTTCAAATGGTTTAAGCGTACCAGCAGCTTGGAATTCGGTTGTCTACTTTGTACAATTTTTTTTAATCATGGTTGTTGATATTGTAATCTCTCCAGCTCAGCTGTAATAGACATCTGCCTATTTTTTCATGTTAAACGTAGTAGGTAATTGTAATTGTTTAAGCATTATTACTAAAAGAAAATGACTTGTTTATTGAACTACGTAGTAACTAATGTTCAATTATATAATAGTATGAATTAAAAGAAGTAAATACATTATTATGTATGAAGCAGTGTTGGCAAAAATGTAATCGCGATTAACGATTGACGATTAGGCGATTACATGTAGTTACGATTAGCCGATTGACGATTAGTTGAAAGTAACCGATTGACGATTGCTAACTACTGTAATCGCAATCGTTAATTTCTAATCGTAATTACTAACTACTTTTTCAAGGAATAAGACTTTATCAGCGAGCAGTTACTAAACATATGATGTTGGTAGTGCTGATGATGAACCCTGAAGACACTTCTATGGATCTCAATGATGGATAAAGATAGATATATCGTGTTTGGGCTCATTCGACTCGGCATGACGAGCACTTTCTAAACACATGATGTTGGTAGTGCTGATGATGAACCCTGAAGACTTCTACGGATCTCTAAGATGCATCAACATAGGCATATCGTGTTTGGGCTCATTGGACTCGGCATGACGAGCACTTTCTAAACACATGATGTTGGTAGTGCTGATGATGAACCCTGAAGACTTCTACGGATCTCTAAGATGCATCAACATAGGCATATCGTGTTAGGGCTCATTGGACTCGGCATGACGAGCACTTTCTAAACACATGATGTTGGTAGTGCTGATGATGAACCCTGAAGACTTCTACGGATCTCTAAGATGTATGAACATAGACATATCGTGTTTGGGCTCATTCGACTCGGCATGACGAGCACTTTCTAAACACATGATGTTGGTAGTGCTGATGATGAACCCTGAAGACTTCTACGGATCTCTAAGATGCATGAACATAGGCATATCGTGTTTGGGCTCATTGGACTCGGCATGACGAGCACTTTCTAAACACATGATGTTGGTAGTGCTGATGATGAACCCTGAAGACTTCTACGGATCTCTAAGATGTATGAACATAGACATATCGTGTTTGGGCTCTATCGACTCGGTATGACGAGCACTTTCTAAACACATGATGTTGGTAGTGCTGATGATGAACCCTGAAGACTTCTACGGATCTCTAAGATGCATCAACATAGGCATATCGTGTTTGGGCTCATTGGACTCGGCATGACGAGCACTTTTTAAACACATGATGTTGGTAGTGCTGATGATGAACCCTGAAGACTTCTACGTATCTCTAAGATGCATGAACATAGGCATATCGTGTTTGGGCTCATTCGACTCGGCATGACGAGCACTTTCTAAACACATGATGTTGGTAGTGCTGATGATGAACCCTGAAGACTTCTACGGTTCTCTAAAATGCATAAACATAGGCATATCGTGCTTGGGCTCATTCGACTCGGCATGACGAGCACTTTCTAAACACATGATGTTGGTAGTGCTGATGATGAACCCTGAAGACTTCTACGGATCTCTAAGATGTATGAACATAGACATGTCGTGTTTGGGCTCTATCGACTCGGTATGACGAGCACTTTCTAAACACATGATGTTGGTAGTGCTGATGATGAACCCTGAAGACTTCTACGGATCTCTAAGATGCATCAACATAGGCATATCGTGTTTGGGCTCATTCGACTCGGCATGACGAGCACTTTCTAAACACGTGATGTTGGTAGTGCTGATGATGAACCCTGAAGACTTCTACGGATCTCTGAGATGCATGAACATAGGCATATCGTGTTTGGGCTCATTGGACTCGGCATGACGAGCACTTTCTGAACACATGATGTTGGTAGTGCTGATGATGAACCCTGAAGACTTCTACGGATCTCTAAGATGCATGAACATAGGCATATCGTGCTTGGGCTCATTCGACTCGGCATGACGAGCACTTTCTAAACACATGATGTTGGTAGTGCTGATGATGTACCCTAAAGACTTCTACGGATCTCTAAGATGCATCAACATAGGCATATCGTGTTTGGGCTCATTGGACTCGGCATGACGAGCACTTTCTAAACACATGGTGTTGGTAGTGCTGATGATGTACCCTGAAGATTTCTACGGATCTCTAAGATGCATGAACATAGGCATATCGTGTTTGGGCTCATTCGACTCGGTATGACGAGCACTTTCTATTGATGCATCTTAGAGATCCGTAGAAGTCTTCAGGGTACATCATCAGCACTACCAACATCATGTGTTTAGAAAGTGCTCGTCATGCCGAGTCCAATGAGCCCAAACACGATATGCCTATGTTTATGCATCTTAGAGATCCGTAGAAGTCTTCAGGGTTCGTCATCAGCACTACCAACATCATATGTTTAGAAAGTGCTCGTCATGCCGAGTCCAATGAGCCTAAACACGATAAGCCTATGTTCATGCATCTTAGAGATCCGTAGAAGTCTACAGGGTTCATCATCAGCACTACCAACATCATGTGTTTAGAAAGTGCTCGTCATGCCGAGTCCAATGAGCCTAAACACGATAAGCCTATGTTCATGCATCTTAGAGATCCGTAGAAGTCTTCAGGGTTCATCATCAGCACTACCAACATCATGTGTTTAGAAAGTACTCGTGATACCGAGTCGATAGAGCCCAAACACGATATGTCTATGTTCATGCATCTTAGAGATCCGTAGAAGTCTTCAGGGTTCATCATCAGCACTACCAACATCATGTGTTTAGAAAGTGCTCGTCATACCGAGTCGAATGAGCCCAAACACGATATGCCTATGTTCATGCATCTTAGAGATCCGTAGAAGTCTTCAGGGTTCATCATCAGCACTACCAACATCATGTGTTTAGAAAGTGTTCGTCATACCGAGTCCAATGAGCCCAAACACGATATGTCTATGTTCATGCATCTTAGAGATCCGTAGAAGTCTTCAGGGTTCATCATCAGCACTACCAACATCATGTGTTTAGAAAGTGCTCGTCATGCCGAGTCCAATGAGCCCAAACACGATATGCCTATGTTCATGCATCTTAGAGATCCGTAGAAGTCTTCAGGGTTCATCATCAGCACTACCAACATCATGTGTTTAGAAAGTGCTCGTCATACCGAGTCGAATGAGCCCAAACACGATATGCCTATGTTCATGCATCTTAGAGATCCGTAGAAGTCTTCAGGGTTCATCATCAGCACTACCAACATCATGTGTTTAGAAAGTGTTCGTCATACCGAGTCAATATAGCCCAAACACGATATGTCTATGTTCATGCATCTTAGAGATCCGTAGAAGTCTTCAGGGTTCATCATCAGCACTACCAACATCATGTGTTTAGAAAGTGCTCGTCATGCCGAGTCCAATGAGCCTAAACACGATAAGCCTATGTTCATGCATCTTAGAGATCCGTAGAAGTCTTCAGGGTTCATCATCAGCACTACCAACATCATGTGTTTAGAAAGTGCTCGTCATGCCGAGTCCAATGAGCCCAAACACGATATGCCTATGTTGATGCATCTTAGAGATCCGTAGAAGTCTTCAGGGTTCATCATCAGCACTACCAACATCATGTGTTTAGAAAGTGCTCGTCATGCCGAGTCCAATGAGCCCAAACACGATATGCCTATGTTCATGCATCTTAGAGATCCGTAGAAGTCTTCAGGGTTCATCATCAGCACTACCAACATCATGTGTTTAGAAAGTGCTCGTCATACCGAGTCGAATGAGCCCAAACACGATATGCCTATGTTCATGCATCTTAGAGATCCGTAGAAGTCTTCAGGGTTCATCATCAGCACTACCAACATCATGTGTTTAGAAAGTGTTCGTCATACCGAGTCAATAGAGCCCAAACACGATATGTCTATGTTCATGCATCTTAGAGATCCGTAGAAGTCTTCAGGGTTCATCATCAGCACTACCAACATCATGTGTTTAGAAAGTGCTCGTCATGCCGAGTCCAATGAGCCTAAACACGATAAGCCTATGTTCATGCATCTTAGAGATCCGTAGAAGTCTTCAGGGTTCATCATCAGCACTACCAACATCATGTGTTTAGAAAGTACTCGTGATACCGAGTCGATAGAGCCCAAACACGATATGTCTATGTTCATGCATCTTAGAGATCCGTAGAAGTCTTCAGGGTTCATCATCAGCACTACCAACATCATGTGTTTAGAAAGTGCTCGTCATACCGAGTCGAATGAGCCCAAACACGATATGCCTATGTTCATGCATCTTAGAGATCCGTAGAAGTCTTCAGGGTTCATCATCAGCACTACCAACATCATGTGTTTAGAAAGTGCTCGTCATGTCGAGTCCAATGAGCCCAAACACGATATGCCTATGTTGATGCATCTTAGAGATCCGTAGAAGTATTCAGGGTTCATCATCAGCACCACCAACATCATGTGTTTAGAAAGTGCTCGTCATGCCGAGTCCAATGAGCCCAAACACGATATGCCTATGTTGATGCATCTTAGAGATCCGTAGAAGTCTTCAGGGTTCATCATCAGCACTACCAACATCATGTGTTTAGAAAGTGCTCGTCATGCCGAGTCCAATGAGCCCTAACACGATATGTCTATGTTCATACATCTTAGAGATCCGTAGAAGTCTTCAGGGTACATCATCAGCACTACCAACATCATGTGTTTAGAAAGTGCTCGTCATGCCGAGTCGAACGAGCCCAAACACGATATGTGTATGTTTATCCATCTTCGAGATCTAGTACCTAGTCATCTTTAGTGTCCAACATCAACATCACCAGGAGACATCATGACGAGTGAAAATTATATTCACCCCTCTACGACAACCAACCAGTCCTGCAGGAGCCGTCATCTCTTAAGCTTTCACGGGAATTCAGATATTTGTATGGGAATCAATGAAAAAGTAATCAAATAATCGTGATTACACGATTACACTAATCAAACTACTTGATTAGTCAGTAACCGATTACTGGAGTAACCGGTTACTTGACTAATCGGTTACTTGAGTAATCGGTTACTGAGCAATCAAATTAGTAATTTGATTACATTTGTAACCGATTGATGCCAACACTGGTATGAAGTTAAAATAATTATATTAAAATATAAATTGGTTGATCCGCCATTTTGTGTCAAATATAGATAAATGTATCGACAGCCACTTAATCAAGCACTATGTAATCGGTTCAGTTTGGCTACTAATACATTTCAAACTTGTGTACGGATACGACGTTTATAGTCTTGTTTTTGCTAGTGTGAATAAATTCCGCCTAGTGTTGACAGTTTCTATTAGTATGCGTGTGTAACGATGAGAATTATTTTTACATCAGTGTGCAGTTTTTTGTATGTGTTCCTACCTCGTCCCCCGCTAAAAGTGGCTAAAAATTTTGTATGACGAATAGTGTCGAAGCCGCCTCCAGTTCTGTATTCTCTAAGGTTACTACAATACATTTGTAGCTGACTGTACATCTTAATTATAAAGAAATTCGTTTAAAAACCTCGTGTCGTATGTCTTTACAAATGTTTAAAGCTAGCAGGTCACAGTTTAGTGTCATAAATGAATTGACAATAAAACGTTTCGTATTGTGAAATTATTGTTATTAATTAAATGTTTAAAATGTTTCTATATCAATATCAATTATTAAACGTGTACAGTAATACCCCGCACTTACGCGATAGGTGGGTCCGAGCGGTTGCCGTGTAAGTCGAATTCGCGTAAGTCGGGGTTCAACATTGCATATAAATACATATAAAGTTTGTTTAATCGGGACCAGAGTTTAAAGAAAACAATAATTTAGAAGAAAAATGTTTAATAAAGTGTAGGATAATAAAAAAATATTACATTGTTATGAATAAAGTAAGCTAAACCGAAGTTTATTTTGATGTCGAAGGCTTCATATATTCTAACAATGTTGCCTGACGAGTTAAATTTTTCTTCTTTTCACGTAAAATTTCCTCGTAGCATACCAGTAATTTTTTTATCCCTCGTTTTGTAGTAGAAATGCGTTCTTCATTAGAATTAATTTTTGCTAAAATTTGTAACCCCTTTTCAATTGAATTGAGCCCTTCTGTTAAGTTTGCAATTGTCATTTGATTTACCGATTCAACTGGGTCTAGCGAATCAGCTTGTTCAATGTCTTGCTCATACTAGCAAATACAAACAATTTCACGCGGAACACGTTTAAACCTGTCGCAAATTGAACACTGAGTGGGCGGAGCGAGAGAGCCGATGCGCGCGGCAATCAAAATGAAAAACCGCGTATCTTCGAATTCGCGTAAAACGGGGTAGCGTAAGTCGGGGTATTACTGTATGTCTTATTAACTATTGTTACCTAATGATGTATTATTTTTGTTTGTTATTGTCAATGGGGGCGCCGTGCGTTTTTAATCCACTGAATGCGCGTCGTGTAGAATGAGGTCCAGCTGTCATGTTCCACCAATCACAGGCCAGCAGCTTGTCTCTGATTGGAGGAACATGACAGCTGGACCTCATTCTACACGACGCACATCTAGTGGATTTAAACTCGCGGCGACATCCATTGTTTGATCTGTTTTTATACAGATTAGAAAATGCAATAACTTTGTAGATATTGTTTTGTTGGCACATCTGACTTTTCTTTGTGTCTTGTGTGTGTGTCTGTATGTATATATCTCTAAATCGTTTAGTTATTACCGATGACCTGAATATAAATTTACTCGACTTTGGTACGATCCAGCCCAAACCTTGCCAAAAGCTTAGTTGACTCGACTATAAATATCCAGGGTTGTCCCGAACTGTTCACAAATCTTTGTACATAGTTCGGGCTGATGTCTCCCCCGTCTCATCCTGTAGCCATACGATTGTCCTGTTGATTGTCTGTCAAGACGCTGTCTTCAACTACTTTGGCTGTGCTAAGTCAGTATAATTTATGAATTGATAAAGTAATATTATGTAATATACATATATCGCACACCTAGATCTAAAGGGATCTAACTCAAAAACCGGAAGATTTGAGTTATTCACACCATCGGACTCCAGCAAAACCCACCTACACTAAAACAGATTTCGGCTAATATAACTCTGCTAGCTTTATTATAAAAAGTATAAATTTATACAGAAAACTCATGCGTGCATATGGATATTAATCAGTTTCTCGTCTCTCCTGAAAAAGTACCTTTTTTGAGTTAGTTCTCTTTAGATCTAGGTGTGCGATATGAAATCCCAAAGCTGTGCAGAAATCATATTCTAAATACAGATATATATTTTATTTATGATTTCTCTGTTATTGCACTTTGGATTAAAATAACTGTAACGGATTTAACTCGCATAAGCATATTAACGACGTTCTGAAAATCATTTTATCCTAACAAAATACGCGAGCTGAATCTATGTACAATTGTTTTGTTCCAAAGTCCTTTCCATTCAGTATTTTATGTACTTAATGACAACTGTTAAAGTATTATTTGAGTTTTTTTTGTTTTATATTTACAATGACATCTTTTTTGCAGTAGCTAGGACAAATAATTTGTTAAATATGAATATAATGTAAGCTTAGTTATTTATACTGTTTTTCATCGCGATGATTCCCGAAATGTGTGATTAGACCTGTTACTATTTTATTGGTTTATTGTATCGTTTAAAGACAATATGTTGTTGCGGTATAAGTGCCTTTAAATTTATTTTACTTTATAAAAGCGTGAGATTTTACAGAAAATAATATTATGAGGGTTGGAATTGGGATCCTTTTTTAAAGAAAAAAATAATGCTTATTTCATAATGTCTGAGTATTCAAACTATTCACTGAGCCCTTTTTGATTGAGTTTGATATGCGGACTATATCGAATATTACATACTAGCTTTCTCAAAGCGCACTTACATATTATAAAATATATTAGACCCTTGAAATTTCCGAAAATAAGCTAGTCATAACTTGAAAATACCATGTTATGATTTTCTTTAAGAAAAGGTTCCAAATATAGATAATCATAAAAAATACATTCTGTATGAATTATAAAAAAAACATTAATACCTGTGTTTATAGGTAATTGAATTAATAGTCATTACAGTATCATAAATTTATTTTCTGCAATCTCTTACGATAATCCGTGTCAGAAAGTACCTAAGCAATTAAAATTATCTGTTTGTACAGTCATGTCATTAATAGGTACCTATACATTTACGAGTACTCTATATATTCTATAAACTCTGTATTACAAATACCTCACTACTGTGGTAATTACAAGTACCTACATGTATATCACATATTGGTGCCCTCGACTGTACTCCGATATTTTCTAATTGCTCTGATTTTCTGTACAGGAAGCTCTAATTATCTAGAATTCTAGACTATTAAAATTTTCGATCTTGGTGTGTAGGAGTATACTAATAAAATATGTACATAGAACGTTGTCCAACCGAATCTAATATAGAAAGTTGAAATAGAAAAATAAATTACTACAGCTATAGCTTTTTTGTTAAAAATTAATTGGGAGCCGCTGTTTTTCTAATCCGCTATACACGAGTCGTGTAGAATGAGGTTCAGCTGTCACGTTCTACCAATCACAGGCAAGCAGCTTGTCTCTGATTGGTGGAACGTGACAGCTGGACCTCATTCTACACGACGCGCGTAAAACGTAACAATCATGTACACACGGCGATCTCCATTATGACGCAGTACTCTTATGATCTGAATTAGAAGCTACTTTCACTCATTTGTTTAATAGATAGAGTATTCTATATCAAATATCAATAAGCGAAATTATTGTCACCTCGAGTGAAAATTGCTTTTAATTCGTATCTGCCGCAGTGAAAATTACTATAAAATGCTATTATTGCATATATTACCTGCCTATTTAGTGCTTAGGCTACTCGGTTTTACATTTGAGTTACTTATTTGAAAGTACCTAATTATATTATATTGTTTTATTATAAAATCCATGACAACGTAAAATCGCTCTTGCTGTGTGATTAAAATAGGTCAAATACTAAAAAATAATAATTTTCATTTGGGATTATTGTAATATAATTGTGAAAAACATGTTTTATATTATGATTTGGTGAATGAAATGAACAGCAAACTTTTTTTGTGGATGGTTTAGATTTTAAATCTGTTGATGCCAATTACAATACTGTATAAATAAAACTTACCTGCCTATTTTAAAATGCTTGTTTAATGGTACAACCATAAGCTACTGCGACAGCAAAGTTATTGTGCTGCATTATAATTTTGTTATGTGATTTTGTTTAAAGTGTAGCTAAAATTTTAAAAATATTAAAGGAAATCAAATTATTTGTGTTGTTTCACTTTAGTTATTCTTGCCTTTACTACTCGTTATATTAGAAGAAAAGTAGGTATGAAAATGTTAAACTAAGAACAAGAAACTTTGTTACCAGAACTTGTAAATAAAACAATTTGTGCGTGTAGAGAAACGTATCGATGCCGAGCGTTCAGAAATAACATTAGTTGTTCCCTAACTACAATTTCGAATATTTATAGTAATTAAGACCACCAATTATTTTACCCTTACATAAAATTAGAAACGACAATAAAATTATAACTACCTATATAAAAAGATAATATTTTACTTTTGTATAAAAGGACAGTAATTATACGTGACATTTTTTATGTTTCCGAACGCAAGTTGTTGGCTTTAGTGAAGTTTAGTGGCTTTCAATGATTTGGCAAGTTAGAAGAAAGGATTCCAATTTTTCATTTATTAACCGTAATTTATTCATTTAAGAAACTCTCTTGGCCCCAATCTTGTGTAAGCCACTCGATATCCATGCATATCAACTGGGGTTAATCTTCTAAGAGCTACTGGCGAACAACGGTGAGACAATTAAATTTGGTTTAAAAGTTAGCGCCTCGTCTATTATTTTTGTACTATTTTTGGCTTGTTTGTTTTGAATAATGTGATAGTTTACTGTTATATAAGTAACCATGTTAGCATTAAGGGCATTAACCACGTATATAAGTGTATTGAAACAGTGCCCGGTTAACGGTGCAGGTGAATGACCGAAATTGTTATAGAGAACTATTTTTAGCATACGTAACTGTTTTTTGTATATTTGAAATATTGTTTGTTAGCATAAACAGGAAACCATATTGATAAACTCAATTACTTAACTGATACCTTAAGTAAATATATTTGAATAAGGATAAGTGAACAATTGTATTTACAACAAAGCAATGAAATGAACCTTGTATTATTGTGTTTGTAAACCGCCCCTCCGTAATTTAGATAAGGTATTTAGTTAATGTATCTTTTCGTATTAACAAAGTATTGTTCCATTATACTGGGGTACACTAAATTGACTTTTTATCAGACTAGAAGTGTGGACATAACACTTCAGTATTAAGTGGTTTTCGTAATTAGTACATTAGGTACATTATTTTTACAAGTCACACACAGCCCTCCAGTAATTTTACTACAAATTGTTCATTGTTCTTTTTATTACCAATTGTGAAGTTATATCCATTATTGTCATGCATTTGTTATGTTTAAATCCACCATTTAGATAGTAAGATACAGTTCTTGTTCAATTTTATTTCAACAACAGTTCGCATGATGTCTAACTCCGTGAGCGTCAAGTTCACTTGGGGGCTCTCGGCAGCCGACCCTGAGGAGGAACCCACATTGATTGTGGGTCAAGTTGAGCATCTGAATGCTCTGACTTGGCATGACATTCGGGGCAAGTTGGAGCCCCGTGTCACTGAGGAGGTATGTGCTAGTATACTGTAATATTATTTGTAATAATAGGTATGTGAAACATTTTTAAAGAAAAGGAAAATAAATGTTTTTGTAATTTTAGGCAGCAAATTCACACAAATAGACTCCTAACTCCATTAAAATAGCTCCAAAATGTCAGTTAGGAAGTTATTACTATTCTTCGTGGATATGTATTTTGCATGATGTTCTGTGGTCGTGGGCAGGCATGGCGGCGGGGGCTGTCGTGCGTGTCGGCGAGCCCCGGCGAGGCGGTGGAGCTGTGGCCGCGCGCCGCCAGCGTGGCGTCGCTGCCGGCGCGGCGCTCGCGGCACGCGGCGCCCTCGCGCTGCCACGCGCTGCACAAGATCGTGCGCTCCTGGCGCCGCCAGCACGCCGCCCGGGAGACCATAGTGGTTAGTATTAAAAAATTTCACTCTTCCGGCTCAAAAGGTAGCCGACTCCTGGCGTAAGGTCCTTAAAGATAAATATTGTAACTGATTTTTTCGGACACCTGTACTACTGACTATGTGCAGGGGTCTCGGTTGATGAATCTTTCTTGTAATTTTAAAAAACTACAGAAGAGGAAGATCAAGTCCCGCTAAGATGTACTGTATTACTTTGTTTTCTGTAGAAAGGATGTTATTTATTACTCAATGGATGGCTACAAAAATTGGTACATGGCTTTATTGTCAATACTGTAGGAGCTTGTTATGATTACTACCTCTGTTGCTGCAATACATTACAAGTGGAATGTACAATACTAATATCGTGTCGGGTGCGTTGTCAGCTGGTGTGCCGCAAGAGCGACGTGCTGGCGTCGTGCGTGAGCGTGGCGAGGTCGTTCCCGCTGTACAGCGCGCGCTCGGGCGGCGCGCCGCTCGGCTCGCTCGGCACGCTCGCGGAGCCCGCGCCCCTCGAGCAAGCGCGTGCTGTCACCACGCAGATATATCTGGTGCCAGAGACTAGGACTGGTGAGTAATGGACGGACAAAAATGTGTAGTGTTTTTAAAGTATATATCTTGATAATATAGTGATATCTTTGAACAAGGAAAGGGCACGTTTTTTTCATTTTCCTGAACCTAACAAACATACTCGAAAACTTTACAGTTCCCATAATCGTACCACTACCGACCTGACCATAGCACACCGCTAAACTATAACTTTCGATACTATATGTCAGCCAATAAAATAAAATGCAGTAGTTAAATCCGTTTACGGTTGTTTCATTCCAATGTGTAATAACCGAGAAGGAACAATATTCATGAATTTAGATGTATTGAAGCGACCTTGGATTTGTTTTTTAACCGGGCGGTTATCTCCAGAAGGCGAAGAAGACGAGGGCGTGGGTCCACTGGACGCGGCGCTGCTGGACGGCGCGCTGTCGGCGGAGGAGCTGGCGGCGCTGCAGGGCGTCGCGGACGGAGCGCGCCGCGCCGCCGCCCTCGCCGACACGCCCTGCAACCTCATGGACGTCGACCGCTTCATACAGGTACCCTGTCGCGGGCGGCCCCGGCCGGAGTCCTCACAATAGGCTTTTTGGCAATGCGAAAAATAAAGTGTAAATTACTGTTAACAGTATAAATTAAGAGTTAAAAAATGATTATTCATTAACGTAAGTTGAAAATAATGATTGATTTATTTAAAAATCCTTAAATAAAAATTACATTTTTTAAACGTTTGTCACGTGACACAAAACGCTCCTGCTGGGCCGAGTTTTTCGTGACGTCACATGCCCGTAAACTTTGTTTACCTAGTTGTGTTGCGCCTAGTTGTCAAACAGGCATGTGACGTCACCGACCTCATTGCGGCGCCATATTGTCAAAGTAGCGTTTTGGCACACTATTTAAATATTGAATTTTTAATTCGATGTTTTTCAGCTAATACATACCAGATTTAAAAAAAACAACTTTTGCTGGGTTCCTTAGACTCTACTACATAATATAAAATGGATTTTAAAAACATGTCAAACGCATGACAGTTGAAAATTCGGTAACGTTATCGATAACGAGAAATCTTGTCATGTCCGTTTCGTCTCTTATTTCTTCACGTCGCAAACGAAACAATATCGACACGATAACCATATCGATTTTGCAAACAAATGAACTTTTTATCTCGAATAAATTGAAAATGAATTACTATAGTAATAAAAGATGCATTCCATTGCATTGTTTCTAGCTTAATGTGTTGTTGTTGCAAAATAAATCCTATTGAAATGCTAATTTATTTGCAATTAAGTGCCATTTTAACATATTTTTATAGATAATAATAGACTCTACACAAAATTAATTTAAACAAAGTATGCAAATTTTAAATATTGTCTAGTTTATATTACAAATGTAATTTTAGAAAGTATTTCTTTAACAAGTTATAACATTCTCTCACTAGTCACATATGTAATTATTTTTTAACCCTCAACACTAATACGTTGGAGTGTTATAAGTTTTACGTGTGTCTCTGTCTGTGTATGTTTGTCTGTGGCATCGTAACTTCGGATCGGATGAAGCGATTTTGAAATCTTCGCGCAGGTGTAGTGGCGATACTAATTATTAGTTTTTCTTTTAATGATTTTAATATACATATAAACCTTCCTCTTGAATCATTTTATCTATCAAGAGAAATCGCATTAAATCTAAGCGTACATAGAGACAGACAGACAGCTGAAAGGGACTCTGTGTTATGTTATGTAGTGATTATATTAAAATTGTAAATTTATCCGTAGGAGGCGTGTCAGGTGGCCAAGGAGCTGGACCTGCCGGCGCCCACGGTGATCCGCGGCGACGAGCTGCTGGCGCGCGGGCTGGGCGGGCTGCACGGCGTGGGCGCCGCCGCCGAGAGCCCGCCCGCCCTCGTCGTGCTGTCCTACCGCCCGCCCAGCGCCGCCGCCCCCGAGCGCAGCGTCGCCTGGGTCGGCAAGGGCATCGTCTACGACACCGGCGGCCTCAGCATCAAGGCCAGGGTGAGGCGCGGCATATACTAATTGGAATCATTCGTCGGGAACCTGCGCCCACGGCGCGTCCTTCTAGGGTCTAGACCGTCCCTATAGGCAGCTGCTGCATGGTATGCGGCCTCACACACATCTATCACACTCAATAATACTACAGCGGCCTCGCCGGCGGGGTCGAACACTTGACGCGAGCTGGACACACTCGCACGAAATATACTAGTATCGTAATAGTGTTACTGTGGCGGTCCTGACATCAATTCCGCCACAGCATCCCACTGTCACGTAATGGACGTACCAAATAGATCGAGTAGCGATTTGCGCTGTCTCGATAAGTTACAAAAGTTAACCTTCAATGTGGTATCATTATCTTGAACATGTCCCCGGTAAATGAGGACAAAGTTTCTCCCCTTATTATTGTAAATGAATATAATATGTGTGTGTGTGTGCATGGATGTCAGACGTCGATGGTGGGCATGAAGGGCGACTGCGCGGGCGCGGCGGCGGTGCTGGGCGCCTTCGCGGCCGCCGTGCGCGCGCAGCCCCGCGCCGCGCTGCACGCCGTGCTGTGCCTCGCCGAGAACGCCGTCGGCCCGCGCGCCACCAGGTACACCACCCACACACCACCACACCTCCACCACACCTCCACCACCACTACCACACCCCACGTATCTTTCACATAATATATAACCGGAAAATTTCATCATTCGAACATATATTTTTATTATATTTTCAGTCCTCCGGCCGGAAAGCGCCAACTTTGTGGCCGCTGCGCTAAATGAAATTGCCGCTTTCTGGCTTCGTCGAACAGAAAAATAGTATACTGACCTCGGCCAGTAAAATAAAAAGCCTCAGATCACATTTTTGTCAACCTCGGCTTCGCCTCGGACGACAATTACATGTGATCTGAGACATTTTTTATTTTACTGGCCTAGGTGCGTAATGTACTATTATTATATTTTATTTTCTATATTATATAAATATATTAATATTTTTTTAGCACGTTGTATCGTAATGTATCGTTTTGCAGGCCGGACGACATCCACCGCCTGTACTCGGGGCGCACCGTCGAAATCAACAACACCGACGCTGAGGGTAATTAAATACGATAACAATTTTTTATGTTATTAAACGACATATAAAAATATAAAAATCATGCGACGCTCCACTTTTTATCGGTATATTGTTGTGAATCAAAAAAACCGCATTACAACGAATTACACTAGTAGAGTGTGGCCAGAGACAACGGCATCGCGGTAGCGCGAGTATACTAGGGCCGAGGCATAATATAGCGCCTATAAGTGTCATTCAGTAAGCTCGGTTGTAAGCGCATGTAGAACAGGGTGGCCGAGGCTATACATAGTTGCGTTATGTCTATGGGAGTGTCATTCAGCAAGCTCGGTCTGTGTTGCAGGGCGGCTGGTGCTGAGCGACGGCGTGGTGTTCGCGCAGCGCGACCTGAAGGCCGACGTCATCGTCGACGTGGCCACGCTCACCGGCGCACAGGTACACGCACACGCACACACACAGACACACACACATGCACTGTTATTAGGGTTCTGTACATTTAAAATGTTTAGTACTTACTTTATAAAGTCGTTCGCGGTGCTGTCACAGCTACTTTATTTCGAAATTTGGTTCGCATATGCAAGTATATATGTGTAAGTAAATAAATGTTTTTTTTTTTAATGTATGCCACTATTGGAAGAAAAAAAATGTTTTTTTTATGCAGATAGTATGTGTAATTTAGGAAAATTTGTGCAAAAACATTTTTGGCATCGTTTTAAGAATTATCTTCAGATGTTATTTGGTATGCGCAGGGCACGGCGACGGGCAAGTACCACGCGGGCGTGGTGTCGAACAGCGCGCGCGCGGAGGCGCTGTGCGTGGCGGCCGGCCTGCGCTCCGGCGACCTCGCGCACGCGCTGCCCTTCGCGCCCGAGCTGCACTTCCCCGAGTTCAGCTCCGCCGTCGCCGACATGAAGAACAGCGTCGCGGTACCACATACACACACATACACGCCGCCTCACACACACACACACACCGCCTCACACACACACACACACACACACACACACACACACACACACACACACACACACACACACACACACACACCGCACGCATAGTCACACATACACTTCGCAGACGGAGTATACACACACTCTCTAATCGTATAATCACACACACTCTGAAACGGCATAGTCACATACGCACATACACATACACACCGCACGGATTGTCTCATACGCATACAATCCGCACACCAAATCACATACACACAAGCGCATACTCACTCTCACATGTCTACACACATACAGCACACACACACACACAACGAACAGCAGCTCTATCGCAACATCAATACATAGTATAAAACAAAGTCGCTTTCGCTGTATGTCCGTATGTATGCTTAGATCTTTAAAATTACGCAACGGATTTTGATGCGGTTTTTTTTAATAGATAGAGTGATTCTTAAGGAAGGTTTATAGCCCCCGTGTGAAGCCGGGGCGGGTCGCTAGTATATAATACAATAATCTCCCGCAGGACCGCAACAACGCGCAGCCGAGCTGCGCCGGGCTGTTCATCCTGTCGCACCTCGGGTTCGACTTCCCCGGCACCTGGCTGCACGTCGACATGGCCGCGCCCGCGCACTCGGTAACACACACACACACCTCCTTTACCCCTCTCTCACACTTTCTTTTTCTCTCTCTTCCCCTCTTTTCTCACCGCCCCCTCTCTCAATCTCTTTTTTTGTCATCTTTCTCCACTACACTAGGACTGGAATCCAAAATATCGCGTTTATAATAATAGTAAGTATTGTGTTATTGTTTGCTTGTTGCTGTGTGTGCAGGGCGAGCGCGCGACGGGGTACGGCGTGGCGCTGCTGTGCGTGCTGTTCGGCGCGCACACCGGCAACCGCCTGCTGCGCGCCCTCGCGCCGCCCGGCGCCGCAGACCTGTGAGCACACACACACGGGGACACAGGCACACACACCACACACGCATACACACACGCACACGAGAGACATGACACACGGCGGCACTGTATCCAGTCACAAGTCAACGATCACACCACACTGACTGTACTCTCGCGTTGATCGCGACGAAATACAGACAAAAATCAAAGGGACCTTGATTGTGACCGCACGAATGCTCTGCCTCCCTTCCTGGCAGGGGTAATACGAAGTGACGTCATACGGCATGTCTCTTACAAGCATTTATACACGTCATCTACCTAATAAACGTCATTTATATATGGCGGAACACTTTTATAAACTTAACATATCTGCTCGGTTGGTACATGAATGTGTACAGGTTATTTTGATATTTAATATGAATTTTATTTTTATAATTTTCTAATGAAGATGATAAATTTACCAGTAATAATAATCGCTAGTACAAAGTTAAATTACTTTACACACCCACATAAACAAAACTTATTTTTTTACTGGTACGTATGTGTTCGCAACTAAATGATATTTATTCATACAAGTAATTAAAATATGAAACTAACTAGCGAAATTATTTTCGTACTAGTTATTTCAATAAAAAATAAATATTAATCATTTTTAACTATAATGTCGGATACCTTTTTTTCCTTTCTTACCTATTTGAAGATTTATTTAATTATTACATTATTTTTCATTTTATAATTATGGAAAATATATTTAATATTTTACTTTTAAAGGAGTGCTAAAATTAACGTAGTCTAAGATCACTCGGAAGCAAATTGCATGCAAAAAAATACAAAAATATAAATAATTCCGTGTGATTATATTATATTATCTAACCTTTTTCATGACAAAAATTAGGTAAGTTTATCAAAATTTAGATTATAATGAATTGGCGCAAGAATAATCCATCATTATATTCTAAAATCCTCCTATATGGTTTTTTAAATGTTGCTATGAAGTAAAACCATTATTACCTTGAAATATGGTATAATAATTATAGATTTTATTAAATGGCAACACAAAATTTGAGTCTACAGTGTTACCAAATAATTGAGTTTACAGTGCCACCTCTCACGAAACACCAAGTAGTTTAATGAAATATCAACGTTACATATTGATGCATAATAATAGGTAAAATAGATATATTGTTATTGTTGCCATTATTGATGTAATTAACCTTTTCGCCGCCACGCAACAATACAAAACGCTGAGCCTGTGACGCCAGAACAAAAACAAGCATTCGAGATCGAGAAACCATAGTGACTTGGAAATGGTGTATCGATATTTAAATAATTCCTCGATAATTATATCCAAAAAGTCGAAGAAATGTCAAAAGAATAATATAATAATGTTGTTACTACATGTTCATTGATTATTAACCTTATAAAACAACATTAAATAATGAAAAGATCAAAATATTTGCATTATTTACAGTACAGTTTAGTGACGAAAGTCACCACACTACTCACGCGATGACGTCACGCGTTGTCGGCGCCGGCCGACCCGGGCTTTTAGGTACTGCAAATTGCTTTGATTCTAGAGATGTGAAACTGTTGTAGGTATGTGTTAACTGCATTTATCGACATTTTGGCAGGGAGTCCAAAGAAAAAATCCTACACATTCTTTAGCAACAAACCAATAATAAAATGCAGTACCTAGGTACCTAGATTTCTTACAAACAAAGTTTTTAAATAAATTCCGATAATTATTTAGGAAGTACAAATAGCATATAGTCGGCATTTTCCTGGAATTCGTTTGAAATACCGCCTGCACGTGCGGTGTGCTTTACATATTTACTTACTAAGAATTCCTCACAAAAATTAAGCCTATTGTTATTGCTAATGAGTGTTTCAGGTAGAAAGAAACATTAATAAAAGGGTCATTTCTTTACCTGGATGTAGTCGTTTTCTATTTAACAAAGACCCTATTTGGTTGCCTGTGCTTTAGATAAAGTAACGATAGGTTTGTAAATATTTAATATACATAATTACCTAAACTAGAACACTTGTCTCGGTTGCTCGTCGAACTACTTCATTATAATAATTGACAGAGGTATAAAGGATAAAAATTAGAGTAATATACAATTTTTTCGTTTGTTATTTACCTACTTGAACGAGTCGATCTCAGACATGACTGATCGTGTATAGCCGCGGGACTAATTTAAATAAGTGTTCAAAATATGCTGTAAAATATATTTTACTATTCCCATTTTGATTAATTAATCGCATTCAAGTAAATTAATTAGTGAACTTACAATTATAGAACTACACATTTATAAATTCACCTACATTAAAATTTTCGTAACGTGTATTGCAACAAACAAAACACAGTTGGTGACAGCACTACGCCGCGGCTATCGCCGACTAGGGCTTCAGTACGGGCCGTATTTGCTGCATTTTATCATGGTGCGCAAAAATGTTTATTTATTCAATGATGTTATATTGTATCACGTTTATGTATTAGGTTTACGGTAATTTAGGCTTTAACCAATAATAAAAGTTCATAATTTGTATACTAAACTTTTAATTTACTTATAATTTTCGCCTCTAACTTTCAGTCGGCACGGGCCGACGAGGCGCTAGTGGTACTGCTTTCTGTTGTCGGTAACTACCGACTGGGGCGGTGAAAAGGTTAAATGGCAACACAAAATTTGTGTGTTACCAAATAATTGAGTTTACAGTGCCACCTCTCACGAAACACCAAGTAGTTTAATGAAATATCAACGTTACATATTGATGCATAATAATAGGTAAAATAGATATATTGTTATTGTTGCCATTATTGATGTAATTAAACTATATTTGCGTCTCCCGTACTTTCAAATATACACACGCTTTTTGAAATAAATTGGCTCGTAAATCCTACCAACTCCCAAAATCCTAAATTCACCAGTAGGTAATATAAAGTGTATGTGTGGATCTTCGAGGTCTTAAGATGCCGTCATTGTAGTTTCTATCTATATTTATAATGTTTACAAATAATATTCTGTATCAATTGAAACAGAATTTGTACTAGTATCAGGAATACTTAAGTTTTTTTACTTATTATATATGTCCGCCCCGACTTCGCACGGATCCTTTTTTTATAGCCTATGTCACTCGGGAACAGTGTAGCTTCCCAACAGTGAAATATTTTTTCAAATCTGTCCAGACTTTTTGGAGCCTTTTCAATCGAAACAAACAAACCTTTCCTCTTTATTATATTAGTATAGATAATCTGAGACGACAATGACGGCGTTTCAAACGCTCGAAGATCCATTAAATCAATAGTTAATGTGTACGGGAGCGTATAAGTCAATATAAGTACCATGCAATAACTAATAGTAAGGGAAAAGTTGTGTTCGTCTCGCCAAACTGCGATATTATATTTTTAGAATAGTCAAGCATGTGCTGGGTTTGCTAAATATATTGTAATTCGATATTGTTGTTTTACTTCCAGGTCCTAATCTATCCTTTAGAATTAAATTTTACACTGCCTCCTATGCCCATATCCCATTATTTTCATTATTATTGTATTCACTATTTTCCTAAGCAAAAAAAAAAGAAGCATTGAAATGAAAAACGCTTAATAGTTTGGTTAAATTGTATTTACTTCAGTTGGTTTACCAATAATAATGATATAACACTAATCAATGTATAGGTATTAAAAGCCCATAAAATCCGAATTTTGTATACAATGTAAAATTTAGACATGGTCGTTACATACAAAGTAGACAAAAATAAATGCACTTCAGCGCCCTCTACATGGCAACATTCCCTAATTTTTTGGCAAAAACCTTATTATAAAATACCAAAGTATCGAGTAATTGCACAATAAGTTGTAAAATAAACTATCAATACGTATTTTTAATTTTCCAAAACAATTTCCTAAAAATATAGACATTTATCATGCAAAATAAATAGTTTAGATATTACAATTATTAAATTTAATCGTACAAAAAGCAAATGACTACTATTAAAATAAAATTTTGGGCCCGATAATGGCCTCTTCAGTGATTTCAATCAAAAGAAATCTCACCACATTAGATCTAATTAAATAAATAATACATTGCGATGTCCTCAATTAGTTTTAAATGACTGCGATTGTAATGTTTTATTTATATTATTACGTTCGTAGTGTGGTGATGAGTCGGCGGAGGACTTATTGTGCAACTCATAAGTCCCTAATGCCCGTGCCGTAGTTAGCGCCGCCCGCCCTGTTCAGAGCATCCTTGAACTGGTCGATGTCTATTTCGGATTGGCTCTCCAACTGCAGTTCCACTGCAAAATTCTGAAAATGAAAATACAAATAAGCCTTGAGAATTTTGTTAATTCAGTACTTGTAGTTACGCCCTGACTGTCCTAGATGTCGCTACAAGCGTTGTAAAATAATCATACTAAAAAACGTCACTTACAGGCCGTAACTATAAAATGGGCGGGAAACGTGTGAAACGAAACGCAACAAACGTCATCTGAATAGTTAAACTGTCATGTATGGCAGTTGTTAACCGCCGAATGTTTTATTATTTATATTATTTTTAACACAAATCGTTATAGAATGGACGAAATATACAAAAAAATCCCTTGCAGGGAAAACCAGTTAAGTGAGATATTCAATTTATTGGGCGATCACGACGAGCCGTTGCCATGCTCGTTATTTGTGAGCGGGAGTATGGCTACCGGCAAGAGTGTGTGCTTGAACGCTGCCTTGCGATATTTGGGATATAAACACGTTGTTATTAACTGCATCGAATGTTATTCCCCTAAGATAATATATGAGAACATCTTATCCGGTTTCGGGGAGAACGAAACGGAAGTAAAATGCGATTCAATGCACGAACTCGTGAACGGACTCAACAGAATCGAAAGCAAACAAAGTCGTTACGAACCATTAGTAATAGTCTTTGATAAAGCGGAGCGCCTCCGCACAATGGATAACAGCATAATGAGTGCGTTTTTAAGGCTACGAGAACTCTGTAATCTTAATGTGTGCACCGTATTCGTCACGCATTTAGTTTACGAGAATTTCTACTTTAAAATGGGTGTCAGAGAGCCTATTAAGCTGTATTTCACCAATTATAACAAAGAGGAGCTGTTCAAGATCATATTTTTATATCAGAAATCATTTATAATCCATTTACTGACTAATTACGAAGTTAGTGCCGATGTGCGTAACGAATTAGAAAAACCAGAGTTGTTTGCAAACTTTCTGAACGCGTTCCTCAGCGTATTCTATCGACCGTGTCGAGATTTGATCGAATTACAGCACATGGCACGAGTAAACTTCGTTAAATACTGTGAACCTATAATTAAGAATGAAATACAAGCACATGACTTACCGAAGCTCTGGCGACACATATCGCCGATACTCAAAACAAGTTTAGAACTTTTATATCTAAGAATAAGCACAACGGAGCCTACCACCCAATCTCCGGGTAAAGAAAATAACACATTCGAGATAAAGACTTACAATTTTGAAAATACACTGAAAGAAGAGCTCACTTCAACAAAGACATTTGCACAAAGCTTTGAGTTGCCTTACTATGCCAAGTTCCTGCTAATAGCCGCTTACTTGGCGAGCTACAATCCACCGAAAGAGGACAAGCGCCTCTTTATGAAGAACCATGGGAAGCAGAGGAAAAGGATGCAGCAGGTGCGAGCGAAGGCTAAAATAACTGAGAAGTTAAACACACAACTTGGCCCCAAAGTTTTCACCTTGGACAGATTACTAGCTATTTTCTATGCTATTTTAGAGGAGAAAATTGGTTTAACCAGTAATCTGCTCGCTCAGATTGCTACACTTGTTGAGCTGAAATTAATAGCGGGCAGCAAGGAAATTGATTTGGACATGGCAAAGTACAAATGTATTGTGGGCTATGACTTCATATCGGCCGTGGCTCAGACCGTGGGCTTTAATGTTAGGAAGTACTTGTACGACTTCATGTGATTCATGTTAGCTGTAATTATTTATTCTATTTAATACACTTTTTTTCAGATCATGTTTCATTTTATTTATAAATCATTCCTTTTGAAAATGGATGTTAACATAAACAAATATAGAGTGAGTTGACAACATAATATTAAATATATAATCATTTCTGATGCCTTTGCGGTTATTATAATTACATTGAAATGAAACTTTAACAGATTTAACTCGCATAAGTATTCTATTTTTGTTGGCTGACGTTTCAGAGCCTTTACAGATTCCATAATCGTAGCACGACTGAGCTGACAATTTTAGTCTTAAGCTAAAGTGATTAATACAGCTATGCAAACTACCTTATTTATTAATATATCTGTAAAATTTGAATTGTTCAGTATTTATTAAATTTCAATGTTATTAACGGACAAATTGCAGTTGGGCATAATAATATATTGACCTCTCTAGAAAAGCGTCACTCCAGATGTCATCTTGATCGCAATGAGGGCCACCGCGTGTCAGAAATCCGCTAGATGCGCTAGTGTAGAATGAGGTCCAGCTGTCATGTACCGCCAATCACAGGCCAGTAGCTTGCCTCTCATTGGTGGTACATGACCGCTGGGCCTCATTCTACACTAGCGCATCTAGCGGATTTCAGACACGCGGTGGCCCTCATTACAAAGGTTTTGTTTTGGGAACTTTTTTATAGGTATAACAGTGTGCTTTTTTTTAAAAAAACCTGAGATATAAACACCTCCCCTCCATTTAGCGATGCCCATGGCAATACCTAACAGTCTCCATTTCAAGCGGGTACAGATAAGATCGAAATTTCCATTGTGATTAGATATAATGCACTCAACTTTATCGATGCAAGATAAAACGCTTTTATTTATGCGGCTTAATATACAAAATAGATTACAAAGGCATATTATTTTTCTGTTGATTCCCAACTGCAATCTGATCTTATTTCATAAGCTACGTCATAAATTTCATCACTCATTATTTTATTCATTGAAAAAAAAGTCCGCAAGTAACTACCTTATTTAATTTGTTTACGAAAGGTCTCAAAAAGGTATATATCGATATTTTTTATCTACTAATATCGATAAGTACATTCCAGCGACCTTCATCAGGTAGACAGACTTGTAGAGCTAACTAATCTTGTTATTTCAATGATGTTGCCATCCGAACGAATAGGGATGACGACTGGGTAGTAAAATACTTCAGTTGAATTATTGCAAATTGGACATGAACTTTTTCTATTCTGAAAAAGAAACAAAAAATGATAAAGATAAGTGCTTCTAAAGTTTGGGAGTGCGGGCTTGTGACGTCACGATATGGTACAATATATACCTACCATAACGTGACGTCTCGACCTTACACCCGAACATTTGAGACACTTGCCTTCGTCATTTGTTGTTGTCCAATAATTGTTGATAAACTACTTGACGGACAAAAATAATAGTACATTACGCACCTAGGCCAGTAAAATAAAAAATGTCTCAGATCACATGTAATTGTCGTCCGAGGCGAGGCCGAGGTTGACAAAAATGTGATCTGAGGCTTTTTTATTTTACTGGCCGAGGTCAGTATACTATTTTTCTGTTCGACGAAGCCAGAAAGCGGCAATTTCATTTCGCGCAGCGGCCTGAAAGTTGGCGCTTTTTGGCCGGAGAACAGAAAAAGACATTTATCATGCCTATTTAAACTCCAATACTCACTCACAAGCAATGAGCCCGTTTCACCAAACGCGTATGGCGCATTAATTTGGTGATGATGATGAAGTTATTCAAAGAAACTTACAGAGATGATGTCCTTGATGATGGCTTTGTCGGTGGACATCTTGGCGCGGTTGATCACCGACACGGAGGGGCCGACCCACGTCACGAACAGGAACTTCTTGCGCTTAGACATCTCGTCGCCCATTTGCAACCTAAGGCGACACAATATAATCTACCGTCAATTTGGGAATAGGTACAATCAATTAAACAAATAGGCAGGTAGCTTACTAACTAGGTAGGTAATACAAGTTAACTAATTCCAATAGGAAGTGTTTGTGATAGGTACTTATGTCGTATCTGTCATAGTTTTTGAAAATAATTATTTGTATGTAGTGTTAAATTTAATGTAGTGGCAACATTTGCGCTGATCTATGATTGGCTACTTTATATTTTGACCAATGGCGGACGAGTGAGAGTCACCAATTGAAGGTAGGACGCGGGAACAAGAAAAGAAAAGCTGCTCATTATACAAAAAATATTAATTATTTTATAACGTTTCAATTTCAATGAATACGCTGCTTCTATTGAAAATTTAATAGTACCAACATCTTGAAAGTTGTAATTTTCAATAACGAAATAACATGTTCGATTTATGTAATACCTGAGGTATCCGAAGGCGCGCTCGTCGTCGGAGAAGTGCGTCCTGAACTCGGTGAAGTCGCTGCCGCGCGCCGCGCACACGATCCGCGCGCCCTCGAACTTGAAGACAGCCCTGCAACACACTTAGAAATTAATACGCATCTAAAAACACAACACATAAGTAGGTATAGGTTATATCACAGCCACACTATACTCCTCGTGTTGGTCATTGCTCTACCTATTTTTTGCGACAATATATATATCTATGTATAATGTCCGAGCTACACTATGCTCCTCGCGTTGCAAAACAGCCCAGATGGAGATCCACACTACAATTAAGCCGCGGCAACTCGCGACAAAACGTGTGGTCTTGTATCCCAGCCACATAATCGCGCAGGGTCGAGAAAAGTAGCGAGGAAAGTAGGTAGAGTTCGTGTGTTACTACTCGTCATGGTCTGCTTCTTTTTGTCGATTTTTTGGCACGAATCGAAGGGCTGCAATGTGAATTATTAGAGTATTGTGGCCACATACGGCAGCATCGCGCGACGAGCACAGTGTGGCCGAGGCGAGAATAGACAACCCTGCAAAGTTCGCTGGGTGTCACCGTGGAGGACCTCACGGAAAAACCCTGTCCAAAAGTGGAAATAAAACAATATAAATGAAATATAGTTACCATTCTGTGGGCGAGTTGTCGGAGCGCACGTCCTCGTAGGCGGCGCGGATGGTGTCGCGGTCCAGACCCGTTGTCATGGTTACCTGCGACAAGATAACAAAAAAATTAAACTATTTATAGGTAGGTACTTATATAGCGAAAAATTCGCATGTAAATAATAAAGTACTAAGACCGAATTGAAAGGAGTAGAGAAATTCGATGACCTGTCAGTGGTCTCTTATGGTGTAATGGTTCAGCACGCTGCCGCTAGTAAAGGCATAGGCGTGGGTTCGAATCCCACTGGGGGTCTAAAATTTTTCTACTCTTGTCTTTGTACAAAAAAAAAAACATTATATTAGGTAGGTATATTTATACTTTGTTAACAATCGTACTATAGAGTTGGTATCGAATGGGTAAGCAAAACTAAATTAAACCTTAAATACCCCCTAAGTTTGACTAATCAAACCTATCTTAAAATTAATCCAACGGCTTAAGTGTGTTGACTTACTGCTAGGTACAAATTTAAAAAGGTAATAATTTTAGGAAATAACATTATTTAAGAGCCAACATTGCCATGTGGTAGGTATATAGTGCTATATTATAGTGCAGTTTGATACATTTTTTTCTTATTTTTGTCATAGCTAAGTACTTAGTTACTTACTTACATTAGGTATTGTTGTATAGTTGAGTTAAGTACCTATGTCTTACCTTTAGCATAAGTTCGCTTTTGTACATAAAAGTTTTTGTTGTACAAATAAATAAATATCATATCAAGAAAATAACGAATGTAGGTAAATATCTTTATTTAGTGAAAACTGTATGTGACCTAATTATAGAAAGGACGAGTGAAATAAAGGCTGGCCCCTAAAGGGCCGGAATTTAATCAATAAGCATGTAAGTAGGTCAGCGGTTTGACATTCAACTCGAGACGACTCCCATTCACTCCGATTCACTCCCATTCACTCCCAGCGACTCCCAAAACACCATTCAAAACAAATCGTGTGTAAAACCGGTAAACAACTGAATAGCGAAATTCCATGAATTTTATTCAGGCCGAGAAATTATTAATTTCAATCGATATAGAAAATAAGTAAATATTGTAAATAATTAACCAAGTCATTTAATAATATTGAGAAAATTATGATAAGTTGTTTATTCCTTTTACGTAATCTTAACAGAAAGTAAAAGTACCTAGGTATGTGCAAATCGACAGACCCTTCAAAAATAACACAATTTTTCTTTTTTACGGAAACACTCATAAAGTTGTATAGAAAGTAGTCTTTCTTTGCAATTAACGCATTAATCAGTCTGCTGTCAATTCAGACAAAATTAACTGAGTGAACAAGTGAGTTTAAAAAAAATGAGAACGTGGTAGTCCAGTTACCTACTCTTTTAGTCAATAACGGCTTATTTTTTTTTTAAAAAAAAGCAGCATTATTATAGGTACCAGCTGGAATGTAGCTGGTAACTATTATAATGAAAATTCCTTTCACCAAGGAAAAAAGATGCTTATACTAAATACCTACTAAATTAGTGGTATAATTTATATTTGCTCCAGTCTTTAGGTATAATTACATTTGCTCCAAATAAAAAAAAAAACACACACACACACACACTCAAGCCAAAACATTGCGACCATGTACCTAATCGTATTCAAAAATTTAACAAACCCCCGACATAAAAACCTAAAAGCCCTTTAAAAAGTATAACAATAATAAAAACTTAATATTAGTTACCTAAATATTAATATTTCTACAAAGAAAACGTCATGTCGGGGTGACCGCTTCTCATTTAGGTGTTACTACTTAATACCTACAATCTACCTAAACCTACGGTCCCCCCGACATGACGTTTTCTTTGTAGAAATATTAATATTTAGGTAACTAATATTAAGTTTTTATTATTGTTATACTTTTTAAAGGGCTTTTAGGTTTTTATGTCGGGGGTTTGTTAAATTTTTAATTTATTTTTTTATTTCATACTTTTTGTAAGTAGGTATAACATAAATTTTTAACTAATTTCCATTTCACATGGAATTTTGTAATGTATATGTTATCCTCTTACATTCAATACCCCACTCGGGTACATTTGTCGACATTGGGTTTACCATTTACACTTTTACTTCCCATAATTTTTGAACTACTCAACCGATTTTCATTACAATTTCAATTTTGTAATCTACACGTGATCTTCTTTCATTTGATACCCCACTTGAGTATATTTGTAGACATTTGGTTTTCCATCCCCACTTTGACACCCTATATTTTTTGAACGACTCAACCGATTTTCATTATAATTTCCATTTTGTAATGTACACGTGATCCTCTTTCATTTGATACCCCACTCGAGTATGTTTGTAGACTTTTATTTTTCCATCCCCTCTTTCACCCCCCCTAATTATTAAACTACTGAGTAGATTTTTATCAAACATAGCTAAGAACACTCCCGACATATACACCTTTCAAACAAAAAAAACAGAATCAAAATCGGTTCATGCGTTAGGGAGCTATGATGCCACAGACAGACACACACACACACAGACAGACAGACAGACAGACAGACAGACAGACAGACAGACAGACAGACAGACAGACACGTCAAACTTATAACACCCCGTCGTTTTTTCGTCGGGGGTTAAAAAATGAAGACGACACGAAAATATTAAAAAGGAATCTTAGCGCAACTAGTTTCCGTTTTGTGAATCGCAATTTCACGCGAAATCTTTTCGTCAATCATTTGCAGTAATTCGTCACTTTTTGAAACTCACAGCATTGTTGTAAAATAAACAAGTAGGTACAATAGATACAAAAGACGACTGGAAATTACATTTCATTTAGTGCTTAGTCTATCGTGGCTTTCTCTTCATCTCGTAATACAGTTTTGGTCAATAGTAATTTTACGCGGATTATCGATTTATCAAAAGCTTTGTCATCGGCATTAAAATGTCCAGTTACTTCTCAAAATCTCAACAATACTTAGCGATAATCTATTTTGTATAAATGTAAGTACTTATTATATCAAGTTTAATTTATTAAACTTGATATAATAAGTACTTACATTTATACAAAATAGATTATCGCACCTACTTGAAGTAGGTACCTAATCGACTAAGTAGGTATACGTTCTAACTCGACACTCTTAAATTCAATTTAAATGTATTGTCATTTATATCTAGCAATTCTTAGGGCTAGGTTGGTTACCATAATTGGTAATTTTACGGATTTAGTTTGCAATCAGATAACGCAGGAGAACTCTAAGCATAATATATTCCATTTGATGTATGGACCTGTTAAATATAAAAGATGGTAAACGGTCTACCTTGGAAGAGCTAGACAGCCCAGAGTGACAAGACTCAACATCCTTTACGTCTTCGTTAGTGCTGGAATCAGACACGTCCTCCTTCCCCTCCTTCACGATAGCGTACAGCTCATCTATCCTGTTCTTCAGGACTTTAATATCTGATTTTAACCTCTTTTTGTCCGTAGTTACGTCTTCCAAAGCAACTATTTTATCGGAAAATTGTGACAGAATTTTTCTAAGTTCATCGACGTTTTTTGTCAGCACGTCGAATTTTGTAATCATGCTGTTATGACTTTGTGACAATTTATCTATGTGCTCCTGTAAGAATTGGAATTGGTTTATCGTTCCTTCCATATGCTCATCGTTGTCCATGATTTTTATATTACAGGTATTTGTGGAGTAAAATATTTTTTCATGTTACGTAGTTATTAAATTCGTTGTTGATTTGATGATTTGATGTGAATGACAGTTGTGTGGCAGTTTTGTTGTTTTATTCGATTACACTTGAAGAGGTTAGCTTTTAGTTTATTTTTATTAGGCCTGTGTAGAAGGTTTTAGAAATTCAATGGAAGATTCACTGCTTCATCCTTTAAAATCTTTTTTGTAATCGGGTTAAGTTCTGGAATAGGTAATCGTTTTCGTTTCAGTAGGTTTTTTAAATATGAAGATATGTTATAAAGCACAAATTACTGCAGACGAACACCCTTTAATAGTTACCCTACGTCTGGTAGTGATCGATCTTAGGCACAGCTTAGCTGTTTCCGCTTCGTAACACATCTGCCTCCACCCTCCACAGAATCAAAACTTTGAGACTACTCTAACAACAAAGAAAAGGGGGTTGCGATACATAGGAAAAATGCTCAAAACTGAAGGGTTTTGAAATATACTCAAAACCCCTTAAAGGAAAGTTAAGGAGTAAGTACATATCTAGGAATTATATAATGTGCAGTGTGGAATAACGAAATCTGTAGAGCAACGTTTAGAGACACAAGTTACTAATTTCACCCGTAAGAAAATTTTAAACAGACAGACAGAGAAAATTCAACATAGGTAATTGAAATAGAGAAATTACGGAGAGTGTAGTATATTTCCAAAGATTACATTAGATTTACTCATATTGAGATCGTCATAACGAAAAACAATAAGATTTTACAATACAATTAAGTATGTCAAATTAGCGAAAGACCAAAGCAAATTATAATTTCAGCTTCAATTAAGGAGATAAATATTAGTTGGTTATTCTTACTTTAATAATTAACTGTCTCATAGAATTTCCATGGAAAGTAAACATAATATTATGCTCGTAATTCTAGATCAGTACCAGTAAAGCTAGAATTTCATTTCATCTCTCGCGCTATACTACTTAATTTCCTTTCACCGATTACAATAGGTCACCGCAGTCATTTGCAAATTACTGATTACATCGCTTGTTGTGAATCGCAATTTCGATAACGATATAGTAATTGGTGTAATGATTAATTAATAATCGATAAGCAACTGATTCATTAGCAGCCCTTTGTTCTTCTCTTGTTAAAATGATATTATTTTTTAATGAACATTAATTAATACTCTTTTAAATTCTGCCTCAAAAATGCAAGGATCAGACCTAATTATATGCTGGATGAATTAGTGTAGTCGTTCCCCTATTTCACCAACGTGATGACAATTCGGAATTCAATGTATGAAGTCAACCAGCTCAGATTTTTTCGTGTTCGTAATACCATATCCCTACTAATCCCTACTTAATATTAAGTACCTATAAATGCGAAAGTGACTCTGTCTGTCTGTCTGTTACGCTTTCGCGCTAAAACTACTGGACCCATTTAAATGAAATTTGGTACAAAGAAAGTCAGGAGCCTGAGAAAGGACATAAATAGGCTACTTTTTAACCGACTGCAAAAAAGGAGGAATTCCACGCGGACGAAGGCGCGGGCAGAAGCTAGTGTAAGAATAATTGTCACTTGTCATCAACAATTCTCGCGTTGATAAAATAGGTGCCTGGAAAATTACATTATTTTTTCGTTTGGTCCACCAATGTGTATGTCGGATAATCAGTTCTAAAATTCTAAATGATTATTTACTTTCAAATTCTAAATTCCTCTTTTATTTACGTATTTCGTAGCATCAGCAATTTCGTAGATAAATTGAAAATCACTGGCATATGTATAATTGCTGTCGTCGAGAGAATGAGAGCAGTATCCGAGATGCAGTGCGCGCGCGCCGCGTGAGGAGCGCCGGTGCGCGCGCGCCGCGTGAAGAGCTCACTTTCTTCAGTGAAAACGACGAAAAAACTGACGGCATTCATACGGGACAAGTAATAAGAGTACCTACTTTAATAATTTCCGATGCCTGGTTATTACAGCTATAGTCTACTAGCAAACGAATATGGGAAATATTTAGATTAAAATCTGTTTATTATAATTAATCATTTCCGATGCGTTTGCGGTTATTACATATTGGATTGAAATAACTATAAACAGATTTAACTCGCGTATTTTATTTTAAGACTTGTCAGCTCAGTCGTGCTACGATTATGGAAACTGTAAAGGTTCCGTAAAGTCAGCCAATAAGATACATAGGTACACGAGTTCCGTTTATAGTTGTTTCATTACAATCTGTTTAATGCCAATGAGGCATCATTTTGGTTGGAATTTATTGCCTACCTATAGTAGGTACCTAAACAGGGTAAAAATTCTAAGACACTCTTTGTTTGTTAGGTTCTTTCATCCAGTGAAATTAAGTCAAAGTTTTGACATTATGTATTCACTATATAGGCTATTAACTAATCTGCGATATAGGTAAATAAGTAATAAACTAAGTATTTAAGTAAACAAACAGTTCGATGATATCATCGATTTTCGAAAAATACCCTATCTAGTAGGTACCTACCTAAGTAATTGATTAGTTTTATATCAATTGCAACAATCAGGTAGTGAAAGTTATCTATATCAGTAAGGATCTTATCACACTATTGTTATTAGCGTTTTCGTTACAAATTTGTTGGATTTTATTCCGCTAATAAGTCCCACCTTGTACCACAAGCCAAAATAACAATATGCATATATATTTCATTCGGATCATAAAGACTTGAACATTATAATTTGATTATGTTTATGTCCACAATATAATTTAGTAAGTATATATATGTTATGCGTTGAATATATTTTACGCAAAAAATAAATTATTATGTAACTAATTATCTAGGTAGGTACTTACATTAGTTCTGCTTACTTAGTCATTTAATTTAGTATTATACTCATACAAGTTTAAATAATACGTAATTGAAGTAAATTATTCTTTTAGTTAACTACCTATTAAATTTTGTTTTTATTAATATCTGTGCCTATCTACTTACAACACTACAAAAATGTTAATAAGTACTTAGTTTACCTATCTATGCATAGAAGGAGATAAGGATTAAAAATATATAATAATTAGCTGCTTAACATTTACTACAATGTATCAATCGAAATTCGATCGATTTCTATGGTTGACGCCTATTTATAAGTAGTGTAATTGGCAAAAACACGTTACCCCGCTATAAGCGTTATTTTTCTACATTTTTGTTGATACAAATATAATCTATCTACCTAACCATTATTTCAGCAAAATTTTCTGTGTATTTAAGTAAGTATTTAGGTATAGGCAACGACGAGCGAAAGTCGGTCGCCAAAGTAATATTTAAGTAAGTAGGTATTTAAATCACTAAGTACATAGTATAATACAAAGTCGCTTTTTCTGTCCCTATATCCCTATGTACGCTTAAATTTTTAACACAACACAACAGATTATGATGCGGTTTTTTTAATAGTTAGAGTGATTCAAGAGCAAGGTTTATAGCACCCGTGTGACGCCGGGGCGGGTCGCTAGTGAAGGATAAAACAAACAAACTCGTACACCAAATGAAATTGTCCCCAATTCATTGTTATTGTGAATTCAATTACGGGGACATTTTTATTGAATCATCTCTGATCAGAACTTAGGATGTTGAAATTTTTTTCAATCATTATTTATTTTATTTGTCTTTTACTTAATTGTTTTTGTAAGATAATCTTGTTCTATATTAAGTTGAAAAGACTTTTATATCTACCTATACTAATATAACAAAGAGGAAAAGTTTGTTTGTTTGTTTGGTTTGAATAGATTCCAAAATGACTGGGTCGATTTTTCTTTCACTGTTGGGAAGCTACACTATTCCCGAGTGATATCTCTTCAAGTAAGTAAGTCGGGTTTTCCTCCCTGACGCTATAACTCCAGAACGCAAGAACCGATTTGGCTAATTTTGGTCTTGAATTATTCGTGGAAGTCCAGGGAAGGTTTGTAAGTAGAAAATTTAAAAAACATCTTGTAAAAGTGTACAATCAACATCTTTCTATACCCCATATACAAAGTGGTTGACGGTAAGTGACAGAAGACTTTGACGAGACAATCGGACGGGCAGGACGACGTCTGCCGGGGCCGCTAGTAGGCTATAAAAAAAGGGATCCGTGCGAAGCCGGGCGGACAGCTAGTCGTTTAATAAGGCTGCTGTTAGACTTTCTGTATTCTGTTCCCCAAAATAAATCTAATCTGTCCAAAATTACATTCTGTGTTCCTTCTCTTGTATATTGCACTAGATATACTGGTACCTAATATTAAATTCATTTTTTTATATAGGTAGTGAACTGGCGACCCGCCCCGGCTTTACACGGGTGCTATAAACTATCCTCTTGAATCACCATCTATTAAAAAAAACTGCATCAAAATCCGTTGCGTAGTTTTAAAGATTTAAGCGTACATAGGGATATAGGGGCAGAAAAAGCGACTTTGTTTTATACTAAGTATGTAGTGATAAGAGACCTTTATAGTTCACCCAAGAGATCAGAGATACTTCGTGACAGCACACTTGCCCAGGAGTTGATCGACCGACGACTATCGACTGGAGTATTTTTGTAAGGATTAGTGCGTGAGGAGGGCGAGACAAAAATAAAAATATTTTTATACAAATAAGCGTTAGAAAAAAATACAAGACGAAACATGGTAACGTCTTTTGTTTATCTGGATATATTACTTTTTCGGTTATTTTTCAATGTTAGGTACGAAAGTTACATGATTATAATAATTTCTTATGCCTTCGCGGTATTTGCTGACGTCTCGGATTCTTTACAGTTTCCATAATCGTAGCACGACTGAGCTGAAAATAGTCTTATGCTAAATAAAATAAAAATATGCCAGTTAAATCCGTTAATAGTTGTTTCATTCTAAAGTTAAATGATTTTGTTAGTAAAATAATTGCGTTTAAAATATCCTTGTTAATATTGAGGATAGTACGATATCAACTAGTGCTTATAACACGGTTATAACGGTCTGAGCCGAGGTGCGACCCCCACTCTGGGGGGCCCTCGGGTCGGTCAGGGCTAAAAATCCCAACCTAAAGGCTTGAAAGCCTCCTCTCAGGAGGCTCGCCACCCGGTATTGTAGTAAAGGCTCATTAGCTGGCCAACTGCGCTTCAGCGAAAAAAAAGGGTTTAATATTTCTTTGCGATATTACTTGCTTCTATACAAACTGGGTATTAGGAAAGCTGTATATTTAGGTGACCCGATGCGGTGAAGGTCGCTGTGGACCGCGAGGGAAACTACAGTTTAGCAGTGGGCATCTAAGGTTGAAAGAGTTAAAATTCCTTATGTTGGTACAGGGTGCTAAATACCCTTTAAGTACGGCTTAGATTTCCGATAGGTTTAGTTTGAATAGTACTTAAGTAAAGGGTAAAGGTTACAATGTCTCCGCTGTCCGTCCGTCCATCACCAGGTTGTAACTCATGAACAGTGATAGCCAGTTGAAATGTTCACAGATAATGTATTTCTGCTGCCGCTATCACAACAAAAAAGTACAATAAAAAAGTTTAAAAACAAAATGAAATAAATATTAAAAGGTACTCCCATAAGGTAAAAGCACTAATGCTCGACATTGAACTAAAGGATGACACTTTCGAAAAAAACCGTTCGAAATAAGAATAATACTTAGTTAGTTCACATCACTATGGGTTTACAAGATGCCTAGTGTTATCTATGATACGTGGCCAAAAACTTTCGTACACTTTCTTTAGCAAATTTTCAAAATTGCGTCAGTTTTAAATAAACATGTAAGCAGGTTGTCAAGTGCGCGGTAATTCTTACGTTTTTTCTTAAGGGAACCAGTTTTTCTCAGGTATGATTTTGTTTTCTATATTAAAGTTTATTGCTTCTTTTTGTTTAAATATCGTAAGTATATGAAGTTATTGATAAACTAAGAAGGTTGATGTTTTATTCTGGCTAGTTTTTATAATATTTTAAAGGGGTGTCTACAATTAGTACCAAAAAATGATATAAACCTAAAAGACGACATGTGTGTCTTCTTTTGGGGTCACAACAAATTCAATCTTTCAGCTGTTCTTTTTGCAAATTTAATATCTGTGTCCTGTAAATAAAGTTTATGTTTAACTTTCGTGCGATTTGAACAAGGCTATCCTACAGTAGACAGTGTCAACTATTAGGGTATAAGTATGTGTCAACTATTAGTTCCATTGTTTTCAGATTCATTCTTATGGGCTATTTTCTCGCTTAACAAATATAGGTAGGTACCTAGTAAAGAATGTTCAACGGCCAAGTCACACGACATTGACTATAATAATAAAGAAATTGCAGTAAGGAACCTTAGACTTGGCACGAGTTTGTCGTCTACATTTCATTACTTTTTAGAGATAAACAAGCTGCTTTATCGAGGCTTGGCTAGTTTTATATAGAATGTTTTTGATGGGGTTTCACTTTTTTTTTGTAGAAACGTGGAAAATATATTGATTTATTTTATTAGATTTTCTTATATGTCATTTTTTCTTTTTTCGATTTTCCTACTTTTTATAGTTTTCCCTTTAGGTGGTCACTAAACCCTAACTCTGTACCAAATTTCAGCTCTCTGAGTTTTTGGAAAGTACTAGTTATTTTGATGATCATGAGTGAACGAGTGTCGTAGGTAAATGCGAATCTTTGCTTTTGCTTAACTTCGGAACTAAATGACCTACAATCTTGAAATTTTGAATTTTAAGTATGTATGTGATTATATAGCTTACTGGATGACGAAAATTTCTGCGTTCTGGTTTTATTTAGAGGTTCTCAAATAGTCTGCAGTTTGTAGATGAGTATACCTATCAAAAGAATTAAGTATAACATGCAATTCACTATGTGATTTTATATTATAAGCCAATTGAAACTATTTATGTTGTTTTTTTAAAGTAAATATAATGATTAAAACAAGTGATAAGGATAAGAATATAAGTATTTTATTATCTGTTTATTAATAAGTTGATTTTTTATTATTTGCTGTCGATTTCTTTTGAGTACACATATTTTAAAGGGATTTTAAGTTATGTCTTCTATTAGTGCTAATTAATGTCTATAATTAGTGAATTCAATTTTTGGTGCTGTCATCTAATAGTTCCTATGACAATGCATGCAAAAATATTTTTATTTAAAAAAAGGTGCTACTTATTACAGTATTTGTATGAAAAAGTTAATTTTTAGTTGTTGATGTGCTAGCAAAAAAAAAATGAACATTCTTTGTCTAATAAAAATATTTTATTTTGAAGAAGGAAGTTTGACTTGTCCTTAAAGTGTCGAGCATTAGTGCTTTTACCTTACTACAAACGTGTTTCCTTTGCCATTTATATTTATACGGAACCCTTCGTGCGCGAGTCCGGCTTGCACTTGGCCGGTTCTTTTCAATTGCAGTATCAATAGTAAACAGACACACAATATGTCGTTGACTCGATTAGCGACGCCATATTATATTGAGATGAGATTTATATTTTTAATGTTTAAATTCTAACCTTACATAATACCATAGATAATACCTAAGCATAGAGTACTAAAGTAGAATTTGTGGGGTCAATATACTAGAGACAATGTAGAGTTTAATCAAACTAAATAAGCGGAAATAACGTATTCGAGACGAATGAAACTCACCGTGGGTTACAATGCGAGTGTTAACTGTATCATTTTGCAAATAATATCCTATTACTTAGCTAACTACAAATATTTCGCTTATTTTTTAGAATAATGACACAAACCGAAATATAAATTCACGAAATTTTAATTCACGTGATGAATAACAATATGTTACCTACTAAGATATTTAATAATAGAAGTTTTAAGTATTGTAAATTAATTAAAAACAGATTTAATGTTTGAATGTTTATAAAACGAACCTACTTAAGTATTTCGTAGCAACATTTTTGATATCTTTTTACGTAAAATTACTGGTTTAAAAATGTCGAAATAGCCGTTAAATTCCGCGCGATCTCACTTGCATAAAGAACCTATTAAAAAAACTTTTTAAAGCCGTGGTCCCACGAGCTGTCATAAATTAAAGCAAGTTTTAGACCGTGTTCTTATTTAGATTATTTTAAAGAGCAAAGAAAAATTCACATAAATTTAGTTTTGTTTTATGTTGACGGGTTTCTGTTGCTTATTACTGAAACAGTTAACAGTTCAGATACCTATATATATTTTTAGTTTGAAAATAAATTCTAATTTGGACATAGATTTATTGCTAGTCACTTTCATTTAATAATTCATACCTACGTTAAATTTATTACTAAAATCAAGCCCCACCAATTAATTTCTTTAACACATTAATGAAAATGTTAAATAAGTACTTAATCGTTATACCAACTTCGAAAAAGCGAGATAACGTTCCTTAGTCTATGGAAATATAAAGAAACATTCTGAACCGAATCAAAGAGAATAATTAATTAGTAAATGAATATCGAGGAGAATTTGCAGACGCTGGCAGTTGCGACAGACGCGGATGCAAAAACGACAGACTTGATTGGTCGAAATGTTTGCAATGCAGACTCTTAAATAGGGTTGTCAAGATTTTCTTTTAATAATTTAACAAAGTTATGCTGTAAATAAAGTAACTAATGATAAGTATACAGTCGTAATTGAAACTGTAACATTTACTATTTAATAATAGTGCCTTTTTATTACAATTGCGGAAGACTTAGAAAGACTCTTAGTAAATTAATAGGTATTATAGTGTGCACCTCAAAGTATTGTCAATGACATTTGCATAATATTGTAATATGAACGAAATGTTTGTTTAGGAAAATAAATTTTGGTATTTTCCAACGATGAACTAACTTTTAGTCATAACAAATAGCCAGCAGACCTCGATATAAACTACATACAAGTAGGTAATAATGTAACAGATTTTGGTAAATTCGTTTAAAAAAATGAACAAGGTCTTATTTTAACTTAGCTATCTAAAAGCCTATAACTAAACAAACCTATAAAATCCTGACGTTCCTAGGTACCATAAACAAGTAAATAACTGGCATGTGGCAACCCTAGCGGCGCCACAGACAATGGTCGCGCGGCGGAATGGCGCTTTCCAACGAATACTTCTCTCGACGAGACTCCGCCAATTACACAGATTATACCAACGACTGACACACTGCGCGGTGAGCGCTGTCTATGGCGCACTTAATGACGTTTAAAAGAGTAATTTGAATAACTGATTATTAGCAAATTTATATTTGTGTGTAGGTAAATATGGTTACGTACACTTCCCAAAAATCTTACTTAATATTAAAACATAATCACAATAGATTGTACCTACTGTTAAGTTAGAATTAAGTATTAATAAATTATAATAAACTAGCTGACCCTGACGTCAAATATTTTTGTTTTTTTTTTACCTTCTCCGGACAAAAACAAGCACAAAAAAAGAGAATTATCCAATTTGGTGGTAGGTACTTACATACATCTGTGATTATTTTATGCTCGAAATAAGTCGCGTAAAATTATTAATAGGTAGATAACCTAGTGAGAAAAAAATTACTAGGTACCTAGTGAGTAAGTTTAAAACGCACTAGGCAGCGAAATTAATTACCTATGTACCATATACCATAATATATAATAGGTAAAACAAGCCATTTGTAGCTTATCCCTACTAATCCCTACTAATCCCTACTAATATTATAAATGCGAAAGTAACTCTGTCTGTCTGTTACGCTTTCACGCTAAAACTACTGGACCGATTTAAATGAAATTTTGTACAAAGAAAGTCTGGAGCCTGAGAAAGGACATAGGCTACATTTTAACCGACTGCAAAAAGGAGGAGTTCCACGCGGACGAAGTCGCGGGCAGAAGCTAGTACGTCTATAAATAGGTACCTCCATGCTTCTCGAATGACCGCCCTGAAACCCTTTAACAGAAGGGTCAGCGATCAGTCGGTTATTTATAACCGAAGGGAATGTAGGTTACTACCTACACTGAAATGAACCAAAACAATGATTACTCATTATCCTCTATTAACCCTTTCGAAGTGTCAATTAAAATGCAACTCCATTAGGCCTTATTAGGGTTCCGTACCTCGGGATCCGCGTTTGTCCGTCCGTCTGTCTAATGAACCGTAATAGTCAGTTTACATTTTCACATAATAATATAATGTACTAGCTTTTGCCCGCGACTTCGTTCGCGTGGATTTCAGGTTCGTCCCGTCTAGTCTAGTGTCAAAAATTGTAGCCTATGTGTTATTCTGATGTATAAGCTATATTGTGGTAAAGTTTCATTCAAATCCATTCAGTAGTTTTTACGTGAAAGAGTAACAAACACCATACTTACAAACTTTCGCCTTTATAATAGTAGTAGGATTTCTGTTGTCCATACAACAAACGTGTTTTTTAGCCGTTTTTATACTGGTTTCATTTTGTTTCAATCCGGGTGTGTCTAGCTGCTGAATGTCAAGTTTTGTTTATTATTTTTATATGATTCTAGTTTTATAATATCTCTTTGAAATTTATAGATTTTGATATTATAACAGTTGTAGTAGTTCGCTAGATAAGTTACTTAGTAGTAAATTTTAATTATTTATACTTAAATACGTTTAAATTAACTTCTATCGTTAATACTGGTTTTTAAAAAAGCATTTACGTGAATAAAACTATTCTTACTTACTAGGTTTTGAAAGGTAAAGTCAGAAATTCCCAAACTTTTGTCACCGCTCACTTGGCATAAAACATAAATGCCAACGCCTCCCAAGTTGCATTAAAAAATTAATGCCTAGTTTATTTAATATATTCTGTGGAATGCGGACAGTCGCGGGCGCAAGTACATAGTGTTGTTCGAATGTCATCGTTAATTGGTTTAGAGAACACCTAACTGGATCTACTATAATACGGTCCAAGTTCACGATATAATTTGCCTACCCAATATAAATACCTACTTAATCCTATAACGAATGTCTAGTATTAATCAAAATATATTATTTTGAGTCAATAAAGTACAGAAAAAAAGGTGATACCAAAGAAAAGACTACCAATACCAAGATAAAGGACGATCGCGGAGCACAGCGAAAAACGGACGTTGCCCTTTTTCTATTTGTCTCTGTCGCACGCGCGTAGTAATAGTGCCCTCACGCTCGCACAGTAACCTTCAAGGTGAACGTAAATAGGGCAACGTCCGTTTTTCGCTGTGCTCCGCGACCGTCCTTTAGATGCTAGCATATCCTAAGACCCATTCTTAGGAATGATTTCTCATAAATAATATAATACCAGTAACATGTCTGTGAATGCTCTCAAATAAACAAATGACTGTGTCTTCTGAAATGATCGCCGCAGTTCATCGGCCGGCGCCGGCGCAACAATGCGTGCTTTGTGCTCTTCCGACCTGCTACTTCCGGATGTTTTTGTTTTGCCTAGATAGTCCTTCGGCCCGGACAGTTCATATGACCGTGAGAGATAGCCGTTTAAAATATGTAACCGAAAATGGAGTTCTGTATATCTATACTAATATAATAAAGAGTAAAGATTTGTTTGGAATGAATAGACTCCAAAACGGCTGGACCGATTTGAAAAATTCTTTCACTGTTGGGAAGCTACACTATTTCCGAGTGACATAGGCTACAAAAAAAAGGGATCCGTGCGAAGCCGGGGCGGATAGCTAGTTGAGTATAATTTTTGTAAAGATTACACAGATATACTTGAGTAAGTAAATCAAGTTTATATCATCTACAAATTCTGTTAAAATTATCACACAAACTGTCACAAGCAAAGCTAATGGATTAGATCGGTGATTTTTAAATTCAATTTCAGTTGATTAATAAATAAATAAATAACACAAACAGTTCTGCATATTCAAATTATTTGAACTCATATTAGGTCAGTCAAACTATCTGCGAAGTATCTAATCTAACTAATATTATTATAAATGCGAAAGTAACTCTGTCTGTCTGTCTGTCTGTTACACTTTCACGCTAAAACTACTGGACTGATTTAAATGAATTTTGGTACAAAGAAAGTCTGGAGCCTGAGAAAGGACATAGACTACTTTTTAACCGACTGCAAAAAAGGAGGAGTTTCACGCGGACGAAGTCGCGGGCAGAAGCTAGTGACACTACGTCACAGATCTATAAATACCGTAAATCCTGGATGTATGAACCGCGACCCCACTTAACCCGCGCCATGCGTGCGCTGGCGCAGCGCCAGCCGTCGCGCCGCGGGTCTGGGGTTCGAGGACACGCTATATTTGTACGATGCAGAAATGCAAGCTCACTGCTGGAGAAATGCGTCGCATACTGTTAATTTAAGAATTATATATACATACAGCGAGAGCAGGCGCGTGCAGTGGGGGAGCGTAAGTATGGTGCCAGGGTAGGCACTCCAAACATTAGTGACACTGTATGGAATGCACGCCCTTGAGCGAGAGTCGATGTGTGTGGACTTAAATGGACATAATTATGATAATTTCTGATGACTTTTGAAATAAAAAAACTATTAACGGATTTATTTTATTTTATTTGCTGACGTTTCGGATTCTTTACAGTTGCCATAATCGTAGCACGACTGAGCCGACGCTAAAACACTAAAATGCAGTACACACACATACAGTTATGGAAACAACCTTATTTCTAAAGTATACTACCCTGTTCTACATTTAATTATAATTATGTTTATCTAATACTAAATATACTAATATTATAAAGAGGAAAGGTTTGTTTGTTTATTTGGATCGAATAAGCTTCAGAACGGCTGGGCCGATTTAAAAAAATCTTTCACTGATGGGAAGCTACATTATTCCCGAGTGACCTATAAAAAAAGGGATACGTGCAAAGCCGGGGCAGACAGCTAGTGTTTTATGAAGATGTAAAATAACTGGTTCTGCTATAAAAAGTTAGATATTAAGTATATTACATTGCAGACTCCTAGTCACCTACTGAGTAGGGAGTGTTCTAATTCGTATGATATATCACTATATGTATAGCTGGTTAGTCAGTCTGTTTACGAGCGATGTGACGCACACTCCAGAAGTTCCAGAACCCACACACTTGTATTTCTGGACACTGGACTCATTTTAATTTAGTAGTAGTTAAAACTACCAAGATTTTATCAAGTTAAAGTTAATATTCGGCCAAAGCAAAATTTGAAAGGTAAGTGTACCTAATTCGAAGTAACTATTTGATTAGCTGTCCGCCCCGGCTTCGTACGATCATCTTTTTTTATAGCCTACTAGCTTCTGCCCGCGACTTCGTCCGCGTGGAACTCCTCCTTTTTTGCAGTCGGTTAAAAAGTAGCCTATGTCCTTTCTCAGGCTCCATACTTTCTTTGTACCAAATTTCATTTAAATCGGTCCAGTACTTATAGCGTGAAAGCGTAACAGACAGACAGACAGACAGACAGAGTTACTTTCGCATTTATAATATTAGTAGGATGTCTCTCGGGAATAGTGCAGCTTCCCAACGGAAGAGAAAGTGAAAGAATATTTGAAATCGGTCCAGCTGTTCTGGAGCCTATTCAATCCAAACAAACTTAGTATATAACAGTTAATATTCGACCTTAAAGCAAAATTTAAAAGGTAAGTGTAATTCGAACTATATATATATTTGACTAGCTTCTGCCCGCGACTTCGTCTGCCTGGAACTTCTCCTTTTTTGCAGTCGGTTAAAAAGTAGCCTATGTCCTTTCTCAGGCTCCAGACTTTCTTTGTACTAAATTTCATTTAAATCGGTCCAGTAGTTTTAGCGTGAAAGCGTAACAGACAGACAGACAGACAGACAGAGTTACTTTCGCATTTATAATATTAGTAGGGAAGTAGGGATTAATGGATTCAGAAGTTCACAAAGACGTGCAATGAGAACATCGTATACAAAGTACGTAGGTATTTATGTACTAGTCGTCCGCGACTCCTCATGGAATAGTTAATTAGTTACTGCTCCGCTCCTATTGATCACTTCAAAAACGTCATACTTACTAGCTTTGCACCGTTTTACTATCATAGGGGATGAATTTTCAAAAAATCTTTTTTAGTGCTCCCATAAATTATATAAAAGGAAATGCACCCAAAATTATAAAGTGTAAAATTTCAACTTTCTAACCCTTATACTATTAACTAACCTAACCTAACCTAACCTATCCGCAGGGACCTTCTGTTCTCCTGCAACATAATCATGCTAACACACCTGACGGTCTGAGCCGAGGTGCGACCCCCACTCAGGGGGGCCCTCGGGTCGGTCAGGGCTAAAAACCCTAAACCCAAAGGCTTGAAAGCCTCTTCTCTGGAGGCTCGCCACCCGCCCGGTTTTGCAGTACTTAAAGGCCCATTAGCTGGCCAACTGCGCTTCAGTATTCAGTTCGAAAAAAAAAGCTTATAGGTAGGTATATCTCTTCGCGATATTACTCGCTTCTATACAAACTGGGTATTAGGGAAGCTGTATAAGGTGACCCGAAGACCTGATGAAGGTCGCTGTAGACCGCGAGCGAGACTGCTGTCCAGCAGTGGGCATCTAAGGTTGAAAGAGTTGAAATTCCTTATGTTGGTCCAAGGTGCTAAATGACCTTTAACTGCGGCTAAGATTTCCGATATGGTCCAAGATCCCAGAGCGATCTGACGTAACTTATTTTCTGACGAATGAAACCTTAAGATTTCAGTAGCGTCTAGAGTGCCTTGAATATCTACGGGCTTGTGAAAACTGTCAGAGTGACACCAGGGCTGGTACCAGGTTAGAAAGGTGACTAAAAATAAGAGTTATCTTACTTATTTTCTCATGGCTCATTTTTATATATATCATGTAGAATATTATTTTAAAGTAATGGATATAAGTGTCAGACACTTGAGATTGACCAGAACTTTTGTCAGACACTTTTAAGCTACCCAAAAAATGGATCTCAAAGATGGATGAACATAAGCATATCATGTTTAGGCTCATTCGACTCGGTATGTAGAGCACTTTCTAAACAGAATATGATGATGGTAGTGTTGATGATGAATCCTGAAGACTACTATGGATCGCGAAGTTGGATGATCATAGGCATACCGTGTTTGGGCTTATTCGACTCGCTATGACGAGCATTATCTGTTTCAATCAGTGTTGGCGTCAATCGATTACAAATGTAATCCAATTACTAATTTGATTACTCAGTAACCGATTACTCAAGTAATCGGGTACTCTAGTCACAGCCAGTTTATTCCGAAACTATAAGAGCTACATTATTAAAATTTGGTGCGTAGATGTATTCTGTAAACCGCATTAAGATTTTAAAATAAAATCAGAAAAAAAACAAACTTTTTGGGGTTCCGCATACATTGAACTGAAACTCAGCATTTTTTTTATCAGACCTTTACATGTGGGGTATCTATCATCATGTGTTTAGAAAGTGTTCGTCATACCGAGTCGAATAAGCCCAAACACGATATGCCTATGATCATCCAACTTCGAGATCCATAGTAGTCTTCAGGATTCATCATCAACATTACCATCATCATATTCTATTTAGAAAGTGCTCGTCATACCGAGTCGAATGAGCCTAAACATGATATGCTTATGTTCATCCATCTTTGAGATCCATTTTTTGGGTAGCTTAAAAGTGTCTGACAAAAGTTCTGGTCAATCTCAAGTGTCTGACACTTATATCCATTACTTTAAAATAATATTCTACATGATATATATAAAAATGAGCCATGAGAAAATAAGTAAGATAACTCTTATTTTTAGTCACCTTTCTCACCTGGTACCAGCCCTGGTGTCACTCTGACAGTTTTCACAAGCCCGTAGATATTCAAGGCACTCTAGACGCTACTGAAATCTTAAGGTTTCATTCGTCAGAAAATAAGTTACGTCAGATCGCTCTGGGATCTTACTCTAATAGGTTCAATTTAAATAGTACCTACTAGTACCTACTTAAAGGGTAAAACGGTACAAATATAAAAGTTAAAAAAATAAATATTAAAAGGTACTCCCATACTACAAACGCTCTTTTCCATTTATATAGATGATACGGAACCCGTCGTGCGCCAGTCCGACTCGCACTTGGCCGGTTCTTTTCAATTGCAGTATCAATAGTAAACAGACACACAATATGTCGTTGACTCGATTAGCGACGCACTAGAGTAAATGTGACATCCCACTGAGATTTATATTTTTAATGTTTAAATTCTAACCTTACATAATACCATAGATAATACCTAAGCATAGAGTACTAAAGTAGAATTTGTGGGGTCAATATACTAGAGACAATGTAGAGTTTAATCAAACTAAATAAGCGGAAATAACGTATTCGAGACGAATGAAACCCACCGTGGGTTACAATGCGAGTGTTAGTATCATTTTGCAAATAATATCCTATTAACTAACTACAAATATGTCGCCTCTTTAATAGAATAATGACACAAACCGAAATATAAATTCACGTGATGAAAATCAATATGTTACTTACTAAGATAATAAATAATAGAAGTTTTAAGAATTGTAAATTTATCAAAAACAGATTTAATGTTTGAATGATTATAAAACGATCCTACTTATTTTGTAGCAACATTTTTGATATCTTTTTACGTAAAATTACTGGTTTAAAAATGAGAAAAATGTCGAAATAGCCGTTAAATTCCGCGCGATCTCACTTGCATAAAGAACCTATTAAAAAACTTTTTAAGGCCGTGGTCCCACGAGCTGTCATAAATTAAAGCAAGTTTTAGACCGTGTTCTTATTTAGATTATTTTAAAGAACAAAGAAAAATTCACATAAATTTAGTTTTGTTTTATGTTGACGGGTTTCTGTTGCTTTTTACTGAAACAGTTAACAGTTCAGATATATTTTTAGTTTGAAAATAAATTCTAATTTGGACGTAGATTTATAGCTAGTCACTTTCATTTAATAATTCATACCTACGTTAAATTTATTACTAAAATCAAGCCCCACCAATTAATTTCTTTAACACATTAATGAAAATGTTACGTACTTAATCGTTATACCAACTTCGAAAAAGTTAACGCGAGATCGCTCCTTAGTCTATGGAAATATAAAGAGACATTCAGAACCGAATCAAAGAGAATAATTAATTAGTAAATGAATATCGAGGAGAATTTGCAGACGCTGGCAGTTGCGACAGACGCGGATGCAAAAACGACAGACTTGATTGGTCGAAATGTTTGCAATGCAGACTCTTAAATAGGGTTGTCAAGATTTTCTTTTAATAATTTACTGTCGTAATTGAAACTGTAACATTTTACATTTACTATTTAATAATAGTGCCTTTTTATTACAATTGCGGAAGACTTAGAAAGACTCTTAGTAAATTAATAGGTATTATAGTGTGCACCTCAAAGTATTGTCAATAACATTCGCATAATATTGTAATATGTTTGTTTAGGAAAATAAATTTTGGTATTTTCCAACGATGAACTAACTTTTAGTCATGACAAATAGCCAGCAGACCTTGATATAAACTACAAACACGTTATAATGTAACGGATTTTGATAAATTCGTTTAGAAACTTGAACAAGATCTTTATGGACTTATTTAGTTCCATAAAAATTAGCTATTTAAAAGCCTATAACAAAACAAACCTATAAAATCCTGACGTTCCTAGCTACCATAAACAAGTAAATAACTGGCATGTGGCAACCCTAGCGGCGCCACAGACAATGGTCGCGCGGCGGAATGGCGCTTTCCAACGAATACTTCTCTCGACGAGACTCCGCCAATTACACAGATTATACCAACGACTGACACACTGCGCGGTGAGCGCTGTCTATGGCGCACTTAATGACGTTTAAAAGAGTAATTTGAATAACTTATTATTAGCAAATTTATATTTGTGTGTAGGTAAATATGGTTACGTACACTTCCCAAAACTCTTACTTAATATTAAAACATGATCACAATATATTGTACCTACTGTTAAGTTAGGATTAAGTATTAATAAATTATAATAAACTAGCTGACGTCCCGTCCGTACCCTGACGTCAAATCTTTTTTTTTTTACCTTCTCCGGACAAAAACAAGCACAAAAAAAGAGAATTATCCAATTCGGTGGTAGGTACTTACTTACATATCTGTGATTATTTTATGCTCGAAAATAAGTCGCGTAAAATTATTAATAAACTAGTGAGTAAAAAAATTACTAGTGAGTAAGTTTAAAACGCACTAGGCAGCGAAATTAAATACCTATGTACCATATACCATAATATATAGTAGGTAAAACAAGCTATTTGTAGCTTATCCTTACTAATCCTTACTAATATTATAAATGCGAAAGTAACTCTGTCTGTCTGTCTGTTACGCTTTCACGCCTTAACTACTGGACCGATTTAAATGAAATTTTGTACAAAGAAAGTCTGGAGCCTGAGAAAGGACATAGGCTACTTTTTAACCGACTGCAAAAAAGGAGGAGTTCCTCGCGGACGAAGTCGCGGGCAGAAGCTAGTAGGCTATAAATAGGTACCTACATGGTTAATATCGCTCGTCGCAGCTTCTCGAATGACCGCCCTGAAACCCTTTAAGAGAAGGGTCAGCGATCAGACGGTTATTTATAACCAAAGGGAATGTAGGTTACTACCTACACACAAATGAACCAAAACAATGATTACTCATTATCCTCTATTAACCCTTTCGAAGTGTCAATTAAAATGCAACTCCATTAGGTCTTATTAGGGTTCCGTGCTTGGGGATCCGTGTTTGTCCGTCCGTCTGTCTCATGAACCGTAATAGTCAGTTTATATTTTCACATAAAATGATGTATTTCTGTTGTCCATAGAATAAACGTGTTTCTTAGCCGTTTTTATACTGGTTTCATTTTGTTTCAATCCGGGCGTGTCTAGCTGCTGAATGTCAAGTTTTGTTTATTATTTTTATATGGTTCTATTTTTATAATATCTCTTTGAAATTTATAGATTTTGATATTATAGCAGTTCTAGTAGTTCGTAATGCTTCGTAATACTTAAATACGTTTAAATTAACTTATATCGTTAATACTGGTTTTAATAAACATTTACGTGAATAAAACTATTCTTACTTACTAGGTTTTGAAAGGTAAAGTCAGAAATTCCCAAACTTTTGTCACCGCTCACTTGGCATAACACAAAATGTCAACGCCCAAGTTGCATTAAAAAATAACCCCGAAAGTTAATACCCAGTTTATTTAATTTATTCTTTGGAATGCGGACAGTCGCGGGCGCAAGTACATAGTGTTGTTCGAATGTCATCGCTAATTGGTTTAGAGAGCACCTAACTGGATCTACTTACTATAATACGGTCCAAGTTCACGATATAATTTGCCTACCCAATATAAATACTTAATCCTATAACGAATGTCTAGTATTAATCAAAATATATTATTTTGAGTCAATAAAGTACAGAAAATAAAAATTTGAACAAACCCCCGACAAAAAAACATACCTATAAGCCGTCTAAAAAGTATAAAAATAATAAAGACTTGATATTAGGTAGGTACCTAAGTATTAATAGGTATTTCTACAAAGAAAACGTCACGTCGGGGGGACCGCTCATCATTTACCTAATTGTACCTATCTATATTTACCTACTATGTATCGAAATCTAAGGTCCCCCCGACATGAAGTTTTCTTTGTAGAAATACCTATTAATACTTAGGTACCTACCTAATATCAAGTCTTTATTATTTTTATACTTTTTAGACGGCTTATAGGTATGTTTTTTTGTCGGGGGTTTGTTCAAATTTTTAATTTATTTTTTTTATTTCATACTTTTTGAAAGTAGGTAGGTAACTTATTTTTTTTTTAACCAATTTCCATTTTACATGGCATTCTGTAATGTACGTGTGGTCCTCTTTCATTTGATACCTCACTCGGTTATATTTGTAGTCATTTGGTTAACCATTTCCACACTTTCAGTCCCTATATTTTTTGAACTACTTAACCGATTTTCATTATAATATCAATTTTGTAATGTACACGTGATCCTCTTTCATTTGATACCCCACTCGGTTATATTTGTAGATATTTGATTTTCCATCCCCACTTTCACTCCCTATATTTTTTGAACGGCTCAACCGATTTTCATTATAATTTCAATTTTGTAATGTACTTGCGACCCTCTTTCATTTGATACCCCACTCGAGTATATTTGTAGACATTTATTTTTCCATCCCCTCTTTCACCCCCCTCTATGTATTAAACTACTGATCCGATTTTCATCAAACATAACTAAGAACACTCCCGACATATTCACCTCCTAAACAAAAAAAACAGAATCAAAATCGGTTCATGCGTTTGGGAGCTATGATGCCACAGACAGACACACACACACACACACACACACATACACACACAAACACACAGACACGTCAAACTTATAACACCCCGTCGTTTTTGCGTCGGGGGTTAAAAAGGTGATATCATGGATAAGACGACGCTTATTCAAATAATATACTAAGATAAAAGACGATGGCGGAGCACAGCGAAAATCGGACGTTGCCCTTTTTCTATTTGTCTCTGTCGCACGCGCGTAATAATAGTGCCCTCACGCTCGCACAGTAACCTTTACGGTTAACGTAAATAGGGCAACGTCCGTTTTTCGCTGTGCTCCGCGACCGTCCTTTAGATGCTAGCATATCCTAGGACCCATTCTTAGGAATGATTTCTCTCATAAATAATATAATACCAGTAACATGTCTGTGAATGCTCTCAAATAAACAAATGACTGTGTCTTCTGAAATGATCGCCGCAGTTCATCGGCCGGCGCCGGCGCAACAATGCGTGCTTTGTGCTGTTCCGACCTGCTACTTCCGGATGTTTTTGTTTTGCCTAGATAGTCCTTCGGCCCGGACAGTTCATATGACCGTGAGAGATAGCCGTTTAAAATACGTAACCGAAAATGGGGTTCTGTATATCTATACTAATATAATAAAGAGGAAAGGTTTGTTTGGAATGAATAGACTCCAAAACGGCTGGACCGATTTGAAAAATTCTTTCACTGTTGGGAAGCTAAGTACACTATTCCCGAGTGACATAGGCTACAAATAAAAGGGATGCGTGCGAAGCCGGGGCGGATAGCTAGTTGTGTATAATTTTTGTAAAGATTACACAGATATACTTGAGTAAATTAAGTTTATATCATCTACAAATTCTGTTAAAGTTATCACACAAACGGCCAAAGCAAAGCTAATGGAATAGATCGTCGATTTCCGAATTCAATTTCGGTTGATTAATAAATAAATAAATAACACAATCAGTTCTGCATATTCAAATTATTTGAACTCATATCAGGTCAGTAACCACCAAACTATCTGCGGAGTATCTAATATAACTAATATTATAAATGCGAAAGTAACTCTGTCTGTCTGTCTGTCTGTTACGCTTTCACGCTAAAACTACTGGACTGATTTAAATGAATTTTGGTACAAAGAAAGTCTGGAGCCTGAGAAAGGACATAGACTACTTTTTAACCGACTGCAAAAAAGGAGGAGTTTCACGCGGACGAAGTCGCGGGCAGAAGCTAGTGACACTACGTCACAGATCTATAAATACCGTAAATCCTGGATGTATGAACCGCGACCCCACTTAACCCGCGCCATGCGTGCGCTGGCGCAGCGCCAGCCGTCGCGCCGCGGGTCTGGGGTTCGAGGACACGCTATATTTGTACGATGCAGAAATGCAAGCTCACTGCTGGAGAAATGCGTCGCATACTGTTAATTTAAGAATTATATATACATACAGCGAGAGCAGGCGCGTGCAGTGGGGGGGCGTAAGTATGGTGCCAGGGTAGGCACTCCAAACATTAGTGACACTGTATGGAATGCACGCCCTTGTGCGAGAGTCGATGTGTGTGGACTTAAATGGACATATGATAATTTCTGATGACTTTTGAAATAAAAAACTATTAACGGATTTAATTTATTTTTTTTGCTGACGTTTCGGATTCTTTACAGTTTCCATAATCGTAGCACGACTGAGCTGACAATAGTCTAACGCTAAAATGCAGTACACACACACACCCACATATCTACATACAGTTATGCAAATTACCTTATAATCCTTATATCTAAATTACACTTACCCTGTTCTAAATTTAATTTTATATTTTATGAAGATGTAAAATAACTGATACTTAATAATTTCTGATGCCTTCGCGGTTATTACACATTGGAATAAAACAACTATTAACGGATTTAACTCGCATATTTTTATTTTATTTTATTAGCTGACGTTTCGGTTAAAGCGTTAGACTATTGTCAGCTCAGTCGTGCTACGATTATGGAAACTGTAAAGAATCCGAAACGTCAGCTAATAAAATAAAATAAAAATACGCGAGTTAAATCCGTTAATAGTTGTTTCATTCCAATAACTGATTCTGCTATAAAAAAGTTAGATATTATCTTACATTGCAGACTCCTAGTCACCTACTGAGTGGAGTGTTCTAATTCGTATGATATATCACTATATGTATAGCTGGTTAGTCAGTCTGTTTGCGAGCGATGTGACGCACTCTCCAGAACCCACACACTTGTATTTCTGGACACTGGACTCATATTAATTTAGTCTTACTAATTAAAACTACCAAGATTTTATCAAGTTAAAGTTAATATTCGGCCAAAGCAAAATTTGAAAGGTATGTACCTAATTCGAAGTAACTATTTGACTAGCTGTCCGCCCCGGCTTCGTACGATCATCTTTTTTTATAGCCTACTAGCTTCTGCCCGCGACTTCGTCCGCGTGGAACTCCTCCTTTTTTGCAGTCGGTTAAAAAGTAGCCTATGTCCTTTCTCAGGCTCCATACTTTCTTTGTACCAAATTTCATTTAAATCGGTCCAGTAGTTTTAGCGTGAAAGCGTAACAGACAGACAGACAGACAGACAGAGTTACTTTCGCATTTATAATAATAGTAGGGATGTCACTCGGGAATAGTGCAGCTTCCCAACGGAAGAGAAAGTGAAAGAATTTTTGAAATCGGTCCAGCCGTTCTGGAGCCTATTCAATCCAAACAAACATAGTATATAACAGTTAATATTCGACCTTAAAGCAATATTTAAAAGGTAAGTGTAATTCTAAACTATATATTTGATTAATGGATTTAGAAGTTCACAAAGACGTGCAATGAGAACATCGTATACAAAGTAGGTACGTAGGTATTTATGTACTAGTTTCCGTCCGCGACTCCTCATGGAATCCCTACTAATCCCTACTAATATTATAAATGCGAAAGTAACTCTGTCTGTCTGTCTGTCTGTCTGTTACGCTTTCACGCTAAAACTACTGGTCCGATTTAAATTAAATTTGGTACAAAGAAAGTCTGGAGCCTGAGAAAGGACATAGGCTACTTTTTAACCGACTGCAAAAAAGGAGGAGTCCCACGCGGACGAAGTCGCGGGCAGAAGCTAGTAGTTAATAAGTTACTGCTCCGCTCCTATTGATCACTACAAAAACTCCATACTAGCTTTGCACCGTTTTACTATCATAGGGGATGAATTTTCAAAAAATCTTTTTTAGTGCTCCCATAAATTATATAAAAGGAAATGCTCCCAAAATTATAAAGTGTAAAATTTCAACTTTCTAACCCTTATACTATTAGTTTAGACCCTGCGTTGTCGTCATTAAGTCAATAGATTGCACTAACTAGGATACGAAGTTTGGCATTGTCCATCAGCTTACTTAGGCACGTACTTAGAAACTTGTCAGACATTAATATTTGGAAAAAAAATCTTTCCACTTATAATTTCTAGGTATATTTCGGTAAAGCCTGTTGGTAACGGTACACTCACTTGACAGTTAAGTCGATTCGCAACTCATGCGTGAATTGCATGATCACGTAAAAAAATAACACATTAAGTAGCATAGGTATGTCTTTCACTCTTTATCTATGTCGATACTCTTATAACGATAGGTAACTGTTTAGTAATAGGTGCACAAAAATAAACTAGGCTTCATATGTTTCCCGTTTTTTAAACATTTTCCACTGTTTCTTCGCTCCTATTGGTCGCAGCGTGATGTTATATAGCCTAAAGCCTTCAATGGTAAATGGTCTATCCAACAAAATACTTATTTGCTACATATTTGACTTATTTGGGTGGGAATTTTCCTAATCATTAATCGAGGTCACTATTATCGTAGCAATAAAATATATTTTAGAAATTTTATTCGGCATACTTACCTAATTGATGCAATTTTCAGCCAAATCGGTACAGCCGTTCTTGAGTTATAAACGGAGTTACTAACACGACTTTCTTTTATATAATAGAGACTAGCGACCCGCCGCGGCTTCACACGGGTGCTATAAACTTTCCTCTTGAATCACTCTATCTATTAAAAAAACCGCATCAAAATCCGTTGCGTAATTTTAAGTTTTAAGTGTACATAGGGATATAGAGACGGAAAAAGCGATTTTGTTTTATACTATGTAATGATAATAAAAGAGTAAAATATTACGTTACTTTATCCACATTCGAAGTATTAAAGCTTTCATAAAAACGAGTGTTAAAAACATAAGTGCATTTCTGATACTTTATATAGGTACCTTTGTAGTGAATTAAAAAGACTAAATTCTCAGAACTGGTTCATCTTGACCGAATCTTACCAAACTTGGAGACAAAAGAGGTCAATATTAAATCATACCTTATATGTCTCTGATGACGGTTGGGGTCGTACTGTGTAGAAAGTTATTCAAGGTCGTAATTATATAAAATTGTATAATACTAGCTGTCCGCCCCGGCTTCGCACGGATGATCTTTTTTATAGCCTATGTCACTCGGGAATAGTGTAGCTTCCCAACAGTGAAAGAATTTTTCAAATCGGTCCAGTCATTTTAGAGGATATTCAATCCAAACAAACATACAAACCTTTTCTCTTTATAATATTAGTATAGAAGTATAGATAGTAGGAATAATGGAAGCTTCAACAAGATGTTTTCGTTCCTTAACTACTGAACCAATTCCGAAGCATGACGTGACGCTGCATTTTTTGTATCACGAGTGTTTATAAAAAAATCCCGCCAGAGTAATAACCAAATGAAAAATTAGGCACATTGGAATGAAAGAACTTTAACGGATTTAACTCGCGTATTTTATTTTTATTGGCTGACGTTTCGGAGCCTTTACAAATTCCATAATCGTAGCACGACTGAGCTGACAATAGTCTTATGCTAAAGACTATTGTCAGCTTTTTATTTCACTTTAGCATAAGACTATTTTCAGGTCAGTCGTGCTACGATTATGGAATCTGTAAAGGCTAGGAAACGTCAGCCAATCAAAATAAAATACGCGAGTTAAATCCGTTAAAGTTGTTTCATTCCAATGTATAATAACCGCGAAGGCATCAGAAATTATTAAATTAGGCACATTAAAAAAATATTTATGTGCCTATTGTTGCCTATTACCATCTAACGCAAGTTTTGGAAATGCGGTGAGAAAAAAAAGCAGCGTGCGTAGGTGCAGGTCATCGACCTGATAGTCCACAGCAGATGTATTTGGTTACAGGCAGGCTTAGATCGGATAATATTGAGAACGATTCAACTGATATTATCTGTCTATCACGTGGTTCAATATGTACGTTAGTTTTTTCTACATTTGGATCAAAAAACAGTTACACAGAATATTAGTGGTACCTACTATCTAGTGTTGTATGTTTTATATCTCGCAAAGTGTTTATAAATTTAGTTTAGTTCTATGGGATTTAGTTCTATATTTTAGGATTCCTGGAAGTGCCTGGAACTCTAGGTTCTCAAGTGAGGTATTTCTTCCATATTTCAGGATTCTAGTAGGTAACTCTAGCTACTTCTCAAGTGAGGTTTTTCGGAAACGGTATTTTCTGACCTTCATAAGAGCTTGTAAAAGCATAAATTGAATAAATATATTTCTGATTTTGATTTCATATTTTTTTAATATATAACTGCACTGGTAACGACTATACAGCATAAACCCTGATTTTGTTTATGGACACTTGTCATAAGTCGGTATATATTTTTAAATTCTTTACTAACGTAGCTTACCTACCGAACATTAAAAAAGTACAATCTTTTAGTGTTTTATCTGTGGTATCTGTCAATAAGTTGTCCAGCCATGTGGGCGGTTTGCATAAGTTTGAGAAGCGCTGACTATATATTTTTTTCTAAATGAAAAAAGCAAATGCCAAGATATTCGCCGGCATCCCATTGTTTTCAGGTGACGTAATCCTAACAGTAAACACTTGTACTAACGGCCCGGGTCGATTCCCAGGAGGGCACTTTGTACGTTAATTCGTTAAAGATTCATTACTTAAGTATAATTACTTTTTATGCACTTGATTTTAATTATGTGTACGCACCTTTATTATGAGTAGTTATGCAGTTCATTATAACATAACCTTTTTTTTATTCAGTCCTCTTCCATCAATATCTGATTGTTAGTTTTTTAAACAGTTGTTGTAACATAATTTACTTTTTTACACGTTTGGTAGGATATGCATAATAGTAACATATAATTTCCTATTCATTTCTTACAAAAAAATAATAATAATTAGGCTGTATGCAGTTTTCATTGCAAATAGAAAAACAACTGAATAAGTACAACGATTTGCATACTACTATGTATGTAGGTAGTTAAGCAATATATTTTTAGTACAATAAAAAAATAATATACTTACAGTAAAAAATTCTATGTGCCTACACAAATCTACTGCATTATTGATGCAGTGTTCAATAATACGATGAATAACCATAATAATGTACATATTGCATTAATATAAATATATATAACTAGCTTCTGCCCGCGACTTCGTCCACGTAGAACTCCTCCTTTTTTGCAGTCGGTTAAAAAGTAGCTGTTTAATTTTGCTGCATTTTAAAACTTGTAACATTTCCGTACGCGGCATAATAGGTACACATTCCATAGCACCACACACACACTTTATTTTTATATATATACCCTCTTTTAAATTCGAACGGGGAGTGGGTATTCTGCCAATATGACGCGGACCAGTGCGGTATCGGATGAAGACGAAAAGGACGATCTGTTGCGGGCGGCCGCCATATTTTTTCTTCCGAGATTTTTAATCAAGAAAAGTGATAATATGCAGATTTTTGGGTGAGTGTAGGGCTTTTTGAATATTTATTTATACCAATCGAAGGATATACTACACAGTAGCCTATGTCCTTTCTCAAGCTCCAAACTTTCTTTGTACCAAATTTCATTTAAATCGGTCCAGTAGTTTTAGCGTGAAAGCTTAACAGACAGACAGACAGACAGAGTTACTTTCGCATTTGTAATATTAGTTAGGATTTTTAGTGTTGTAATATATTGTACAGAACATAACACCATTTTCCACCTATCAACTATTATGTCTATAATTGCTGCTCCAAATTACTCCAAAAGTGCCTTTTTCAGTAAATAACAAGTAGATAGGTATCTACTTAGGTACTTAAAAAAGCTAGGTAGGTATAATGGAAAATATAGAGTGTTCTTGAAATGAAAACGTGTGCTATCATAATCGTACGAGACGCGGCGCTCGGTGTCGCTAGTCTACTTAAATAAAAAAAGGGGATTTACAGAAACAAATATCCGATTTAATAAGCATTTTATCACACACCTACCTAAACAAAAAAAAAGTATTTTTTCGTTTAAATTCATGGTCAGAAATAAACTAGCTCTTTAGAGTTATATTTCAAGCATATTCTACATGCATGAATAAACTTATAACAATGAATGTTTACAGTTATTTACGTTTGTGCAGGGTCATAAGCTAGATGAACTCATACCTACTAAATAAAAAATATTCTACACTAAAATTACCCGATTTCAATGGATCATAACTTTAAAAGTGTGTGATAAACGTTAATGACTTCTAATTCTTCATTATTAGACACTTATTTATAAATTGGGGTTTCTTTAGAATCCCACAGACAATAATAATATATTCAAATTTAATTGTAAATATGTATACAAACATATTAACTAGTAGGTACGTATGCCTCGTTGGAGAGAACACTTTTATTACCAATGAATCTCTAAAATGATAGTAGCTTTCCGATAAGCGCAGTATCCATTAGAACTGGTATCTTCATATGTCGATGCGAGTATTTCTGAGAAAAAACCCGCCCAACTAGATTAGAAATTGTACCACAGAACTTTACAAGGTCAACGGGAACCACCTAACACACACGGTTGCATATAGATAGGTAGGTACTAATTATACATCGATGTTTAACATAATAGTACCTAGCAACACCCAGTTTTTTTTTAAGAAACACTGTATTCTCGATAAGTACTAACTATAAAGTTAGTAGGTAGGGTAATTCTGACGCTTAAGTAGTGTACCAATAGGTACAATTTCTATTGAAAAAAAAAGTCTAGTTTGGGAACCACTGGTCATTGGTCTATTGGTAGGTACCTGCCTTCCAAAGCGAGGAATTTGGATGTTTTTTGGAATCTAATCGTGTCACGTACGATAAAGATTTACAACATTACAACTCTACTTTTATTCCATTTTATTTTACCTGATTGATCGATAAATTTGATATTTAAGTATAAATACATAGCTATTCATGTAAGTAATATGTTTTTTTTACCTGTTACGTGTAGTAAATTTATTTTTTATCCTCGATAGGTCATAATATATTTACCTATCTAATCAACCATAATTATTATAGGTACCTAAGTACAACCTTTATGGTTAAGTATAGTAAGAAATACTTACGGCTTACCAACCTAATGAAAGATCCACATGCATGCCCAAATTATTATCAGTTTCCCGCCAACGTTTTCCTCAAACGCACACTGCAGCAATATTAGTTGCACAAATATCTACCTATAACGTCCCAGACAGTTCTATAGGCTGTAGTGCATCCCTCCCTTTGATCTAGGTACAGAACTATACCTATATGCCTGCCGCAAGCTGCAGCCTAAACTCGGGCACAATACCACTAGCTATAGTCATGGAAACAAGAAAAAATATGAAACTTACTTTTTTTGGGCCATTTTGCACGATGGTCTCGTACTCTAATCCTTCAGCCGACATCATTTTCTCAACACAATTCATTCACAACACTGGCAAAAATAATGAATAAAAAATATTTAATTTTTATGCACTTCGTCTTTGAATGTAGCGTATCTTTTGAATATTCAAATCACACTAAAAGGCGGGTTGACTGGATAAAACACTGACTTTATTGAAGATGTGGTGGGAATTGGGTGTTTTAATGTAGTGATTTGTTGCGCCGGCCGGCGGGTGCAACAACCAGAATCACACGCCCACAGCCTCCCAGAGTCCGCCGAATACAGCATACGTATCTCGATTCTCGACGAAGAGTACCTATAGATAGAAAGTATAGGTATACCTATAATCCTCCTCGCCTTGTAGAATGTAAAGTGCCGATCACCAATGCTGATTTCACTAGAAAGGTATTTTTAATGTGTAACCTTTATAAAAAATATGGAATAAATCATAAAGCATTGAAAGATTTTCTATAATTATACATGCATTTTTAATCAAAAATAGTTTCAATTTTATATACATCTTTACTAATCCCAAACTTATTATATTATTGTTAAAATCTAAACGCAACTTGATTTTCAACAAAATCCAAATGTCAAGTTGACAGTTCTGTTTTGATATAAGGTAAAGGTACGATTAGGCTCATACGAGGAATGTGTTTTTGTAAACATTAGTAAACAAAAAGACAAAAACGGTACTTATATGTACGTAGCCCACTAATAAATGAAGATCGGTGTATGATTCTTGTCGTATAATATGACTATTGTAATTGCAGGTATTTGTACATAAGTGAATATGTGACGAAAACATTCTCTTTTTCAGGTTAAGCAATTAAAAACAATTAAAAATGTGTGAAGAAATGAAGCTATTGAAACAAGGAGCCGAAGCAAAACTCTATATCTGCAATTACCTTGGTAAACCGACATTAATTAAGGAGAGATTTGAGAAGAAATACCGGCAACCAGAGCTAGACGCCTCCATCACAAAAGAGCGAATTAAAAACGAAGCCAGGGCGATTGTTCGCTGTAAAACGGCAGAAATCAAAACACCATCCTTATATTTAGTCGATTTTGAACGTAGACGTATTTACATGCAGCATTTTGAACACAGTATAACTGTAAAAGACTTTATCATAAACATTTACACAAAAAATGTACAAAATGGGGCTGGTGATGTAAACAGTCTGGACATTTTAGCAAAAATGATCGGACAAACTGTTCGCAAATTACATGACAACAACATCATTCATGGTGATCTAACAACATCAAATATGTTGTTGATTCAGAAAGAAGCTACTGATGTGGATGATGACTCCAAATGGTTGCAATTTGATAATTTAGAACTTGTCATGATTGACTTTGGATTGTCTTTTATTGATTCCAGCACAGAGGACAAAGGAGTTGATCTTTATGTCCTCGAGAGAGCTTTAATTAGCACCCATAATGATTATCCTGACATTTTCAGTAAGATTTTGGATGCATATAAAAGTTACAGCAAAAATAAAATCAAAGAAATTATCGTTAAGTTTGAAGAAGTTAGAGCAAGGGGCCGGAAGAGAACAATGGTTGGGTAAAGTTGGTTGTGTAGAAACTGTTTTATTGAATATTATTAATAAATGTTTATAATTACTATTACTGTATTTTTAATACAGGTATTTCTTTATTAGGACAGTTATTAAGTAGAATATGCTTAGTTAATCAACACATTCTAAATATTATGTTTTGAATCATTAAAAGAAAAAGAAATATTTAAGTAGGTAGTACATATTATTATTGCATGCAGCACACAAGAGCAAGAGTTTTAAGATTTTTTTTTTAATTTGTCGCTTACGGTCAGTTAGTAGACAATACCGTTTTTCGGACATCACTAGAAAAGTCACTGAGTTCGATTGAGACATAGCAAAAAATGCTTACTTCATACAGGTTACTTTTGCCGCAGTGGCCGTGATTATAATGTCTTAAATAATATGTTAAGCGTGAGTTTCACAGTCTTTTGTAATGTTTAATATTTCTAAAAATCCTTAATCGTTGATAATTTCGTTTAATGTTCAATTTAAACACATTTATAAATATATTAGTTTAAAAAAACAACAGCAAATATCCGACATCAAATGTTATAAATAGGTAGACTATTGCAGACATTTACTTTATAGTTATTGCTAATGTCATAAAATGTTTTGCTTAGCAGGAAACCCCTGCTTAAATATCATAACCTCAAACCTAAAGTATCCAGACTTTTCGTATTTATAAATAAATAAAAACTACTTACAAAATATAAATATGAAGCGTAATTTAACGCATATATCGAAGCAAATTCTACAAAATAACTGTCCTAAAACTTTGCCTCTATCAAGTAAGTAAAAATTATCAAAGCAGTTAAATTTGTTTGTACAAATAGATTTTTACTAAAATATTGAACATTTCTAGGATTTTTGAGCACAAAGGAGGCTGTAGAGCGTCGTCATCATTTATTTACGTTGGAAAAGAAGCGACAGCTCGAAAATGTTGGAAGAATCGAGAAAATAGAAGTTAAATATCAAGGAGTTCCTAAAGACACTACTTTGATTATGAACAAGGATATTTCTACGCCCTATGACTGTGCCAGACGTAAGTGTTAATTATATTATTGCTATAACGATGCAGTTATATCTTATAAGAAGTACCTATATTAAATACTCAACTAATCATGAACATACGGCAAGCATAATAATTTAAATACGGTAAGTATTAAGTAATTTCATAAAATAGTTCCCAGGCGATTAATTCTTACTCAGTTGCAATATCTACTTAAAAAACAGAAATGTAAATTATACTGCTCATGTATGCTGCTGTGCTGTAAGATTATCTGGTAGAGTAAACTGTTAATTTCTAGCTACATGTTATATATGACTAAAATTTTCTTGTGCATTGTTTTCAGATTTAAGTGAATGGCACGCCGAGAACAGTGCTCTTGCACTTATAGATGGAGGTGTACACTGGGATATGCACAGACCACTCAGTGAAAACTGCACATTACAAGTAAGTACCTCTAATTGCATTATTTGTGTTAGTGTCATATTATGTGTAACATGTTTAATTAAGATATCCATTATGTATGTTAACCATTTTGCCATATTCAAGTTCAATATTTAGGTAATTCCTATCGAAATTATATAGGTAATTTTTTTATGGGAGTGAAAGCAGCATCGAAATTGATACACATAAAGAATCATTTAATCCTCTCATATTTATATTTATAAATATAAATATATTTTGACATGACTTGTTCTCAGCGGTGAGAGCATTATGAGCTGTATTATTATAATTTTATAATATGAGCTCTCTCTTCTCTATCAGTTCCAGAACTTCACAGTGCCGGAGCCCCAGCAGGTAAACAAGGCATTCTGGCGCACCTGCTCCGTGGTGCTTGGGGCATGTGTCACACAGGCTTTCAAGGATAATGTCTCCGTAAAACTACACAGTTTCCCTGGACCCGACAGTAAGTTACTGTTACTGAGTAAATAAGATAACCATAGCTTATGCTAGTGTTTTCAATACTTTTAAGTTCCCATGATCGAAACAGTGTGAGGTCATTTGTCCAAGTGAAGCTGGAGTATTTATTTCATTTATAAAATCACTTTTGAAATGAAACAACTATAAGGAATTTAACTTCACATACTTTAAATTTATATGCTGACTTTTCGGAAACTTCATAGTTCTTAGTTAGACTGAGCTGACGATAGACTAACACTAAAGTAAAATTACTTATCAAGATTAATATTTGTATATCCGCTGCATTCCCCGATATATCGCAAGCTTTTGATCGCGTTTGGCACGAGGGCCTCCTGTACAAGATTTACACAAAACTGCCTATAAACTACTTTAAATTCATCAAATCATACCTTAGCGAGCGACACTTCTACGTAAAATATAACAACAGCTCAACAAACTTATATAAAATAAGAGCGGGCGTACCACAAGGTAGTGTAATGGGACCTACACTCTACCTCCTGTACACTTCAGACCTTCCAAATTCAGACGATGTGCTCACAGGCACCTTCGCAGATGACACTGCAGTATTGGCAGTGGATGAAACTCCTACTTGGGCGTCACTAAAGCTTCATTTTGAATGAAATATCTATATGGCTAAAAGACTGGCGCATTAGAGCAAATGAAACGAAATCGGTACAAGTTACACTGAGAAGGGACACATGCCCTAAAGTTAAACTAAACGAAATTAAACTTCCACAAGATAATAGTGTACGATATCTGGGAATACACCTGGACAGGCGCTTAACCTGGACCAAGCACATATTCACAAAAAGAAAAGCTCTTGGCCAAAAACTCCGCAAGCTATTCTGGTTAATGGGACGTAAGTCACAACTGAACCTAGATAACAAGCTGCTTCTGTACAAATGTATCATTAAGCCAATTTGGACTTATGGTCTCCAGCTATGGGGTACTGCCTCAAACTCAAACCTCGAGATCCTACAACGCTTCCAAAACAAAACCCTACGCATGATCACCGGAGACCCATGGTACATGACAAATGACCGCTTACACCATGACCTAAACATTAAAACAGTTAAACAGGAAATAAAGGACACTCTAGTCACCTACCACAAAAGAATGCAGACACATCCAAACCTACTGGCAAGGAGACTAATGGAGGAACAACCAAACAAAACTTTCACGAGACTCAAAAGAAGAGCACCCCAAGACCTTATGTAGAATAGGGAATCTAACTAAATGGGAAAGTCACTGGACTTTGCCCCATGCACGCCTTCCGAAACTCATAACCTCCAGTTAAATGTCTATGGACAGATTGCAGGAAATATAATAAATAAAAAAAAAAAAAAAAAAAAAAAATAATATAACTAAATACTATTGATTGTGAAACAGAACATACATTAGCACACCCTAAAACCCGCCTATTTGTTTCCAGTTCGCAGCGGATCGTTCATATACGACGTGGACCTGTCCCTGCCGTCCTGGAGCCCCACGCAGCGCGAGCTGGTGACCCTCACGGCGGAGTACGTGAAGATGACGCGTCGCGGCCTCGCCCCCGAGCGGCTGGATGTCAGCGAAGCGCTGGCGCTCGAGATGTTCATAGACAACGAGCACAAGACCGCACAGATACCCAGCATAGCGAGGGCTAATGGTGAGACTTTGAACTTTTGTAAATAACTAGCTGTCCGCCCCGGCTTCGCACGGATGAATGTAGCTTCTAAACAGTGAAAGATTTTAAAGATTTTTAATCCGTTCACCCGTTTTGGAGCCTATTCAATCCAAACAAACGAACAAACATTTCCTCTATATAATATTAGTATAGAAAATATGGTATAATTAATAACTTTAATGTAATTAAATACACTAATTTTAAGCACAACATGCTCATGAGCTTGCTGATGATGTTAAAGTAAGGTATCTAGTAGATACATTCTTACAGATAAAAACATTGATAATATGTACTCCAAATATTAAAAGTACTTAAATTTAAATTATCCCTGAGTATCCAAGCGATAGGTGTTCCTTAACTTTAGAACAAAACAATTTAACTAGCGTAATAATTTTATGCCTATTGTCCTTATGTTCTATGGCAATGTGAAATAACCGCGAAAACAACAGAATTGATTATTAAATTGATTTAGCTTAATTAACCTTTTCGCCGCCACGCAACAATACAAAACGCTGAGCCTGTGACGCCAGTACAAAAACAAGCATTCGAGATCGAGAAACCATAGTGACTTGGAAATGGTGTATCGATATTTAAATAATTCCTCGATAATTATATCCAAAAAGTCGAAGAAATGTCAAAAGAATAATACAATAATGTTGTTACTACATGATCATTGATTATTAACCTTATAAAACAACATTAAATAATGAAAAGATCAAAATATTTGCATTATTTACAGTACACTTTAGTGACGAAAGTCACCACACTACTCACGCGATGACGTCATGCGTTGTCGGCACCGGCCGACCCGGGCTTTTAGGTACTGCAAATTGCTTTGATTCTAGAGATGTGAAACTGTTGTAGGTATGTGTTAACTGCATTTATCGACATTTTGGCAGGGAATCGAAAGAAAAAATCCTACACATTCTTTAGCAACAAACCAATAATAAAATGCAGTACCTAGGTACCTAGATTTCTTACAAACAAAGTTTTTAAATAAATTCCGATAATTATTTAGGAAGTACAAATAGCGATAAAAATATATATATATTCGGCATTTTCTAGGAATTTGTTTGAAATACCGCCTGCACGTGCGGTGTGCTTTACATATTTACTAAGAATTCCTCACAAAAATTAAGCCTATTGTTATTGCTAATGAGTGTTTCAGGTAGAAAAAAACATTAATAAAAGGGTCATTTCTTTACCTGGATGTAGTCGTTTTCTATTTAACAAAGACCCTATTTGGTTGCCTGTGCTTTAGATAAAGTAACGATAGGTTTGTAAATATTTAATAAATATACATAATTACCTAAACTAGAATACTTGTCTTGGTTGCTAGTCGAACTACTTCATTATAATAATTGACAGAGGTATACAGGATAAAAATTAGAGTAATATACAATTTTTACGTTTGTTATTTACTTGAACGAGCTGATCTCAGACATGACTGGTCGTGTATAGCCGCGGGACTAATTTAAATAAGTGTTCAAAATATGCTGTAAAATATATTTTACTATTCCCATTTTGATTAATTAATCGCATTTAAGTAAATTAATTAGTGAACTTACAATTATAGAACTACACATTTATAAATTCACCTACATTAAAATTTTCGTAACGTGTATTGCAACAAACAAAACACAGTTGGTAACAGCACTACGCCGCGGCTATCGCCGACTAGGGCTTCAGGTACTGGCGTACTTGCTGCATTTTATCAAGGCGCGCAAAAATGTTCATTTATTCAATGATATTATATAGTATCACGTTTATGTATAAAGTTTACGGTAATTTAGGCTTTAAACAATAATAAAAGTTCATAATTTGTATACTAAACTTTTAATTTACTTATAATTTTCGCCTCTGACTTTCAGTCGGCACGGGCCGACGAGGCGCTAGTAGTACTGCTTTCTGTTGTCGGTAACTACCGACTGGGGCGGTGAAAAGGTTAAACAATATTATGAATTCCTACATTTAGGGGAAAATTAACTACGACTCTTTATATAAGTACGGTTTAATATTAATACCATTAATTAAATCATAATTATAATTGCACCAACGAGATAAGCGTAGTAAGTATATTATGTAATTTTGTATCTGTTGTAGGCAAGGTGACCCTGTACCGGCTGGGAGAGCACGTGGATATATCCAAGGGCCCGCTGATCGGCAGCACGGCGCAGATCGGCCGCGTCTACATCACCTCCGTACACAAGCTTGCCGGTAATTACCACTTTAATACATAGATCATATTCACATCACATCATCAGCCTATCGCAGTCCACTGCTGGACATAGGCTTCTCCAATTGCACGCCACAAGCTGGATGCAAGCAGCCGAAGATATAATATTATGAGGAATTTATTATTTATTATGTTTTTTTAGTTGTCGGCATTTTCGTCCACTTCTAGCCTCAGACTTGTTTATTTAATTTACTAGCTTTTGCCCGCGACTTCGTTCGCGTGGACTTCAGGTTCGTCCCGTCTAGTCTAGTGTCAAAAATTGTAGCCTATGTGTTATTTTGATGTATAAGCTATGTTGTGGTAAAGTTTCATTCAAATCCATTCAGTAGTTTTTACGTGAAAGAGTAACAAACATCCATACATCCATGCATCCATACTTACAAACTTTCGCCTTTATAATAGTTGTAGGATATTACAATAGGTAAAGTTCTTACATTTTTCTTATATATAAAGTATTCTATGTGTTTCTTTAAATTCTCTTTTATTCCTTGAACTTAAAATGACATTGGTATTTATAATATAAAGCAAATAAGGATAATTTAACTCGCCATAGCTGTGGTTTCTCCCCCCAAAGACACACAGGCAGCTTCCTCACCCACACCTAGCAAACTCGATAGTACTACAGCGGCCCCGCCGGCGGGGTAGTACACACACACGCGGCACGAGCCGAACTTACGTATACTTAGTATCCGGTCCGAAAAAATAGGATGATTAGATTAGTTGTGGTACCTAGTAATATTGTTTGTTCCGGCCAGCCGCCCCGGACAGCGGCGTGAGACAACTGTACCGGTTCCAGGGCGTGGCGCTGCCCACCGGGGTCATACTCAACCACTTCGCCTTCTCCATACTCACCGAGCGAGCCAAGAAACTGGTCAGTATCACTTATTTTAACTAATTGTTTATTCAAAAAGCTTAATATGTATTTTTTTTTCAAAAAGTTAGAGTTGTGGGTACTGAGTTTATTTATTGCACAAGAAAACTTTAATGTAGAAAAACTGGATTTAATGCCATAGGACATTCTCTAAAAGTCAACCTTTGAAGTAGACAGAGCATAAAACACAATACGAGTTGTGGATTGGTTAACAGTGTAAGTAACGGTATTAGACCACCAGCAATTCTGCTAAGAATCTGGGAACTGTAAAGTGGTCAAATATTGAACATATAATCAATTATTTTGTGTTTTTACAGAACTGGGCGAGATCTCCCATCAATCCGTTCGGCCATGACTCGAGTCCCAGTGAACGCATAGCGGCTAGTGCATAGAACAAAATTAATATAATAACTTAGGTAGATTTGTTATAAGCTGTATAGAAATAAACAAAGTTTAAATTACATAAATTATTTTCTTTCTGGCTGTGATAAAAAATACCACATTTATCACTTAAAACATAACATTCCATAATTATTTAAATAATTGAGAATTATTTTTGACGAGGAAAGGTTTGTACGTATAGTAACGAATAAACTCTAAAACAACAGGGCCAATTTCAAAAATTTTGGTGCTATAATTATTATTCCAGATTAGAATTAGGCTATAGAACATTTTGAAGTTAGGGAGCCATGCGATGCTAAGTCCGGCTGCTAATATAAATAAACTACGTAGATTTAGATTTCTTAGCATCAGACGGGCCTTCCTCGCCACCCTCGTTCTGAAATATCGGCATGGGTTGAGTTTTCTTATAGGCCGGGGCAACCCAGAACGGATTCTCTTCAGCATCTTTGGCATACTTCAAAATGGCCTCTCTTGGATCCTGATCATCGTCGACCCTCTTACTCAACCCCAGGTTCCTGATGACGAAGGAACTTAGAGTACTTCCTGATGCCGCCACTCTTCCACCTTGACCTGAGGTTATAGGCAGGTCAGGTCTGTGGGACTTCACCGGATCCAACCTCTCCTTCTCCATCTTCTTCTTACTAGTTCTCAATTTCTCTTGCCTGAACAACGGTAACGCGTGTGGAGTTATAATCTGCTGTGAACTGACCACTTCCACGGACTGTTTCTTTCTATGAGTCTTGACAATACAAAGTTTAGCACCTCGGAGACTTCTTTTCTGGTCATAGTAACATTTTACAACGCCATTGCCGCACCCAACGAATATCTGGTTCAACTTCGCATGCCATATCGCTTTGATCACATGAGATTTTGTGACACCGATCTCCATAACTTTGTCAAATGACTTCGTGTTATAAAACACTAGTTTACCAATATCCTGTCCTCTTTGCAAGCTCTCTCCGGTGAAAATCATGGAGTCATCCGGACTGAAACAGCAGTCGGTCTGTTCGTACCTGGAGAAAAGACCCCCAAAGACGTTTAGAGGTTTTTTGAAGTTTCTTAGATCCCATAGTTTCAGTGTGTCATCGTTGCCTCGGCTAGCCAAATACGAACCTAGGTAAGAGTATGAAATGCTGCATATTTCTGTCTGCTTCTGATGAGCGTCTCTTAATATGGCTGAGTTGTTTACGAAGTTCTTCCTGTGGTCCCACATTTGTATGGAGCCGTCGAAACAGCCGCAAGCGACAGTATTGCCGTCTGGAATATAATGAGAATAGAGCTATAAGAACGGCAAAAAAATCATGTTTGTTGTATGAGAGCCTCCTTAATTTTTTTTTAGTATTTGTCGGCAACACATCGGCTTACTTGGTTCATGAGATGCAGCTGGGTGACAGACGGACAGATGGACAGACGAACGGCTGACCGTAGAGCAGAATGTCAGTACGGTATGTATCCCTACTAATATTATTATAAATGCGAAAGTAACTCTGTCTGTCTGTCTGTTACGCTTTCACGCTAAAACTACTGGACCGATTTAAATGAAATTTGGTACAAAGAATGCCTGGAGCCTGAGAAAGAACATAGGCTACTTTTTAACCGACTGCAAAAAAGGAGGAGTTCCACGCGGACGAAGTCGCGGGCAGAAGCTAGTTTCTAATAAATGATGAGGCTACCTCTTGAGAAGGCGCAGGCGGTGGGGTTGGTCTTGAGCCCGCCCCGCTGCCGCGGCTTGATGACCGCCTTGTGCTGCTTCGGGTTCTCGGTGAGCCACAGCCGCAGGGTTCCGTCCTGGGAGCACGTCATGAACTCCTCGCGGACCTGCGGGTGCCAGCAGCCGCTGTTCAGCGACGCTGTGTGCCCTTTCGTTCTGAAATTAAGGTGTAAAAGTTTTATACTGAATTGTATTTCCTTTGTTTCTTATCACTCATTAAATTTATGTAGTTGTTATATCTTTAACTGTATGGAAAGACATTAAAATTTATTGTTTTTGAACACAGATACTAATGGACAGAATTTGATGAAATACCTATAGTACATACCTATTACAGCATATTATCTAGTAAATATGATATAAAGAGAATATAAATGATATTTTCTTGATTAATTACTCACTTGGCCATATCAGTAATATATTGGTCTCCCTTGACACACTCCAGTACTTCGAACCCATCTCGGTCGAGAACCTTGGCTTGTGCAGCGCCGCTCACCACGAGGATTGAGTCTCCGGTGGCGGAGTACTGGAGCGCCCGGATAGGGTGGTTCTCGCACGGCTGCAGAGTGCGGAATGATCGCATTGATGAATCCATACCTGGGTCAAATTAAAAACTCTTATTTATTGTAAACTTTTTAATAAATCAATACTAAAGGATATTTATTGCGTATTGTTATTTTATTTTATTTGCTGACGTTTCGGATTCTATTGCTGCTTTTGCTCAGTCATGCTACGATTATGGAAACTGTAAAGAATTATTGATTTCATAAATTGTTCAGTAATTTTGGCATCTTAATTTACTGCAACCTTATTTAGAATAATAAATTTTAAATAAATAGTCATATCAACTAAGTTTTATATCATGTTGAATTGATTTTCAATGTTATTTTACCTGCAAAGTCCCAAAAAGAAACATCATAGTCTATGGACCCTGTGGCGAGCCGCGCGCCTGACGGGTCCACTGCGAGGGCCACCACTGCTTTTGTGCCGTGGATCATCTCTACCTGAAAAAATATTTACAGATTATATGTATCAGAATGACATAGCAGTTAATTTTCATTGATTGTGATAATTTGTTTTTTTCTTTCACTTTAAAATAATGGTGCCACAGTTTAATTACAAGGTGTCAGACTGGAAAATAACTTAATAAGATACAAATACCTAATTAATATAATTTACACCTGTTGATTGCAACACCGAATATCCATTACTTGTTCGGATGTTCAGTCAGAAAAGATAAAATACAACAAACCTCATGAGTATTAGGAATCCTCTTTTCTAATACCAATTCTTCTTCATCCTCAGAGCTGCTCAACTCATCATAACTATCTTCACCATCACCACCACTCTTTTTCTTACTACCTTTTGCTTTAGACATTTCTGGTGGCAAGGGGGGGCCTATTTCCTCTTCTTCTACTTTTGGGGGAGGTAACGGAGGTCCAATCATGTCAGGATCATCCTCTTGAGAACTATCAGGTACCTGGCTGTCTTTGTTACTCTCAGCTTCGGCCTCAAGGCGTCTTTTACTTGCTTCTAGTGCAGTTTTCTTTGCTTGCTCCATTAATTCTTCTATATTAAAACTTTTAGCTTTTTTACCGAAATTTTTAATACCCATGACTTGTTGGACGTGCTGGTTCTCTAGGTCGTCAGTTAGTTCTTCGATTTCTTTCTGTTCTTGTATCGGTGTGCGGCCGAAAGTACCGAAACCCGACGTCGATGTGTCGGGTTCCTGTGCATCGTTTTCAGGGTTTTCTGACTTTTTGCTTACATTAAAACTGATTTTACCGAAAGATATTGGTTTTTTACTCATGTCGATAAAGTATTTTATGCTTTTATTATTCCCTTTTTTGGGAAACAAACAGGTTAATAATAATGGTGATAAGATGCGATTTCTTAGAAATAAATCTCAAGTAAATCGATTTGGGATTTGCGAATATACTTTTTACTAATTTAGTATTTCGTTATATAGTATTTTTATAACGAAAAAGTTAATGTAGTCAGCAATATTACAATAATAGCCGTAAAACGTAAAACACTGCACAGGTTTGTTTTATTGACTTGCCTAAGTGTCAAACAGTGTCAAGTCGTTGACAGGCATGGCATCAGGCATGACAATCAGGCAGGCATAATGATTTGACAAAAGAGCGGTTTTTAACGCGTCTCAGACAAATCTCGAACGTTAATAAATATTATAACCGTTTTACAAAACAATAAAACGATTGTTATGTGCCGAGAGAAAACACAGCGTCGCATTATGAAGAAGCTATGTGTCAACTCACCTTATTTTAGTCTTTACTTACGATTTTCGAACGTATCCTCACTTGTCTACGATTCGATTTCCGAACGTAACCTCTGTTGTCACCGCAAGGCGCGAACCGAGCTCGAACCTGTTAATGCTGTCTTCACCAGGAAGAAACTTCCTGCGACGCTGTGTTTTCTCTCGGCACATAACAATCGTTTTATTGTTTTGTAAAACGGTTATATTATGTGCCTATCGGAAAACACAGCGTCGCATTATGAAGACGTGTTTGTTATCTGCTGGTGACAAGGATACACACGCATTGATGAATATTAATATCTGTAAACATACCTATAAATATATAGTTAGGTAATCTACAATTATTAGAATTGTAATAATTAGTATCAGAATAATGAGATCTTCTCAATGTTTTAGAATCTAATTAAATTAAATATTTGAGATCAAAAAGCTAAATATTAGCAAAGCTATTAAGAAGATTGATAGAAAAAAACAATCGCGTTCCTGTGTATTAATTATTTCTCGGCAGTAATGTTTTGTGAAGGTGTTAAGACTGTCGATTGCCTCTTTGGAGTATTTCCTCTATAGGTCGTCTTTCAAGCAAGCCTAATGTGGCCACTGCTGAGCGAAAGCTGCCTAGAGTGGCATCAATACCGACGACTTTTATTACTGAACAATCCTCCAATTAACGTTCTAGGCTTAACTTCACCACGGATGGAGATAAACAAATTCTGGACCTGACTATTGCTCTCTTCTGTCTTTACTTTTTAGCACATATTGACGGAGCCAAGTAAAACTGGACATATACCCTCACATGGGCGTTTTCTTATTTCCCGTACCGACTGACGTCGTGTGCTCCTGTCCGTCTTCGCATCAAATGAAGGTCAAATGTGTATTATCTCTCCAAAGTCGCAGTACCGACCCTCTGACAAACTTAACAGAGTCAAGTCATGAATCCGTCGGCCTGATGCTAAGAGATAGATAGAGATAGATAGCTGCTCTACGTGCTGCCTCATATAAAGTATCTTTTGCTGGTGTATCACATAACCAATTCAAAAATTGTCTGCAATTCCATATTGGGCACTTATGTGGAATCGGCTACATTCTGAATAGCCCTGAGTGTGTTTCTTACCAGAAAACTAGAGAATATTCCCTCTGTTTGACCACAGTAGGTAGAGATTGCTGACCTTTGCAGTAGCATTGAGTTAAAAGAGAGATCCTCTTATAAACGTGTTTCGGCTAAGAATTGTGCAACCTCTTCTGCCTTTGGAGCTCTACTGTCAATCTGCCTCTGATTACACCATTTTTTCCAGCGTCTCATAGCAGGCCGATATAAATTAATAGCAGATGCACTCTTCTAGCCTTTTTGCAAAAGATTTCTCTCCTTGGACCATGTGGCTTTTTTCTGACTCCATCCCCAACTCTGCAAACCTGTAGATCTAATTTCTCTGTCATTGGGGGAGTCCGGTCTCTGGTCAAGTCGATCTGCATCTCCAAAAAATAGATAGGGATTATTCATTGTTCGTATTAGGAGGTCCGCCCTCCAGAACGGCTGATTCCAATTGGTTATCACTAACAGATATGTGCCCCGAGCACTGTTCAAGTGACACAATACTTGTGGAATGAGATTTGGAGGAGGGAAAAGCCTGGTCAGACCGTAATTCCACGACCTCGACTGACCGCTTTCATAAAATTTGCTCCATGATCTGCTGAATCGAAACTGGCATATCTCGACACGACTGTAGATCCTTTTGAGGCGAACAAGTCTACCTCGGGCTGACCCCACAGTCTGAACACCTCCGAGGTGGCTACTGGGATCAGGTGCCACTCTGACAAAGGCTGTCTCTGTGATTGCCTGTCTGCTATGATATTGTATCTGCCCGGCAGGTACTGGGCTGACCTTGTGATGTTCTGTCGGTCTACCGGGGACAGAAGTTGAAATGTCAGATTCAGCAAGCCCACAGATTGTGTTCCTCCCTCCTTTCGTATACTATCAGTGTCTGGTTATCTGATTGTACTAGGTTGTGTGAATTCTCTAGGATCCGCTCCCGAGGTTTCACTGCAGAAGGTACTGCATACATCTCCTTCCTGTTGCTGTGCCATCGAATTTGTGTCCGGTTCCAGGAGCCTGCTAGAATATTTTAGTGTGAGTGAGTGTGCTCCCCATCCCAAATCTGACTAAGCAATCTGTTGTCAGAAAATTAAAGGGAGGTAAATACAATGGAACCGTTGACTTTTTTGCTGGCTCCGAGCCACCATACAATACATTGCCCTGAGGCAATTTTTGGGCAAAGCCAGAATCCGAAAAATGTCCCTTCGGAACTGTCGACTGAACATCTGTAAGTGTCGACAGTGAAATACGTCCTCTTGCAATCACAAAGCATGCAAAATTTTAGAGGACCCAGGAGGCACTGCAACTGCCGAAGTTTGCATGCTTCCTGATGTAACATGTTCTCTAGTAGAACTCTGATAGCTTCCACCTTTCTTACTGTTAGACTCATCTGACTGAGTCTGGTGTCCCAAAGAATCACTAAGTACTCTATTTTCTGAATAGGACTTATAATTGATTCTTTCAAATTGACCTGCCAGCCTAGTGTTACCAAGAGTTCGACAGCCTCCGAGGCTTGGTGTGACAAAACTGTCTGATCTTGGCGAGCCGAGAGGAAGTCGTCTAGGAAGACCAGAACCCGACAACCTCTCTTGCGAAGTCTCCGCGACCTAGCAAGTTATACCCGCTGTTAGACTCCGCTGACTGAGTCTGGTGTCCCAAAGAATCGCTAGGAACTCTATTTTCTGAAAAGGACTTATAATTTATTCTTTCAGATTGACCTGCCAGCCTAGTGTTTCCAAGAGTTCGACAGCCTCCGAGGCTTGGTGTGACAAAATTGTCTGATCTTGGTGAGCCAAGAGGAAGTCGTCTAGAAAGACCAGAACCCGACAACCTCTCTTGCGAAGTCTCCACGACCTAGCAAGTTAATTATACCCGCTGTTAGACTCTTCTGATTGAGTCTGGTGTCCCAAAGAATCCCTAAGTACTCTATTTTCTGAAAAGGACTTATAATTGATTCTTTCAGATTGACCTGCCAGCCTAGTGTTCCCAAGAGTTCCACAGCCTCCGAGGCTTGGAGTGACAAAACTGTCAGATCTTGGTGAATCAAGAGGAAGTCGTTTAGAAAGACCAGAACCCGACAACCTCTCTTGCGAAGTCTCCGCGACCCAGCAAGTTATATCCGCAAAGAGACGGGAGCCTGACGAAAGGTCAAACGGAAGGCACGTCATTTGCAAGAGTCCTCCCAGGTAGCTGATGCATGAAAATGCCTGATGGGACTGAGTTACTGGTACATGTAAATTCGCCTGGGAGATGTCTATCTTAAGTAGCCAGTCTGCTGGCTGTAAGAAATCTGGAACTGTAACGTATGATATCAGGTGAAAACATTTCGTTATTATAAACCTGTATAGCTCCGAGGGTCGAATATTGATCCTACACCTCAGTCGCTTTTCTTTATCCAAAAATTTTGACATAAAACACGTAGTTGACCATTTCTTTAGTACTCCTTGCATACTGTTTTAATAATGAAAGGATTGGTAAAATCAGGAAAGACTTTTGAGAGAAGGGGACCTTAAAATCTCTCTCTATAACTCCCGTTATATGCCCCCCCCCCCCCCCCGAACTTTGATAAATAGAAATTTACCCTGTTCTGTTGAAGGGCGGGGCTCTCTTTAATGAAAACGAGAAAAAAAAAAAAAATCTCATTCATTTCGATATACCATATGCCATGGAACCATTACCAAACTTTTTCCACAATTACTTGAACATATTATTAAGATTTAAATCTTCAAGACATTTTGAAGCCCGTTACTACAAGTTCTCTCTGTTCAAGTACCGCATTTGACAGCCCTGCCATCACTTTCTCTGTCCCTAACAGGCAGGGGCGTGCAGTGTGGAGAGCGTAACTATTGCGCCAGGGTAGGCACTCCATACATTAGTGACAATATGCCTGTATGGAATGCACGCCCATGCTAACAGGTAATCGTTTTCTTCCGTAAAATGCAACAATTCTTCATTTACCTTTAAGTCAGTGACTGCTGGAGTGGCAGTAAAGTTTTGTAACGCCTTAGCATATTTTACGTCCCTCCAAGAATTTTAATTTAAGTACTTACCCTAAATTAAAATTCTGCAGTTCGTTAATAATTTTCACTCTCTCCGGTTGATTAACTTATTTTTATCTATGTCCATGTCTAATTTAATGGATTTGTAAACAAAAACAAAATCTATCGAAGTAGACCCAACCGGCGGCTGCGGCGGCAGTGGAGGGTTAGAAGTAATAAACGAGCCGCTATTAACAATATGAATGTATTAAGACAAAAATCCTACCTGGTTGATGTGTGCGTCTATGCGAGGATCTGAATTCCTCTGGCTAGTATACGAGTAGGTACTTCCTTTAAAACGGCGGTCTCTCTGACTCCGAGTCAGAAGAAGAATCTGAAGACGATTCTGATAGTACTTCACGCACCGGCTGCTGATTTTTAGCTGAGCCCGGTACATCACCACTCATTATGTACTTTAACCACTAAGACACATTGAGTTTAATAGTTTTAATTAGTATTTTCGCTAAAAAACTTATTACTAAAACTTTAATGGCGGCGAGTTACACACGCATTGTCAGGTTCGAGCTCGGTTCGCGCCTTGCGGTGACAACAGAGGTTACGTTCGGAAATCGAATCGTAGACAAGTGAGGATACGTTCGAAAATCGTAAGTAAAGACTAAAATAAGGTGAGTTGACACATAGCTTCTTCATAATGCGACGCTGTGTTTTCCGATAGGCACATAATAAGAACTAAACGGTTTCATAAATCGATATGCGATTCTAAAAAAACTGTTGAGTCAACCAATTTTTTTTTTTATTTCGAGGTAGGTACTATTGCTATAGGTACGTAATTTAATTAACATAATAGTAATTTGACAATTTGGTTACCGATACAAGTCCAACTAAAATACATCACTAAAAATGTCATTTTAAATAAACTTTTGTTCTTTATCTGTGGTATTTCATGCAGCGATCCGGTTTGTTCTATTTAGCTGTTTGTTTATAAATTAATTAAGTTTTTAAGGAAAACGTATTATTTTTAGCAAGTCATTATAATATATCATAAGGATAATCTGCCACTAAAGGTAAGTAAGCCATATAAATCAATTGCGTATATTTGGTATAATTAATAAATGTATGAAACGCATTCGTATTTTAGATTCTTACATTTACTTTATTGTTTAATAATAACTTATTAAGCAAATAATCTAACTGTACTCCTTTACATTAATGAAAACAGAGTTTTGTGGACTTATGCTTTCGACAGTTTATTTTTTATGATTTTCAAAGGGTAGGCTAAATAAAACAAATAATTAGGTAACGTTTTCTACAAACTGAAACAATCTAAATTTAAGTTAATAATAACGACTTTTCAAGCTTCTAAATGTTTATCAGTATGTTGGTTCCTAAGTAAATATGTAGAAAATTTTGAAGTGAAATATTTTTAGAGTTTTACAATTGGTATTTATATTTAAAAAGAAACAATATGTAGGTATTACTTGATCATCTATGTTTATAGTTTATACAAGTACCTACATATCACATAAAATATTTGATGACTGATAGGACTTGTTGGCAGTTACACAATATCCGAGTAAGCTATTCACTGCTTATTGTAATTAAATTATTTAATAGGCCTAACAATTATTTTCTTTTATTTCAATGTACTAAATTAACTTTTTATAGTTTAAATGATTCTAATTACCCGAAAATTTTGGAATAAATGAAATATAATATATTTTACTCGGAAAAGTACTTTTTTCAGGAAAAATGGAAAACGAAATATTCAAATTCAAATTATTTATTGCATTCCTTATGTTATTGTATGCGGTATACAAGTCACAGTGTAACCCATAATTAAAATTCCTTTAAATTTGTACCTACTTGTGTTCTCAAAATATACTATGAAGTACCTACAACACCCAATGATCCTATGGTATTTTCTACCAGTCAACCAAAGAGCCAAACAGAATGAAAAATGTGTAATGAGTATAAAAGAGACTACATTCATTAATTGTTATCAAATACAAAATTCATAAAGTTTTTAATAGTTTAATGCTAAAACAAGCTCATTCTATTATGTAGTTACAATGTTTTCCTTCCAGCTTTACTGTTATTATACTATAATCAGAATCAATAAGAAATCTAAAAAATTATAATAGGTGTCTAGTAACAGGTAGACCTGATAAATGAAAAAAAGAATTTTGCAGACTTTATACCTAATTAATAGTCATTGAGAAATTTTAATATGATTTAAATAAATTTAAATAATAGATTTTATTGTGTGTATATGAGACTGTATGTAATTATAATAGATTGTTACAAAAATAAAACAAAAACAAAGCAAATTCCATATTCACATAATTAGCGACGCAAGTTAGTAATAAAACACAAAAGTCGTGCCAAGAGCGAGTCGGAGATCACAAGCAGAGGGTTCCGTACCTGACAATATTTAACTAAAAAAAATATAACTTGTATTATTTATGTACTTACGTATGTATGTCGTAACTAGCTTCTGCTCGCGACTTCGTCCGCGTGGAACTCCTCCTTTTTGCAGTCGGTTAAAAAGTAACCTATGTCCTTTCTCAAGCTTCAGACTTCTTTTGTACTAAATTTCATTTAAATCGGTCCAGTAGTTTTAGCGTGAAAGCGTAACAGACAGACAGAGTTACTTTCGCATAAAATTTATTATATTAGTAGGGATTAGAACTCTCGTTTAATATTCTTTTTATTTGTCCCAGCGGCCATATTATCTGCGTCAGAATGTCATACCTACTTAACGGAATCCTAAATAAAGTTTATCATTTCGTCATTTCACGGAACATAATTAAGTTGCTTTGACATGTTTGACATATTTCGGTGTCCTGTCAGTGGATAATTGACAGCCCGGATGATTGACATCGCTCACGTACGGGTGGACATTGTGCACATACCTGTACACAATGTACGGTTGGTATGTACAATTAGGGTACTGTCTTTTGGGGATAGGTACCGAAGCATCCGGCAAGGTTTGTCGATGTCCTTGCTAGGCAGTCCAGCGGTGGGCTGTTGTGGGTAGTTGTTTGATGGCAATTAGGGATAAATACGAAAGTAAATATAAGCGGCGACTCGGACTGACCTAATTACTTAATTTTCAAAAGATACACCTGAGTTTATTGACTTGACTTTCAAAAGTTCGTTACGTATAGAATAGGTACCTTTATCGAACCATTGTTTCCAACGTTAAAAAAATACTTAATGCTAAATTAAAATTGCCCCGCGTGTTTTTATTCTTGTGTCAGTTTAAGAAAAACTAAGTACCTAGGTATATGCCTCAAATTAAAGCTACCTTACTCAATACACGGCGCGATAATGGACTCTAAAGACGGTCTAAATCTTATTGCACGATACTTTTTGTATTAACGTCTATTGATATCGTATTCGTATATTACTCCCAATTATTTTTGTTTTTTCTATCCCTGGGGTCTAATGCAAAGATGCTGTTTATGCTACTGCATTTTTGGTTTCGTACCTTAAGGATAAAATGGGATCACATGCAACGATGATTTTTTTGCCCTTTTAATATATCGCGCAAGTCCGGTTTGCACTTGGCCGGTTTAAACTACTCTAAAATTTCAGTTCATTTTACTGTTGGTGTGTAATATTAAAAAAATATTTTTTTGCTGAACCCCCCCTCCCCCCTCCTTGCTATGTCAGTGTATTGACGGTGTCATTCGTCGCAGGCCCGCGGTGCCGGCCGCCATGTTGCTCGCTCTGCTCTGCCTCGCTGCGTGCGCAAGCGCAAGTTTGGAACATGTCGACAAGCGTGAGTTGGTTTTTGTATTTGTTTAGTATTGTATTTAAATGATTAAAAAAAAATTGTTTGTTAGCAATGTTGGCGTTGGTAGTGTTGTTAGTAAATTTAAAATTGTTTTATATGAATAGGTATTATATTAAGGACTAAGTATTTGTAAATTATTTAGCATTTTTGAAATTAACATCAATGTGACCATCTACATTTGAATAGTATTTCTATGTTTGATTGTTGATTTTTTTAAAGCAAAGATTTAATGATTATGAATATCCAGATATTTTGTTATGGAAAATGTAGGTAGGTAATTTGTTTTTTCATACATACCTACTTATATAATAATATACTCATACTTATGAAGCGAATTTGTGCCAAATGATCGCGAGAGCACAATTATCGTTGTCATCATTTTCTATCTATAATAATGAATCCCTATTTCCCTTGGTCACGGCATCATGCTAAAACGACTGAACCGATTTTACATTTTTTTTTTATCAGATATGATTCTTATGAAAAAAAGCGGAAAATTTTAATATTTAAGAAAACCATTTCAATGATAACAACTGTCAAATCGATTAACTAAAACCTTTTATTTTCTGTTCCAGAGTCCCCCCCACAATGGAGTGGGGTGTACACTGTGAAGGGTATCCTGAACATACCCTACGCTGAACTGCACGAGCCTTTCTACGCCTGGTGAGTAATCAAATATAATATGGACTTTAATGTAACGTCTTAGGACCCATTTTGCTATGACTGAATAAGTGTCGAGTGAGCTATAGTCGGAAATTGTAAATTGAGATTAGGTATATTATTATAAGTGATTTTTGACTATTTATTTTAGTATTAACCATCCCAATAATAATAAAATTTATAATAATAAAATATTTAATTTTACCTTCGAGTTTAGATGTAATTAATTTAAAGTATACCTATTGTATTTTTGATTATGTACCTATATTTGTAAAGACTAACTTAATTGAACTCCTAATTTATTTATTCTTAATAAAATATGTTTATTTGTTGGAATGAAACAACTTTAAACGGATTTAGCCTCTACAGATTCCATAATCGTAGCACGACTGAGCTGACAATAGTCTTATGCTTCACAAATGTATAATAACCGCGAAGGCATCAGAAATTATTTGTGTTTGTCGGAAAATAATTACTGTTTATTACACACGGGTGTTATTTCGTAGGTATTTTAAACTTAGTTACAAAATACATATTGTTTATTAACCGGTAATTAAAACTTTGTTAAATTATTCGTTTATTAATTACTGTTGAAAAAGATAAGAAATACACAGGATTTTCCTGTTTTTCTCATTTAATATAATATTAATAGTATTGAATAGTGTTTCTAATAATATAATTATTATTGTAAGGTATATGAAAACTACCTACTTTGATATTTGTATTTGTATATTTAATTAAGGCAGTAAACTCGATGAAGCATTAAATTTTCAAAATGGTAAATTAAAGAGGTATATTTTTTTTAACTGTAAGTAAATCAATGAAACGTATTTTTTTTCAAAACTGGTTTCTCTTACAAACGAATATATTTCCTACCATAAAAAACCACACACAATATTAAAAAACAAAACAGAAATATATATTTCATATATCATGCAGTTATACTAAGTAGGTACTTATTCAGATAACCTTGAATATTGAGTGCAGTTTATAGTTAATGCTGCACTTTGCGTGAGTGTAATGCAGTTTTTAACCGACTACAAACGAGGAGGGTCATGATTTTATTAATTCAAAAAGATAGTGTAGGTATTATACATTTATTTAACCTATCTCTATAGGTACTTACATTTATATATTGTATATTTTTTGGTACCTAATATATTTGACTAGCTTTTGTAGCACGCGGGGAATTTACAACATTTCATCCCTCTTTTAACCCTTTACAACCCGTGTTTCACAATCAAAAGTAGCCGATGTTCTTTCTCAGGCTCTAGACTATCCGTGTACCAAACTTCACTTAAATAGGTTCAGTAGCACTTTCGCATTTATATTATTAATTAGTCAACAGTCTATTTTGTACAATGAAATGAAACAACTTTAAACGGATTTAACTCGCGTATTTCATTTTATTGGCTGACGTTTCGGAGCCTTTGCAGATTCCATAATCGTAGCACGACTGAGCTGACAATAGTCTTACGCTAATAGTACATTACGCACCGAGGCCAGTAAAAAAAAAAAATGTCTCAGATCACATGTAATTGTCGTCCGAGGCGAAGCCGAGGTTGACAAAAATGTGATCTGAGACATTTTTTATTTTACTGGCCGAGGTCAGTACCTATATATACTATTTTTCTGTTCGACGAAGCCAGAAAGCGGCAATTTCATTTAGCGCAGCGGCCAGAAAGTTGGCGCTTTCCGGCCGGAGGACAGTAAAGTGTTATTATTCCGTACAATTTTACATTCGTTCGTTTTCGCTATTATCGATTGGTTCTTTGAATGTGTTATTTTCTTAGTTATTTTAGCAACTTCAAATAATGTTTTAATATCCTTTCACTCGTGACATTATTCTGATAGTTGTTTAATTAGTCTAAGTGTGTTGTGAGAACAAAGAATGTGATTTGTTTACTGTTTGAATTTTATCTAGAGGTCGAGAGGTCCCTGATAAATACGCCCAGTAAATATTAAATTGTACTGAGATTATATACCCGTGTAGTTATAATATTTATTATTCATAACAACCGGACTTTAAAGATATATCTCAGAAATTTACACAAAAGTTTATGAAAATGATTGGAATGAAACAACTATGACTCGCTTATTATATTGAATTTGATGACGTTTTGAAAGCTTTGCAGTTTCCATATTCATAGGTGACTGAACTGACGATATTCTATACTAATACAATAAAGAGGAAAGCTTTGTTTGTTTGGATTAAATAGGCTCCGAAATGCCTGGACCGATTTGAAAAATTCTTTCACAGTTGAGAAGCTACACTATTCCCGAGTGAAATAAAAGGCTATAAAAAAAGGGATCCGTATGAAGCCGGGGCGGACGGCTAGTCTAATACTAAAGTATCAATCGCGCAGTGTAATAATCGCGAAATCATCAGAAATCAATATCATCAGAATAAGTCACTTAGGAAAGTACAGTGACCTACACTTGCAGTAAGTACTTACATATGCAGAAAAAATACATATTATGTAAAATTAAATTACCTATATCTTTTTCAATCTCCGGTTATATGTATATTTGTATAAATCCTTGATAGTTTTTTCTTATGTTGGGTTTTTCAAAACCTAAACCGGATCAAAAAAAAGTACTCAAGTTACCGTCGAACAAAAATACAAACATAGAAGTTAACTCGGGCGATAAAACAGCCTACAAAAACGATGACGAAGAAAAACGTTTTTTGGTGTCAATTGAATAGTCAATTTTACTCATTATTTGAACTAGTGTGTTTATTGTTAAATGTTTTGTTCGTCCGGCTGTTGACCTGTCTCATATCTATTGTAATGTATATTTTGTTATGAATTCCTTGACCAACTTATTAACAACTTAATTAGTACTCATAATAATTTCTGAAAACAATAGGTTCCTATTTGAACCTATTGTTTTCATATACTGTAATCGATGTTTACGTTAACGTTTTGTAAACTTTCCTGTTCCCATATTCGTAGCCGACTGAGCTGACGATAGTCCAACACTAATGTGATTTTACATTATCCGTCTTTCCCTCGGTCGCGGTATCACTGTAGAACGGCTGGACCGATTTCACTAATTCGTTTTAGTTGTGCTTGCTATGATCAGGAGATGGTTCTTATGTACCTAAGTATAAAAGAAAAATGAAAATTAGCAAAATTTCGGTTTAGAAATTGTGTCGCAAGACTTCATCCAAACTTACATACATATGTACTTACATTGCAAGTTAAATAAAATCTAGTAAAATACAAATGTTGTTTTTGTCCTGTTGTTTAGGTTCGACAGCAAGAATGGCAAGTCGCGCATCGACTACTACGGCGGCATGGTCAAGACGTACCAGCTGACACCAGCTGTCTACCCGCAGTTTGGATCCTCTATTAAGGTCGGTACTAACTAAAAAACTAAACCATGCTTCAAAACAACTTTTTTTGGAGACTCTTTAAAAAAAAACCTACGGAAAGAAAATATTTATAATAATAAAAGTCATGGAAACTTCTTAAATACTTGAATTTCATAAGTTTTCAACATATTGTGATGATGAGGTGTTTTTTTTCCTTGTATGTTTTATTTATGATGTATTTTTTTTATGTCCGACAATTCTGGATAGATTGTTATATTATCTGTCACAGATTTTTTTATATTTAATTCGCGTATAGTTCGTGTATAGTTGTGTCATTCCAATCCCTACTAATATTATAAATGCGAAAGTAACTCTGTCTGTCTGTCTGTCTGACTGTTACGCTTTCACGCGCTTCAAAACTACTGGACCGATTTAAATGAAATTTGGTACAAAGAAAGTCTGGAGCCTAAGAAAGGACATAAGCTACTTTTAACCGACTGCAAAAAAGGAGGAGTTCCACGCGGACGAAGTCGCGGGCAGAAGCTAGTGTGTAATAATCGCGATAGCAATAAAACTTATTATTACAGATTTTTGTTCATATATGAAACAAAATTATATATTGAAGTGAAAACTATAAACGAATTTGAATCGCGCATTTTATTTTATTAGCTGACGTTTCGGATTTTTTTCAGTTTCCATAATCGTAGCACGACTGATCTGAAAATAGTCTAACGCTAATGTAATATTATGTAAAATGTAATCATTTTCTAATATATATTTTTTAATATGTATGTACAGTTGGCGCCGGTGACGACGGAGTCTGTCCTGAACAAGGTGGCGTGCCTGCAGGTGAACGGCTCCTCGGACGCGCTGGTCGCCGTGCAGACTGTACTGCCCGACATGGCCGACTTCAAGTTTATCGGTATGACTGTACCTCCGTCTCACTATTAGTAGCTCCAAGTGATTTTGTTGGAATATGTAACAGTATAGGATGCTGAAGGGTTTGTTAGCTTGAACGCACTTATTTAAGGAACTACGGGGCCGATTTGAAAGTTTTTTAGTGTTAAGATGCTCGTTTATAAAGAAAGGGATATATGTTATTATCGATATGCTTCGCCTTTTACATAATTAAGTTTATAGAAAAAAATTACATTAAATTGTATTGTATTGATATTGCAATTTTATATATTGTTAAATCTTTTAGTTTTTTTTGAAAATCTCAAGAGTTCATGTAATTAGACAATAATGTAATTTGACATTTCGATGTGATTATTGAGAAATAAATGAATCTAATCTGATCTATTACAGGTACTGAGGACATGCGCGACACGGAGGCGTCGAAATGGCGCATGGTCCAGACGATAGGAGACAAGATAAACAAATACACGATGTGGCTGAAATACAAGAAGACGCTGTCGGGAGACGCCGTCCCCATACCACTCAGGTAAGAGGCACGAGAAACGCGCAATGGGTTTTTTTTTATTATTATGAGCTTTTGTTCCCCAGTTTGACAATTCAAGACAAAGGATCTCATACATCTAAACTAATCTATACTAATATTATAAAGCTGAAGAGTTTGTTTGTTTGTTTGAACGCGCTAATCTCAGGAACTACTGGTTCGAATTCAAAAATTATAATTTTTTGTTGGATAGACCATTTATTGAGGAAGGCTTTAGGCTATATAACATCACGCTGCGACCAATAGGAGCGAAGAAACAGTGGAAAATGTGTAAAAAACGGGGAAAATATGAAGCCTTACTATGAAGAAGTGACAGTTAGAAGACTTTGACAGATCTTTGACGAAACAATCGGACGGGCAGGACGACGTCTGCCGGGGCCGCTAGTATAAGATAAGATATAAAGCTTGCTTACATAAAATATAATGTGTGTGTTGAAGGTACGAGATGAAGGGTTACAACTCGCTGCTGGGGTCGCACTACGACCACTACTACCTCGACTACAGCGACTACGACGTCGACGACATCGACCCCGCCGTCTTCAAGATAGACCCCGGTGAGACATACACATACTTTTCTTATCTGAGAACACAGCTGTTAATTATAATATGGTATATGATACTTTTTGATGCCTTCGCGGCTATTATACATTGGATTGAAACAATTTTAACGGATTGAACTCGCGTATTTTATGTTTATTGGCTGACTTTTCGGAGCCGTAAAGGCCATTTCTCATCATTCATTCCATAATCTTAGTACGACTGAGTTGACAATAAAAATAAAATACGCGAGTTAAGTCTGTTAAAGTTGTTTCATTCCAATGTATATGGTATATGGTTATGTAAGCTGAACTCAAAAGAGTGTATGCGTCTCGATAACATTAAGTCAGTTATTTCAGTGTCAATGCACATAGAGTTATGCCCTTGTCGTGTTGCAGCGATGCAGTGCACGTCGTTCCCGGGGCCGGGAGCGCGGCACCGCGCCACCTTCAACCCCATGATGGAGTTCGTGCACCCCGCCGCCGACCAGCACGTGCACGACGAGTTCCACAGGTGACGCATACACACACAAACAAACATACATAATTACTATACACACGCGCAAACACACACATACGGACCCACACATTGACCCACAGGACACACACACACGGACCCACACACAAAAGACACTCACAAACACACAGCAGACACTCACAAACACACAGCAGACACTCACAAACACACAACAGACACTCACAAACACACAGCAGACACTCACAAACACACAGCAGACACTCACAAATACACAGCAGACACTCACAAACACACAGCAGACACTCACACACACACACATACACACATGAACACACACGCATACACACAGGCATACCTACACTGACACACATATATGCGCACGCATGAACGCATAAAGAGAGAATATTAGAACGTGAGAGAGTGAAGCGGTGTATTTTATTCCAAAAAAATGTTATAATGGAATTGATGTATGTATATTTGTTTCAGATTCAAGAATAAACACAACAAGCAGTACGCCAGCGAGATCGAACACGCGAAACGACTCGACATCTTCAGACAAAACCTCAGGTAATACTCTTTTTCATTTATAATCCGCTATTTATTTTTAATCGTAATTAGCATCTGTACCTAAGTTTTTAGTGTTTATGTAGGGCTCTCTTAATACTCGTGGCAGAAGCTTAGGTCAGTTTGTGTATAGATCAATTGGTGTCAATTTTCCAAGTATTTGTAAAGGAGTCATGAATAAACCAGCAAAGCTGTCGCTATTCTCTATTCTTGTATGAATGTCGTATATCATATTATTTACGTGCGAGTGTTGTGCTGCAGGTTCGTGCACTCGTCGAACCGCGCGCGGCGCGGGTTCTCGCTGGCGGTGAACCACCTCGCCGACCGCGCCGACCACGAGCTCGCCGCGCTGCGCGGCCGCCGGTACTCCGGACCCAACCCCGGTACGCACGCACACACACACACACGCACACACACACCACACACACACACACGCACACACACACGCACACACACGCACGTAATTAAAATTTAAGAGAATCGGAATCTAGGCTATTCTAGTTACGATCGAATCCGAATCTCTCATACTATTTTTTCGGAACTTTGAAAATATTATTTTTAGTGACCAAAAGCCAGAAAAGGCTATTTCTGTTTTTATATATATGAGAAAAATGATTACTATTTTGTTATATATAAATAAAAATAAAAAAAAATACATTCAGTATCTTAATTTCAACATTTTGTAACAATTAATTTATATATTTTTACTACTTTCTAAAGTAGTCTTGTGTTTTTTTTTCTAGCTTTATCCCCACATAAAAACTAAAATTTTTAGCTTAAAACGTAAAAAGTAAGCAGCGATATTAAATTTATACGTTTATTAACGTGTTTGTTGTTGTTGTTGTTTGTGAACAGGTCTCCCGTTCCCGTACGGCGCGGCGGAGGTGCGCGAGATGAGCGTGAAGCTGCCGCCGGAGTTCGACTGGAGGCTCTTCGGGGCCGTCACGCCCGTCAAAGGTACAGCGACACGCGACAGAACAAGAAAAAAACCACGTGTCACGGCAAAATAATAGGCTTGACGAATGGTTTTTCTTTGTCCATTAAGTAGATTGTCGAAAAACATTGGGCACGTATTTTTTCTTTTCTCAATCGAACAATAAATGCCAAAGATATACCCCACTCTCGAACTATGCTTCCATAGTTCGAGAGTGGGGCTTGTGACGTCACGGCACGGTATAAATTGTACCATATCGTGACGTCACGAGTCCTCGCTCCCTTACTTTAGAAGCACTTATCTTTGGCACTGTTTATTTGTTAGAGAAAAGAAAAAATACTTGTCGAATAATTTTTAATAATCTAACTGAGAGTCAATAGAATTTCTTTTTCTTTACCCAGTCGTCATGCCTATTATACTTAAGTATAAGCGAGCACGCTCGCGCGCGCGCGTGTGTGTGCGTGTGTGTGTGTGTGTGTGTGTGTGTGTGTGTGTGTGTGTGTGCGCGCGCGCGCGCGTGTGTGTGTGTGTGTGTGTGAGATAGCGTGTGCGTGTGTGTGTGTGAGAGAGCGAGACATAGCGTGTGTAAGTGAGTGTGTGCGTGGGTGTATAATAATAATGTCTGTTGTGTGTGTGTGTGGTTGTGTGCTGCAGACCAGTCGGTGTGCGGGTCGTGCTGGTCGTTCGGCACGGTGGGCGCCGTGGAGGGCGCGCTGTTCCTGCACAACGGGAACCACCTCGTGCGGCTCAGCCAGCAGGCGCTCGTCGACTGCTCCTGGGGGTGAGCTCACTACTGACTACTACTGACCGACTGACTAACATACATACATCTTATATGCTTATACGGGACTATAGCGTCTTATACACCTGCAACGCGTTCGCGGATTTCTTTGCAAAATATTCTACTAAGAGTACATACAAAAATCATTCATATCTCCAAAATATTTTGTATCTTTCAATCTTGAATCCATGTTCGGGCGGGGGTCGGTATTGCGAATGAACCGTCTAAATCCAGAAAACCGGAATATGATAGAGGTTCATTCTAAACTCACAGTATTAGGCATCTTGCTGTCTCATGTCTGGTCGAGTTGAGGCCATTTGCTGCTCTGCTCCACGGGTTCTTCACGATGTTCTTGTAGGAGACTCACGTACTCGTAGATATTTGCGTGTTTTCACGGGGTCACCACTTTGCCGGGCAGGATAAAGAAGTTATGTCCCCGGATTCCGGGGACATGGTGAGATGGATGGGGCGACGTAATGACACTAAGAGTATTGACTGCTACTGTTATAATAATCTATTTATTTAACAAAACACAACACTTATAATATACTATATCGAGACAGCGCATATCGCTGCTCGATCTATCTATGTTACGTGATCTACGTGACTCTGTGGAATGCGCTGACAGGGCCGCCACATATAGCATTAAATTAGCTAATTTACGAACATATCAACAAAAAAAAATGATTTTTCTCTGTAGTAAAGCGACTCACTGATTACTGTTCCACACTTTGGAACCAACAATTTTAAGTAAAAAACAAAAAAAAATATTACATTGTTTGACATCCCAATATATTTTTTTTCGTTGCAGTTTCGGCAACAACGGGTGCGACGGCGGCGAGGACTTCCGCGCGTACCAGTGGATCATGAAGCACGGCCTGCCCACCGAGGAGGACTACGGCGGGTACCTCGGACAGGTCCGTCACACACGCGGACACACGCACGCACACACACACACACACACACACACACACACACACACCACACACACACACACACACACACACACCACACACAGAGAGAGAGACACACACACACAGACACCTAAACACGCACACGCACGCGTACTTGGTTCTACTATGATCACACGATTTTCCTTATTTGTTTGAATTTTATGTAAACAAGGGATTCTAGCTCCAAAGACCTCATTGAGGAATTTGTAATAGGTTTTGAATGTCGAAATTTTAAATTGCCACGCGCACATATTCAAGGTCCTCTATATAATATTTATATTTAATAGTGATGTCATAATATTTGTCGTCCAGGACGGGTACTGCCATATCGACAACGTGACCCTGGTGACCTCCATCAAGGGCTGGGTCAATGTCACCACTAACGACGTCAACGCACTGCAGGTTAGTACTTAAACATAATGATAATCAACAGATAAGCTGCAAATAGCCTATCTGGGACTTATGTTAATATGGTAACAGGCTCTAAGAGGCACAATGACATTTGTTTGTCCATCATGTAGATTAAAAAAAAAATACGTTTTCTGTCCTCCGGCCAGGAAGCGCCAATTTTGTGGCCGCTGCGCTAAATGAAATTTCCGCTTTCTGGCTTCGTCGAACAGAAAAATAGTATACTGACCTCGGCCAGTAAAATAAAAAGCCTCAGATCACATTTTTGTCAACCTCGGCTTTGCTTCTGACGACAATTACATGTGATCTGAGACATTTTTTATTTTACTGGCCTTGGTGCGTAATGTACTATTATTCGTTTTTAAATACATATGAAGACAAGCGTTTTAAAAGTTTGGTAGTGCATACAATGAATTGCATAAATAATTTGTTCATATTCGTGACGTCACGAGACCTCAATGTCGAACTTAGTCCGCTTATCTTTGTAATTTTTTGTTTCATTAAATCCCTACTAATATCCCTACTAATATTATAAATGCGAAAGTAACTCTGTCTGTCTGTCTGTCTGTCTGTTACGCTTTCACGCTAAAACTACTGGACCGATTTAAATGAAATTTGGTACAAAGAAAGTCTGGAGTCTGAGAAAGGACATAGGCTACTTTTTAACCGACTGCAAAAAGGGAGGAGTTCCACGCGGACAAAGTCGCGGGCAGAAGCTAGTAATAATATATTTAACCATTTTTTTTAAAAATCTAACTAATGAAATGATTAGAAATTGCGTTTTCGTTGCCCACTCATCGTTTTTAGGATTCCGTACCTCAAAAGAAAAAATGGAACCCCTATAGGATCATTTTGTTGTCCGTCTGTCTGTGAAGACCAATTTTTTTTATTATAATTATTGTTTGTGCAGTTGGCAATCTTCAAGCACGGCCCGATATCGGTGGCGATCGACGCGTCGCACAAGACGTTCAGCTTCTACTCGCACGGCGTCTACTACGAGCCCAAATGGTCAGTATATATATACTAATCTATACAATATATAGATAGATAATTATATTATTTAAAAATTAATCCCTATTTCCCTTGGTCACGGCATCACGCTAGAACGGCTGGACCGAATTCACTAGTTTTTTTTATGATCAGGTTATAATTTCTGAAATGAAACAACTATCACGGATTTAACTCGCGTATTATTATTTTATTTGCTGACGTTTCGAATTCTTTACAGTTTCCATAATCGTAGCACGACTGAGCTGACAATAGTTTTAACGCTAAAGCGAGTTAGATCCGTTAATAGTTGTTTCATTTCAATGTGTAATAACCGAGAAGGCATTAGAAATTTATAAATATACTTTTTATTTCAGTAAAAACAAAGTAGAGGAGTTGGACCACGCGGTGCTGGCGGTGGGGTACGGAGTGCTGAACGGGCACAAGTACTGGCTGGTGAAGAACTCCTGGTCCAACATGTGGGGCAACGACGGCTACGTGCTCATGTCGGCGCGCGACAACAACTGCGGCGTCGAGACCGCGCCCACTTATGTCATCATGTAGGGGGAATTTAGTGGCAAGGATAATTTGATTTTTTACCTTTTATTTAGCTGTGTGAAAATTGATGAAAGGGTTAAAGAAAACGAAATTTTGTTTGTTAGTTAGCTTATTGAAAATGATTAGACACGTATTTGACTTATAATGTCATCATGTAGGGTCAATTAGGGAAAATTTAGTGGCAAGGATAATTTGGTCACTTTTTTACCTTTTAAAACTTATTTAGCTGTGTGAAAATTGATGAAAGGATAAAGATATCGAATTTTTTTTCGTCAGTTAGATTATTAAAAATGATTAGACACGTATTTTTTCTTTTTTCAATTGACAAAAAATGACAAAAATATGTGCTTGTAAAGTTATGGAGTGGGGCTCGTGACGTCACGTGGTTTTTATACCAGAAAGTGACGTCACACACGAACTCCCTAAATTTTCAAGCGCCATTTATTGTTTTTTTTTTCAAGAAATGTAAAAATATGTATTCAATAATTAGTAGAAAGTGAGATTGTTTTTTTTATGATCTGCATAATAGTTTGATTTAGGATGAAAAAGTAACATTCGTCGCAAGTAACATTAAAAAATCAAATGTTTTAGTATTTTTTATTGATTACGAACTAAAATATCATTTTTATAGGCAGAAAATAGTTTGTAGGAAAAAAAGCACCTTTTTAGTTAGCTCGAATAAGTAAAATATTAAAAAAAGTTTTTTTAGCATACTAGATTTTACTGTTGTTCCATGACTTAGAACTAATTTTTCATACTTTGTAAAGTTTTAGTCTAGTTACTATTAGTGTTTGAAAGATATTGTGCAAGTTTTCCAATAAAAATATTGTAAAATAATATTAAGTTTTGTTTTATTTTAATTTTTAACCCTTTTACAACCTGTAAACTACCCAGGAGAGTGAGCAGCGTGGTATTCTATTCTCCAGAAATGGCGCCTTAATGGTTTGTGCCAATGTCAAATATGTAAAGTTTAGTCGCGCGAGACAGCATCTGTCAATCGCTCTTTCACACACTGCAAAAGTATAACAGTGACATTAGGGTGCGTTTCACTAAGCGCCCGCAACGCTCGTGACACCCTCTGTATCGTTCCACTTAACGCCCGTGGTCGTTGCGAGCGATGGCTCGACGTCATAGATGACGTCACTATTCGCGACCACATCACGCCCACTTCGCCCACAAAATGTGCGTTCCACCTATAAACATTCGCTTACAACGCCCGCGGTGTTTTCTCGTTAGTGGAACGGCAATTTCAGCGGTCGTGGTCGACGGCATTGCGAGCGTTAAGTGGAACGTACCCAATGCATTCTTGCGCGACAAAAGTCTTACGTGCTAGCCGTGCAGATAAATATTCGAAGTTTGGTAAAGTTGGCGACATTTATTATTGGAATGAAACAACTATTAACGGATTTAACTCGCGTATTTTTTTATTTAATTTTATTAACTGTATAAAACACTAGCGTTAGACTATTGTCAGCTCAGTCGTTCTACGATTATGGAAACTAAAGAATCCAAAACTTCAGCAAATAAAATAAAAATACGCGAGTTAAATCCGTTAATAGTTGTTTTATTCCAATAACCGCGAAGGCATCAGAAATTATAACATTTATTATTTTATTAAGTCGGAATGTAGCAACACTTCTGCACATCAAAATGGTGGTTTGAAATATACGTTCAGTTTCTATAAAATTAAATTTTATTTAATTATAGCCGTTGTAACAACCAGCCTTAAGAGGATTGTGAACCTGTTAATTTTCATACAAAAGGCGATAACGTTTTACACCCAGTAAATATAGTTAGATTTTTATAATTTTTGGATATGTTGTAGATATAATGAGAAACTACGTCTGTACGTTTTGATTTTTTAGAAATATTGCTTACGCTAGATCTAAATATAGATTTTTAGATCTAAATATAGATTTTTAGATCTATATATAGATTTTTAGATGCTAATAAATTTTAGCGTAAGCAATATTTCTTAAAAATGAAAACGTACAGACGTAGTTTCTCATTATATCTACAACATATCCAAAAATTATAAAAATCTAACTATATTTACTGGGTGTAAAACGTTATCGCCTTTTGTATGAAAATTAACAGGTTCACAATCCTCTTAAGACAAAAGGCAGTTGCTTCTACACTAATTGCTGGATTTCTACCCGTGCATACTTTAGTATTTTTATTTTCATGTTTTTTTTTGAAAACACTATTTAAACTAGTTACCTACGGACTTGACACTGCGGTTTTGATTTTTCCTGTTTACCTTAATATAAATATGTAATATGATAATAATATACATAATAATTATATTATATAGACAAGGAGGAAAATAACCAAAGTGGGGTGTCAATCACACCATCCTAACTAATAACTCTGTCTTTCTGTCTGTCTGTTACGCTTTCACGCTACAACTACTGGACCGATTTAAATGAAATTTGGTACACAGATAGTCTAGAGCCTGAGAAAGAACATAGGCTACTTTTTTACCAACTGCAAAAAAGGAGGAGTTCTACGCGGACGAAGTCGCAGGCAGAAGCTATAATATAATTATATACGCGTCCCTGTATGACTTGTGGAACAAAACGATAATTAATCGTTACATTTTGTATGGAGAATTAATATTTCAGTGACTCGCCGCTAGAGATTTCTATACTAATATAATAAAGAGGAAAAGTTTGTTTGTTTGTTTGGATTGAATAGGCTCCCAAATGGCTGGACCTATTTAAAAAGTTCTTTCACTGTTGGAAAGCTTCACTATTCCCGAGTGACATAGGCTATAAAAAAAGATGATCCGTGCGAAGCCGGGGCGGACAGCTAGTTAATATTATAAGCGTATAAAAATCGTGAAGCGAGAAAAATCGAGTGATACTGAAACATTTATATAGTGCTTTTATCTAGGTGAACAATAGGAGTCGAAATCTACCACAGACTGGCTTTTTTAAAGAGGTTATTTATTGTGTAAAATCAGTATTTCCTTCGATGCGGCGGCACCCAGATGCACTGCTGGCCAACCTTCACCTGGTCGCGGGGACACTCATCGTGCAAGAGAGTTTTGTCATACTGAAAATAATAATTGAGAAGTAAATAACGATATAGGCTACGTCAATACGTAGTCAGTAAATGCGTAAAAATGCATTGTGTAAAACTACCCTCATAAGTAGTATCAGGTTGACCTGTACCTATTTGATGGAAGATCGTTTTAGAAAATTATTAAATGATCAGAGCTCGCTTTTGATCGTATAACTGGGTTCACTTTAAAAGCCTTCGCTTCGCTCCAGATTCATTTATGATTCGAAACTAATATTTAATTTCGTTCTCGTGTGTCAAAATTAGGGGCCCGGTAGTCAAGTCTAACAAAAACAAGCGGGACCGCCGTACCATCCTTTTATCGAAGCAATTATGATGAATTGTCGAATCGAAATTTTGTCGACATAATATCGATATTGTCCACATGAAGAAATGAGAGATGACATCAACATGACAAGATTTTTCACTGTGGTCTTATTCTCGAGGTGGTCTGTCATAAATGGGGTAACGTCGAACCCATTTATGACAGATCACCTCGAGAAACCACATCGACATGACAAGATGTCGACTCGGAAATTCATTATAGGCTGCAGGCTATTTTTGATACCCTATTATGTACTATTTTACTCACCGTCCAATAGTTCCATATGGAATAATGCGGGAAGTGAAACTTGGGTTTTTCAGTCGTCATATTTTCGCCCTCTAGCTGGAAGTTGCCCGGTGCCAGGGGGTCGTTTTCTTCCCCGGATTTATCGTAATATGCTTGACGTAAAATAACTTTGTTAATTCTGTGAATCATGTTTTCGAAATCAATTTTTTTCCTCACTACATATAGCAAGTCTTTAATCTGTTTCAATATCGGAGTGATCTGTTTCTTTCTAGAGTTTTCCAATTGTCTTTGAAACAATAAGTCCACTGAATTAGGTTTATAAATATGTGATGTATTTAGTTTTATTATGTGTTCAATGGCGGGTTTTCTTTTATGTATTCGTAATATTGGCCTGTAGAAGTGTTTCATCATTTTATCGTATTCTGAACTGCTATATTGAAATCCATGAGGTATTACAAGTTTCACTAAAACTTTGTTATTATGCTTTCTGTCGTATAAATCGTAAATATTTTTTTCTTTTGCAACTGTATACTGCGCTATTAAAATTTGTAACAAACACAAAATTACAACACATTTCGGATAAATTAAAAAGAGTGTCATTTGTTAAAATGGCTGGTTGATTCAAAATGGTCGACGACAAGTTTTTTGTGATCGCGAAGGCAACATGATTATGATGATTTATAATGCGTGTAATTGAATTCACAAAACTTTAATACTCAATTGTATGTATTTTTGATTACGTTAATTATCAAACCTTACCTAACTACAATGTTACGTTGGATTAATACAATTTGGACTCTGTATTAGAGATAAAGATTAGGTACAATCTTTTGGCAATCAACGAAGCTGATTACTATAGCACGTAATACCCCTTACATTTACTCGTGAAGAAGAGAGAGGAGTAGGTAAAGGGGAGTAAAGTAGACTCTCGTCATGGCGCACGTCATGCTCCTCGTCATGCACCGTTCCACTTTTTGTCAGTATTTTGGCGTAGGTCAAAGTGCAGACGAAAGGTGACACGAAGCGATGAATAACGCGAGCAGTGTAGAGTGTGGCCAGAGAGCCCAGAGACGACAACACCACGAGGAGCGTAGTGTGGCTGAGGCATAATGTTTACGAATAATTCTGGAGTCCTACTGAAAAAGGATATTTTATAAGTCTCATACGGTTCTAAGTGCTCAAATGCAGTATTACTCTTATACCTACCTTATTTCACTAGGATCGTAAGAAACTTTTTAATTTGAATAGTATTTGAGTGGGTGATATAATTATGTTAATTTGTTGTTTACTCTATTAGGACTTATCTATGGTTCAAGCTTTGTCAAGTTTGGGATTTTAAGGAAATAGTAAATATTAATACACCAATATACCAATTGTGGCTGTTTGACGTTATCTTAGTCTGAAACAATGTAAGGCAATAAAAGAAGAAGAAGGCCGTATTTGGCGGGAAAGGCGGTAGGGTATTAGGTAGGTATTTGTCATACTTAACTTCTGTATTTAAGTACCTATAATAATTTATTTTAAATGGCAATAAATAAAACAACAATAAATAAAATAAGATTTATTCAACCTTAACGACATTGGAACCCTAAGTGAATTGATTGATAATATTCAACAAAGCATATTCATCCATTTTCTTATTCCTCTTAGCATACACCGGTATATCAAATAAATCAATTACGTCATGGTCTTCTGGAACTTTTCGTTTAAGTTGATTTGGATTTTTTAATTTTTGAACGAATTTTTTTAAGTTGCATAGAGAGCATTGTCTGTTGTTGTTTATGCCAAAGTATCGTAAGGTTGGTACGCAAATGTCTCTCTTTTCATTGTAAGTTGTGCCGTCTGGACACAGAGTGAGAACATCATTGACAAGTACAGCTGCTACTGTTAATATTAGGAGATTTGTGAATTCCATCTGAAATATAAATTAAATTAGATAATTAAACTTGTTACTTTTTGGGTGAAAAGCAGAAATGTGCGATCATTCGACAAGAAATTACTCAATTATTTACTTAGTAACCACAAGTAAGTGTAAGTAAGCGTTTGACCATAGATAAAATATTTTAAGTCTATTTATGGTTTTTTATTTTTTTATAATCGATCCCTACTGGCTGTGTCCTGGGATCGGCATAATAAATAATAACTTACTTAATTTATTTTCCAAGGATACATAGGTAAATATGTATAACAAAAACAATTAATCTTTGGCACATAATAATATAAGTAAGCACTAATTAACACTTCTCCAAAAAATATTCTCAACTATAATAAAATGTGTTTAAAAAATATTATGTTTTAAACAAAAAAATATACATGCTTACCTAACATTACTTAACAATAATATATTATGTATGAAAGTCTTGTTTCTATTTCAGGTCGTAATTAAAACGTCTGATCCCCGTGAGCCTCAAATTTTAATTGAATTAAAGTATTCTGTATCTTATACTATCGGACGCAAAGTTGATTTTGCAATAACTACTAAATTTTACTAAAATAACATTTCAGTTACTCGAAAGCGTTATAACTCAATATTCTAACAAAATCGACTTTAAATTAGTTTTGTTAAAATCAAGTTGAGATTATTTTTACTTTATTTCTGTAATGAAAGAGTAATTACGATTCAAGCTCAAGATAAACCCTAGGTAGGTTACCTAGGCTACCTACGACATGGTACCTATGACGATATCATTCAAAAATATTGCTACGCGACCAGCATCCACCATGGATTATATTCTACAGTAGGTACCTACCTACATAATTGATATGAAACTATATACCTAATTATCATTACGCTTCATTTATTTATTTATTTATTTATTTAAACTTTATTGCACAATAAAAACAAATGTACACAAGGCGGACTTAATGCCATACGGCATTCTCTACCAGACAACCTTTAAAGCAAACAGAGAGCATGTGTAGGCGCAAAAAGAGTAATATATATAATATAATAGATACAATAGGTATATAACAGGATGATATTACACTGCATAAAATATATATACTTACATAAATATATACTAAAATATATATATTACTTATACAAAAATCATCATTCATCTAAGTATACAATATAGGTACGTCGGTTCGCTTCGACTTCGCGCGGATCCCTAATTTTTATTCAAAATATTCTATAGCCTATGTCTCTCGGGTATTCCCGAGAGACATAAGCTTTAGCTTCTCAAAAGTGAAAGAATTTCTCAAATAGGTCCAGTCGTTTTCGAGCCTATTCAATACTAACAAATCATTCCTCTTTATCATAATAGAACACACTACAAAACACTGATTTAATGACTGAGATATCAACGCAGGGCCTTAACTATAAGGCTAAATAACTTGAAGTTTTGCACAGGGGCTTCTTTTATAACGAAGAGGAGCACTAAGAAAGAATTTTTGAAAATTCATCAAATAAGGGAGTAGAACTGAAGTGCTTATCGCGCGCAGGCGAAGTCAAGGACACTATCCTACTATATTATCCTATTACTATTATAAAGGCGAAAGTTTGTAAGTACCTATGGATGTATGGATGTTTGTTACTCTTTCACGTAAAAACTACTGAATGGATTTGAATGAAACTTTACCACAATATAGCTTATACATCAGAATAACATATAGGCTATATTTTATAACGATATTTTGTGAAGTACTCATCGTGCGCAGACGAAGTCGCGGGCAGAAGCTAGTTATTTAATAATAAAAAGAAATATACCGAAATGTAAAAATAACGTTTTGTACAATACACGATGACGTCTTCTCGCGTTGTAAACACTGCGCCGAAACTTTTTTTCATAAATAATAACCGAACGGCATTATTTTTCAAAATTTTACGCACCCTTTTTTTAACAATTCAATTTACTGTTTTTGTCCACGGCTCGGTTTTTAACTAGTATCTGTCATCATACATCGCTCTATCATTCTTGACATCATAATTTCTGATGCCTTCGCGGTTATTACACATTGGAATGAAACAACTGTTAACGGATTTAACTCGCGTATTTTTATTTTATTTTATTTGCTGACGTTTCGGATTCTTTACAGTTTCCATAATCGTGGCACGACTGAGCTGACAATAGTCTAACGCTAAAGTTAGATTAGTTTAGCGTTAGCCGAAACGTCAGCCAATAAAATAAAATAAAAATACGCGAGTTAAATCCGTTAACAGTTGTTACATTCCAATGCTTGACATCATTCATACTAATTTCTGATGCCTTCGCGGTTATTACACTTTGCAATTAAATACAGGTACTCTAAGTTTTCACATTTAATTTTGAATTCGTCTATATTTTGAGTTAAGTCACTGGCCACTAAATGTTAAATATCCAGTATAAAGTATAATAAAACAAAGTTTATAAAGTATACTTTACCTAGCAAAGTAAACTGACGTGGATATACTTAATGTTTTTGTTTACCTCATTGCGAACTGCAGTGCACTGGGCCAGCGTTGCATTAATGCAAACGTGAATCAAAATGCAATTCAATGGTTCTTTCGATGGCCCTTTAGTCATTAAAATCCATTTTAGTACCTAATAATTTCTGATGCCTTCGCGGTTATCACACATTGGAATGAAACAACTATAAACGGACTTAACTCGCGTATTTTTATTTTATTTTATTTGCTGACGTTTCGGATTCTTTACAGTTCCCATATTCGTAGCACGATTGAGCTGACGACACGTTAGCGTTAGACTATCGCCATAGTTGTTTTATTCCAATATCCATTTTAGTGTTAAAGTAATTCGATCAGTGGCGCCCATAGTTTTTTGGAATGAGCACGGTGTCACGTATAACTATAGGCATAGGTGTGGGTTCACGTCCCACTGGGGTCTCAATTTTTATTCTTGTCTTTGTATATTATATCAATATCATTTAAATTAATAATATTAGACTATATATCGATCGAATTTCGATTGATACCTACTGATAGGTTAAATCTGTGTATTACTTAGGCCGTTTCTTTATTTTTTAAAACTGTGCAGTTCGTTTTTTGATGTTGAATATTTAGATGGTTAAATATACTTAGTTATTGACACATACGTAATGAGGGCCACCGCGTGTCAGAAATCCGCTAGATGCGCTAGTGTAGAATGAGGTCTAGCTGTCATGTTCCACCAATGAGAGGCAAGCTACTGGCCTGTGATTGGTGGTACATGACAGCTGGACCTCATTCTACACTAGCGCATCTAGCGGATTTCTGACACGCGGTGGCCCTCATTGACATACACGAACGAAAACTGACCAACCACGTATCATTTACGTAGGTATGGCAAATCCATACAAATTTTCTTTCATTTTGTTCAACTGATATTATCGACTGGCTTCAGAAGCAGACTGTGTTTGCAATTAATTAATTTTATACGAATAGATAGCTAAATGTTTTCAAACGCGGTACCCTAAACCCTCGTAAAAAGGTAATATAAGTACAAAATTTTACAACTTTTTAACGAGCGTACTTTGATTGCGAAAGCCAATGAATTCAAAATGGCGATCGCGATGACGGCGCGCTTTTCAAAATGCGCAAACAATTTCATTAATTCAATTTTTATCATGCTTTTTTAATATTGGGTCCTATCAACGTGGCGTGGGTAGGGCGTATTAATCAATCGATTTGAATGGTGTCTTTGGTACTACGTTAATATTTATGTAGTTTTTTTTATTTTTAGTGCATTTATGCTCGACATAGTCACGTACGCCAGATAGGTATTAGGTATTGATCAAACGATTACTGCTGTCTCGATAAGGTTGCCAAAGTGTAACTTTATTTTTTCATAACCTAACCTTTTCGTGATCATCACAAACAAAAAAAAAGAATTACTGGAATCTGACACTGGCTGACTAAGTAGGTACTTTTTGCATACCTATCGAAGATGCTTTAGGTAGGTACGTGTTTACATGCTTGTCACTTGAACGTTACCAATAAAGAATATTGCGCTTATGTTATACATACTACTAGTTTTTCATTAGAAATTTATTTTAGCGCAGGAAGACATTTTTCGGGAGCTCTTTTCTCTTCGATATCGATTGTGACACTGTCAAAGTGACCTGTTTGAAAACAGTTTTTACAAACGCGTTAGATAATTTATCTTATACCTTGGCAGAGGGGAACGTCTGTCGAAGCTGACTCCAGTTAAGTATCTATTCTCTAAGAGATTCGTTTATATTTCAATAGTTTAAAAAACTTAATTAGTCGTATGTTATATTATATGCATAAATAGTCAGAACGTCAAAAATATTAAAAGAGAGAACACAAAATTAAAACAATTAGTTATTAGAAATTTACACAATGTCATTATGATTTTTTCTAGTATTTATAAAGATTGAAACATTTAAGCGATAGTTATCAATTATTATTAATGTAGATTATATAAAAGTACTTAAATAGAGTGCTTACCCATGATTAAGATTTCTCGTTATAAAAATATGAAGTATGAAACTCAAAGTTATTACCGGCGCGGGGTCAAATCCAATTTCATACCTGGAAATGCTTTTAGCTCTCTGCTTCCATCGAGTTGATTCCACAGAAAGAACAGCTGTTTATGTCAGTTCCTCGCCGGCCGAACTTCGCTCTGATTAACGTAAAATCTTATGGTATTAAAAATCCCCACATAGATATATCTTACATATTGGTTTGAAACAACTTTAAACGGATTTAAATCGCGTATTTTATTATATTTTATTTTTTGACGTTTCGGAGCCTTTACATATTCCATAATCGTAGCCCGACTGAGCTGGCAACAGTCTTATGCTAAATAACCGCAAAGGCATCAGAAATTATTATATCTTACATAATTATTCAATTCAAACTACCTTACTTAACCATAAACTAAAATTGGAATAAAATTATAACGAACTCTAACTATGAAAATATTCTCATATACTCTAATTTAAAATTTATGCTGACGTTCCGAACACTTTTCAGTTCCCATATCCGTAGTAAACTAAGCTGAGAATAGTCTAACGCGATCAAACTTAACTAATAAGCCATCACAAATTATTATAAAATAAAATGCCTCTGTATTAGACCGTGTGATCAAATCAGTCTGTTAGGTTAGTTACATACCAGCATATTTTTTTTTTTTTCTAACTGAATACTGATCGCAGCTGTTGGCCAGCTAATGGGCCTTCACTGCAAAACCGGACGGGTGGCGAGCCTCCTGAAAGGAGGCTCATTATCCAGCATGACATGTTGAAATATTTACATACATACAAACATGAAGACTTTAACACATCTGCCGTACTTAAGTTGATACTAAAACTCCTTTTTTGACTCTCGTTCTTTATCTAATCAGAAAATGCCTTATAAAATTATTATCATAAGGTAGTGGATATGCTAGTTGATCATCGTTAAGCAGTTTTTAATTTTTCTTCTCAACAGAAGAATACGATATTTTTCAAGAAGTTAATTTGAGAATTCGATTGCATTATCGCCGCGCCAGTAACCTGACAAATGGGATTATTTCAACTGTCAATCTGTGCGACCGCTCTGGATCAAGAACACGGACGTAGAGACGAGAAACAAATACACAAATAGGTATTGGGTATATATAGTTGTAGATAGGTATATATATATAAAATAATATATAAGTCGTGATATCAATTATAAATATTTATTTTTATTTATTTTCTTCTTAATACTTATAGCTCCTAGATAAATTTTAAGTGATATTATGTTATATCCTGTATCTGCCTGGTAAGTTATTAGTAGGCAAATTACTCGAGTTAATGGACAAAGAATATAATATTTTTATTCTAAATACATTTGGATTGATATAATTGGATGTTATGAAAAATTACACCTAAAAACTATGTAATGAGTTGTAATGAGATATTACCTATATGCTATATCTCATTTTCATAGAATTTACTAACTAAATTTAAGTGATAATTTTCAAGTAAGTACACAAACATTTGCCCTGTACAGGATACGAACCTAAAACTCAAGGCACTTCAATTCATTTCTAAATCTGTGACGTTTCCTGTTTTTCTCCATTTTTTATTTCCCCTCTTAATTTGTTCGTCGCTATTTGCTATATACATAATAATATATCTACTAGCGATCATCATAATATAGTATCTGTTTTTTTTTTGTTTGTGACAGCTATTACTAGTTGTCAATGCTAATCTAAGTAAGACCTATATATGTATAAATGAATTTGACTCTTGGTCACAACATTACGCTAAAACAATTGGACCACTAATTATTTTTTGATTTGTTAAGAGGTTCTTATGTAAGAACAAATAAAAAAAGTCGAAAAATTTGACAATTTAAGAACACTTTGCAAAAATATTAACGTACCTACCTACCAGCTCAATGACAACAACTGTCAAATCGATTGATTAATGTAGCGCTGCTTTGTCGCGCGAGACCGCGTCTGCCTGGACCCTAGTGGTTTATACATCTTTGTACGATTCTACAATCGTTAACGCTAGTAGAATGCGACGTTAGACAGACTGTCAAAGCTTCCTCCAGCTGTGATTAGACCTTGAAAGGAGAATCCTTATAATTAAGAAACTTAACGTAATTAAGAATTCCTTGTAAATGAACGAATAATTTACTCTAACGAAGTAATTCAGGTGAGGTATTTGCTAAAAGCTGAATAATTTATGAGCGTCAAATACGTATGAGTTTGTGGACCCATTTCACAATGTTCAAGTATTGGAATGAAATAACTATTAACGGATTTACCAATATTACATTATATGCAAAAAAAATCATAATTCAGAATAGAGTAGTTTTTCAAAATTTGTAATTTAAATATAAGGTAGTTTGAATAACTGTATAAATCACTTTAGCGTTAGACTATTGTCAGCTCAGTCGTGCTACGATTATGGAAACTGTAAAGAATCCGAAACGTCAACAAATAAAATAAAATAAAAATACGCGTGTTAAATCCGTTAATAGTTGTTTCATTCCAATGTGTAATAACCGCGGAGGCATCAGAAATTATAATGTTCAAGTAGATTTTTAGAGCTATTTTCCAAACGGGATTCAAAACGGAATAAAAGCCGTATGTGAAATCGCGGACAAAAAGTTTGTAATGGCTTTACCACGGTTTGTAAAATACTGCCTGGTGACTGACGCACGAACGGGCAGCGGAGTCTTGTAATAGGGTTCAGTTTTACTCTTTGGGTACGGAACCCTAAAAAAAACATTATGTCTGACTGCCAGTCGCCATGAAACAAAGCTTGCAATCATGGGCGTGAATAATATATGCATGTCTGAGGCTCATAGTGATAGACGTGAAGTGCCTACCCTACATGGCCTTCACACTACACTGCACGCACCTGGCGAAGTAGGTTAGGTATTAATAAACCCAAGTTTAGTGCAGGATAAATGATTTACATGTTTTTTCCTGTTGTTAAGTCACGTACTCAATTATACTTTAGTAATTGGCCTTAAAAGGCCTCATTTATACATTACTGTTCCCGTGTTTAGTTGTTTTTGTTACATATACAAGGCGGTAAGTGTTGATATTAATATTTATTAAATAATCTGGTATTGGAATGTAACAATTATAACGGATTTATCTCGCGTATTTTGATTAATTTGCTGGCATTTTCGAAAACATTTTAATTGTTTAATTCCAATGTGTAACAACCCAAATGGCATTCTAGATATTTTATCATTTAGCTGTTTAGTTTTTTTTTTAAATTTCTGATTAGTTTATTGTTAAGTTTTTATCTCTACTTAATATATCTCAACTAATCAATAGAAGGTTATGTCTAAATTTGATATAACCTTTTCTTTAACTGACTTTATTTATTTTCTTAGTTTAAACAATCATCCTAAAAATTAGTAAAACTACCTATTTTTATAGAGCTTCATAGAAAACCAATAACTTTAAAAGGAATAAAACATTACTTACGTAAGTTTTAGGCAGTAGGGCATAAAGGATGCAAGTTGTGTTTCGTCTTAAACTCGAGGCGTCTTTTGACGACCCGAAAAACTTAAAACTTGATAAAATTTGCAATCGATTCAATTTAAAGACAAGTTATATTAGTTGATATAATGTTTTTAAAACCCATTTTCAAAATTCAAACTTTAGAAGCACTGTGAAAGCCGTTTAAAGTAGCGTAACAGACAGACAGACAGACAGACAGACAGACAGACAGAGTTACTTTCGCATTTATAATATTAGTTAGGATGTGCCGACATTAATAATACGTAATACAGGAGAGAGCCGCTATTCGGGACCAAACAGTCATATGGATCTCGTATAACTAAGCTGTTGGCTCCCTTACAAGTTAAATTTGACTGTTTTTTCCCTTGGATACATATTATTATTTAGACTTTGACTTTGAGGTCAAAGATCAGTCGTACAAGATGCATATTATTATGACTGTTTGCTTCCGAATAGTGTTACAATTCATTTATTTATGTAAGGAAGCATCCTCATTATTTAATGAAATTACTTTAAAACAAGGAAAGTCAAAACGGACATTCATTGCATAACTAGATCACTAACGTACAATGTTCAAAATAATAAAACTTTGCAATGAAACAACTATAGACGGATTTAACTGCCATATTTTATTTTATTATCTGACGTTTCGGAGCCTTTACAGATTTCATAATCGTAGCACGACTGAAAATACGCGAGTTAAATCATCTACAGTACTTTGTTTCATTCCTATGTGTAATAACCGCGAAGGCATCAGAAATTATTATGATAATTTAAAACTAGATAAATTACTGTGATCTATACTATACTAATACTAATAATCTTATACTCTATACTAATAGGTGTAATAAAGAGGAAAAGTTTGTTTGTTTGGATTGAATAGGCTCCAAAACGACTGGACGATTTGTAAAATTCCTTCACAGTTGGGAAGCTACAGTATTCGTCAGTGACATAGGCCAAATTATAATAAATAAAAAGAGCTTATATTTATGTTACAGCTATGGAGTACAGAATGTGGAAGCTATTGTTAGCGATGGTTCTTTTAACGTGTTGCGGCGTTGCGCAGTGCGAGAGCGAGTGTTCGCACGAGCACCTCGCGAACGGCAGCGACTGCTCGCACGAGCACCTCGCGAACAGCAGCGAGTGCTCGCACGAGCGGCGCGCGGGCGCACTCGTGATGTTCGCGAACGTTGCGCTTGCGACTCACATGAGCAACAACCCGGAGCCCGTCGGCCGGGAGGGGGCTATCGGGACCATAACTTGTGCGGAGGGAATGATTAGGAGAAAAATTGGGGGAAAAGTCCGTTGTTTAAAGCAGAAGTAGCATTTTAAGTAAAAAAAAAACTGCAAATTTGTTATTTTTTTAACTGTTTGATTGTATTGATTAATTTGATAGATAATGTATTATATAAGTCTTATATCATATAATATGATATTATGTTATGTATCTAATTATAAAACGCAAATTTGTTTATATTGTTATGGTTCAATTTGTTATTAAAATGGTTATATTACTAATATTCTTCATTGATGTATGATATTACTCATAAATAAACACATGCCGTAGCGTGAAAATAGTTAATAAAAGGAAAACTAATAAGATGTTCTGCCTGTAAAGGCATCGTTGTGCGGCGCCTGAGGATTGTAAAATATTATTGGTTATAAACAGTTTTATTACTTCTGTATTCTTCTATTTCCTAGCCTTCTAGCATAAACCAGGTCATTTAGCCTACGTTCGTATTTACGAGTCGATGTAATGCGCTCCTAAAAGAAACTACCTACTCAATAGATTTATTCTGATACTTTCATTATCAGAGTTTTGAAGAAGGTAACGAATTTTATTCCTTAAAAGAAATTTACAGCTCCCATAGTCATAGAAAACTGAATAAAAACCAAATGCGTGCAGTAAGAGTCGCGAATGTGTGTCAGGGTAGGCAGTAAACACATTAATACCAATGTGCCTATATGGAATGCACGCCCTTGATGTAAACTTAACTTTAATGGATAACTTTATAAAACAGAAACCTAATGCTGTATCATTTCGGCTCACTTTTTTAAGTATAGATTTCACCTGGTAAAATATATCACTGGAAACTTTATTGGCTGGTGTATTGTTCTTAAATACAAAAAAACGCTTTGTGTCCTTTAATTAAGAAAAAATAAATATGATGTTAGGCTATCGAGAATTTAAGAATATAGGTTTTGTATTAATATGTCGGCGTAATTTAAATTTATTATACATAATATACTTAATAACGTCTTGATACTCTTATTATGTATTAAACAATAGATATTTTAATAATTAGATTAGATTTATTTATTTCCCAAAATTCATACAATATAATAACATTTATTATTATGTCAAATTACATGTACTCATATTGAGATCGTCAAAAACAAAAACAAAGAACAATAAGATTAAATAATAATTAACATCAAAATTACAATAAGATTTTGTCATACATATAATGTCAAATAGATATATAAACTATCATAGATTTTTCTCATTAGTCGTCAATACAATTTGTCATACGGAATAATTTATATTTAATACATACAATTTAATACTTTTAATATTTAGTTATATTATATTATTATTTGTTTTATTACAATACAAAGTTCAACTTCACGTGCATTGACACATAAACACAGTTTAAAATATTATGTAGTTTCAGGTAACCTTTGAACCGATTCGAAATATTTGTTTACATTGTGTTTACTTGTACAAGTTTACAATCCATTGTACCATATTATTATGTATACTTATTTGGTTTGAAAATAAAAACTGACGAATTAAAAAAAGTGTTATACTTACCTACATTTTACTACGACCTAACTTGACCTAATTTTTACCCTTCTCCGTAGAATTAGTATACCTATGCACCCTTCTTTTAAACCCCTTATGTGATGACGACTCAAACTACATAACAAATGAGTTACAAAACGAAACAGACAAACAGACTTGCGACAGATTGAAGGTTAAAAAATTGAGTCTCATTTCAGCAGGTATTTTCAGCTGCTTACTGTTCTGGAGGTCTATCTATACTAACCTATACTAATATTATAAAGCTGAAGAGTTTGTTTGTTTGTTTGAACGCGCTAATCTCTGGAACTACTGGTTCGAATTCAAAAACTAATATTATAAAGCTGAAGAGTTTGTTTGTTTGTTTGTTTGAACGCGCTAATCTCAGGAACTACTGGTTCGAATTCAAAAACTAATATTATAAAGCTGAAGAGTTTGTTTGTTTGAACGCGCTAATCTCAGGAACTACTGGTTCGAATTCAAAATTGTAAACCGACTCAGTGGGTCCCAAGATACAGGCTCAGCCTAGTTTGGCACTCACCGGATATTTTGACTGAACTATGTAACTGTTTATATTGGTATGTTAATAAATTATTATTATTATGTCTATGTATAATATATTTTATGATAAACATCAGAGCGATGCGATGCTTCTTAGATAATAAATTGACGTCAAACTGGTACAAGCGTCACGTATAAGTGTTGTTGTAGCGTCGTATCGATGTTCGGCATATACTCCCTATTGTTTTATAAAAGGCTGCACTTTTGACATATTTTCATTCACATCAGTTGGTGCGTGCGCTCTTTGTGACATACTACATCACAGATAATTGTAAGTATTATATAAAAATAAAGACATAAATTATATTTTGGTATTAAACAACTATAACGGATTTAACTCGCGTATTTTAATTCCTAACGACTTGACAATTCATTATACGCAGGGACAGACATATTATGAACTAGCTGTCCGACCCGGCTTCGCACGGATCATCTTTTTTAATCTCATACCTATTTATGACAGGTGAATGTAACGATATCGACATGACAAGATGTCGGCTTGATATTAATTATACGCAGCGACAGACATAGGTACCTAATATGAATATTATTATGTACAAATGATTTATTTCCAATTAGCTTCTGCCCGCGACTTCGTCCGTGTGGAACTTCTCCTTTTTTGCAGTCGGTTAAAAAGTAGCCTATGTTCTTTCTCAGGCTCCAGACTTTCTTTGTACCAAATTTCATTTAAATCGGTTCAGTACTTTTTGCGTGAAAGCGTAACAGACAGACAGATAGACAGACAGACAGAGTTACTTTCTCATTTATAATATTAGTTAGGATGTCTGCTCGCAGCTCTCTCAAGGACAGAAGGGCATATATGCATATTTTAGATTGCAGATGATTATCCCGGTGTTGGTGGTAGTGTCGTGTGTGGTGGTGGTGCTGCTGGGCCTGTGGGTGCGGTGGCGCTGGTGCCACCGCCGGCTGCTGGCGCTGGCGCAGGCGGTGCCGGGGCCGCGCGCGCTGCCGCTCGTCGGTAACGCGATCATGTTCATGCGTAATGGTAAGTAGTGTAGCAATCATGTCTTGTTTAAAATGTCAAAAGTCAAAAGATCTTAAGTGTTTTATTACCATAAAGCCCGGCAGACTACGATTGACTACATTAATCAATCGATTTGATAGTTGTCATTGAGAAAGTACATTCATGTTTTCTTAAATTTTCTAAAACTTTTTTTAATTTATTCTTACGTAATAACCTTCTGATCATAGCGTTACAACAACAAGAAGAATAAATAAGTGAAACCGTAAAGTCCTTTTAGCGTAATGCAGTGACCAAGGTAAATAGGGATTATTTTTTATATACATAGATAGTAGAGTGAGATGATCTACAGCTCAATTTGGTCATGAGATTTTGTCGCCTTTTTGGCGTGTCTTACCACGCCTGTTTAATTCTAGGTCTTTAATAAAACTACTGTGGGTACATACTTGCCTAAAGTTAAACTAATTCAAAATTCCTATTATATTATTTAATTTAAGTTTTTCTTAATCCATTGCTTGTAGTTTGGTCTAGTAAGTGTTGCGTGAAAGACTCTTCTTCAAAAACTTCATTAATACGCACAAGGTGTTCTCCTTCTGCAATTTCGTGAAGTTCGCTGGAAACTGTAGGATATAAACGATTACGATTATACCACTTCTTTTCACTAATTAAGCTTATTGGAATGAAACAACTATTATATTATCTTAAGATGACATGAATTTGTATTTCTAACGATCGATGTTATGTATATTTGACATTTTAATTAATACTTCAATGTTTAAAAATACTTGACGACTAAGAGAAAAAATATCATAACGACATTTTGCTATTTCCCAAAATAATGACTTGTTTGAATTTTGTGTATTTCTTTGTTTACTTATATATTATTGACGATCTCACTATTAGTACATATAAATACAATGTAATTATGATGTATAAAATATTGAGAAATAAATGAATCTGAATCTGAATCTGAATCTGAATCTATTAATGGATTTATCTCGCGTATTTTATTATATGTATTATCATTCCAATGTGTAATAACCGCGAAAGCATCAGAAATTATTTATTGAGCTTAATTATAATTGTAATTATTTCAGAGCCATTGTCGATTATCAATGGGTTGTTGAAGCAATATGGGGAGTACGTGAAATATTGGATTGGCCCTAATGTTGACATCGTTGTGAATAATCCAGAAGACATCAAGGTACATATGTATTTTAAAACCCACCTTTAGAATAATACGAGTACTGAATGTATTAGTTTTGTTTGACTATACTTACTGCGTTTTCTCTGACACGATACAAAGGACATGTATGCATAAGGTAGAAAACATTACATCTATACTAATATTATAAAGAGGAAAGGTTTTTTTGTTTTTTTGTTTGGATTGAATAGGCTCCAGAACGGCTGGAACGATTTCAAAAAATCATTCACTGTCGGGAAGCTATACACTATTCCCGAGTGACATAGGCTATAAAAAAAAGATGATCCGTGCGAAGCCGGGGCGGACAGCTAGTTATACAATAAAATCGTTATTATTAATATATTTCAGATGCTATTGACGTCCAATAAATTATTTATGAAAGGACCGGTCTATGACTTCATGCTGCCGGCTCTTGGGACCGGAATATTTACTGGGGGTGAGTAAATCAAAAATTAAATTGAAATTAAAAATTGGTACATTTTCACCTTACTCGCTGTTTTTTTTTATGTCTCGAAAAACTTCTTTTGTCCTTTTGACTTCATCCTAATTGTCTCTAAAAAGTATAATGTACCAAAGTACATAATGATACGGCTGTCGTCAACGTGTTTTATTAAAGATGTAGGTATATTCTTTCTTTACCAATGGTAATATCGCTTTTCTTCAACTTTTTAGTTTAAAATTTTATACAGATCTTTGACACTCGATAGCTTTACATATATACAAGGAGCAGAACTCAGTTAGACATCCAAGACCCTGGCACTGATGCCAGTGGCTCATCACACTCACTGACCATCTGCCCCTAGCATGATTCGAACCCGCAACCTCCGGTATTGTAGTCCCTGACCTCTTGACTAACACACCACCAAATATTATTTTTTTGAAGCGCAGTTGGCCAGCTAATGGGCCTTTACTGCAAAACCGGACGGTTGACGAGCCTCCTGAGAGGATGCTTTGGAACCTTTAGGTCAGGAAACGTCAAACACATATTATTATAATACTAGTAAGGATATATTCTTGGTTTACAGGGGAAGGCTGGAGAAATCACCGTAAGATTGTAACTCCTTCATACAACAAGAAGTCCGTGCATCATTTCTCGCGAGTATTCAACATGGAGGCCGAGAGACTGGTGGAGGTGCTCTCCAGCCAGGATCCGCAGACCACCTTCGACGTCTACGTCCACGTGGTCAAAGCCACCACACAAAGCGTATGCCGTGAGGACTTTCACTACATAGTATAAGACAGAGTTACCGCTTTCTATGTTTGATTATATCTTCAAAAGTGTGCAACGGATTTTGATGTGGTTTTTTTGTTAAATAGAATGATTTTAGAGATTATTAGTATGCAAGCATTGCTTCCGTAAAAAGCCGTGGTGGGTCGCTAATAATGTATAACGATTTTGCAGTTGAAGATATTGTCTATTGTACTAAATCATCTGAATGTTCGTTATTAATTCTTACAGAAACCCTGATGGGATTGTCTAAAAAAGAGACATTGAATTTAAAGCATCTTTCCAAAATAATATTTGATACCAAAAGGTAAGTACTTAAATGACTACGTCACTATACAATGTACCTACATTCTACAAAATTAAAATGCGCTTATAATCTTTACCTCTTCGACTTACCTTCTGCTGATGTACCTATAAACTATTTTATTGTAAAGATTCATTAAAAATCCATCCAGTAGTTTTTGCGTGAAAAGGGAACAAACATACACCAAGACATCCATACAGTCCCAAAAACTTTCGCGTTTGTAATAATAAGTAATAGGATTTACTACCTGTTACTCTAGTAACAGTAAAAATCTATTTCAGGCAATACGACACAGCATATAAAAGAATGACGGGCGTGTGGCTGCAAATACCGATCATTTACTGGCTCTCTGGACAAAAGAGAAAAGATGATCAGTTTGTCAAAATGACAAAGGAAATGTCAGCTGAGATATTATCTAAGAGAAGAAAGGCTTTGGAGAGGAACGAGGAAGTGGAGGAAGATGCCAAAGGAATTGTAGATCGATTAATATTGAGTGGAGAGTTGAGTGACGAAGAGATCATGTTTGAGACATTTACTCTCTTTACAACGGTACTGTCGTGATATACTGCTCGTATTTAGTTCGATAAGTAGTTCCTAGAATCCACCAGCTTGCTTCGGATTAGACAGCTCATATAAATTATAGGCTTTGTCTTAGTTGTCCACGGCACGTCCTTTTGGAATCGGATGACTCGAACACGACCGTTCCTTCCACGCACACATCCCGTACACACACTCAAGCAGCTGCCACGCGACGTGTGGTTTCACCCACATCTAGCAAACTCGACTCGACTCATCTAGGGTCTAATACATGCATCTGTCTACACCCGGCACAAGCCGGACTTACTCGCAAGAATCTTCTATCCCCTTGCAAAATAATCGTGTTAACACACGTCCTGACAACCCGAACCGAGGTGCGACCCCCACTTTTGGGTCAGGTCTTAAAGCAACTCTCAGGAAGCTCGCCTATAGTCTGGCTTTAGTCCGGTTTTATTAGTAAAGGCCCGCAACAGGTCAACAAACTGCGCTTCAGTATTCGTTTGGTCGAAAAAAGACATACTCATTAGATATGGAACTGTTATTGTTACAGAGTCAAGAGGCTTCAGCGAAAATTGCATCAGCAGTCCTCGTGTTCTTAGCACACTTACCGGAATGGCAGGTACTTGTCTATACATGAATGATATGTTATCTTATGAGGTGTGTACCTACTTATTATAGACTTTTAAAAAAACCCCATCTCTCACTGCTTCATGAGTCGTACAAGTCAGTTTTTAGCATATCTCAATATTTCAATTCATCGCCATTTTTAACCCCAGACTCATGTGTTAGTGTGTGAGTATCTATGGCATCGTAGCTCCCGAACGGGTGACCCGGTATAGATTTTTGTTTTTTTTGGTCGGTAGGAACGTGTTTACAATGAGATAGTGGAGTGTCTGGGACCGAACGACGAGTTCGTTTCTGACGAGCAGCTCTCGAAGCTGGTCTATCTGGACGCGGTGTACAAGGAGGTGCTCCGGTACATGTCTATCGGGCCTACCATACAGAGGAGAGTGCTGGAGGAGATCACCATTAATGATGGTGAATATATAATTATATAGAATTTTGATAATGATATTTTACAAAGAGTGAATAGCAAAAAATCGAGACCACCAGCGGGACTTGAACCCACGCCTATAGGCCTATACGCCGCTGGTGGTCTAGGTATGTCTAGAAAGATTGGTATCTAGAGTAGGTAGGTCACCGAAATTACCGTTGTGAAGTTAGCGGCCTACATCTTGCGGCTCCCTATAACCAAACTAAATTGAGGAGGTCAATTCTATCAGTATTTAAAAAAATATATAACGAATCCAATAATAAAACAAATGATGCCTAATGGTTCTGACGGGTACTTTTAATTAAAACACTTTAAGATGAAAGTTTTTTTTTGATATTTCCACATCGGAATCAGTACCTCCACATTATATAGAAAAATGATCCTGATAAATCTGATGACAGGTAAAATCACTCTTCCCGTGGGAGCGTCCGTGGTGATCCCGATCCACCTCCTGCACCAGGACCCTCGGTACTGGGACGAGCCTCTCAGGATCAAGCCGGAGCGGTTCTTGCCAGAAAACTGGAACAACAGGAACTCAAACGCTTTCATACCATACAGTATAGGACCTATGGACTGCTTAGGTATGAAATGTTTTACATGATTTAAGTTTGTTTTTGGGTATATCTTATTAGGAGTCTGCTCCAAATGGTGACTTCACTTGGTATACGTATTAAGGAGTTCTAAGGCTGAGATATAAGGCTTATAAATCTTATATTTTTTATCTTTCACAACATCTACTGGCAAGAAAAATATCAAATATTTATCAATCAAATAGATCGATATCTATCGTTTAATACCATTCATTTAAATGACAATGATATTATGTGTACCAAGAGGCAATAGTAAAAAAAATCAAGACACCAGCGGGATTTGAACCTACTTCCATGACTTAACTCAGGGCATTGTGCTTCCAATTACACTATGAAAGTCATTGACTGATTTTTAATATAATTCACTCGAATTTGATTTCAGGTCGCGTGTTTGCTGTCGTCATGATTAAGATAATGGTGGTGCGCGTGCTGCGTCTCCTGGCGGTGGAGGCTGAAGGCTGTGTCGAGGATCTAGACCTGCATGCTGCCATATCCATGAGGTTCACAGAAGGCTACAACGTGAGGATCCGGCCCCGAAGGACCAGCAGTAGAGCTTCATCACAATAGAATAATCCGATTCAGTCAAATAAAGCATAATTTAATAATAATGGAGGTACAAATATGTATTAAGAGTTAAATAAATTGTTAACTCAAATAAATATAATTTATTAATTTCTAAAACATATTTAACTCGCTTAATTTATTTTATTTGCATACGAGAGTTAAATCCGTTTTGGTGATGTCAAGATATATTCACTAACTGTAGGGCAAGTGAGTAAAGTGAGTAAAATTATTAATTGACATAATATATTATGCAAATTACTACATAGTGGCTGCATAGACGATAGCTTTATTAAAATATATTATGTCCACTAAGGCCACACACACACATTAGTTAAGACTATCCTCAGTTCAGCAACGAATATGGAAATTGCAGTTTTTGAAACGTTAGCAAACATTAAAATGCGCGACTCACATCCTTTAGGTACTTATAGATGTTTCATTTCTAAATACAAGCTTACAATATAAGGAGCTTTTAAGTACCCTAGCTTTAGACTGGGAACATTGTTGCTGAAATGCAAATTGAACGGCAGTACATGTCAAATTACATCTTAATACGCAAATGTTAATTTAGTAAATGTCACAACAATGCACATTAAAGATAGAACACTTTATTAAAAACGCTGGTAAGAAAAAAGGAGAAAGGGAGAAAGGCGAATACAAACATGATATTTATGTAAGTACTGTTATGATGACAATATAATCCCTACTAATCCCTACTATCCCTACTAATATTATAAATGCGAAAGTAACTCTGTCTGTCTGTCTGTTACGCTTTCACGCCAAAACTACTGGACCGATTTAAATGAAATTTGGTACAAAGAAAGTCTGGAGCCTGAGAAAGGACATAGGCTACTTTTTAACCGACTGCAAAAAAGGAGGAGTTCCACGCGGACGAAGTCGCGGGCAGAAGCTAGTTATTTATATTAATATTATCAATAATTGTACATACATAATTTGTTGCTAGGTATGTATCTATATTAGAAAATTTAATCGCTCACGAACAATCATCAAGATCAAGATTTAATTGTGATATGTTTTCAATCCAATTAATTTTAATTTGAAAATGTCGTCATGGCACCTAGCTTTAGTTTCATAATTATAAGTGAGCAGCATTATTTTTCTTGACCCCGTCAAAATTGTAGGTAAATAAATGTCATATTCCATTCCAAGACAATATGAGCTAAATGTCATTGTGACATTACCGTTCTTTTCATTAAAACTAAGTAAAGAAACTATTCAATTGAAACTATGGTATTGATATCAAATGGTAGATGGTATCTTTTAAATTAAGTATGTACCTACTTACCATATTTAAAATATACTTGCATATGCATATGCTGCGTTTTTTTTCAAAGTACAGCATCGTCATTTACATCTCTGTGTCAGTCCCAGGTGCTAGCAAGTTCTTATTAGCCGTGTTTGCTTTTGATTAAGCCAACATGAGAACGGCCGCGCTCGCTCCGCCGCCGCGCCGTAAGCAAGAGAAAATAAGAAAATTATATATAATGGGAAATGCCAATTAAAAAAGGGTTGCTTTTATAATTGTTATTCTCTAATTGCGTGTGTTGGTAATGTTTTTGGGGTCCAAGTGATAAAGGATACCTATTAATAAGAGTCGTATTATGGTCCTTATGAAATAAATGCCTTTCACATGCATTAGGTTCTATCATATGAATTTTTAAACATTTTACTGGCATAATAATTTCTGATGCCTTCGCGGTTATTATACATTGGAATGAAACAACTTTAACGGATTTAACTTGCGTATTTTATTGGCTGGCTATTGATTATAGAATCTGTAAAGTCTCCGAAACGTCAGCTAATAAAATAAAATACGCGAGTTAAATCCGTTAAAGTTGTTTCATTCCAATTTTCACTGACACTGCATTTTTTAACCAGCTTTTGCTCGTGACTGATACATCGAGATAAGGTATAGTGGCTTCAAGTCCCGGTAGGGTCTTCATTTTTCCTCCGTTCATCTTGGTAGAAATATCTTTATCTTATCTCGTTGACAGATCGATTACGAGCCATAAACTTCCTTTTAAATATTTATTTATTCAAATCGTGTCTGCCCCTTAAATGGCTTTTCTATCCCCTGGATTTGCTGAAAGAAATCCCTCATTAGAGGTAAGCTTGCTCATTCAGGGTACTTCCCTAAAATTTTGTTCATTATAGGTATATTGTGATAGAAACTGTAGGTAGGCCATATCTAAATATCTAAATAAATAAATATCTTTGGACAATTCACACCAATTATCTAGTCCCATTTTAAGCAAAGCTTGTGTTATGGGTACTAGACAACGGATAAATATACATAAATACATATAAGACATCCAAGACTCAGGTACAGATGTCAGTGCTCATCACATTGACATCTGCCCCTAGCGGGATTCGAACCCGCAACCTCCGGTTTCGTAGTCAGGGCCTCTGACCACTAGACCAACAGGCCGTCAAATCTGGTATGTAATTTGTCATTGTTTCTTTTAGTTAGTCTCCTTATGTTCATATTTTCAATAGTAGTAGTGTAACACCATTGTCCAAAGGAAAGCAACGTTTAGATGACTTGGCCTTTGTAGAACTTCTAAGTTCAAATACGAACAAAGTCAGGCAAGGCTTAAGAATACACATTGTAAATAAAAATGCATAGGTACCTACATAAGGTGAGGCTATTAAAATTTTATGCAACCTTTTTTAACAATTTAAATAAATAAATATCTTTAGACAATTCACACCCAAACTATGTATACTATGGGTACTAGGCATTCAACACTCAGGGATAGATGCCAGTGCTCATCACATTGACATCTGCTCCTCAGGATTCGAACTTGCAACCTCCGGTTTCGTAGTCAGTGCCTCTCTGACGACAGGCCGTCAAATTTAGCGTACCGTTTTCAAGCACGCCGGGGTTTCACCTAATCTCATTTGAAAGGTACACAAAAGGTACAAAGGTACTTATAGGACATACTCGGGTGTTATGACCGTCGGATAAAAACACGTTTGCGAGAGCAGTGTCATTAGTTATTGAATAAAGTAGTTAAGCCGTCGTCAGTGTAATGCGAGGGCGGCTAGAAGGCCGAGCCAATTAACTGCCCTCAATGGGTCCGATGGCCCATTCAATTTGCGCCCTTTTTTGCTTTTCGGGTTCTACTTATTACGGTTTTCAATAAGGGTTACATTGATAATGATTAGGAGTGTCAATGGTTAATTGTTAGGTCGCCATAGAACTATTGGAAATCCATGTTTATCCATCCGTATATAGGTACTAACCACTAATCTTATAAATGCGGACCTCTTCACGCTTAAGTCGACATAGGGGGTAAAAAGGAAGATATTTAGGTAAATACTTATCTAAGTCGCTTTTGACTTAGAATACTCTGACATATATAAAGAAAAACGTATAGTATGAAGTCCATCTTTTGCACTTAATTATAGTTTTTATAATATTTTCACAAGAGCTCCTCATATTATAACATTATATAATATTCCTTGGACCTAGATCTCAGTCATCCTAGACTTACTTACGTGATTTTAAGAAAGATGAAATTAAAGGATTGGTAACATAAAATAAACTTAGAAAGGAATGGATATTTGCTAAGCTGAACGGAGCCGTTTTATAAAGGAGGTATAAAAGGTGGAATATATACAAATATACGATGTTAATTTAAAAAAAACAAATTAGTGCAAACATTATATTTGAATCTCCTCAACCAACCAACTTCACAACCTCATTGAGTTTCTTGCCGTTTCTACCCAAGAGAGGTTCTTTCGGTGGTATCGTCTGACCTTCAATTGAATAAATACCCACATTTCTTTGGAATGAAACAACTGTAACGGATTTAGCTCGCGTATTTTATTTTTATTGGCGCGCGAAGTTTAAAAACAAAATACGCGAGTTAAATCCGTTACAGTTGTTTCATTCCAATGCATAATACCCGCGAAGGCAGAAATTATTACCTATATTTCTGTTTTTTTTTATTTTAATGCGACAACTCTCGACTCCACAGATACCTGTGGCCCGACACACACTTGATACCCAATAAGGCAATTGTAAGCAATCGTGTTCGAGTGTGGGCTAATCACCCATGCAGTGACACTACCCATTACTTGCGTCGTTGACCAGCCACGCTAATGAACGCCCTATGTCGACTATTTGCTATTGTCGTGTATATGTTACGATTAATGCATGCAAACATCGATTGTAAATAGACGATTTTTTGCCTACTTATACACGTTAGTGTCCGTCTCTCTGACTATATATTCGTTCTATATAAGCTGCAAAAAGGTCTATGTTTATAGCGTACTCATGAGAATTGTAATGTCTTCGGAAAGTTAGCATATAAAATAATAAACGCGAATTAAATCCTTTATAGTGGTTTATTCCAAAACATAATAACCGCGAAAGCATCAGGAACTATTATATCATTCGTTGTTAATCCCTACTAATATTACAAATGCAAAAGTAACTCTGTCTGTCTGTCTGTTACGGGTCTATATTAAAACTAATAAATCGTCATAATTTAAAGTAGCATAACAATTCTAAGCATAATTGTAAGTAAGCATAACATTAATAGGCATAATTGAAAATGCATAATTTTAATGCGCATAATGTAAATACTCATAACGATAAACTAGCATAAAAATAAAAAGCTTAAAATTATTTTTTATAAATATGAAAAATTATAAAAAGTTTAAGTGTCTGTTCACAACTTCAACTCATTTAAATATTTTTTTTGTGTGCATAATGTATACCAAATATTCAATATTGGAAAAAAATATATTATTGGGGCCAATAAAACAAAAAAATATGTTTAAACTGATCTACTTTAAGATGGTAGCAAATCGATCCTGCCAGTATCGCAGTTTTAACCTAACGTAACCTACTTTTCTGATAATTTTGGAATAAAGACAAGTCTTGTATGATTAATATTATACACGACACTAAATGATATGTCTAGGAATAACTATTTAAAGTTTCTAGAATTGTTGTAATAATTTATGATGAAAAACTGTCTAAGATAATTTTCGGTATCTCAATAATCGACTGTGGTGCCCCCTTGTTTATGCATTTATTTTATTATACATATTAAAGTTATACCAGATAAAGTTATAAGTACTAATTTAAATTATGCTTTTTCATTATTATGCATTTTAAGCAGTATACCATTTTATGATTAGGCATTTTGTATGTTATGCATAATATTGTTATGCCAAGTCTGTTATGCGTTTTCAATATATGACAATTAATGTTATGCTATATAAGGGGCACCCGTCTGTTACGCTTTCACGCAAAAACTACTGGACGGATTTAAATGAAATTTAGTACAAAGAAAGTCTGGACCCTGAGAAAGAACATAGGTTACTTTTTAACCGACTGAAAAAGGAGGAGTTCCATGCGAACGAAGTCGCGGGCAGAAGCTAGTAATCATATAAAATGACTTGTAATATATTTACTTAAGTACTAGATAGTTGTTATCATTGACGTAGTATTTAATATCTCCATTAGGAACGTTTAATAAATTTAATCTAATTTTCCCAAAGTTTCCTTGAAATTTCTAATTGTTTGCGCAACTTTTTTATTTTGGTATAACCTAAGAACTTTGTTCTGATCATTACAAATACAAATCGGTCCAGCCGTTCTAGCGTGATGCCGTGAACAAGAGAAATAGGGATTCATTCTTATAAATACTCGTACGTTGATAACGATATAGATTTTGGAATCGCTAGCTTGTGAGTATTCTGCCAATGAACCATAATATGTTTTGTAATTTGCAGTAAATTAAATTAATTCTGCGACTCAACGAATGCCGGCGAACGCTGCCGCTAAATGCATAGCGATTTCATTCCAAGCCGATACGATTAATTCGCCGCGACACACTCGCAGTAATATAGGCATAAACGACACGGTTTTTTATCTTAATGATGATGAATTAAGCCCTTTTTCCCTAGAACCTCAAAAATGTTGAAAAGAGACACTGGGTTTGGAAGACCTAATCTATGATTTTCTTGAACTGAATTCTGTATTTACTATGTACTAATATTATAAAGAGGAAAGGTTTGTTTATTTGGATTGAATAGGCTCCAGAACGGCTAGACCGATTTCAAAAATTCTTTCACTGTTGGGAAGCTACACTATTCCCGAGTGACATAGGCTATAAAAAAAGATGATCCGTGCGAAGCCGGGGCGGACTGCTAGTTATGTTATATATCTAGTCAGGGAATTCGTCTGTGTGGAATAGTTAGTTACTGATCTGCTCCTATTATATTGGTCACTTCAAATACGGCAAAGTTTCATACAAATTTAAAATCCTCGTTTTACCCTCTTAGGGGGTGATTTTACAAAAATCCTTTCTTAGTGTTTCCTTACGCTATAAAAGGAACCCCTATACAAAATTTCAAGTTTCTAACCTTTAAAGTTTAGGCCCTGCGTTGATAGATTAGTTAGTCTGTCAGTCATTTAGTCAGCTTTCACTTATATAGAGATTTAAATACACTTTACCGTCCGTATTCTACATCTGTGTGTTCTGAGCCAGCAAATTGTCGATGAGCTATCTCCCGCCCTGACGGCGTCCAATTTGTTTTAAACCAGGTTGATTTTTTTATCTTAAACAATTTGTTTATTAGATGGTTGAAACCTCAAGTCGTTTATAAAGTTTCTCTGATTGAATCAGAAACGATGAGAACGGCGGAACGACCTAGGTTACTGACATAGCGCTGAATTGCTACAATGAAGTGTTCATGTAGACTAGGTTCTTTAGAGGGGGTAAGTATTATCTACACTACTATAAAGAGAAAAGATTTGGATTTGTGTGTGTGTGTCTGTAACGAATAATTTCAAAAACTACTGTACCAATATCAAAAATTCTTTTACCACTGGAAAGTTACATTCATCCTGAGTTACATAAGCTATAGAATATTTTGAAAAAATGATATTCTAGATCCATGAGAAGACGGGGCGAACCGCTAGTATAATATATGTTAAAAGAAGCAAATGGCAAAACGAAATTAAACCTTATTAAAATTTTCAAATAACTCTCTCAATATTATTGAAGCTAAGTATATAAAAATATACACAACTGCGTATTGACAGTCACTCGTGCGGAGTTGCGGCATGAAACAGCCCGAACTATGTAAAAAAAATGTACGCAGTTCGGGACAACCCTTAGCATTTATCATCGAGTCAGGCGACCTCGATATTTTTGTAAATCAAACCTTGGTTCACTGTACGCAGCAAAAGATTGACTTCGATATTAATGTAATTTCCAAGAAAACAAATTACCTTTATAAAAAAGCTGGGTATTACTATGGAAATAATATTTCCCTATAAAATATAATCCTATAATAACATAGCTACGCTACTTTTTTCTACTTACATTGAAAATTTAGGCATTCCGTCTCTGGAATTCTCTCCCTCTAGCTATCAGGCAGGCACCGAGTAGGTAAGCTAGCATTCAAGCGTTTGTTACGTAAGCACTTTTTAAATCTTTAGTTTTCATCATCTGTCATTGTAGTTATTTATGTATTTTTGTATATCTATATATTTTAGTATATTTATGTATTGTATTTATGTAGTGTAATATCATCCTGTTATAATAATAATTTGTATTGTATCTATTATTTTATATGTATTATTCCTTTTGCGCCTACACATGCTCTCTGTTTGCTTTAAAGGTTGTCTGGTAGAGAATGCTGTATGGCATTAAGTCCGCCTTTTGTACATTTGTTTTTTATTGTGCAATAAAGTGTAAATAAATAAATAAATAAAATAATTTTTTTATAATTTGAGTACTAGTTTTTATAAACGGTTTTTATTCTATTTTCAGAGATTTCGTCTGAGTAGATTTAGTTTTCCGAGAATCAAATCAAATAAAAATGTATGCTATAAATGGATGCTTTTATAACAATTTAGCTCTGTTTTCGAATATTCGTTCGGACAAGTCTAGCTCCTTTGTGCTGTACAATTAGCGACTGTAGTACTTAGCAGAGCTTCGGAATTGTTAACAACACTTCACTTCTAAAGTTATGTCATTTCAACGCAGCGGCTGCCATCGAGTAACTTAGGTGTTCAATTACAGTTTATGTTCTTATTTTAATTAACATTCTTTTGTCTTTCATTAGTACGAGACGCGCATCTAGCTGATTTTTGACGAGTGCTTTGGTAGTTTGAAATATGTCATTTTATTACCGATATTTTGTATTAACACAATAGTATTAAAATCGAGACCTCAGTGGAATTTTTTGCTACAGTTTTGTCTTGATACAAATGTCATTATTGTTTAAATTAACGGTATTAAAACATTATCGATCGAGTGACTATCGATACGTGGCAGTAAATATATTATGTTTTTTAATCAAAGCGATATTGGATGTAATTTCTAAGAAAACTCATTACTTTTATGAAAAAGTCTCAAACGATAATATTTATTTTCTGTAAGAATATTTCCCTATATACTTATCCATTAATTTCATGAGACTATTTTGAACCGTGACTTTGTAGCTCGTTTGTCGTATTTTTTTTTCTTTTTGTCCAAGTTATCTTACCTTTTAAACCTTCCCTGGAGTTTCAAAAACATTTCAAAACTATAACCAGCCAAATCGGTTCAGCCGTTCTCGTGTTTTAGCCAGACTAACGAACAGCAATTCATTTTTATTTATATAGATTTATGTACCTATAAACGAAAATAGTTTTATTTCTACATATTTCAATAATTCACTTCAAATCAGCAAGTAGTTTATTTAATACTTTGAGCGCCATACCAAATACAGATATTGAACCGTAAATCTAGTATTCATCTCAGTTTTCCAGCTAGTTCCAGCCGCGAAAAATCCTATAAAACAATACTTGAAGCTTTAAGTTCTTATTATAGCACATTGAATACTCGACAGACGCCCACCGCTCTAACACGCTCAGTGTTCAGACTTCAGTGTTGCAGCGACCGTCACGCGGAGCGCACGTCACGGCGAGTGATAAACACGCGATTTTAACACTTCGGTTTTCCAGTTAAACTTTTTCTCAACTAACTTTAATACGTGTGTGCAGTGTGTGCCAGATTTTGTTGGACAAAGTGACTCGGAATTTAGCGGCGAGGCCGTGTCAGCTATATTGGAATTCAAGGTAATTTATATTAGAAAAGTATCATTGCCCCTATTTTTTATTTTTACCCGTTGGCTGGGTTTATGTGGGTTATGTTTTTGTGCTGAAATAGCGTAATGTTTTTGTGTTTTATTTTTGTTGGACGTTAATATATTTAAAATGATGAACGGTTATTTCACTAGGTATATATTAATTAGATTTTTGTTCGTGGAATCATTAATTATTTTACGCCGTTTATTTTAGTGATAACAGCTTTTTGTAGAAATTAATTTCGGTACGTTTACGATGAAAAACGTGTTTAAGAAGAAAATTTATGTTTATTGAAACCTATATTAAGGATATTCAGTCCATCGGGTATCGACTTAACAATTCATTACCTACTTATTTTCATAGGTATTTAATATTTATCTTTTTTTTTAAATATTTACGATTATTTTAAAGTGGAAGTTTTATAATATTTACCAACAACCGAAAATACTTTTAGCTGAAGGTTTACGACTAGTCTGTAAACGCCAGCAGATGTTTGTCTGTCTGTCTGTAAAGTACTATTTTAGGAACCCACGAACTAATAAAGTGGAATTTGAATAAACCAATTATAATGGATTTAACTAGCGTAGATAATTGTATGTTCACGTTTCGGAAACTTTAGTTTCAATATTCGTATAGTGCTAGACTATATTATAGTCAGCTCGGTCTACTATGAATGTAGGAACTGTAAAGTTTTCGAAAGATCACCACAAAATAAATATACATAAATTATACCCGTTGTAATTGTTTAAGTAGGTAATTCGAATGTGTAGGTACCTGTTCTAATAACCTCAATCATCACATATATTAAGGTACCTATATAATTATTTATGTTCATAAATAATAAATTTTCTAAAATCTATTTTTAAGTAAATTTCTAATATGAATTCGTCAACTACTTAGGTACTTACTGAATTAATAGGTACCTAGTCTAAGTATCATACGTTAATCCAGGTTATAAACTAGTGTGTTAAATGTAAAAGCCTTGAAAATTCAGCAAAAAAAAAAAGATATTAACTAGCATTTTTTTATTTGCTGACTTTTCGAAGCTTTTACACTATCATTCCAAAATAAATATTTCATATACATACGTACCTACGTAATTTCTAAGAAACTGTTCAAATCATAACCCTCTTTCTTTCATTCCGAAAACGGGTAAACTTTGACATTTACAGAAATATATTTTAAGATATAGATTGCTAAATCAAAGTGTTATTTAGTTATCGTCGGGCCGTGACCTATATCTACCGGATATTGCGCCTTCGACTCCCGGTGGAGGCAAAATTAAAATCACAGATTGCAGTTGCTCTTTATTTTATATATTTATCTGTATTTCACTTGTAAGGTTATCATTAAATACATAAGTTACTTGTCATTTTTTTAAATCGCTTTTAGTTGTATTATGTAGGTTTAAAAAATGTTGTAAATTATAATAAATTAGGTAATTTTTTTTTTATTGAAATGAAACAATTATAACGGATTGTCGTTTCATAAACTTTGCAGTTCTCATTTGTAAGACATTCTTATATTAATTTAAATTCGATTTTCACGCTAAAAAGCGATATTAAAAGTGTTTGTGTGACGTCGAAATAAGCTTGGTCGTGGAATGTATAAATTTTATATTGACATGTCGCACACCTAGATCTAAAGGGAGCTAACTCAAAAAAAGTAACTTTCGGGAGAGGCAAAATTGTTGTAAGGAATCGGATCCTTTTTTTTAGCGTGTGTTTAATTTAAATCTTCAAATTTTTGAGTTAGCTCCCTTTAGATCTAGGTGTGCGATGTGTCGTTCTAAGCTAGAAAACACCCAGTAGGTACCTATAGTGACAATTTTGACAGCGACTGTTTATCAGATTCTTTAAGTCGCGTGTTCAAATCCCGGTGGGGTAATAGTGTTCTGAGTAAGTATTTTTATTTTTACCTTAATCTATTATTATTATATACTTACTACTGTATTTTTATGATAATTAGTAATCGTACAAGATTTGCTTATTGAATAGTTCAATAAAAAAAAAAAACATGATAATTTCAGAAGCCTTCGCGGTTATTAAGTAGTATTAATTGGAATAAAAAGCTACAACGATTTAAGTCGCGTATTTTATTTTATTTGAAAACTTAACTGTTCCCATTTATACTGACGGTATGGCAACACTAAAGGTCAATTAATGATTTTAACTATATTAATTTGCATTGGAATGAAACAACTGTTAACGGATTTAACTCGCGTATTTTTATTTTATTTTATTAGCTGACGTTTCGGATTCTTTACAGTTTCCATAATCGTAGCACGACTGAGCTGACAATAGTCTAACGCTAAAGTGATTTATACAGTTATGCAAACTACCTTATATTTAAATTACAAATTTTGAAAAACTACCCTATTCTGAATGTAATAACCGCGAAATCATCAGAAATTATTATATTAATTTGGCTTACTTTGAATATTAAACACTGATAAAAGTTTAGCCGACAGAAATTTCGTTAACTTTTGAAACCAACGAGCAGAATAGCAAAATGGCCGACATCCGGATTACACAAGAGCTTATAGTTTTTACCTCTTTTTGTGATAGGTATGAAAGCCTGAGTCAGGCATGAAAGGGATGGTTATGTTTTTGTGAATACACTAACTCTGATCTTATTGCGTTTTTCTGTTCACAATCCAAGATATTAAGCATGTGTTTTATTTACCACTAGCGGCCCGCCCCGGCTTCGCACGGATCCCTAATTATTTTCAAAATGTTGTATTACCTATGTCCGTTGGGAATAGTGTAGCTTCCCAACAGTAAAAGATTTTTTTAAATGGTCCAGTCGTTTTGGACCATACAATCCAAACAAACAAACAAACCTTTCCTCTTTATTATATTAAGTACAAGCGGTCCGCCCCGGCTTCGCACGGATCCCTATTTGTTTCAAAACTTTTCAAAATATCTTATAGCCTATGTTTCTCGTGGATAGTGTAGCTTTCGAATGGTGAAGGAGTTTTTATAAAAACAGTAGTCCAGTAGTTTTTGAGCCTATTCATTACAACCAAACCTTTCTTTATTATATCAGTATAGATATATAGATTTTGGTTTCCAAAATGGTACTCACAATTTTGATAAATAATATCGATCAAATTATCAATCTGACGTTGGAATGAAACAACTATTAACGGATTTAACTCGCGTATTTTTATTTTATTTTATTAGCTGACGTTTCGGATTCTTTACAGTTTCCATAATCGTAGCACGACTGAGCTGACAATAGTCTAACGCTAAAATCTGACGTTGTCAAAGTGTTCTAAATGACGTCACTTCCATTACATACATTTAGCACTTACTTCATATAAGTTGGCTTCTCGCTCCAACAGTTTGTGAGAATTTGTAATTAATTCAGCCACTAAATGGCATTTGGCTTTTATGTACGTTATATTACATAGTATGTGCTTGCTAATACATAATATATTATTACGGGCTGGTTACTCGCTGTACACTCAGCCGGTTATATTTGCACTGACAAGAGAATAAGTTTGTTGCAATCCTAATCCTAACTAATATTATAAATGCGAAAGTAACTCTGTCTGTCTGTCTATCTGTCTGTTACGCTTTCGTGCTAAAACTACTGAACAAAGAAAGGTACAAAGAAAGAAGTTTTGGTACAAAGAAAGTCTGGAGCCTGAGAAAGAACATAGGCTACTTTTTAACCGACTGCAAAAAAGGAGGAGTTCCACGCGGACGAAATCGCGGGCAGAAGCTAGTTCACAATATTTCAGACATACATTTTCTTTGCATACTCTTAATATTGTCAGCTGATATATATTAAGGCGTATAATAACACAGTTTTGTGCGTCTAGTTGTACATCCACTTACAATAATATTTATACATATTAGAGTAGAAAATAGAGTCCTCAACAGGATTGGATCCCACGTCTATTAATAGTTTCCTAGGCCAAGCCAATTTCCATCAAACATAGTTAAGAACACTCCCGACTCATTTACCCTTTAAACGAAAAAATGACTTAATCAGTATATATATCTATATATACACACACACACACACACACTTAATCAGTACACACACACACACACACCCATGTGTGACATCAAAAGATACGTAATCGTTCGCCTATCACATTTAATTATTCACTCTTGATTGAGCAGATCAGGGGCCGTAGACAAGGTGCCATCGTTCAACGTTAACGTAAAACGAAACGACCATAATATTTGGGATTTGACATCCGCTAACGTTAGTGACGTATGTGACAGTCGTTCGCAGATGTCAAATCCCATACATTTTGGTCGTTTCGTTTAACGTTAACGTTGAACGTTGGCACCTTGTCTAGGCCCCCTGAACAGTATCGCTATTCAAAACCAAACAGTCATACTATTATGGTTCTTGTATGACAGTTTGCACCCAGATTTTGCTGCTTATTATGCTTGCATCTTATGTTATGTTTTAGCTCAGTTGAACAGATATTATCGTCCTCGACGCTCGGTTATTTATTCTAGAGCCTGGTTACAAGTATTACAAAATATGTATAAATCAAAATATTGACTATTTAAACAAACATCACAGTAAATAGCAATAATACATTCTGTGGAATGAAACACCTATTCCAGCTTCGGAACTCGCGTATTTTATTGCATTTGTTGACGTTTCGAAAATTTTACAGTTCCCATATTCGTAGCACAATCGTGCTGGCGATAGTCTAACGCTAAAGTGATTTTACACTATGCAAACTATATTATTTAACCGCTAGCCTGTTTTAAAACATGAAATATTTACGTTTCAAAAATAATTTAAGTATAAGTCATATTTTCACATGTATTTTTATACATTTTGGTTTACGTTAATAATAAATATGAATCCGCAGTTTTTAGCAAAAATAAAATCACAGATAAACCATTAATGTAATATTCTTTTGATACAGTTAACTACTGAGTAGGTAACTCTTTGTTGTGGTTAACTAATGATAATTTAAATATTCTTTTAGTTATTACTAAAATAATATTTAAATTTCACATTTCCTCAAAAAAATTACATAAAAAAATATTATGACAATAACAAAGGCTTTTAGCATAAATACGAGAGAAAAAGCTTATAAAGCACAACAGAACTGTCATTAACTAAAATCTCCATTAATTATTTCGAGAATCGCACGTTCATTTAATATTGCTGCCGACTGTACCGCATTCACAGAACGCAGTCATTTGTAAAACTTGAATTCCGACCTTCAACTCTAAGACGACATCTTAAATACCAATTTCATTTAACAGAACTCATCTCTACCATACACTCAAAAATACACCTTATTCCATTTTAATAAAATCTAGAATCCTCTACTTCAATTTTGCACAAAGCACGAAATGCTACTAAAACGTCATAGAGTCGAATTTCGTTTGACAAAAGACGGTATAAATCGTTGTACTGTTATACCAACTGCCAAGATTGTACAATGCAAAATGGACGTTAGAGCAATAACAATTTTAAAGACGGGAAATGAAATGCGATGGTGACCCGCTTTATCGGTAAATTTTAAAAAGATATCTTCACTTGGGCTGTGGAAAATTTATTTAATGCCACAATTATGAGACTTTCGTAATATATTTTCTTCAAAGGTAAAGTAATATTAATTCCTTGGCAATATAACACACGTCACTTCCTTTATTAAGTTGATATTTTTGGTTTAAAACACTTCGATATTACTGACAAATCGCACACCTAGATCTAAAGGGATCTAACTCAAAAACCGGAAGATTTGAGTTATGCACACCATCGGATTCCAACAAAACCCACCTACACTGAAACTGATTCCAGCTAATATAACTCTGCTAGCTTAATTATAAAAAGTATAAATTTATACTGAAAACTCATGCGTGCATATGGATATATTAATCAGTTTCTCGCCTCTCCTGAAAAAGTACCTTTTTTGAGTTAGCTCTCTTTAGATCTAGGTGTGCGAAATATTTTCATAATAATTAATTACGTTAATTACGACTAATTGTCAGATTACAGCCTAAACAGCTGACAGTAGAGACCTGAAACTTGGAGGGTGTATTCTTTGTACTACGTTGGAATCCGATAAGGCAGGATTTTCCGAAATTCTACCCCTAAGGTAAAAAAGGGAGGTACAAGTTTTTAGGTGTGAAGTAAAGATGCGTCCGTCGACGTTATAATTCTTAAACCATACGCTATTTTAACTTTTGCTAGAATTTAAATTCATTCAGTTAGTTTCAAATAAAAAGTAACTATGACCGGCTTCAAGTCTCAGTTTGTCGGAAACTTTTAATATAAAAACTTGACCTTACAGGCGTTTATAATAGATTCAATATGAACGTCTACGTTAGCGCTAACTTAGCACTGCAGAGGCGTGCAGTGGGGAGTATGTAGGGTAGGCACTCAATACATCTTTGACATTGTGCTTGTTGCAACGCACGCCCTAGGTGGCATTAGACGTCCGTCTATCATTTGGCTGTATCTCATGAAATGTTTCCTAGATGATGTATTTCTGTTGGAGCTATACCAACAAATAGTAAAAAAAATAATAAAATAATAACATTTAATTTTTAAATGATTGATAAAGGTACCGAACCCTTCGTACGCGATTTCGACTCGCACTTTACCGATATTTCGTTACTTAGCGTAAACTGTACGAGGAACAAATCCGGCTTCCAGTGCAGCGAGCCGAATGTATCGCATTCCTCTATTAAAATCGATTCCGATTTTCATTGGATAAGAATGAGTTCGTATAGGGGGTTTCGTTAAAAACGGGAGCATAAAAGCATTTTGCAATGTAGCTCTTATTTCTAAATCGGTTCAGACAACTTTATTAGCCCTGACAGCCCGAGTGGCTGACACAACCGACCACAACCAGCCGGCTCACTTTCATACACAGTGACAGGATACATACATAAAATGTAGTCTGGTACATATAAACACATCTATTAATTATAAGTTTTATAGGCATGAAGTTTTAATTTACTAATAGAAAAAAAACAAAATATTCCTGTTTTATACGAATTTAGTTCCATTACTTTTGAAATTTTCAACTGGCTATCACGTTTCAAGAGATACAGTCTGGTGACAGATGGATGAGTTTACCCTTTGGTTACGGAACCCCGAATATCATTTAATAAAGCAAGCATCTGTAAAAACTATCCAACAGCCGTTTACTACGGATTTGCGGAAACATAGGAGTTATTAACAATTTCCTCGCTGGTTCCCGCAGGTTGTGCTGAAGAGTAGGGGAGGCAACTTCGATTCCTCTCAAATTGGGTCACTCCGGCGAGGAGAGCGGGCAAACTTGCTCCCCGCGGTATATCCAGATCTGACACTAAAAAACACCGGCAACGCCAGTGACGTTTTAATATTGGTGCAGACGATTTGAATGGGATTTGGGGAGATATGAAAATCAGACACATGATAAAATCTTAAAAAATCCGATTTGTTCTTATTCCAATACAGATAGTAATCGTGAAATTTAAATAATTATTCTGAATGAATTTTCTATATGGTTATGGAAGAGCTCCTAAATTTACTTTCACTTAACAGAACAAAATAAGGAGCGTAAGTACTTATCCCGATGCGATAAAGACGATAGAAAGAACATCATATCACTGTTCCGCTTACACTATCAGGTGGCTACTGTGGCTAGTTATTACCTAAATGTAACAGAAACGTTACTTTTTTTGTTTTTTTATTTATCACTAGATGTTCGCCCTGGCTTCGCACGGATCCCTACTTTTTCTTTTTGAGCCTATTCATTACAACCAAACAAACCATCCTCTTTATAATAATAGTATTTATCATTAATCATTACATCGCATCATCTTAATTATTAACATTTATATCACAATCTATCATCATGTTCCGCAGACCTGTCCAAAGTTGGGAACTGTCAGAACATTGACTCGAGTCCGTTTCCGGAGTCTCCCGCGAGATAAGAACGAGAAGACCTTCCGGAGGGAATCAGAACAATTCCCAACATAATACAATATTCTTGGACCAAGTGCGTGCAGCGGCGGATGGGCTTGCGTCAGGGTAGGCACTCCATTTATCACATCCGACTACAAGGAATGCATTCCTTTGTGTGACAATTGACCTAGTTCCAAATAAAAAGTTTGTGAGTACCAGATAAAAATACACAAATACATATTATATAACACCCAAATCTCTTCATATTATAGAGTTCATGACAGTGCTCCTAGCAGGAATCGAATCTGAAACCTCTGGTTTCTTAGTAAGAGGCTCTGGCTACTAGACCAACAGGCCGTTATCATTCCATCATCACAATTCAGCAGAAAACCCTCGGCTGTTCTTTATATTTGTTCTAATTATATTTTATTCAAGCGTTTACATACATGTTAGATTTTATCATTTAGTTCTACGTAAATACTCATATAAATTGTTGATATAAATTATTACGGATTGGTTTTTAAAAAAACCCAAACTGCAGATTTCATGTTTTAATTGCAATCGTATCAGTTTCTTTAAGTATAATCAATGTCTAATTAAGTGAAGTTAGTAATATTAATAACTTATTTATTGAAAGCTTATCGCAATGTCAGCATCAGCATAAAATTCTCATGAGAGTTAAATCGACTTTTCTCGAGAACTTTGAGTGTCAAATCTTGCATTGACTAATGAAATTCACAAAACTCAACCGGAAGTTACGACATTTTTCCAAGAAAGAGGAACAGCCACGTGACGCATTAAAATATGCACTTGAATTGAAGCCAAAATTCGTGATTTCTGACAATAGCTGAGTGTTTACTGACTATAACTTGGATACTATGACGAATTTACCGTAATTAGAAATTACCTGGTATGATGATAGAATGTAGGCAATAAAATTTCACGAAATTACGTTCAAACTACAATTAATAAGCTATTTTGTAATATTTGTAACTAAATTTCGTTAATAATGGATTCTCGGGAATTTCACGGTACAAAGGTAAATTTTGCTCTCTAGACAACAAAGTTCAATCAGTGAAACCTAGATTAAATTTACTGACAGCGGCTTAGCTGAAACAAATTGCAAGAGGTCGAAATTAATTAGTATTTTACTTTGTATTGCTACGCAGACCTAAAAACAAAACTGATTAGTAATTTACTAGTAAACGTATTTAGAATATGATATTATATTGAAGGATACACGTATTCATCTGTCAGTACCGTTTTATTTTGTTATTTTATACTGCTTACGTGTTTTTAATTTGAATTTCATTTTATTTTGACATATATTTGAAGTCAATCCGATAAGCATAAAAATGTATAAATTTGTATTAAAATAGGTGAATTCTGACATCATAATCTATGCTAATATTATAAAGGTGAAGAGTTTGTTTGTTTGTTTGAACGCGCTAATCTCACGAACTACTGGTTCGAATTGAAAAAAACTTTTTTTGTTGGATAGACAATTTATCGAGGAAGGCTATATAACATCACGTTGCGACAAATAGAACACTGGATAATGTGTAAAAAACGGGGAAAATATGAAGCCTATAATAATATGAAGAATAACTATTCCACGCGGACGAAGTCGCGGGCACAGCTAGTATGTAATATATTATATTGTTTGGTTCATTGTTCCCGGATTAAAAGGGTATATGCCACGGACTGCTGGGAAACTTGTCTCAATCTAATTCCCCACAATAAACTAATAACTACCCTGCCCCCTGATTACGTGACTTGGTTTGATAGCAATCCCGATCGGTATGGCAGGTGGATGAAATATACGTCATACGCGTAAACGGGTGCTGTTTGTGGTTCCAGTCTTTAAGTTTACAGGAGGGACTTTAGAGATAACCACATTTATTTATTTTTTTATTTATTTATTTATTTAATTAGGTCTACCAACAATTGTTTACACTGATACATGCAAAAAATCTTATTCAACTAATACAATATAAACTTAGAGTAACAATCACTTATAGGCAAACACCACATGTAATTATAATAACAAAATTTGAGGTAAGGGGCTTATTATTTAGGTTATTATTTACTGTCTAGACAGTCATATATTGATCTGTAATAACGACTTATAGAGTCGCTATGTACATCAGTGACATCGCCACAATCATTAAGTATCCTTTTACTTCGGGACGAAATCCGATTGAAAATTTATAGTGTCTTAAGTCTCATTCTGTTTTGTTTGTATTGTATAACTTAAGTTCAAATTATATCAATTGACTTTGAAAAGCCTTTCAGGTTTTTGTGTTTCTTCTCAGCAATGATTTTGATTTTTTTCCGAAATATCAGATAAGTCTAATAGCTTATCTGACATATAAAAGTACTTTTCTAAGGTCTATACTAATAATTGTTTTGAATTCGGAGTGCCTGCCCCCAGAGGTGGCTTTACTGCACGCACCTGCTTTATCGTTTTAAAACATGCCAATTGGGATCACCTTCGAACCAAGCGCGTGCCACAATCAGGCTATTCCCGCTAGTTCAGTAACTTAAGTCAGAAGCGGTAACAGTTTGGTAGTTAGATGCACTAACTTCCCCCTAGGGTTAGGTTCACTAAACTAGTTTAATCTATGTTATTGATTCAAAACTTAACAAGAGGTTGATATTGTAATATTATTTTGACAAAAGACTAGCTTGCGTCGTGATTTCTTTTTTAAATTTCGTGCCAGAATTTGTTATATATTTTTAAGAATAATGACAAAGCTTGTTTTATTTTAACAATATTTAAGAGATATACGCTACATTAGATATTATTATACAAGGGCGTATATTCATACTGGTATAATTTCCCAAATATATAACATAATTATGGAATGTCTACCTTATATGCGCTGCTCTCACTGCACGCACCTGATATCATTAAAAAACGAAGTGTCTATTTAAGTGCGTATGACTAATTTTCTCCAACATCTTTATTCATTGTTTTATTTATGTTTAGAGTAAGTTGTTACTATTTATGTAAATGATACATTTTATCCAATTTGAAAAAAGGCATAAGAGCTGACGAGTTTTTTGCGGTGGTTTTTCTCGTAGCGCCATTATTTTTTTCTGAAGCGCTAGTACACATTGACGTGTAAAAATGTCCCTTAGGTCCTATTTACTTCATAAAGATATTTATTTTTATTTTCCCATATATTTGGAAACGCTTTGCACGTAACATATTAATAGACTAGCGGTTCATCCCGGCTTCGCATAGATCCCTAATTTTTTTCAAAATATTCTATAGTTTATATTACTCAGGGTGAACGTAGCTATGCAACAGTGAAAGATTTTTTCAAATCGGTCCAGCCGTTCTGGAGCCTATTCAATCCAAACAAACAAACAAACCTTTCCTCTTTATAATATTAGTATAGATTAATATCTTTCATTTCATTGATTTACGTATTTAAAATTTCTGATACATTGTGCGTTCGAAAAACGCTTTGCGAGTAACATATTAACAGATAACAGTTTTGGTACTCAAACTGGTGTTAGTGTCTGTCGCCAGTGGCTGACATTGATTCACTAGCGCGCGCTGCGGTTTGCCCCGCTGTCTAATCCGGCAGGTGTTGCTGGGAGATACGAGGGCGGACCTCCATGGGATGAAAACAAAAATATAACGGAAATTGTATAGTCTACCTTTATTATACCTTTATATATATATGTTTGGGTGCCGCCCTGGATGTTTTGGATTCAGAAATCAGCCCGGCAGATGGCGCTGCCATCGGTATTCTCAAAAAACAAACACGGTACGAAATTCGCTGGGACAGCTATTAAAATATATTTTTTTTGTATAGAATTGAGAATGACAATTTTTGAATTTCTTTTCTGGAACTATCATCTGGGGATGTGAAAACACGAAAAAATTAGATAAAAAAAAACCAACGTTAAAAAGTAGGTAGGTAGAATTACTTTCTATACATAAAGATACATACATAATACATAAATATACTTGTAAGTCTATGAAGTCGATGTTTTAAAAGGCTTAAAATAAAATAAAATGTATACTGGTGCGGTATCTGTGTTTCGGTGGATTCCTGCTCTTCCATCGGGAGTAGTTGGAAATGAAAATGACAGGTTAATATTGTTGACGTTATTTAAACACAACAGCTAGTACTGTTAATATTTATTTATAATTAAAATTGGTTTTGATTTTTAGGTCAGGTTACCATTTAAAGGACGTAGTCTAGATTTCATTCATGTTTGAATATACTAAAATTATAATAATAATAATAATATAAACGCGAAAGTTTATATAGACGAATGGATGTAAGGATGTTCGTTGCTCTTTCACGCAAAAAACTAGGTACTGAAATAAGTTTATGATGCTTAATAATTTCTGATACCTTCGCGGTTATTACACATTGGAATGAAACAACTATTAAATCACTTTAGCGTTTGACTATTGTCAGCTCAGTCGTGCTACGATTATGGAAACTGTAAAGAATCCGAAACGTCAGCAAATAAAATAAAATAAAAATACGCGAGTTAAATCCGTTAATATGTGTTTCATTCAAATTTATGAAACTTTACAATAATAAAACTTAAACTTTAGAATCTATACTAAGTATATATATTAATATTATATATATTATATATTATATGTATATTAATATTATAAAGCTGAAGAGTTTGTTTGTTTGTTTGTTTGAACGCGCTAATCTCAGGAACTACTGGTTCGAATTCAAAAATTCTTTTATTGTTGGATAGATCATTTTACATTTATCGAGGAAGGCTTTAGGCTATATAACATCACGCTGCGGCCAATAGGAGCGAAGAAACAGTGGAAAATGTGTAAAAAACGGAGAAAATATGAAGCCTTATGAAGAATTACTATTCCACGGGGACGAAGTCGCGGGCACAGCTAGTAACATATAAACAGACAATTACAAGAATTGCATAATATTAGACTTAGTAAGATACCTACAATTATAGAGCAAGAGCCAGCGGCCCCCAGACTTTCGGTAAAGTATAAAAGCTGTAAGTTTGTCAATGTATGCCCCCAACACAAGTAAGAACGAACCCCGTCTATGAAACTTGGGTCGCGGTGGCTTTGGCAGGTATCAGGTAATAAAGGTGTGTAAAATTGTGTGTTAAATTCGTTAAAGTATAAAACTCAGTTTTTACATATTTTACGTATAATAATCCTAGAAGTCACCTTGCCGAAACCCAGACACTTCGTACGGTTGCAACCCTCTCCCAGACGCCCTTAAAGTTTTATTTAATTGTTACTATACTTACGGTATAGTATAAAAGCTCAATTTATATATTATTATGTTATTTGGTGAACTATCAAATGATGATGATATCGACGACTACGATTCGTAGAATACAATAATTAATAAAAAAAAAATTCAAAGATATTTTTTTTTATTAATTATTGTATTAAATTAGATTAATTATATTATTCCAATAACAATTATTAAAATATTTTTTAAGTATATTATTGTATTGTTAATTTAATGATTCCTAAACACGAAAATTTTATAAAAGAATTTTCTAAACATTTATTCGTTGATTCTTAGTTATTGTACATAATGAATTTTCATAATAAATCTAGAAAATAGTTCTCATTATCCCTACTAATATTATAAATGCGAAATCAACTCTGTCTGTCTGTCTGTTACGCTTTCACGCTAAAACTACTGGACCGATTTAAATGAAATTTGGTACAAAGAAAGTCTGGAGCCTGAGAAAGAACATAGGCTACTGTTTAACCGACTGCAAAAAAAGACTTCCACGCGGAAGAAGTCGCGGGCAGAAGCTATATACAATAAATGATAGATCATGCGCAGTAAAACGTCGCAATGGACCGAACGCTGTATTTCACTCGCACCCGCTGACACATAATATGTCCCTCGCGCTCGCACCTACATTAGACTTTTGATGTATTGGCAACATGAAATTCTTAATCAAAGTTCAAAATTGTCCCTAAAGACCCCAAATGACGGTATGTGTCAGTGGGTGCGTGTGAAATACAGCGTTCGGTCCATTGCCACGTTTTACTGCGCATCAGCTGTCATTGTATTATGTGGTACGTATACCGTAAGTATAGTAACAATTAAATAAAACTTTAAGGGCGTCTGGGAGAGGGTTGCAACCGTACGAAGTGTCTGGGTTTCGGCAAGGTGACTTCTAGGATTATTATACGTAAAATATGTAAAAACTGAGTTTTATACTTTAACGAATTTAACACACAATTTTACACACCTTTATTACCTGATACCTGCCAAAGCCACCGCGACCCAAGTTTCATAGACGGGGTTCGTTCTTACTTGTGTTGGGGGCATACATTGACAAACTTACAGCTTTTATACTTTACCGAAAGTCTGGGGGCCGCTGGCTCTTGGGCTATTACGGTTTGACTTTATGTGCTAATATGTTAAATAGATTTTTAGTAATATATGTTTTTAAGCAAAGCTCAGTTTTTCCATTTGTACTCAAGTATTAATGAAGAATTCTTTCGAATTTGAGAAATCGTTATTTTTAGCTAAATAAGATTTAACCCGCTACTACAAAGACGGTAAAAAATGACTGGCAAGAGTAATGGAATGGCCGCGAACGGGTTAATTCACAGGCGTAATATATCACGCTAAGGTTTGTCCCAAGGGTTAATTTATAACCTAAAAGTTGAATAAATCCTTCAGAGATACGCACGTTGTTCCGTTAAAGTTTTTAGGGTTCCGTACCCAAAGAGTGAAACGGTACTGTATTACTTTGACTACGCTGTCAGTCCGTCCGTCTGTCACCAGGCTCTATATTATGAACTGTGATAGTTAGCCAGTTGAAATTTTAACAGGTGATGTATTTGTTGCCGGTGTAACAATAAATATATATTTTTTTCTAATGCCTTTGCGATTATTATACATTGGAATGAAAGAACTATAAACGGATTTAACTTGCGTATTATATTTTACTAGCGGCCCCGGCAGACATCGTCCGTCGTCCGATTGTTTCGTCAAAGATCTGTCAAAATCTTCTGTCACTTCTTCATAAGGCTTCATATTTGCCCCGTTTTTTACACATTTTCCACTGTTTCTTCGCTCTTATTGGTCGCAGCGTGATGTTATATAGCCTAAAGCCTTCCTCGATAAATGGTCTATCCAACAAAAAAAGAATTTTTGAATTCGAACCAGTAGTTCCTGAGATTAGCGCGTTCAAACAAACAAGCAAACAAATAAACTCTTCAGCTTTATAATATTAGTATAAATTGGCTGACGATAGTCTAACGCTAAAGACGTAGACGTTAGCGTTAGACTATCGTCAGCTCAGTCGTGCTACGATTATGGAAACTGTAAAGTTTTCGATACGCGAGTTAAATCCGTTTATAGTTGTTTCATTCCAAAGTGTAATAACCGCGAAGACATCAGAAATCATTATAGAAAGAATAATTAAGAAATGTTTTCTGAAATTCAATACAAGCCTCCGGGTGACTTAAAATTGTTTTTCTTCACTTCAGGGTTGTTTTCATACGTTAGAAAGTTTTTTTAACAAAGTTAATATGCCGGGGTGTATAAATCACGGGTGCAGATATTTTTCCTGGATCAGCCCTCCCGGGGCGGGGGTTGGCACACAGACAAACAGGTCGACGACATGCTTCGGAAATATTCACATGAATCGATCTAGTCTTATAGAGCACTAGCAGACCGCCCCGGCTTCGCACGGGTCCCTTTTTTATAGCCTATGTCACTCAGGAATAGTGTAGCTTTCCAACAGTGAAAGAATTTTTAAAATCAGTCCAGTACTTTTTGAGTTTATTTATTACATACATAAATACAAATCTTACCTTTTTATAATATTACTAGCTATCCGCCCCGGCTTCGCACGGATCATCTTTTTTTATAGCCTGTCTCACTCGGGAATAGTGTAGCTTCCCAACAGTGGAAGAATTTTTGTAATCGGTCCAGTCGTTTAGGAGCCTATTCAATCCAAGCAAACAAACAAACCTTTCCTATATATTAGTATAGATTACTTTCGCAAGGAATACCTAAGTAAATTAAGTAAGCTGTATTAATCACTTTAGCATAACTATTATCAGGTTATTCGTGCTACGATTATGGAATCTGTAAAGGTTTCGAAACGTACAATCTAATAATATACGTGAGTTAAATCCGTCTATAGTTGTTTCATTCCAAACTATACTATTATAAAGCTGAAGAGTTTGTTTGTTTGTTTGTTTGTTTGAACGCTCTCAGGAACTACTAGTTCGATTTGAAAAAATATTTTTTGTTGGATAGACCATTTAACGAGACGGCTTTAGGCTATATAACATCACGCTGCGACCAATAGGAGCGAAGAAACAGTGGAAAATGTGAAAAAAAACGGGGAAAATAACTATTCCACGCGGACGAAGTCGCAGGCAGAAACTAGTTTGTAATAACCGCGAAGGCATCAAAAATTATAACATGAACGTTTATCAATTGTGCTCAATATACAAGACTAAAATAGACGTAACTACAAAAAACAATAAATCATTGCTTTGAAAAAAATATTTTCTACCATTCAATATAATATAAACACACATCCTTTTCCTAACGCGTAACAGGAAAAGCTATCCATTGGTGGTGTCAGTATGTCTGTGTGTCTATTCAAGTGAAAATAAATAATGAGCTCGCCACATGAGGAGCCTAGCGATCACACGCGGCTGCGCTCGTTACGTGGGGACTGAAGAAATATTTACTGATGGGTATAACGTAGCATCATTATAGACTCAACAAGCAAAAGTACTTAGAACGCTCTTAACATTATTACTTTAAAAAAACATTTATTTCCCTTATTTAACAAGGATTTGGGCGCGGTTATAGGAGCATTTATTCCTATATTTTACTTATAATCAATTTATAATATCCCTACTAATATTATAAATACGAAAGTAACTCTGTCTGTCTGTCTGTTACGCTTTCACGCTAAAACTACTGAACCGATTTAAATGAAATTTGGTACAAAGGAAGTCTGGAGTCTTAGAAAGGACATAGGCTATTTTTTAACCGACTGCAAAAAAGGAGGAGTTCCACGCGGACGAAGTCGCGAGCAGAAGCTAGTACCTAATAATTTCTGATGCCTTCGCGGTTATTATACATTGGAATGAAACAACCTTAACGGATTTAACTCGCGTATTTTATTTTTATAGGCTAACGTTTCGGAGCCTTTACAGATTCCATAATCGTAGCTGAGCTGACAATAGTCTTATGCTAAATGCTATGTGTCGATATAGTCGATACTAAGATAGTCCAACACGCTACGATTATATATGAAAACCGCTAAGTATAAAACGTCCGGCCCCGGCAGACGTCGTCCTGCCCGTCCGATTGTTTCGTCAAAGATCTGTCAAAGTCTTCTGTCACTTCTTCATAAGGCTTCATATTTTCCCCGTTTTTTACACATTTTACACTGTTTCTTCGCTCCTATTGGTCGCAGCGTGATTGTATATAGCCTAAAGCTTTCCTCGATAAATGGTCTATCCAACAAAAAAAAAATTGATTTCGAACCAGTAGTGCCTGAGATTAGCGCGTTCAAACAAACAAACAAACAAACTCTTCAGCTTTATAATATTAGTATAGATATACCCAAAGTTAAATCTGTTTTAATTGTTTTATTGCAACGTGTAAGTTCTTTTACATCGTAAATTGTTATTTTTTGGTTAATTATCAAAGTTGTCATGGTTATAATGTCCTTTGTATGACGATCATAATTATCGTCGGTCCCGAGTATAAAACAATTATTTCACGAGTTCTACAACTCGTCGCAAGTCTCTTAATTACAAGCATTTCGGGAAAATTTAATATGTCGACTTTAATTTACTTTGTTTATTTTGTTAGAATAATTTATTTATTTTGGTGCAAGAATCGACAAGGCTGCTTAATTAATTTGTATTTCTATTCATAGATTTATTTATTTAGGTGAGTATATTTTTTTTAATGAACTGTTCATATTTGTTTGTGTAAGATCATTTTGTTAGGTATCAAAATATGTTCAAAAACATATTAAATATTAATTATGTTTAAATTTGACCTATCGACTGAAATAGGTGCTTTTCATGCAAATTACATACCTTTCTTACTGCCCCTGCGTTATAAAAGGAACCCCCGTGCAAAATTTCAGTTTCCTAACCTTTATAGTTTAGAAACTGCGTTGCTATGTCAGTCATTAAAAAAGAAGCTCGGTCTTCTAGAAAAAATATTACAATGCAGGGTGATGTATGACACCCTTTTAAATCATATCGCTCTCACCCTTGGCTCGTTAAAATGAGGGTTCTATTGCAAATGTGCCCATAAATATCAGAGAAATATGGAATGATAGGAAAAGTTCACCTTTCAATGGATTTATAGGTAAAATGGTAATTTTGTTAAAACTTTTAATTGGCACAACTTTACCCCACTGTGTTTTAGATTAAAATTTAACATTATGTTGTCATAAGGATTTCTGATATTTTGAGGTTATTACACATTGGAATTCAGAAACAAATACCTACTACGATTTAACTCGCGTATTTTATTTTATTTGCTGACATTTCGAAAAGTTTACAGTTCCCATCTTCGTCTAACACTTAAGAAACACACACAGAAATTATTGAGTCTTAAAAGCCGTCAGTTTTACATATTGTAAAAATAAATTACCAACGTTTTGATGCAAGAATATAGTTAATTGTATGATGATGTGATAACAAACATAATATTATATAAATAAGTAATTAATATGCTCGTTATCACATCATCACACATTGATCTATTAAATATTAATATGGCTTAATAATCAAGTAAATCACTTCATAACAGATTATCTATATTTAGGTATATTGAATAGGTAATTTAAATTAATGTTAACGTTAAATAATTCTCACTGTATAGTTTTTCTTACAGGAACATGTACCTATTTACAATTTTACCCCGACATACTCTTTCGCCTCGCTTCCTGCCCGTCCTCGCTGGCGGGGGGTCGGCGGTATCATTTTTCTCCATAAAGCAATCTCACTAAAGGCTACTAAACTGAAAGCGTCAATGTATCACCAACATCCGCCGATAGGCTAACTTACCCGAACTTACCCGAATATTGCCCATGTACATAGATTATTCAGGCAGAACCGTGACATTTTAATGTTAAATTCAAGTAAGTATTATGAAAACTTTGGAATGAAACAAAATTACAAAATCCTTTGTAATTGTTTCATCAACTTACGTAGGTATAATTATGATTTTATTTTATTCGTCAGCAAATAAAATATCATTCGCCAGTAACCGTTGTAGTTTTCATTCCAATGTGTATAATATTTGTTAATGCCTTCGTGATTACGAATGTGGATAGTCTTCTGGCAATAACTTGCCACTATTTTAAAAAGCAAACAAAGGTATAATATGTATATTTCCTAGTTCTTTATTTTTCACGATAACCCTGTCTATTTATTTCCTTCCACTACACAAACAATTTCTTCATGCTCATTATTATTGCCTGATATAAAGAGTACTCTCACACTCTACGTTATTCTAATCTGTGTGAAGAGGCATCAAGGCTCCATGTTTACGGTTGGAGTGATATATGTACCGTCACATTTGTATACGATGCGGAAAAACAAGGAAAATATCAGCGGCTTCATAAGCTGTTATCCTTTCTCAATGAGTATTTGAACACTCTTATTAAGTCAGCAAATATCACTTGCCCGAGGCTTGTTTTGCTTAAAAGACGCGCGTATATTATTTAGTATAAATACTCGCTTATATTTTTTCTATACTTAAATATGATAAAGAGGAAACGTTTGTTTGTTCGGATTGAATTGGCTCCAAAACTACTGAACCAATTTTAAAAATTTTCACTGTTGAGAAGCTACACTATTTAATTCCCGAGTGACATAGGATATAAAAAAGATGATCTATGCGAAGACGGGGCGGACAGCTAGTATAATAATAATAATAATATTATGCGTGAATATATTTTACTACAATATGTGAGTGCATTTCTATATGCGCAAATATTTCATACTTTTCGCGCATAGGGATATATCTTACTCTAATTTTATAAATGCGCAGTATTTTAATTAAAGGAAAAGTTTCATTCCCTATTTCATTCCCATTAGGAGATACATTTTTGAAACATTTAAATTAAATTTCTATAATAATATATTTATAATAATAATAATAAATTTATTTGCGTAACATAGTGGTTTACATAAAAGTATTACCTATAGTTCTGGTTTACCCCTCTTCACTCCCTTAAGATTTTTAAACACAACTTTGAACGCCGCTGAGCGACGCATAAATGTAACACTTAGTCTTAGACTATCGTCAGCTCAGTCGGCTACGAACAAGGGAATTGTAAAGTAATCGAAACATCAGCAAATACAATAAAATACACTAATTTAAACAGTTGTTTCATTCCAATGTGTAGTAACCGCGATATTAGATATCTAAGAAAACTTACCTGGGACTTAAACAATGTAAAACAGAGACTAAGAACGATTTTTTTTAAATATAATATGTCTTATATAGTGTGTAACTTTTAAGCCGGGTAGCGGGTTCGAGGCCCGCGTTAAACAAATATTAGTTTTGTGCCCCGGCATAATTTACCCATGTTTTTGAATACATTTACATAGACTTCGTTACTTTCGCATATATTAAATTCTTGTTTAAAACGGTTTTACTTTTCTTTTGGTCTGTTATAATTTTCTTTCGTTGTTTTTGTTTTTTTTTTTGCCCCGGTGTCAACCGGAAATTAATTACTGTGAAAGTGTACAAAATACCCATACGGTTAATTTCGCTTTTTTAAAATTAAATCATTCAAAGACAGGTGGAATTTTATTATTTCAAAAAATGTAGGTATAAGTCAATTATCCGCCCCGGCTTCGCACGGATCCGTTTTTTTATAGCTTATGTCACTCGGGAATAGTGTAGCTTTCCTACAGTGAAAGAATTTGTCAAATCGATCCAGTATTATATTTATTGCCATTTATTGCCTATTCATTACAACCAAAGTTTTCCTCTTTATTATATAAGTACAGATATAGATAATTTATATTATAAACTAGCTTCTGCCCGCGACTTCGTCCGCGTGGAACTCCTTTTTTTGCAGTCGGTTAAAAAGTAGCCTATGTCCTTTCTCAGGTTCCAGGCTTTCTTTGTACCAAATTTCATTTAAATCGGTACAGTAGTTTTAGCGTGAAAGCGTAACAGACAGACAGACAGACAGAGTTACTTTCGCATTTATAATATTAGTAGGGATATATGTTTACATAATAGACACACATGGTTGGAGTATTCTTATTATAGGGTACAAGCACCCTTACGATGTCCCTCTTTGAAATCTGATATTTCCGTGTAAAGGTTTGATACAATTAAGAAGATATGACGTCATTATATTATTTACGCCCATAGGGTTCCAATTATAAGGACGGAAAACAACATCAAAGAAATTGTCAGGGAACCTTTATATGTTATTGTTTTTATAATTTTAATGATATTTGTACCAAGAATTTGTTTATGTTTTTTGTATGACCTTTATTTTATTTTGTCACAAATAATATATTAATGCGAAAGATTATTTTATTTATACAATTTAATAGTCGGCCAAAAAAATGAAATTAAAACTATCGGTCCCGGCAGACGTCCTGCCTTAAACATGTTACCCTCCTTTTTGAGTGGTCGGGTAAAAGTAGCTTATATCTAGGCTGTCTACTACGTCTATAGGTACCAATTAAAACAAAAAAAAATTAAAAAAAATCTATCCAGCGTGAGTTGAAAAAGAATTTGTTAAGAGGGAGGCAGGAGTAGATAAACTAAGAATAATTATATCTAAGGTAATTTTTAACACTCGCAAGGGAATCAAAACCAACAGGTAAATACTTAGCCTTCTGCCTGCTATTGGAAAATGGTGTAACTAGCCCGAATGTATACCTAATCTCCTTTTGAATGCATATGAGGTCTACAAGCCCTTTGTGTTCTGGCGGCCATTTTAGGAAGACCCAAACGAAACGAATGCAAAATCATATAGGACTAGCTTCTGCCCCCGACTTCCTTTGCGCATAATAGTATTTCACATTAATATTATAGGTACGTGTAATTCCAACGGTCATGCAGCGCACGCCAGTATAGCTCTTAATTGGCAGATTTTTTCTTAGTTGACACTTATAGTTATGTTATATTTTAGATAATTCACAGTATATCTTTTTAATTATAACTTATGCGTTATTCTTATGTTTCATAAAAATCTATTTATCACTTTTTGTGTGAAAGGTAACAAACATACACCCATATAATAATATTCTAACAAACGTTCGCTTATAATATTGGTAAGGATTAATAAGAATTAGAGTGAAACATCTATAACGGATTCACATATTTTATTGTATTTGCTGACGTTTCGAAAAGTTTACAGTTCCCATATTCGTAACACGACTGAGCTGTCGGTAGCGTAAATTATCGTCAGCTTAAATATGTTATAGTTGTTTCATTGCAACATTATTAGTAATTCCCGACTTATATATTTTATTTTATTGGATTACTTAGCTTGTTTGGTTGTCTAGCTCTCTGTAAAGATATAGATATAGTCAAAGTTACAAGTATTGAAGGGTTTTCGGGAGATTGGATCGCGTTGTTACCATCTGGATAACGGCTCTGAATTTCGAGAAATCTGTTCGAAATCACCTCAATTTCAAAATCCGACTTGCTAAGCTAGGGGTTAGAGTAGGCAGTATATTTAAATTAGGAATTTATCTAATGAAGTCTTTTGTGTAAATTTTAATACAGAATTTGTCTAATGAGGTATGTTTTATGTAATGAGGTATTATTATACGTTTCATGTGAATATTTTTTGGAAGTCGTAGGGTACAAAGATCGTTGAAATTGTGGATTTAAATCCCTGAATAAAGTCTTTTGGTAAATATGACAATTTCATTGTGTACATTTTTCGAATTAACAATATTTTTATAACAATTTATTGGTTTAAAAAAACAGTCTTGAAGGGAACTTAAAAGGTAAATTCACACCTCAAATTCGATTCCACTAGTGCCCTGGAAACATCGCCATTTTCCAGAAAAAAGTAGTCTTCTAAAAATTATTTGAAAATTATATAGACTTTAGCGTAAGACTATTGTCAGGGTAGTCGTTCTACGATTATGGAAACTGTAAATAATCCGAAATGTCAGCAAATACAATAAAATAAAATACGCGAGTTAAATCCGTTAATAGTTTTTCGTTTCAATGTATAATAACCGCGAAGGCATCTGAAATTAATTACCTATGTACAACTTAGGTTTTTTCGTATCAAAAATATTATTTTATAAGTAACAACAAAATTTCCTTAATGTGGTACCGTTTTTACAAAGTTTTTCGTATAAATTCGATTTGCTGTCGCCTTTACGGATGTGACAGAGGAAATAAAACACAAGAACTACATTATTATTGGCGAAAGGAAATCGAGTTTGTTTACACGAAGCTCTTAGTGGTGTTTTTTATTACAATACAAACCTTATATTGTATGTTACGCGACATATATGAGTTTATAGTGTAACGCTCCCTACCTCCTAACAAACCTACCTATGTAATAAATAACTAGTAAATTTTCCTACCTACCTATCTCTACTCATTTCTACTTATCTCTACTTAATTCTAATGGCCAGCCGAATCGTCTAGTAGTATATTTAGAACCCATTTCCGTTGTGTACCGCAGATAACCCAGACTCTTTTAGTGGAAGACGTTAGGGTCATATTCTAAATAAATAACTAATCTAACCTGACTAAGAATATAATGAAGTATAACATAGATTTATAGGCGCTAAGGATCGAGCCCCAAACCATCCGCTCGTACGCTTGTATAACGCACTGCATTATGCAAACCTGTAGTCTACGTCCAGGGACATATTTAGACTCCCACGCCTGTATCCAGGAGGATATCAGAAGTCCTTGCAAACGGACAAAAGGTTGGATACGTTTGAAGTTATGTAAATGAACAGCAAATAAAACAAATAAAACGTATCCAGTTAAGCTACTTCATTATGTTAATAATCAGGTTAACAGTTACTCATGATAGCAATAACAAATAATGGCAAGATGAGATGAAACCCTACCTACCTGCCTAAATCAAACTTAATGTCCCTACTCTATCTAAATGTGTGCAAGCAAAGCTAGAGTTCCGAACTCACATTTACTATTAAACGTGCGTGTCGAGCAGCGAAGTGCAATGCTGCTCTACCTGACTAAGCTGAAACGTTGGGCCTGGCATCTCCCAAGTGAGTACCTAGCGCCCTAAGCCAATCCTAAGGGCACCTATTCCGACTTGCCGAAGCAGGTTGTCGGGGCACCTTTCCCTATATAAACAGTGTATATATACATAAATAAATAAGATGGAAACACTCGCTTCTCCCAACGTATCGGCGCCGGTTACCCCGCACCATTCCACTTCGACGAAATGTACCGAAAGAGGCTGAGAGCGGGCTCGAGTGGTTCCAGGTCTAGTTCTATTCTATACCAGAATAGGCAAGTCGACCACCTTGCGCGAGAACGTCACAGTAAAATGATATCGACAATTACAGTTAAAACTAAAACTTGTTAAATTAATGCATCACAATTAAACTAAAACAAACGCAGAGATTATGTATCTTTAACAGCCCCTCTATCTGTTTACCAGACCCAACTAAAAGTTGGGATAGCATAGCAAACAAAACAAAGTTGGACTTTCTCCATTCCGGATACAGCCCTGGCCATCGCAAACACAAAATCACCACGAAATGCAGATATTCAAAACCCAAGCAACCCCCAATCAACCGGCTGCATCCGGACATTATCCGAACTGCAGAAAGTCAACCGAGAAGAAACGTAAAAGACCATAGTATTGCCATGGAACAAGAACGTCTCAGGCTACATGAACTCAAATATCCACTTAAAACAAAATAAAACAAAACACTAGAACAAAACACAAAATCCACCAGCTGCAGTGAATTAACGCGACTGTGACTTCCCGAGGCCTACCAAGAGTCCTAGCTTGCAAGGCCTTTTATGCCCTCGCATCGCCCAATTACCCCAAAGTGTAACCGGTTAATCGCATTTACCCCATTACAACGAAAACTCTAAATAATGACGTTATATCAAAACAATGCAAACTCCCCTAACAATAATAAGGTAAAACTAACCGAAACTGACAACATTCTAACACAATAAAAGAATCTAAACCGTATGTCAAAGAACTAAAATCTATATATAAATACAACCATTCAGTACATACGACCAAATGAATACTACAAGTAAAATCAAACACATTCGAAACACGAAGTTTAAAAAGAAATTAAGGAATATTTTCTTCTTTTAATAAAGAAGGTAATAAATAATCGTAACCTAGACTAAAAATAGAAGAATTTGTGAATCTGTACGAGGCGCGAAACCTGACTCGTCACAGCCAACCCTCAAAAATTACGCAGATTAACACGATTCCGAAGTAATTTTTCCTATCTCACATTCACAAATTCGAAATAACCGAAAAAAAAAAACTAAATCATTCACTAAATTTACTAAGTTAAGTCTGTGCGAGCAAGTAAACTTAACTCGACACTGTGCTTGTAACGCTCCCTACCTCCTAACAAACCTACCTATGTAATAAATTACTAATAAACTATCCTACCTACCTATCTCTACTCATTCCTACTTAATTCTTACTTATTCTACTTAATTCTAATGGCCAGCCGAATCGTCTAGTAGTATTATTTAGAACCCGTTTCCGTTGTGTACCGCAGATAACCTAGACTCTTTTAGTGGAAGACGTTAGGGTCATATACTAAATAAATAACTAATCTAACCTGACTAAGAATATAATGAAGTTTAACATAGTTTTATAGGCGCTAAGGATCGAGCCCCTGCCATCCGCTCGTACGTTTGCTAACGCACTGCATTACGCAAACCTGTAGTCTACGTCCAGGGACATATTTAGACTCCCACGCCTGTATCCAGGAGGATATCAGAAGTCCTTGCAAACGGACAAAAGGTTGGATACGTTTGAAGTTATGTAAATGAATAGCAAATTAAACAAATAAAACGTATCCAGTTAAGCTACTTCATTATGTTAATAATCAGGTTAACAATTACTCATGATTGCAATAACAAATAATGGTAAGATGAGATGAAACCCTACCTACCTAACTAAATCGAACTTAATGTCCCTACTCTATCTAAATGTGTGCAAACAAAGCTAGAGTTCCGAACTCACATTTACTATTAAACGTGCGTGTCGAGCAGCGAAGTGCAATGCTGCTCTACCTGACTAAGCTGAAACGTTGGGCCTGGCATCTCCCAAGTGTGTACCTAGCACCCTAAGCCAATCCTAAGGGCACCTATTCCGACTTGCCGAAGCAGGTTGTCGGGGCACCTTTCCCTATATAAACAGTGTATATATACATAAATAAATAAGATGGAAACACTCGCTTCTCCCAACGTATCGGCGCCGGTTACCCCGCACCATTCCACTTCGACGAAATGTACCGAAAGAGGCTGAGAGCGGGCTCGAGTGGTTCCAGGTCTAGTTCTATTCTATACCAGAATAGGCAAGTCGACCACCTTGCGCGAGAACGTCACAGTAAAATGATATCGACAATTACAGTTAAAACTAAAACTTGTTAAATTAATGCATCACAATTAAACTAAAACAAACGCAGAGATTATGTATCTTTAACAGCCCCTCTATCTGTTTACCAGACCCAACTAAAAGTTGGGATAGCATAGCAAACAAAACAGAGTTGGACTTTCTCCATTTCGGATACGGCCCTGGCCATCGCAAACACAAAATCACCACGAAATGCAGATATTCAAAACCCAAGCAACCCCCAATCAACCGGCTGCATCCGGACATTATCCAAACTGCAGAAGGTCAACCGAGAAGAAACGTAAATGACCATAGTATTGCCATGGAACAAGAACGTCTCAGGCTACATGAACTCAAATATCCACTTAAAACAAAATAAAACAAAACACTAGAACAAAACACAAAATCCACCAGCTGCAGTGAATTAACGCGACTGTGACTTCCCGAGGCCTACCAAGAGTCCTAGCTTGCAAGGCCTTTTATGCCCTCGCATCGCCCAATTACCCCAAAGTGTAACCGGTTAATCGCATTTACCCCATTACAACGAAAACTCTAAATAATGACGTTATATCAAAACAATGCAAACTCCCCTAACAATAATAAGGTAAAACTAACCGAAACTGACAACATTCTAACACAATAAAAGAATCTAAACCGTATGTCAAAGAACTAAAATCTATATATAAATACAACCATTCAGTACATACGACCAAATGAATACTACAAGTAAAATCAAACACATTCGAAACACGAAGTTTAAAAAGAAATTAAGGAATATTTTCTTCTTTTAATAAAGAAGGTAATAAATAATCGTAACCTAGACTAAAAATAGAAGAATTTGTGAATCTGTACGAGGCGCGAAACCTGACTCGTCACAGCCAACCCTCAAAAATTACGCAGATTAACACGATTCCGAAGTAATTTTTCCTATCTCACATTCACAAATTCGAAGTAACCGAAAAAAAAACTAAACCATTCACTAAATTTACTAAGTTAAGTCTGTGCGAGCAAGTAAACTTAACTCGACACAGCTCCATACCCAAAAATTTACGCAGAGTACGCAGACATAAAAGGCCTCGAAGTAAATTTTCAAATTAATGAACTAAAATAATAATGAATTAAATGACCTATACCGATGAACCTATAAAGTTGTTGACTTTTCCCCTTAAATGAATATTTGTAGTAGTGTATATTTAAACCAATCGTTTATCAATCATCACCCGAACCAAATTCCGAAACTAACGGTTGCTAACCTTGACTTACCATTATCAGTCGCAAGGTCGCTTTGAAAAATGCAAGGAAACATGGTTGTGAGTCATGTCGTCCCTAATGGCCGAGTATTGTCCTTGAAGTAGGAATGCCTCTTGTATATTCCTCTAACCAACTACAATACACTCTTTGCAAAAATCAAACCACTTTAATAGCTAAAACAATAGAAATCAACCTGGTCATCAACCCATCCCGAAGCCTGATCCAAAATCATAACCAATAAACTCATGGAGAATGTGCAGTGTGCTCCAATTAGTCTTCATTGCCGGTAGAGTATCTAATCACTGTGAGCGCATCAGCTTAAACTGTTCATGTTTTGTTTAATTTATCAATTAAACAAAAACTTTACCTAACACCAACGTCCACAGCCATTAGTGTGCAAAAGTGTAAATGTTTAAGGTAGAAAGCCAACAACTTGTTTCATTTCCTCGATTGTCATTGAAAAGTCAAGACCCTTTATTCTAAATCACACGTTCAAACCAACCCAAACATAAACCTCATACTTCCTCAAACTCTGAAGCACGCTGTCAAGACATCCCACTAACTTCTTAGAAATGACTTAGACAAACCTAACTTTCTAATAAATTTACCCAAAAATAATGAATGAATTAAATCTAAATAAAACACACCAACTCGCAAAGTAAAAGTTACCTTATTCAAATAAATTTCAATTGAATTCTCAAATTAAATAAAATAACTTATACCTCACTACCAAAATTACCCAAAAACTTATAAATATAACTTATTCTAATTCTTAATCTAAAATAAAACACATCGCTTGCAAAGTCAAAGTCACTTTAAATCTCAAAGTCACTTCAAAGTCAACGAAAATGAAATAACTTAAACTTCACTATGCCTTATACTATGACTCTACGCCAGCTTATAGCCCGCTAAATTGCAATTCGCCAAAACCTTATAAAATTTACGCAATATAATTTACGCCAATAGCCTACTTAAAATTAATATTAAACTAAACCACAACGGAAAAGAATTCCTTACCCCAGATAATTTAAAATGCAAAATAAAATAATTACTAAAATTAAAGAAATAATTCACTTACTATTTACTATCATAATTAATTAAAGAAATAAATCCGAAAACCAAACCACAAAATGTAAACAAACTCAACCCGCCAAATAAATAAACACGTAAAGAAAATAACCAAACTCAAAACAACATACTTCCGATGACAAACTTTTCAAAACAAAAACTAAACTCAACTTCCATTGAACTCCACGTAATAATTACATTGTAATTAAAAATATTCACCACACTAACTAAATTTTACCACTTCCCTAATTCGCACAACTAACAACTGTCAACTCTAACTGACAAAACCATAGAGACCATAATAATCTATCAAAACCATTTATGACGACTATACACGAACTGACAAAACAAAACAAATATTCACGAACAACCATAACAAACAACCGATTGTCTCTTCTTAATTCGAAATTTAAAGAAAGCCATGCACGAACAAACCTGACCGAGTTTAGTTTACCGCCTTCACGTTATCAAACTTATCAATAATATAAAGCTAGGTATTCACGAAATTATTTATCATTTAAATTTAAATTTATTTTCCGTTTACTAATATGTTCAATTTAAATATTTTTCCTACAACCCCCATTTTATTAATAAATTAAACCGAAATTTATTTTTCCTGTTGTTTACTTTTTTTTTAAATATTATTAAAATAATTATATTTATGTTCTAAAATATTGATTTGAAACAAACATAACAAACCTAAAACTCTCAAATATTTTATTTCACCTACAGGCATTTCGAAACCTTTACAGTTCCCACTCCGACTAAAATAACGATAAACTAACTCTAATATTAAATTATATGTTATAAACCAACATGAATTAAATATTCTTATAATTAATTATTGTACTTAAATTAATCTATAATCCTAAAAATCCTTAAATAAATTCCGTCATTAATTAAAAATAATTATAATTCATTAAGTAATATTCCTATGGCAAATAAATAATATAACCTAAAATATACTACTATTCCAATAAATTATATCAAATTTAAAAACATTACAATTTTAAAATTTTAATTTTAAAGATAACTCGATTTTAATGAATAGGAAGCCTTATATAATTATTTTAAACAAATGTGTAATCACCATAATAAACCTAAAATATTAATATTATTTATGAAAATATTAATGCATAACCCGCCTTATCTACACTTTTACTACTGGCCACTATTAAAATACACGCCATTAACTCTTTTAAAATTAAGAATAAAAATTAGACATTCGACTGTCAAATCTAATCAAGTCAAATTTTCCTTGTTGTTGTAATTATTGATTTTGTTAAATATTATTTAAATAGTGTTTTAAAACAGAAATCTGAACTAAATCGTATATGAATAAATCCGTTTATTTACGCACGTGACTAATTGTAACTTGTAACCAAATGGACGAAACTATTTTCCGAAAATACAATAAGAAGTTATCTATCAAAAATGCAATTGTAAGTATTCCGTTATTTTATTCTAATATTTCCATTGTGTTACTTATGTCACTTAGCCTCACGATAATAACGAAATGATATCCTATGAAAACATACCCGTATTTAATAATTATATTATGAAATTAATATTAATGATACAATCTATTTTAAAATTACGTAAGTATAACTTAATCCTACATTATATTATAATAAATTCTTATTTCTTTTCAGCCTATTGAACCTGAACTATGAAATACCTAACCTGGAACCTGACAAAAATTAATTTAGATAAACAGATGAAACTGAAATATTAATGTAATAAAGAGTTTTAAATAAATAACCATATTAAATAATTAAGAATATTTAATCAACAAACCCTATTGTGTTCTGCCTACTCATTTAATTACCCTACCTACTTATTTGTTACCTACGTTCTTATTTGTTACCTATATACCTACTTATTTGTTACCTACGTATTTGTTACCTACGTATTTATTATCTATGTATTTGTTATCTACTTACCAACTTATTTGTTACCTACTAATTAAAATCCTCCTTACCTATTTTCAAAAATTATAATTTATTTTCATTATTTTTAAAACTAATTCTTATTTCTATAACCGAATTTTCACGATATTAAAATATATAATTTATAATTATATTTATTTTATAATTTAATAACTATTCGTTACGACCTTTCCATAAAATTTACAAAGAGGTTTTATACTTTTCGACCTGCCTATTAAAAAGAACAAGAAATTAAATTTGACGTAATGGAATAACAATCGAGGTCTTGACAAAAGCAAAATTTTCCTGCCAAAATGTATAACTAAATTAAATTATTGTCCTTAATTTATAAAATCTAACAAAACTCGATGTGAATCGGATAAACAACCTAGTGACTAGAATATTTTGGACCCTAACCTACGCCAACAATCGAAGAAGAACCTGGATGTGATTTAAGTGAACCTACGCGAATCCTTACACTAACAACAATGAAAAAGGAAACCTACCTATGTGTAACTAAAGTGAACCTAAGAGAATATGTGAGAATAACGAACCTAAATAAGCGCAACCTAACGACCCTTTATCTTCCACTTTCCATTTCACGGACAGCAAATTGTGACCTCGAAGAAAACTGGTCACCGAAGGAGAACCTACCTAACCTACCTAGATGAACCGACCTAGCAAAAACCTACAAGAATGAAGACTCAACTACACGAAACAAATACCTAATATAGCCTGTGAATCCTGGTCACGGCACCAAATTGTAACGCCCCCCTATCCTATCCTATGTAAGCTATGTAATAATCTATGTAATAATAACTAATAAACTATCCTACCTACCTATCTCTACTCATTCCTACTTAATTCTTACTTATTCTACTTAATTCTAATGGCCAGCCGAATCGTCTAGTAGTATTATTTAGAACCCGTTTCCGTTGTGTACCGCAGATAACCTAGACTCTTTTAGTGGAAGACGTTAGGGTCATATACTAAATAAATAACTAATCTAACCTGACTAAGAATATAATGAAGTTTAACATAGTTTTATAGGCGCTAAGGATCGAGCCCCTGCCATCCGCTCGTACGTTTGCTAACGCACTGCATTACGCAAACCTGTAGTCTACGTCCAGGGACATATTTAGACTCCCACGCCTGTATCCAGGAGGATATCAGAAGTCCTTGCAAACGGACAAAAGGTTGGATACGTTTGAAGTTATGTAAATGAATAGCAAATTAAACAAATAAAACGTATCCAGTTAAGCTACTTCATTATGTTAATAATCAGGTTAACAATTACTCATGATTGCAATAACAAATAATGGTAAGATGAGATGAAACCCTACCTACCTAACTAAATCGAACTTAATGTCCCTACTCTATCTAAATGTGTGCAAACAAAGCTAGAGTTCCGAACTCACATTTACTATTAAACGTGCGTGTCGAGCAGCGAAGTGCAATGCTGCTCTACCTGACTAAGCTGAAACGTTGGGCCTGGCATCTCCCAAGTGTGTACCTAGCACCCTAAGCCAATCCTAAGGGCACCTATTCCGACTTGCCGAAGCAGGTTGTCGGGGCACCTTTCCCTATATAAACAGTGTATATATACATAAATAAATAAGATGGAAACACTCGCTTCTCCCAACGTATCGGCGCCGGTTACCCCGCACCATTCCACTTCGACGAAATGTACCGAAAGAGGCTGAGAGCGGGCTCGAGTGGTTCCAGGTCTAGTTCTATTCTATACCAGAATAGGCAAGTCGACCACCTTGCGCGAGAACGTCACAGTAAAATGATATCGACAATTACAGTTAAAACTAAAACTTGTTAAATTAATGCATCACAATTAAACTAAAACAAACGCAGAGATTATGTATCTTTAACAGCCCCTCTATCTGTTTACCAGACCCAACTAAAAGTTGGGATAGCATAGCAAACAAAACAGAGTTGGACTTTCTCCATTTCGGATACGGCCCTGGCCATCGCAAACACAAAATCACCACGAAATGCAGATATTCAAAACCCAAGCAACCCCCAATCAACCGGCTGCATCCGGACATTATCCAAACTGCAGAAGGTCAACCGAGAAGAAACGTAAATGACCATAGTATTGCCATGGAACAAGAACGTCTCAGGCTACATGAACTCAAATATCCACTTAAAACAAAATAAAACAAAACACTAGAACAAAACACAAAATCCACCAGCTGCAGTGAATTAACGCGACTGTGACTTCCCGAGGCCTACCAAGAGTCCTAGCTTGCAAGGCCTTTTATGCCCTCGCATCGCCCAATTACCCCAAAGTGTAACCGGTTAATCGCATTTACCCCATTACAACGAAAACTCTAAATAATGACGTTATATCAAAACAATGCAAACTCCCCTAACAATAATAAGGTAAAACTAACCGAAACTGACAACATTCTAACACAATAAAAGAATCTAAACCGTATGTCAAAGAACTAAAATCTATATATAAATACAACCATTCAGTACATACGACCAAATGAATACTACAAGTAAAATCAAACACATTCGAAACACGAAGTTTAAAAAGAAATTAAGGAATATTTTCTTCTTTTAATAAAGAAGGTAATAAATAATCGTAACCTAGACTAAAAATAGAAGAATTTGTGAATCTGTACGAGGCGCGAAACCTGACTCGCTCTGTATCACTGTGCTGTCCCCTCCCTAAATGCCCCCTACCTAAGTAATCTAAGTAAGCTATGTAATAAATAACTAATAAACTATCCTACCTACCTATCTCTACTCATTTCTACTTATCTCTACTTAATTCTAATGGCCAGCCGAATCGTCTAGTAGTATATTTAGAACCCATTTCCGTTGTGTACCGCAGATAACCCAGACTCTTTTAGTGGAAAACATTAGAGTCATGACTTAAGTAAATAACTAACCTAACCTGACTAAGAATATAATGAAGTATAACATAGATTTATAGGCGCTAAGGATCGAGCCCCAAACCATCCGCTCGTACGCTTGTATAACGCACTGCATTAAGCAAACCTGTAGTCTACGTCCAGGGACATATTTAGACTCCCACGCCTGTATCCAGGAGGATATCAGAAGTCCTTGCAAACGGACAAAAGGTTGGATACGTTTGAAGTTATGTAAATGAACAGCAAATAAAACAAATAAAACGTATCCAGTTAAGCTACTTCATTATGTTAATAATCAGGTTAACAGTTACTCATGATAGCAATAACAAATAATGGCAAGATGAGATGAAACCCTACCTACCTGCCTAAATCAAACTTAATGTCCCTACTCTATCTAAATGTGTGCAAGCAAAGCTAGAGTTCCGAACTCACATTTACTATTAAACGTGCGTGTCGAGCAGCGAAGTGCAATGCTGCTCTACCTGACTAAGCTGAAACGTTGGGCCTGGCATCTCCCAAGTGAGTACCTAGCGCCCTAAGCCAATCCTAAGGGCACCTATTCCGACTTGCCGAAGCAGGTTGTCGGGGCACCTTTCCCTATATAAACAGTGTATATATACATAAATAAATAAGATGGAAACACTCGCTTCTCCCAACGTATCGGCGCCGGTTACCCCGCACCATTCCACTTCGACGAAATGTACCGAAAGAGGCTGAGAGCGGGCTCGAGTGGTTCCAGGTCTAGTTCTATTCTATACCAGAATAGGCAAGTCGACCACCTTGCGCGAGAACGTCACAGTAAAATGATATCGACAATTACAGTTAAAACTAAAACTTGTTAAATTAATGCATCACAATTAAACTAAAACAAACGCAGAGATTATGTATCTTTAACAGCCCCTCTATCTGTTTACCAGACCCAACTAAAAGTTGGGATAGCATAGCAAACAAAACAAAGTTGGACTTTCTCCATTCCGGATACAGCCCTGGCCATCGCAAACACAAAATCACCACGAAATGCAGATATTCAAAACCCAAGCAACCCCCAATCAACCGGCTGCATCCGGACATTATCCGAACTGCAGAAAGTCAACCGAGAAGAAACGTAAAAGACCATAGTATTGCCATGGAACAAGAACGTCTCAGGCTACATGAACTCAAATATCCACTTAAAACAAAATAAAACAAAACACTAGAACAAAACACAAAATCCACCAGCTGCAGTGAATTAACGCGACTGTGACTTCCCGAGGCCTACCAAGAGTCCTAGCTTGCAAGGCCTTTTATGCCCTCGCATCGCCCAATTACCCCAAAGTGTAACCGGTTAATCGCATTTACCCCATTACAACGAAAACTCTAAATAATGACGTTATATCAAAACAATGCAAACTCCCCTAACAATAATAAGGTAAAACTAACCGAAACTGACAACATTCTAACACAATAAAAGAATCTAAACCGTATGTCAAAGAACTAAAATCTATATATAAATACAACCATTCAGTACATACGACCAAATGAATACTACAAGTAAAATCAAACACATTCGAAACACGAAGTTTAAAAAGAAATTAAGGAATATTTTCTTCTTTTAATAAAGAAGGTAATAAATAATCGTAACCTAGACTAAAAATAGAAGAATTTGTGAATCTGTACGAGGCGCGAAACCTGACTCGTCACAATAGGACTATATCGAAATTGTGGAAGTTTTTTTATGATGTTTACTCATGTGTAATAAAGAACTGAGCAATCGTAAATTTAGGTTATGTTATATTCAAAGTATGTTATTACGATTTACGGTCTTGAAATTATTTTCAGTATATTATTATATATCTACCGATGAATTAAACATTATCAAATCAAATCATCAAGTAAATAGACCTTAAAAACGACACATGAATTTCATGTTCAAAAATACCTTCATTGCTGAGAAGAAACGCTGCAAAAAACTTTTCAAAGTCAATTTAGGTACCTTTACAATTTAAAGTTACATGCTAATGTAACGTAAGATACAATGATCTTCAGTCGAATTTCATCCCAAAGCAAAAGCATGTGAAATCAATCTCTAAAGTCCCTCTTGGAGACCTGAACAGACCGGACCCGCAAACAGCACCTGTTAACGAGTATGATCTCAGCCCAATCGGCATTTTACCGATGGTAAAGATTATGCGCAATAATAATTTCTGATGCCTTCGCGGTTATTACACATTGGAATGAAACAACTGTTAACGGATTTAACTCGCGTATTTTTATTTTATTTTATTAGCTGACGTATCGGATTCTTTACAGTTTCCATAATCGTAGCACGACTGAGCTGACAATAGTCTGACGCTAAAGTCAAACGTCAGCTAATAAAATAAAATAAAAATACGCGAGTTAAATCCGTTAACAGTTGTTTCATTCCAATTATGCGCAATATTCATAGAATTTAGTTTCGTAAAGAGTATAAAAGTAACAATACCATAAGCGCTATACCAACGAGAAACAATTCATCTTTTCGGCAAAATTAACTTACCTGTTACATTTTATAACAAAGCAGTCTGTTAGATGTATTTAAAAGCGACCATTGTTTTCCACAAAGCAGTTGTAAACCTATGAATCGTTTGAACTATGAAACTATGAAACTTTGTATTTGTCGCTCGTGGCGCAGTTTTTCAATCCGATTCTGAGCGAGTTGACTAAAGTTGTTACAAATTGTAGCCGTCAACTGTCAGCGACAGACGGTTCTGTATATAATGATATTATTTCTATATGTTAATTAACGTGTATGAAAAACATTTTCTTTAATATACTTACTTACCTAATTGAGTTAGTCATTTCATTATTTATTATTTTTTAGAATTGTATTGACCTTTACCTATGTATACTATTGCAAGCTTCTTATGCCGTTTTTATAGTTAGGTTTTTTTATTGTCATTGTATTGCTTTTTGTATGCCTTCTATAGTTATTTTTCAGTTGTAAGTTTGGTTTAAGTTATGTTCTACATTTAAGTTCCTACAGTTAAGTGTGCGTCACACTATTTCAACCAAGAGACGAATAACATTTTGCTGATTTTTTTAACCTGAAAAAATAAAATTAAGAGGACCTGGAGTGTAGTATAATCTTTAATTAAAATGAGAAAAATAGTACTTTTGACTAAACTATTTGTTGCGTTTTATTATTTTTCACACGGAACCCTGGTAATAGCAATATCCACTCGTAGCCGCGATCCTGTGCTCAATCGACATGACGTGATGTCGATTGTTAGAGCGTTCCCTTTGACAACTGTTTTCAACAACTGTCATCAAATTGATGACATGTCTGTCAGATCAAGTGTAGTTCCTGTATTTGATATAGCGATGTTGTAAAATGTTTGTACATAAAATTAACAAAAATTTAAAAAAGTTTTTTTGAGATTTTTAAGTAAATGACCAGTTTGTGTGTTACTGCACTATGTTACTCGTGGATAATGTAGCTTTCGAATGGTGAAAGAATTTTTCAAATCGGTCCAGTCGTTTTGGAGCCTATTCAACACAAATAAACCAACCTTTCCTCTTTATAATATCAGTATAGATTACAGGTTTTTCTCATTACTCATCAATACAATTTGTCAGACGGAATAATTTATATAATAAAATTTAATACTATTAAACAGAAATTTAATAATTTATTTTGAATGAATGAATCCGTGAACCTTAGAGAATACACAACTGGAGGCGGCTTCGACAGGCGTTCCCCTCTGCCAAGGTATAAGATAAATTATCTAACGCGTTTGTAAAAACTGTTTTCAAACAGGTCACTTTGACAGTGTCACAATCGATATCGAAGAGAAAAGAGCTCCCGAAAAATGTCTTCCTGCGCTAAAATAAGTTGCAAAAATCCGTCCACTATATCAGATATACAAAAAAACAGTATTTCCTTTCATCTACAGATATTTTTTTTGTAAGTTAATTGTTATTTTTCAAATAATTATTTTCTCATTCACCACGCGAGAAGCATCGATTTACGCATCGATTACGTTTTTATTCGTTTAAAATCGTTTAAAAAAATTTATAATAGTCTATGGTCAACAAAGAGTAATGACACACATGTATAAAAATTTTGCAGAATAGTGTATCCGATATTAGGCGTTAAGTCCTTTGAGTTAAAAGCGATAAAAGCATCCATGATCAAAATACGGTTAGAGATGTACTTATTGGACAATATCAATGTCGATGAATTTACAGTACAGATGATAAGAAGTACGCGTATATTTCAGTATATCAGGTATTATTTTATTAAAATATTTTATTTTAATAAAATATTTTTTTTAAAAGCAGCTTGGAATTCGGTTGTCTACTTTGTACAATTTTTTTTAATTATGGTTTTTATATTGTAATCTCTCCAGCTCAGCTGTAATAGACATCTGCCTATTTTTTCATGTTAAACATAGTAGGTAATTGTAATTGTTTAAGCATTATTACTAAAAGAAAATTACTTGTTTATTGAACTACGTAGTAGGTAACTAATGTTCAATTCTATAATAGTATGAATTAAAAGAAGTAAATACATTATTATGTATGAACTTAAAATAATTATATTAATGTTGTTGTTGATCCGCCATTTTGTGTCAAATATAGATAAATGTATCGACAGCCACTTAATCAAGCACTATGTAATCGGTTCAGTTTGGCTACTAATACATTTCAAACTTGTGTACGGATACGACGTTTATAGTCTTGTTTTTGCTAGTGTGAATAAATTCCGCCTAGTGTTGACAGTTTCTATTAGTATGCGTGTGTAACGATGAGAATTATTTTTACATCAGTGTGCAGTTTTTTGTATGTGTTCCTACCTCGTCCCCCGCTAAAAGTGGCTAAAAATTTTGTATGACGAATAGTGTCGAAGCCGCCTCCAGTTCTGTATTCTCTAAGCCGTGAACATATTAGAATGGATTTTCCAATAAAACGTTCCTCAGTTGGATATGTTTGTATTTATAACTTTACGAAAGCAGAAAAATGTATTAAAACATAACCTTCAGGCACAAATATTTCGCAGCAAGTTCCTCTAAATAATTTATGGGTCTCTTTGTATGGAAGCCATGCAAAGGATAAATACATAGAAAATGCTTCTTCGTATTTTCGGCTTTTGTGCCCCAAATCATATTTACTCGTATTTTAATAATGTGGTTTTTCCCTTTCCGGAAAATTGACAAGTTGGTGTATTGGATATTCTTTTGTGAATGATAAGAATTTATCTTGATATATTACCGTATTCTTTATAGGTATGTATACAAACTTACTAGATACATTTTCATAAAACGACTACGTTATTATTTTATAAGATTACATATATATGAACATTAGGTTATAAGTTTATAATAATACTAGCTGTCCGCCCCGGCTTCACACGGATCATCATTTTTTATAGCCTATGTCACTCGGGAAAAGTGTAGCTTCCCAACAGTGAAAGAATTTTTAAAATCGGTCTAGCCGTTCTGGAGCCTATTCAATCCAAACAAACAAACAAACCTTTCCTCTTTATAATATTAGTACCTATAGATATAGATAATAATTAATGTATAGGTTGTCAAATTTAAATGATTTTGAATATGTGTATAACAGATAGTGATAAGACATTGTCTTTGTTTCAGGTAATGCAACTGCTTCTAGTCATCATTATTCGGAATCATCAAGTGGACCTAAATAATGAAAAAAAGAACATTTATTTCAGAATAGGCTTTTTGACAATGCGAAAAATAAAGTGTAAATTACTGTTAACAGTATAAATTAAGAGTTAAAAAATGATTATTCATTAACGTAAGTTGAAAATAATGATTGATTTATTTAAAAATCCTTAAATAAAAATTACATTTTTTAAACGTTTGTCACGTGACACAAAACGCTCCTGCTGGGCCGAGTTTTTCGTGACGTCACATGCCCGTAAACTTTGTTTGCCTAGTTGTGTTGCGCCTAGTTGTCAAACAGGCATGTGACGTCACCGACCTCATTGCGGCGTTATATTGTCAAAGTAGCGTTTTGGCACACTATTTAAATATTGAATTTTGAATTCGATGTTTTTCAGCTAATACATACCAGATTTAAAAAAAACAACTTTTGCTGGGTTCCTTAGACTCTACTACATAATGTAAAATGGATTTTAAAAACATATCAAATACCCTATTCTTTGTCCCATACATCTATTGATATACATTTGACATTTTCGCATAATAAAATTACTTTGGCATTTTTTTTATCAAAAGTAAGTACTTAGTTATCTCTATGTCTATGTATGATTTAGTATATAGGTACCCAAAGATAAAATAAAAAAAATGAGGTTCATGTGAAACGTAATTATTCTACGTACTGCATAAAATTTTCCGCTCATAAAAACTTAATTTAAGAAGGCAACACTTCCTAAATTGCTTCATTGTGATGCTCATATTTTTGGTAGTTTTAATATACTTTTGAACAATTTTTACTCAGTCCGAAGGAAGGTAAAGTCATAAAACAGTAAGCTTTTTAGGGTTCCTCGGCGCTTTCACGCGAATAGAAACCACACAAAATTTTCTACCTTTAATTTCCCGTAACAAAAAGTTAGTTTGTCCAATCTCCGGTCCACAAACCAACAAACATCATTTCCCACTTATGAATACTTTGTTGAATTACGTACTGAAAATACAAATATGGTCAAACGTGTGTTGTGTCACTGACTAACCATCACCGCTATTCGGGAGCAAATAGTCATATTATGTATCGTGTCAGACTTTAGTTTGCTTATCATATTACAGTGAAACTTGTTTAAGAGGGACCTGGATAAGTGAAAAACCTCCATATCTGAAACACATGCTGAGGTCCCGGCACCTTGGCTATGAATTACCTCTGTTAGTAAGACAAAAGCAACCTCTTTATCTGGGATAAGTTATTTCTATTTTCTTGTCATAATTACCTCTATAATTGAGAAGTCGCGTGTATTTATCTCTGTAACTGGGATAAAGTCAGTAGGTACACATAGGCTACCTCGGACCTCGGATATCTCCTCTCTCTTTTACCTACTCGAACTTCTCTAAATCGGCTCTTATATAACTTAGTTTTAATGCGGTTTCTCTATTAATCGGGTATTTATTTAAAAAAGACCGAAACGAGGACAAAGTCTTTATTATTACGAAAAAAACCTAAAATTAACGTCAGTGCCCGAATCAGTAAAATAATCTGCCTCCAACTTTTAATAATTTTGTAAACGTCAACAACGAATTATTAGTTTCAGGAGAACTGTCTTTAAACCACATTTTTGATATTTTTTATGGAAAATAGTGAATTGTTTACAAAATAAATACGTTGCTTTATAGAATACACCTCTATAACAGAGATTACCTCTTTTCTTACCTCTGTTAATGAAACCCTCTGTAAATGAGACAGGTATTTTTTTATACCTAGATATCTGGGACACTGCGTAAGTGGAATACCTTTTTAAGTGAGACTAATTTACAGGTCCCTTGGAAGACCCAGTTAACCAGGTTTCACTGTATATGAATGGTCCCCACGCATGTTTTATTAAAATTTAATGTGCGTACGTAGGTATTTTTATTACTATAATCCTAGAAAAATACAAATGTATTTTTATTGAAAAAATAATACGTAATATCCAATATCTAATCTAATCTTAATTTTTTAATAATCTAACTGACGGACTAAATACAATTTAATTTAATTTTCTAGTCATTACCATGCATTCTCTTCTTATCCATAATAACATAAATTGAAATAGGTAGGTCCTTACATGTTTTCGTAGAGCATGTTACCTTAGTACAAATATCGTTAATTAAAATTTTAAAACGTTAACATCAACGTCTTTAATTATACCTAATTGATTTTAATTCTTTGCTGCTAATTTTAATCCGCGCTTTAAGACAAACTTAATTATACGGAACCCAACTTTATGCATTGTTCTCTCTCTTGTTCGTCTTTTTTATATCCTTTGAATTCTTTTTACGTAGTCTATGAAAGTCGAGATTGTCGGAAATTAAGTTTTTTATTAGACGTAAAACGGTTTTCAAAGATTCTAGACTTAATGGAAAATATCGGGAGAAAAGACGGATTTAAAAGATAATTATTATTAGAAATCGTGTGACATTTGAGATAGGTAAAATGGAAAAAATAAATTAAAAATTTTAAAAACCCCCGACATAAAAATCTAAAAGCCATTTAAAAAGTATAACAATAATAAAAACTTAATATTAGTTACCTAAATATTAATATTTCTACAAAGAAAACGTCATGTCGGGGGAACCGCTTCTCATTTAGGTGTTACCTACAATCTATCTAAACCTACGGTCCCCCCGACATGACATTTTCTTTGTAGAAATATTAATATTTAGGTAACTAATATTAAGTTTTTATTATTGTTATACTTTTTAAATGGCTTTTAGATTTTTATGTCGGGGGTTTTTAAAATTTTTAATTTATTTTTTTATTTCATACTTTTTGTAAGTAGGTATCTACTTACAAAAAGTATGTAAAGGTTGTCTGGTAGAGAATGCCGTATGGCATTAAGTCCGCCTTTTGTACATTTGTTTTTTATTGTGCAATGAAGTATAAATAAATAAATAATAAATAAATACATATTATTATTTTTAACTAATTTCCATTTCACATGGAATTTTGTAATGTAAGTACATGTTATCCTCTTACATTTGATACCCCACTCGGGTACATTTGTCGACATTGGGTTTACCATTTACAATTTTACCTCCCATAATTTTTGAACTACTCAACCGATTTTCATTACAAATTCAATTTTTTAATCTACACGTGATCCTCTTTCATTTGATACCCCACTCGGGTATATTTGTAGACGTTTGGTTTTCCATCCCCACTTTGACACCCTATAATTTTTGAACGACTCAACCGATTTTCATTATAATTTCCATTTTGTAACGTGCACGTGATCCTCTTTCATTTGATACCCCACTCGAGTATGTACGTAGACTTTTATTTTTCCATCCCCTCTTTCACCCCCCCTACTTATTAAACTACTGAGCAGATTTTCATGAAACATAGCTAAGAACACTCCCGACATATTCACCTTTCAAACAAAAAAAACAGAATCAAAATCGGTTCATGCGTTAGGGAGCTTTGATGCCACAGACAGACACACACACACACAGACAGACAGACAGACAGACAGACAGACAGACAGACACGTCAAACTTATAACACCCCGTCGTTTTTTCGTCGGGGGTTAAAAATAAGGAAATTACTGGATAGTCGAGTGGTATAAAAAGCTTTGATTATAAAACTGGAGGACATAAGATTAAATGTTACGTCAAAAAATAAAGAAAAATTTTAAGTAAAACAGAACTCTTTAAACATGACCATGCATGGATATAAATTTGAATTTATTAAGTAGGTATTACCTAGAAAATAGGTACTTACTATTAATATTGTTGTAAAAATGTGCCATATTAACCGAACTCGTAGGTGGGCGAGATAAGGACCTAGTTTGGTCACTAACGGACATGATTTGGCTATGTAGAAATATAATGTTATCAAATATAATTTCTATATTATGTTTTAGTTTATTTTTTCGTAAGCATCTAGTATAATAACTATTAACCGATTTTCATCAAAGATAGCTAAGATCACACCAGACTTATTTTCAAAAACACAAAAAAACAGAATCAATATATCGGTTCATCCGATTGGGAGCTTATGTTCCACAGACAAACACACTCACACACTATTCGTAGCAGATTCAACTGCCGATAGTCCAAATTTCAAAACAGTACTAAGCCGTTTTGTGCTTTAATTTTTAAAGTATCAATTACATATTAAAAAACAGAGGGAGGTAATTATAAAATTAATTAAATATTAATTGTCGAATGTCTCATCGCCGTTTATTGCTGTTCCGATCCAATTAGGATAATTCAATTAAACCCAACGCTATGGCCGAGATGGAACCACAGTCAACAGAATGACACCAGCATTCGTCATTTAGCGTCATCTGTTCAGATTTAAGCTGAAGACTTGCGTTGTGACCCTCCCCCCCCCCCCCGGTCGCCACATCAATGCTGAGATATTGGAATGAAACAACTATCAACGGATTTAACTCGCGTATTTTTATTTGCTGACGATTCAGATTCTTTATTTTCCATAATCGTAGCACGACTGAGCTGACAATAGTCTAACGCTTAAGTCTACCTAGTAACTAGATCTTGTTAATATTTATTACTTATTACCTATCTACTGAATAAACTCATTCATTCCTATATATTTTGTATTCTGTAAGTACTATTATATATTAGGCAAGATGACCATTTATCTTCTTGATCCACCGAGTAGATTATTAAGCATTGGACACAATTTTTTCTATCCATCAACAAAAAAATACAAATATATAAGCATTTCCGAAGTTTAGTGCCTCGCTTGGATCACACGGGTCTGTCGGATTTGGCTGAAAATTTGTGGAGAGGTAGCTTAGGACCTGGGGACAAGCGTAACAAACTAAGAATATATCAATACTAGCTTCTACCCGCGACTTCGTCTGCGTGAAACTCCTCCTTTTTTGCAGTCGGTTAAAAAGTAGCCTATGTCCATTCTCAGGCTCCAGACTTTCTTTGTACCAAATTTCATTTAAATCGGTCCAGTAGTTTTAGCGTGAAAGCTTAACAGACAGACAGACAGACAGAGTTACTTTCGCATTTATAATTTTAGTATGTATAATTATCTAAGGTAATTTTCGACACTCGGTACAAGCACAAGGGTATTAAAACCTACAGGTTACTTCTGCGGGGCCCTGCCCTGCATCTCGCTACGCCCATGCATGCACATTGGTATCACCTTACTGATGTTGGATGACTGACTGTGCGGGCGACTCGACCCGTCATTTCTATTACAAATCGGTTCCTTATTTAACGAAGGAGTTGATTGCATTCAGTTCTGAGAGACTTCCCTGAACCGGAGAGGAACTAATTAATGAATAATATGGGAAAATTACCTTCTTAATTGTATTCGCTTAAGTGAACTGACAGAAGTGCTTTAAACACGCTGAATGTATATTACGTGGTTGTCAGGAAATTAGTAGGTATTTTAATAATTTCTGACATCGTAACGGAAATTACTTGCATATTTTATTTTATTTGCTTACGTTCCGAAGACTTTACAGATGTAGGTATACTAATATTATAAAGAGGAAAGGTTTGTTTGTTTGGATGGAATAGGCTCCAAAACGACTGGGCCGATTTGAAAAATTATTTCAGTGTTGGGAAGCTACACTATTCCCGAGTGACATAGGCTATAAAAAAAGAGATCCGTGCGAAGCCGGAGCGAGCAGCTAGTCCAATATAAATTTGTAGCTGACTGATCTGACGATAATTTGACAGCACTTAAAACTTAAAAAATATATATATTTCACAATTGAATTACGACTTAACGCTTAGCTAGAAAGTTCAAATTGTAAACAAATCAAAATCCGCCAAAAATGTCTTTCCTTTGGTAGTATTACTACACAGTGGTTAATAATATGCCTCTAAGTCATATTATTATTATGTATGACTTATAGTCATTACATCAACTTAATAGTAGCAATCAAAAATACAAGATCATGTGACAAACAGCTCCCGAATAGCGGCCCAGTATTGGATTACAACAGTCAAATGCAAATGCGACAATATGGTACAAATGGCTGGTTAGTAAGCACCCGCGCTGCCTACTCGTTACTGCAGCGACACTACCCGAGTGCGGCGCTTCCCCCTGTAATGACCGTGTTAGTGGCTGTGTAAAGCGCTGACAGCACAGTCTAATTCAAACAAGATATTGCACTGCTAACGTTCTTAATATATTTGTATTGTATTGTGCTACACTATATTGTTCATGCAAATATTTTTGTATATCTATACTAATATTATAAAGAAACCTTTCCAGGTTTGCTTGTTTGTTTGGATTGAATAGGCTCCAAAACGGCTGGACCAATTTGAAAAATTCTTTCACTGTTGGGAAGCTACACTATTCCCGAGTGACATAGGCTATAAAAAAAGGGATCCGTGCGAAGCCGGGGCGGACAGCTAGTTATTATATAAAATCCCTTGTAGTTTATTACATTTTTCAGGTTAATTTATGTATTCGCTATAGTTATCTAAACTCGCGTATTTTATAATTTCTAATGCTTCCGTGGTTATTAGGTACTCATTGGAATGAAACAACTAAACCGAATGTAACTCGCATCGGTAGTTTATTAAATTTACTGACGTTTCGAAAACTTTACAGTGCTGACTATAGTGTAACGCTAAATTTAACTATATTTGCTAACACGACTGAGCTGACAATAGTCTAGCGCTAAAGCTTAGTCGTGCTACGATTATGGAAACTGTAAAGAATCCGAAACGTCAGCAAATAAAATAAAATAAAAATACGCGAGTTAAATCCGTTAATAGTTGTTTCATTTCAATGTGTAATAACCGCGAAGGCATCAGAAATTATTATATTTGCTAACGTTTCAAATCGTGGGAACTGTAAAGTTTACCCGAGTTAAATCCGTCACAATTGTTTCATTCCATTGATTTAACTCTTGATACGACTACTCATTAAACCACTGATCTAAACAATAACAAACCCAAACAAACCTAAACATTACTCGCTTTGTTTTGATGATAAAAGTGAGGTAGCTGCCATGGTCGGTGGCACACAGCCAACGTACATTCCGCGTCGTCTAGACTGTTACCGCCAGACTAACAGAAAATAAACCATTCTGTATCACCGATGCGTTCAAGGACTATTATTCTATATCTGATCTCGGTCAGTGAGGTCGAATCATTGGATCATCGCTTACGTCACTTCTTCAATCTGTACACGGCTTTATCGTTTTGTTCTTGAATAATTTCTGTCTATCTGCGTCTACGCACGAGCTGCTTAAGAGTCTCCTTTCAGGAGTCTCGCCACCCGTTTGGTTTTGCAGTGAAGGCCCATTAGCTGGCCAACTGCGATCAGTATTCAGTTCGAAAAAAAAAAAAAAATCTGCGTCTACGCACGAGTAGTTTATACAGCAAGGGCGTGCATTCCATATAGGCACAGTGTCAGTAATCTATGAAGTGCCTTCCCTGGCGCCATACTTACACTCTCCCCACTGCACGCGCCTGTAAATTTACACTATCGTTATAAATATAGCCTATGTCTTTTTTAAATATTGAGCAGAAGTTGTATTTCCGTTTTTTGTTATTAATAATGAAACAATGATATAAGCTATAAAAAAATCTATGTCAAATCTATCTACACTAATATTATAAATGCGAAAGTAACTGTAAAGTCTCTCTGTCTCGTTTTCACGCAAAAACTACTGAACCTTTAAATTAAATTTGGTACACAGATAGTCTTGAGCCTGAGAAAGGACATAGGCTACTTTAATTTGCGAAAAAGGGCTCAAAAAGGGGGATGACATTTTGTATGAAATTCCACGGGAACGAAGTCGCGGGCAAAAGCTGATACGTACATAATACCTACATGGCAAACATCCATCTAAGATAGGCAGTTGAAATTTTCAGGGCTGTTACCACTATAACAAACGTAAGTATGTAATATGTAATACTAAAAAACAGTATAAAATAAATAATCAAGGCTTCCATACAGTGAAAGTGATTTTATTGTAGTTTTTATCATAAATATTGTTACTAACGCGCGGAATCCTTCGTGTGCGAGTCCGACTCGCACTTGCCGATTTTGTTTGGTATTTTTTAAGTATGGCGGCCATCAGCCATATTTGTATTTCAGTTAAAGTTGGTACACTGCATGAAGTAAACGATGAACAAAGTTAAAAATGCATTTTTTTCTATGTAAGAATGCAGAAAATTGAAGTTGCTTGAGCTAAGTACTTTTTTCTTTTTTTTCCAACGACCAGCGGCGTTGTAGTCTCTGGAGTAATTAAAAATAAGCAAATATTGAGTAGCGCTTTTATTCGTAAAAGTTTTAAATATTTAACCTGCACCATCATCGTTTTGCTTTGGAGCAGCCCGAACTATATACAAAGATATGTTAGCAGTTCGGGACAGCCTTTGTATTTATCATCAAGTCACGTGATTTATACAATTTTAAAAAATATCACTGTACTTACATAATAAGCACCCGTTTCTTTATGGAAAATTATAAATGCGATAGTAACTCTGTCTATCTGTTAATTTTCACGTTAAAGTTGCCACGGATTTAAACTAGTCAGAGTAACAACATTAATTTGGCTGAAAATTGGTGGTAACGTAGCTTAGAACCAGGAGACAGACAAAAAATACTTTTTCAGTCCTCCGGCCGGAAAGCGCCAACTTTGTGGCCGCTGCGCTCAATGAAATTGCCGCTTTCTGGCTTCGTCGAACAGAAAAATAGTATACTGACCGAGGCCAGTAAAATAAAAAAGCCTCAGATCACATTTTTGTCAACCTCGGCTTCGCCTCGGACGACAATTACATGTGATCTGAGACATTTTATATTTTACTGGCCTTGGTGCGTAATGTACTATTTAACCCATTTCTGTGGAATAAAATTACATGTTTTTTTTATACCTTTGATACCTGCTACCTGTAAAATGAGCCTGCTTTCAGGTTAGAGAGTATCCTACTCTTTCTACTTTATTTTATACTAGCTGTCCGCCTTTATTTAGCGCGTATCCGCGTTTATAGCCTATGTCACTCGGGAATAGTGTAGCTTCGCAACAGTGAAAGAATTTTTGAAATCAGTCCAGCCGTTCTGGAGCCTATTCAATCCAAACAAACAAACAAACCTTTCCTCTTTATAATATTAGTATAGACTACCTATCTTTAAAATTTACTCTTTTCTAAAATTTCGCAGGGGTGACTGAGATCTCACTCTAATACATAGAATCGGTTCTACAAAAGGACATCTACTAAGGATCAAAGCAATAAAGGAAGTGCAATATATTAAGAACTTAGTCTGTGGTATTATCACCACAGATTGAATCTTACCCACTTAAGGCTCCTCCACACGATCTCTAAATCTCAATCTGCGGTTGTAAATCCCGGCTCGGAGATAAAGTACGGACGTGTGTCGCACCCTAATATTGTACACTAGTAACTTTATGTTGGCAGTATGCTTTTGTCTTGGCCGCCATCTTGGGCCAGGTGATGACGTTATATTTTTTACGGCTGCATTCAAAATTTATATTTCTAGTTTATAGTGTTAAGATGTTCCGTGCAATTTTGCTAAAAGGTGCATATTATATTAAAATTACTTATTATAATGTATGTAAGAATGTGGTAGTGTCGTAGATTTATAATTGTTTACATTTTATACCTACTTTCTAGTGTAATTGTACAGAAATTCTTGTAGTCCTTAAGAATTATAAGGTACCTAATTGTAGCAATAATTAGGTAATATGTGATTACAATATTACTCGTATAATAGGTAGGTACCTACTTATAAAATGAAATTATCTATATCTATATCTATGACTAAATATGGACAATTCACACCAATTGATCTAGTCCCAAACTAAGCAAAGCTTGTACTATAAGTACTAGACAACTGATAACCATAAATACCTACAAGACGACCAAGACTCAGGTAAAAGCTCGTGCTCATCTCACTGACATCTGCCCCTAGCAGGATTTGAACCTGTTTCGTAGCCAGGAACTTAAACCAATAGACCAAAAGGCCATCAAGTTTGTAAAATCAACATTTTTCGTCCCAATCTCGTAAAAATCGTGCTTTCAACAGATCGCGGTATCAACACTTACTAAAACTACTTTTCTACTTTCGAATAGTTTTTGCTAGTTAGAAGAGCTCAAATAGATTCAGTTCCCGAAGTCTTGAAACCTTTGTGGAAGATAAAGTTGTAAGAAAGTGGTGAGTGTCGCCTTTCCACAGCACTAGGCTGCGCAGTATGGACTACTACAATTCTAATGAGGGTAGCATAAGTGATGTGTGCGTAATTGGGGGCCTAGACAAGGTGCCAACGTTCAACGTTAACGTTAAACAAAACGACCAAAATGTATGGGATTTGACTTTCGGGAACGTTTGTGACGTACGTGACTGTCGTTCGCGGATGTCAAATCCCTTACATTTTGATCGTTTGGCACCTGTCTAGGCCCCTAGGTAGATCAAGTGTCAACAGGCATAAAACGAAAGAGCAAGTCGGAATCGCGCAGAGTTTCGTATACCATTACTTATAAAGAATCATGTTCATGAACCCTTTAATTGTTTTTTTGTTTGGTATTTGTTGGTAAACGGCAACAGAAATACATCTGTCAAAATTTCAACTGGCTTACTCTTATGGTTCATGAGATAAATCTTGGTGACAGACAGACTGACGTCCCATTTTACCCCATGGTACGGAACTCTAAACATGGAGTTTTAGTAACTAGGATAATAGTGTAATAATCTATAACAAGATTATTTTAAAGTAAGTGCGTAACCGCTTATAGATAAACCTAGTTGGGTGTTCAATTAGGTTTGTTACTACCATTAAGTATTGTAACAGTACTTTTATTTATATGTACACCTCTTGCTATTATACTGGTATATAACCTTACTGTGGCGTAACTAAACTTATGTGGCCACTTGCGGCGACAGTTTAGGCCAACTACAAACTTTTTAATGCAATCAATGTCGATAAAGCAGATAGATCTGTTGCAACTTCTGAGCCAAGAATAGTCAATGGAATACCATCTGGCGGGCTAACTCGAGATCTGTCAATGATGGCTACCGCGTGACTTTAGTGCTAGAGCGCGTCGTGTAGTATGAGGTCCAGCTGTCATGTTTCCACCAATCACAGGCCAGTAGCTTGTCTCTGATTGGTGGAACGTGACAGCTGGACCTCATTCTACATGACTCGCATCTAGCGGATTCTAGCGGATTAAAGACACGCGGCTGTCATTTCACTTTTTTTAGAATTTTAGTTGATTTTAGGTACTTATTCTAGTAACTTATTTATTATCTTAAACATTACGCAACGATGAAAGAAGAAAATAAATATGATTTGAAATGATGAATAAGTAGACAAGTTATATTATTAAAACACCGTACAAATGAAAAGAAAACAGATTGCTATCCAAATACATAATATATAAGTTCTACTATTTCAAAGGCTATTTGCTGACTTGATTATGGACTGTATATTTAAATCACTTAAAGTGTATTTTGGCTCGTCGAGATAATAAAGCAAAGTCGGACTTGTTAGCAGATTAAAGAAGTAAGAGAAATGTAAGTTTTCTTGACGTAAATAAATCACTGAGTTCACTTTGAGCTTCAGCATTCACTTTGAGGATGTTCGTAAGTCGCCGATATATTTAACACTTGTATTTGAAATAGACGGGTGTTTTAAAACCGAACCAAGCCTAGAAAAGCCAATCGATAATAGCAATTGACAGAAACGAATGCAAAATTTGCGCACGTTAGTTTCATACAATTTAGCATTCATGCGATTATTACGCATTGGAATGAAACTACTATAACGGTTGTGTTTATACTGTCGCTTCGAACACTTTCTAGATGTCATATTCGTAGCCAACTGAATTTACAAAGAAAAATGAATTTATTTTGTTACCTACAAGTAATTTTAGATATTCTGGATCACAATCAAAGCGATTTTATGCAAAGTACCTTATTTTAGAAATTACTAATTTATACTACTATTAAATTATAAAGTATTTATGTATAACTCTATACATAAATTAACTATAATCGATCAATAAGAACTACTTATTAAGTAGTTATTTTTTAATATGTATTGACAAATATCGATAAACTGTACATTTAGTGCATTCTAATTTAGGTATATATATATTTATATTATGTATTTTTTTATTCGCAGGTAACAGGATAGATAAACCTAATTGACGACCGGTTGGACTGACAGGTTGCGGGTTCGAATCCTACTAGCGACTGAAGTCAGCGAACACGAGTATCCATACGTGAGTCCTGGACATGATATTTATACTTATAAATATATGTTTATTCGTTCTCTACTATCCAAAAGTAGTCCAAAGATGTGTTGTATTTAATTATGTTTTAATTTATTTAATCCTTCACATCCCGAATATTAATTAGTTATGTTTCAATCCGGTTTGCTAAACCACAATTAGCTTGGGGCATGCTTCAGTTAGGAACGTAATATTTTAAGAATAGTATGTTACTTTGGAATTAAACAACTGAAACGAATTTAAATATATTAATTGCTGACGTTTTAAAATATTTTCAAAACCCATTTTCGTAGCCGACTGAGCAGTCAAAATGGGTTTATAATAAATATTGACGCGATGACGATAGTAAAACACAAAAAAAGATGCCAGCGAATTGAGAAACTTCTCCTTTTTTTGAAGTCGGTTAAAAAGTATTAAACTACTTCTTTACGTCACACAAAAAAATGTCAGTAGGCAAAATGTTATCATTTACAAAATATAAAAGGCCAAGTTACCAGCCCGTTCTTTTTTTAATTAAGTAACTTAAATTTTCAAACGGTTACAAAGTTTAATTTCAATTTGACAAATATTAATGCATTTCTAAAGCTAATACTTACATAGTATTTCCTTCTCCAAGCCGAGAAGCTTCTAGCACTTTGTTTTTTGTACAAAATGCACTTCTGCCCGCATTTTACGATTTCCTGAAACTGCACTACAACTTGTGTTAAACTGCACTACAACTTGTATTAAACTTGGCAAGTTTTTGTATAAACGAGAATACAGGATTTACCGGGGGCATGTTGAGAAATAAATCTACTTTGTCTGTTTGTATCATTCACGGAAATTTTGAATACACTTTGTTGCGGACTTGTTTTTGTAAATAGGTATTTATCATAGTTTCTGGTTTTTTTATTACCATTTATTATTCTAAATATTTATTTCGTTCGAAATTCGATCGATATCTACAACTATGATTTAATACCATTAATTTAAATTATAATGTTATTTATATCCAGACAATAGTTAAAAAAACCGACACCCCACTATCAAATTATCACATAGTCAAATAGCCTAAGTAAGTACGACTAAGTGATGTCAAATCCCATACATTTGACATCCGCGAACGACTGTCACGTACGTTACAAACGTTCGCGGATGTCAAATCCCATATATTTTGGTAGTTTCGTTTAACTTTAACGTTGAACGTTGGCACCTTGTCTACGCCCTAAGGGGCAACAAAGATAGGTACACGTTGTAAAACAAATTATAATACAAGTGTAGTGCGAGGTTGCCGGAACGAATTACTAGTAGGTATCAAATGTTACCTTTTTCGCTTAAATGCTTAACTTTGACACTTCTATTTTTTAGTAACATTGGAGTACCCAACAAGCCACAAGTTTGAGCGTTAACTTGCTTTCCCCATAACACTGTGGCAGACGTATTAAATTTAATGAATACAGTTTGTAGTTTGCACAGACGTAGCTAAAGACATTTATAACGGCGCAGTTTGACAACTTTCCACTAAAAGTTTGATATGAAATAATGTTTTGAAATATTTGTGTTTACAAGTCTGAATAAACTATACAGTTTAGTCTGTGTTTGAGTTTAAGTAATGATATTTCAACTTTGGTTTAGGATTCAAGGATTCTCTAGTCTCGGCTGGATTCATAAAATACATAGGTACCTACTAACTGTATAGTTTCAATTTATTTATAAAGCACATATAATTCACATATATATTAGTAACTAGCGGTTCGCCCCGGCTTCGAACGGATCCCTATTTTTTTTCAAAATATTCTATAGCCTATGTTACTCAGGGTGAACGTAGCTTCCCAACAGTGAAAGAATTATTAAAATCGGTCCAGTATTTTTCGAGCCTATTCATTACAAACATACAAAAATAGATACAAATCTTTCCTCTTTATAATATTAGTATAGATTTATAAAGCACATATAATTCACATATATATTAGTAACTAGCGGTTCGCCCCGGCTTCGAACGGATCCCTATTTTTTTTCAAAATATTCTATAGCCTATGTTACTCAGGGTGAACGTAGCTTCCCAACAGTGAAAGAATTATTAAAATCGGTCCAGTATTTTTCGAGCCTATTCATTACAAACATACAAAAATAGATACAAATCTTTCCTCTTTATAATATTAGTATAGATATAACACACACCAACTAGCATAGTATCAGAAAGTAAATGCATCTGATCAGGCGCGTGCAGTGGGGGTGCACATGTACTGCGCCAGGGTAGGCATTCTATACATTTATCACATTATGCCTGTATGGAATGCACGCCTTTGCATCTGCATTACAATTTTTGAGTGCATAGCATTTATAGAAAGAAATAAGAATCCAGTACAATCCATCTATTCTTTGAAGTTACGTGCGGCACCGTGCTTCCAATTATACCATAATGATAATCACTGAGTCGACGAAATTTTCTACTAAATATATTCTGTTTTTGTACTTTTTTGTTTACAATCAAAATGTCGCTTCAGCGCCATCTGTGTGTAGTGCTTCGCAGCACTTACCACATTTACTTCCTTTTCACTTGACAGCCGGATCCAAGTCAAACCACTAAATGTAAAAGGTAACAAGATTGAATAGAGTAAGGAAAAAATGTGGTGTGTTGAATAAAATTGGACTCTATTATATAAGCGATACGACCTGTATCGAGTCACCTGTTCGTACATAATCTTATTTATACCATTTCGCATTCATATTTGTTGGCGTGTAGCGTACTCGGAAATAGATTTGTATGAAAATTACAATGTAACTTTCTTATTCAAGCGAAAAATCGACCTCAATGTGATAGATTGAAACAAGTAGGAAGTAGTTTAAGTAGCTCGGTAGATAGTATTGTCTACACTCTTAGACGTGCCAACGTCACTACCCCCACGGGGGGTCCTCGGGTCGGTCAGGGCTAAAAACCCTAAACTCAACCTAAAGGCTTGGAAGCCTCCTCTCTGGAGGCTCGCCACCCGGTTTTGCAGTAAAGGCCCATTAGCTGGCCAACTGCGTTTCACCATTCAGTTCGAAAAAAATCCAACGTCACAACGCAAAGTAGTTCTATAAAAATATAAGTCTGGAATTACCTACTTAGTATCTTTCTTATAACGGTATGATAGTAAACGTCTTCCTCGAGTAATTAAGTTATAGCTAATTAACATGCTAATAAGTTAATAATATATAACTGCACCCAAATCCTTTAACAAGGAAAAATAAGGAGTCTTGAGAATACTCTAAGTACTGATGCTTATTGGGCTTCTAGAAATATCCTACAGACGTCGAAAAAAGGTCACCAAAATCATGATTTGTTATCATTTTCCTACTTAAAGTGGTTTCCAGGAAGGTTTATGCGGTTGGCTTTTCGCCAAATGGGTACTTAAAGTCTGACCATCTAGGATCTAAGATTGTATGTAGTTAGTGGAAGAGATAGCAGGAAATCAATGATGCATTGAGTTCTCTACTTGTTTCGTAATATAAGTTATTTGTTATATTTCTAAAAGGTAAAAATAGAATCAAATGCAGCCTCAAAAGGTTAAGTTATTAAACAAATTATCTTCTCTATTAGTTTTTATGAGCTGTAACAATGTTTTAGAAAAGTGGCAAATAGCTTATTCGCATAAATTTGAACATTGAAAATAGTTAACTTTTAATCTATGTAAGAAATAAATAGCTGTCAGTTTGTTTCGAAAGCTGGAGAACAGCTAGACCGATTTAGTTTTATAAACCATTATGTCATATAAATTTACTTTTAAAATCCAGGGAAAGTTCTGAGGGTGAGGAAAAAAAACAAAAGAAAAAAAATCCCTAAGAAAAGCGGAACGAAATTCGCTTGGTTTGCTATAAATAAATTAATATCTTAGGACAAATAATTTCTGATGCCTTCGCGGTTATTACACATTGGAATGAAACAACTATTAACGGATTTAACTCGCGTATTTTTATTTTATTTGCTGACGTTTCGGATTCTTTACAGTTTCCATAATCGTAGCATGACTGAGCTGACAAAAGTCTAACGCTAAAGTGATTTATACAGTTATGCAAACTACCTTATATTTAAATTACAAATTTTGAAAAACTACCCTATTCTGAATTATGAAATACTATTGTTACATTTTACGCAAAAAATTTTACTTTTATACATTACAATTAAAACCTAATAGGGGGCGTTACTAGCGCTTCGGAAAGACCATCATTACTGAGAAGAAACGCCGCAAGAAACTCAGTAGAAAGTCATTTTTTAGGACACTTCTATATTTACAATTAAAAAATATTATGACATTAAAATTAAAATTATACAAAACCAAAAAATTCAAAAAATTCAATTAAATTAAAAATGAAAACTAAGTCTATGCAGTCTTCTGTCCGCTTAGGATTTGATGAGGTGGACTACTGGATCCCAAGCTGCTGGAACGGAGAAACCATCTTCCCTATTGAAATTCGGGTGTTTTTGAATTTCAATTGCCTCGCAAAACATCCTAGGTAAGTAACGGACTTCCTTCGCAAGGACCTGGGCTTTATCAAATTGGATAGAGTGGTTGGGTTTATCCATGACATGTTCACAGACTGCAGACTTCCGGAAAGCAGGCGGTGTTTCACATCAGCTATGTGTTCCTTCACCACGAGTAGCAATACTTCTCTTTGTTTGCCCTATATAAGAGAGACCACAATCACAGTCCAGCTTGTATGCTCCTGCATCTTGTAGGGGATGTTACATTTTACTGGTCTCAAAGTTGAGAAATCTTCTTCAGCGGTTTAAAGTATGTTTTGATGGAAACACGCTTCAAGATCTTCTCAATCTTGTCTGTAACTCCTCTCACAAATGGCAATACGGCAGGCCTCCGCTCAACTGTAATTGCTTTTTCATGACGTCTGCGACGTTGGCGTGGTATCTCCAGCTTGTTGGCCTGTAGTACTTCTCTAACATGCTGGAGCTCCACAGCCAGGTGTTCATTGTCACAGATGCCACGTGCTCTCTGAAACAAAGATTTGCCCACGGTAGCTAAGCTGAGATGGATGGTGGTGTGAATCACCGTTAAGGTACCTATCTGTATGAGTTTTCTTTCGATACACTGTATGACCTAGGTGGTTATTGGGTTTTCTTTTCAATAAAACATCTAAGAAAGCTAAGGTATTATTATGTTCTAACTCCATTGTGAATTGTATTTTGCTATTAATGGAATTAAGATGGTTCAGAAAAACAGAAACACTATCTTTAGGAAGAATGGTGAAAGTATCATCTACGTACCGTTTAAACATCTTCGGCACAGCCGGGGCCACAGGTAAGCGCGCTCCTCGAAGTCCTCCATGAATATATCGGCGACTACGGGAGAGACAGGTGATCCCATTGCTATACCGTCGATTTGCATGTAGAACTCTCCATTCCACAAAAGATAGCCTGATGTTAAGCAGTGTTCTAATAATTCTGCATATTCTAATGACAAGTTATGTTCCCTTAACTTCCTTTGAACAATTTCAATGCAGTCTCTGACGGGTATGCTTGTAAAAAGCGACTGAACATCAAAACTGACCATAGTTTCATTATTAGTGAGATGTAGGTCTTTAATCTCACTAACAAAATGGTAAGAATCCCGTACATATGCTTGTGTGTTTCCTCTAAGCGGAGCTAGCACTTTCGCCACATGTTGAGCCAGTCGGTAAGTTGGTGTATCGATCTGACAAACAATTGGTCGTAGTGGAACATCGGTCTTGTGTACCTTCGGTAAACCATACATTCTAGGTGGTTTAGGACAAGAAGGAATTAACATTTTCACGTCAAGCTTCAATTTCTCGGAATATTTAGACACTAAGTTTGAAGTGGCCTTTAGTATTTTCGCGGTAGGGTCTTTATTTACCTTTCGATAAGTGTTTGTATCGGACAACAAAGTAGTGATTTTTTCATTGTAGCTTGACGCGTCCATAACCACGGTCGCATTTCCCTTGTCTGCACGGAGGACGACAATATCCGGATCTTCTCGCAAGTTCTTCAGTGCGATCTGTTCAGCACGAGAAATATTCGATTTTGGTAGCTTGTTCCGACGCAAGACTGACGATATATCTTGACGTATAGCCTCCGAATCTTGTTTCTTGATGCTGTTTTTTACCAGACAATCCTCAACGCTGCAGATTATTTCTTCGAAAGGAATACGACGCGGAGTCACAGCAAAATTCAATCCCTTGCTTAAAACTGCACTAGTAGGTTTATCTAAACTCTTTGTTGATAAATTGACAACCGATTTGACGTTTGACGTTTCGGTTGGTTGCGTTCCGTTTCTGCTACGTTTTGTTCTAAGTTTATTTAATTTATCAATTAATGCGTTTTGTATTGTTGAAATTTGAACGCTGATCGTTTATTGATAATATTTAAACATCCAACAAAATCTGTACAGTTTAGATTTACCTTAAGATGTTCGGTTAATTCTTCTATTTGACCGTTGAATTGATGTATAGCGAATCTTTTGTTCTGTAGTAGTTTGCATAACAGTTTTTACTGGCTTGTTGGAGAATGCGATCACTACCAAAAATATCATTTTTCGGTGTTATCTTCACGCACGTAGAATAAGATTTTCGTTACGGCAAATCTTGAGAAATTTGAGCATTTACCGCACGTCCTTGCTTGATCTTGATTGACTCCAACCGCCGAATTGTATTGGCAATGTCTGCAGTCCGTACTGGTTAAGTCATAATAATTTGTGATGCCTTTGTAGTTATTACATTGGAATGAAACAACTATTACTGAATGGATTTAACTTGGGTATGTTTATTTTATTTGCTGACGTTTCGGATTCTTCACAGTTTCCATAATCGTAGCACGACTGAGCTGACAATAGTCTAACGCTAAAGTGATTTATACAGTTATGCAAACTACCTTATATTTAAATTACAAATTTTGAAAAACTACCCTATTCTGAATTATGAAATACTATTGTTACATTTACGCAAAAAATTTTACTTTTATACATTACAATTAAAACCTAATAGGGGCGTTACTAGCGCTTCCGGAAAGACCATCATTACTGAGAAGAAACGCCGCAATAAACTCAGTAGAAAGTCATTTTTAGGACACTTCTATATTTACAATTAAAAAATATTATGACATTAAAATTAAAATTATACAAAACCAAAAAATTCAAAAAATTCAATTAAATTAAAAATGAAAAATAAGTCTATGCAGTCTTCTGTCCGCTTAGGATTTGATGAGGTGGACTACTGGATCCCAAGCTGCTGGAACGGAGAAACCATCTTCCCTATTGAAATTCGGGTGTTTTTGAATTTCAATTGCCTCGCGAAGCATCCTAGGTAAGTAACGGACTTCCTTCGCAAGGACCTGGGCTTTATCAAATTGGATAGAGTGGTTGGGTTTATCCATGACATGTTCACAGACTGCAGACTTCCGGAAACGGCGGTGTTTCACATCAGCTATGTGTTCCTTCACACGAGTAGCAATACTTCTCTTTGTTTGCCCTATATAAGAGAGACCACAATCACAGTCCACCTCATCAAATCCTAAGCGGACAGAAGACTGCATAGACTTAGTTTTCATTTTTAATTTAATTGAATTTTTTGAATTTTTTGGTTTTGTATAATTTTAATTTTAATGTCATAATATTTTTTAATTGTAAATATAGAAGTGTCCTAAAAAATGACTTTCTACTGAGTTTCTTGCGGCGTTTCTTCTCAGTAATGATGGTCTTTCCGAAGCGCTAGTAACGCCCCCTATTAGGTTTTAATTGTAATGTATAAAAGTAAAATTTTTTGCGTAAAATGTAACAATAGTATTTCATAATTCAGAATAGGGTAGTTTTTCAAAATTTGTAATTTAAATATAAGGTAGTTTGCATAACTGTATAAATCACTTTAGCGTTAGACTTTTGTCAGCTCAGTCATGCTACGATTATGGAAACTGTAAAGAATCCGAAACGTCAGCAAATAAAATAAAAATACGCGAGTTAAATCCGTTAATAGTTGTTTCATTCCAATGTGTAATAACCGCGAAGGCATCAGAAATTATTATGTTAACCAGTACGGACTGGACATTGCCAATACAATTCGGCGGTTGGAGTCAATCAAGATCAAGCAAGGACGTGCGGTAAATGCTCTCAAATTTCTCAAGATTTGCCGTAACGAAAATCTTATTCCTACGTGCGTGAAGATAACACCGAAAAATGATATTTTTGGTAGTGATCGCATTCTCCAACAAGCCAGTAAAAAACTGTTATGCAAACTACTACAGAACAAAAGATTCGCTATACATCAATTCAACGGTCAAATAGAAGAATTAACCGAACATCTTAAGGTAAATCTAAACTGTACAGATTTTGTTGGATGTTTAAATATTATCAATAAACGATCAGCGTTCAAATTTCAACAATACAAAAACGCATTAATTGATAAATTAAATAAACTTAGAACAAAACGTAGCAGAAACGGAACGCAACCAACCGAAACGTCAAACGTCAAATCGGTTGTCAATTTATCAACAAAGAGTTTAGATAAACCTACTAGTGCAGTTTTAAGCAAGGGATTGAATTTTGCTGTGACTCCGCGTCGTATTCCTTTCGAAGAAATAATCTGCAGCGTTGAGGATTGTCTGGTAAAAAACAGCATCAAGAAACAAGATTCGGAGGCTATACGTCAAGATATATCGTCAGTCTTGCGTCGGAACAAGCTACCAAAATCGAATATTTCTCGTGCTGAACAGATCGCACTGAAGAACTTGCGAGAAGATCCGGATATTGTCGTCCTCCGTGCAGACAAGGGAAATGCGACCGTGGTTATGGACGCGTCAAGCTACAATGAAAAAATCACTACTTTGTTGTCCGATACAAACACTTATCGAAAGGTAAATAAAGACCCTACCGCGAAAATACTAAAAGGCCACTTCAAACTTAGTGTCTAAATATTCCGAGAAATTGAAGCTTGACGTGAAAATGTTAATTCCTTCTTGTCCTAAACCACCTAGAATGTATGGTTTACCGAAGGTACACAAGACCGATGTTCCACTACGACCAATTGTTTGTCAGATCGATACACCAACTTACCGACTGGCTCAACATGTGGCGAAAGTGCTAGCTCCGCTTAGAGGAAACACACAAGCATATGTACGGGATTCTTACCATTTTGTTAGTGAGATTAAAGACCTACATCTCACTAATAATGAAACTATGGTCAGTTTTGATGTTCAGTCGCTTTTTACAAGCATACCTGTCAGAGACTGCATTGAAATTGTTCAAAGGAAGTTAAGGGAACATAACTTGTCATTAGAATATGCAGAATTATTAGAACATTGCTTGACATCAGGCTATCTTTTGTGGAATGGAGAGTTCTACATGCAAATCGACGGTATAGCAATGGGATCACCTGTCTCTCCCGTAGTCGCCGATATATTCATGGAGGACTTCGAGGAGCGCGCTTTACCTGTGGCCCGGCTGTGCCGAAGATGTTTAAGCGGTACGTAGATGATACTTTCACCATTCTTCCTAAAGATAGTGTTTCTGTTTTTCTGAACCATCTTAATTCCATTAATAGCAAAATACAATTCACAATGGAGTTAGAACATAATAATACCTTAGCTTTCTTAGATGTTTTATTGAAAAGAAAACCCAATAACCACCTAGGTCATACAGTGTATCGAAAGAAAACTCATACAGATAGGTACCTTAACGGTGATTCACACCACCATCCATGTCAGCTAGCTACCGTGGGCAAATCTTTGTTTCAGAGAGCACGTGGCATCTGTGACAATGAACACCTGGCTGTGGAGCTCCAGCATGTTAGAGAAGTACTACAGGCCAACAAGCTGGAGATACCATGCCAACGTCGCAGACGTCATGAAAAAGCAATTACAGTTGAGCGGAGGCCTGCCGTATTGCCATTTGTGAGGAGGAGTTACAGACAAGATTGAGAAGATCTTGAAGCGTGTTTCCATCAAAACATACTTTAAACCGCTGAAGAAGATTTCTCAACTTTTGAGACAGTAAAATGTAACATCCCTTACAAGATGCAGGAGTATACAAGCTGGACTGTGATTGTGGTCTCTCTTATATAGGGCAAACAAAGAGAAGTATTGCTACTCGTGTGAAGGAACACATAGCTGATGTGAAACACCGCCGTTTCCGGAAGTCTGCAGTCTGTGAACATGTCATGGATAAACCCAACCACTCTATCCAATTTGATAAAGCCCAGGTCCTTGCGAAGGAAGTCCGTTACTTACCTAGGATGCTTCGCGAGGCAATTGAAATTCAAAAACACCCGAATTTCAATAGGGAAGATGGTTTCTCCGTTCCAGCAGCTTGGGATCCAGTAGTCCACCTCATCAAATCCTAAGCGGACAGAAGACTGCATAGACTTAGTTTTCATTTTTAATTTATTTGAATTTTTTTGAATTTTTTGGTTTTGTATAATTTTAATTTTAATGTCATAATATTTTTTAATTGTAAATATAGAAGTGTCCTAAAAAATGACTTTCTACTGAGTTTCTTGCGGCGTTTCTTCTCAGTAATGATGGTCTTTCCGAAGCGCTAGTAACGCCCCCTATTAGGTTTTAATTGTAATGTATAAAAGTAAAATTTTTTGCGTAAAATGTAACAATAGTATTTCATAATTCAGAATAGGGTAGTTTTTCAAAATTTGTAATTTAAATATAAGGTAGTTTGCATAACTGTATAAATCACTTTAGCGTTAGACTTTTGTCAGCTCAGTCATGCTACGATTATGGAAACTGTAAAGAATCCGAAACGTCAGCAAATAAAATAAAAATACGCGAGTTAAATCCGTTAATAGTTGTTTCATTCCAATCTTAGGACAATTTACACAAATTGATCTAGAACCAAACTAAGCGAAGCTTATACTATGGGACTAGGCAACGGATAAACATAGATACATAAATACATATAAGGATATCCAAAACTTAGGCACAAAAAATATAAAACGCTTTCAAAGTAGCCGGCTCATAAACAACCGTGTAACTTTTATAAAAAAAGACGTTTTCTAAGTGGTTATCCTCATCCCAACAATGCTCTGGGGGTCAAATCCAAGCAAAGCCTACTCGACAAATCGCAGTAAGGCTATATGGCGAGATCTTACCCACTTTTATGAACATACGTCAAAGGAACGGGTCCCCAAGGGCAGATTGCCGGAATTTTATATTTTATACCTCCAGATAAGCGAGGTAATTTCTCAAGATTATCTGAGATAATACGCACTGTCCTCAGATTATGGATTGGCGTTTTGTTTTGCATTACTTAAATTGCTTTTCCGGTGGGAAACATCCTTTACTAGCTGTGTGTGTGTGTGTTTTAAAACGTTTTGGCGCCTAGAGAAGAGCCAAACGATAATAGCGTTCGAACTTGCATCGATGTATGTCAATTTCATACAATTTTGCGTTCGGTCGCTAACATCGAATGTTACTTGTCGACAACATTAATCTTTTTAGTAAATTATATGCTATAATTTTATTTTTTCTTCAATGGAGCATTTAAATAAAATTAAAGCTTACTTATAGCATCTTATAGTAAATCCGTTTCACCATCGTTCCAGTATTTTATTTCTGTTTTGAAACAGAAATAAAATACTTTATACAAGCACTTTATTTAGTTAAAATTTTACGTTCAGTGATTTATTCCAAATACAGACCGTTAATTGAAATTTCACACAGATTTCAAACAAATACACTATAAAAATGAACAACCCAGCGCTGTCCGTTGCACTCTCATTTAAATTAAAACTAAAGCCTGATATGAAAAACTATTAAATTGTATTGGTCTGTGTGCTCTATGTGTAGAATAAAAGAAGTCAAACATGAAGAGAGGATCATTTATAAAGAACTAGTTGCGCCCCGCAGTTTCATCTGTGCGAAATTTATTTAATTCAATCGAGTTAACAACTAGCCTGTTTTTTTTTCAATACAAAATTTTATGAAAATCAATTAATAAACCAAAATAAACGTACTTTTGAATTCATTTTAAAATTACCAAAATAACTTTTTAAAGTTTGTACGTTAGCAAATAGGCTTTTAACAATTTTATACAGCGTTTAAGTACTGTAAGTACATTTCGTAACTAATCTGAATTATTGAAACCCACCTAAAAGTTTTCAAAGTGTATAGTAGGCATAAACATATCTAATTATTTATTTATTTTTCAAGTCTGATGAGACTAGCTAAATGTTAATTGTTCTTGCTTTTATTTAACAAGCTGGAAAATGGAGCCAAGGCAAATACTAGCTAAATAAATTCTTTTAATTTATTTACACATTAAGTAAAAACCAATAACTTTCACGTATCAAATAATTTAAATATTTATTTATCTGCGCCTACAAATGTCCTCGGTCTAATAGTAGAAAATGCCTTTTGACAATAAGTCCGCCTATTGTACATTAAAATTATTCTTATGCAATAAATAATAACTATTCCTGCTTAACACAAAGGACCCGTTCAATTAACTATCTAAGATGTAAAACAAAATGGCGTCCATTAACTTCAAAATGGCGGCTTCGGAACTCATCGAGTCATCCATCATGGCGCCTGCTGGTGACGTTCCTTGTCCTCGGGAATTAATAGGCTATTTACCATTTGTATGTTTTGTGTTCCGATCTTGATGTTTAAATAAACTAGGCTACCTAGGTCTAAATTTAGGGTTAATCAGATGGATGCTGTGATTTTGATATAGTGTATTGTGATAAAAGTGTGGTAAGTTGATGATTGCGCTTTCCATTGTACTCGATGAGGTATTTGACCTTATTTTAATTGAAGCACTATCTTGACCTATTAGGATTGTAGATTATAACGCGTGCTATGTGCTGTAATATAATTAAGACTCTAGAAAAGAAATTGTCTTGTTTATATTTTATACCGTCAATAATACATGTTAAGAAAAAAACTTTTTTTTTACAAAAATACTAGGTATACAATTGTATAGTTAATATAGATTTAAAAAAATAATCCATCGAATTATAAGTTAGTTGTAAGTTAAACTTTTGTGTCAAAAATAACAAATTCAGAGCAGAAAAGGAAAACAAGCCTTTCTTTATAATTTGAGAGGCTGTTTGAAGGAAACTACCATCGTTATCCTTCACTACTGACCCGACTCGTGACAGATGTCAAATAGTTCTAATAATACATGATTGATTCCTATAAGTACCTCATTATTTTTAAGGGTTTCGGTTTGAAGCTATCCACCGAACTATAAAATATTTTCTCTCATTCCAATACGAACGATTCAAGAGTAAAATAACAAATTCACAAAATTTTACACAAATATTTTTGGCTTTATATACTAGCGGTCCGCCCCGGCTTCGCAGGGATCCCTATTTTTTTTCAAAATATATAATAGCCTATGTCACTCAAGAATAGTGTAGTTACCCAACAGTGAAAGAATTTTTCAAATCGGCCCAGTCGTTTTGGAGTCTATTCAAACCAAACAAACAAAAAATCCTTTCGTCTTTATTATATTAGTATAGATTAGTATAGATATATAAAATCAACATTTGATAAACGTATTTAGAAGCCGTAGTATAAGTAATGTGACACAATACACGACTAATTTGATGTAAACGTTACATTTTATACAGGTAAGTTACAAGAATACTTAAAAATTGTTCAGACTTTATAAAACAGGTCTTAAAGATAATATGGCATAGAGAAAAACAACAATATCGACTTATACGGGTCTGCCGAGAGCTCCCGGATTGAATTCGATGCCCGCGGGCCATTCCAATCGATTATCGGGTCAAATAAAAGTGATAAATATAATACCTCATTATTGGTCTCTCAAGAAAATTGACCGTAATCCCACAAGCAATTTACTAAGTTACAGAAATACCTTCTTATTTCTACCACTCTCACATCGTATAATGAGATCAGTAAACCATTTCTCAAATTGTAGCTATAAAAACACATACCAACGATCTATTAATAGGTACGCTTTTGCACTAGTGAACTTAATTTGAGCTAACATAAAAGCTATTTTTTTAAAATGAATCACCGAATGCTGTGCTTGAAATTTAAATTACCTAGGATGAAATTTCGTGGCTATTAATACCTCGTTGGAACGAAACACTATATAGTGTAACACTATTCATTATACGGATTTGACTCGTGTATTTTACTTTAGCGTTAGTTTTCAAAACGTTACCAAATAAAATAAAATATGCGAGTTTAATTCGTTATAGTGTTTCATTCCAACGTTAATATAAAATGTATATTCTTCACGTTTTAACATAGGTATACCCCTTTTCACTAGGAATCTAGCATTATGGGCAATTATAGGTTATTTTACGGGCGTTTCAACCGCCGTTAGTTCCTAGTTCAGGAAATTGAATGTACGTTTTGATGCGACAATATACTGCGCCCGTAAATGTTGACAGAATTGATAAAGTAAATCTTATAGCAGCATGAATCAACTACATTCTCTATAGTTTTCATTTCAATGTATAATAACCGCGAAGGCATGAAAAATATTGTAACAGTTTATTCATCCAATATTATTATTTAATCTTATTGTTCTTTGTTTTTGTTTTTGACGATCTCAATATGATTACATGTAATTTGACATAATAATAAATGTAATTGTATTGTATGAATTTTGGGAAATAAATAAATCTAATCTAACCTAATCTATTCAGGAGATTAGCAGTTAAAACGTCAGTAAAATCACCATTAAGATACTATTTCCATTATACCGTGCACATCGCGCCGACTCACACGTACACGGCCGGCTAATGAGAAACTAAGCCCAGATCAGAGGCTTTTTGTACAGAAACTATTTACTGAAGCAAGAACTGAAATAATGAACTGTATTCATTATAGTGGTCAATGTGATATATGAATAAAGATATAAATTAGATCACATGAAACCATGTCAGGATTTGAACCTATAATGTTGGGATCGTAGTTAAAAGGTGTATAGGTAAGAATGCAAAGGATAATAATTTAATACTGAAGTTTTGTAAACTTTAACGATTTCTTATGTGCTGACTGCTTAGTCTGCCATGGACGCCAAAATTAATGTAGGTACACTAAATATTATGGTAATGAGTAATAATTGCAAAAGCATCAAAAATGATTAAGGAATATGTGACATATAGTACCTGGTGAAAAAGAGTACTAATTATACCTACTACGTAAATCTACATAAGTCCTTCGCACGTAGTCTTATACTTACGCCTATTTTCACTAAGAATGTTTGACATTTTACACTAGAACTTTAGATTCTAGCGGTCTCTCTAAAGCACTAGTGGTCTCAAATTTGACGCGTCACAGTCTTAAATTATTAATTGCCTATCTGTTTCAACTCGAGGGAATTCGTACATATAATATGTACATTAGGTACATATTATTCTTTGTATTAATTTTACCACAGAGAATACATTGTTCCTAAGTGTTAACAAACTATCTCTCAATGCCAATAGCCAATACTGCAAGTTATTTTCTGCATGATTGCAATACTGTTGGGAACTAATAACTTTGTTAATGGAAACGAAATGCGGAGTGAGTTTATAATTGGGATTTCGTAATTCCTACTCATTAAGGTTTAGGTGGCTTTTCATCCATACTGGCTGATGCCTAGGATATACTGTTCAGTTAGGTAGAAGCAAATTTGAGGTTCAGAGCGACTGTAGATTGGAGACATTATAATGTCTTGTGTTACATATTTGTTATTTTTACATGTTTAAATAATTATAGTAACATGTTTTCTATTACTTGTTAATGCTTAATTATTATAAATATACATACTTATATTATACAAGTCTTAAAAGTATGGTTGACTTTTAAATAAAAGATTTTCTGCTAAGTAATTGAGTTATTGCCTTAGCAATGATGGTCCATGGTTCAATTCCGTTTTTATCGGGTAGGTAGTTACGGTTCATTTACTTATAATTGATTTAATTTTAAATATAATTTGAAATAATGAGTTTTTAAAATATCTCTTGGCTCGTATTATCATTCAAGATTCGACCCTTTCTCTTTCATACTAGAAACATTTATACGAATTCCACAAAATAGCACAATTTTTTATTCCTGAATCCCACGCGGCTGTAATCATCTCCCAATTTGTATAGTACGAGTAGGAGTACGAGTAGGTACGTGGTCTTCAAAGAACCGTTTTCTAAGCACCCCAATATTTTTATTCTCTTAGTTTTTCGACATTTGTTCTGACGTGACTAATAGAGGTTTTATAAGACCCTTCTTACTGTTACTTATCAAAGGGATTTCTCCCTTCCCACCCTTCTTCATTTATATACCTTTATATGTATATAGTTGAGCAATTCCAAAATAATAAGGAATATCAGGTATTAAGTTTACGCTTAAATGTTCTTTTGGCGCTAGTCCTTGTTCTACCAAATCACTATTCTAGAGAATACAACCAAGTATTGTTTTAAACTGAGCTAAGAGCTTACCTTCCTTTCATAAATTATTAAGAAGTGGTGCATAAGTAAAAGAGGTGCACTACTCTCTGTTTAAAATAAAACGTGCTATTCAAAAGGTTGAATCTTTAAGAAAGGACTATTTTAGACTCATTTCAGGACTTCTGATAAAAAAAAAAAACTGTGGCATGTACTAGCCTTTAAAAATATTAGCGATCCGCCCCGGCTTTGACGGGTGCTTTAAACCTTCCCCTTGAATCTAATACTAATCTAATACTTTAAAAGATTTAAACATATATAGGGACGGACAGACAGCGACTTTGTTTTATACTTACTATGTATTAATTCAAAGTTTTACTCTGTGGATTTAGTTCTTACTGAAACAAAAACGACGATATCCGCAAAATTTTACTGAGAACGTTTAAGTTATTAATGTGTACTTGTATAATTTAATGATATAATTAAGCATTAAACAAAGCTAGTTAAAACTTTCACTTACCTGTATTATGTAAGGTATACTTTGGGAATAAATAAGCTCCTAAATTTCATGCCAAAGTTTCAAAGCCGAAACAAAAAAGTTTTACCTAAATAAAATGCCCGCAGAATTAAATACTTTCTTTACAGCAAAGTTAAAAATAAATCAACCCTTCTCAATAACGCAGACAAAGTTGATTGTTATTTGTTCACAAAGCGACCACAAATCGGGCCTGGAGGGGAATAAAGTAATTAAATGTTTTAAATAGACACAGGAAAAGAATTATTTCGTGTGACCACTTTTGTTATCACATTCTTACTAAAATCGTATTCAAAAAGTATTAGTTTAATATAAATTTTCATTTGGAATGACTTTAGCGTTAGACTATTGTTAGCTCAGTCGTGCTACGATTATGGAAACTGTAAAGGTTCTGAAACGTCGGCCAATAAAATAAAATACGCGAGTTAAATTCGTTCATAGTTGTTTCATTCCAACACTGTTTATGTACTTTTGGATTTAATAACAGCACATTTAATAAACGCTGTCGTGCGGCTTTAAGACAATATTACGCACTACGTTTGTGACCATTATTTTAATAATGTTTGTTGTTAGACCACGTATATCCGATACTTAGTGAAGTATGATGTTTTAGAACCCTTACGTAATGAGTATGATTCGCGCTTGGTCGACTTTTTTTTTAAAAACCGACTCATTTTAATGAACTCTTTACATCTCGTTAGCTCGGCGACTATGACGACGCAATTAAAAAAAACTAAATGAGTAAGTACGAGTAGGTATTATAATTCTTTTTCACCTTTTTAACACTTAATAAAAACTGCCTATTTTATATTTGTAAAGACGGCGTAGAGAAAAATATCCTTCAATGAATTAAAATTCTCCGAGCGTACTCGGGAGGGTCGGCGAATGAATATTTTTATGTCGTTTTTTGTATGCGAATCCAGTGGCGACCTTAATTTTAGATTCTGAAGAATTTGTGTGAAAATATCGGACCAATTTCGAGAAGCCTCTTGAGTGGTTTGAATTATAATTGTGTATGGTAAGAAGAATTTTCATATTTTTAGAATGTCATTGACATTTTATAAATTCGTGTAGGCATCATTCCTTCTGGTAATATAATTATTTTTAGCTCGTATCTGTATTTATTTAATAAGGTTTGATTACCGATCAATTTATAATTATTTTTTCTTTTCCTGCTGCAATAAGATGGCGTATTGAAATCAAATTATCATCTCAGTTGGTCTCTAACAGTGCCTGTGAATGAAACAAACATAAATTGTTGTTGCAATTGTTCTATCTCCGATTTATGGTATCATTAAAGTTATTAAAGATCAAATTCAAACCTTTATAATAGTTTCAATCCAATACTTAGGTTAAGTATCTAATTTTAATTCCAAAAATCATACCTTAACGGGTAAAAGTTTATAATAATATGGGAATTGAATATACATTGTCTTAAATAAACAGCTTTCTAAACGACTATGTTACATAAATTATGTTACTTGAACATGACCAGCTAAAATATTTAACATAACATTTCATCAAAATATTTAACCAAAATAATGAGACACGATAACAAAAGCAATAGGAATTGTTTTGAATTTCAAATACCAGAGTATTTCGGTCCACAACTGTTTTAGTTGCAACAATAATGTTCTTATTATTATGTATTTAACCAGGTAATGGACACATTCTATTCAAGCTAGATAAAGGCTGTATTTAAGGGTATTCAACCTTTGTACAACTTGGGTGGTTTCTACTATTCAAATGTTTCAACATAGTTGACATGTTAGATAAGTATGACAATGACATATAACATACACCTACCTACCTGTTGCGTACTTAAACAAAACGACCAAAATATATGGGTTTTGATATCCGTGAACGTTTGTTTGTACGTGACAGTCGTTCGCGGATGTCAAATCCCATATATTTTGGTCGTTTCGTTTAACGTTAACGTTGAACGTTGGCACCTTGGGCCCTAGACAAGTGCCCAACGTTCAACGTTAACGTTAAACGTTAGCACCATAATGCATGAGGTTTGACATCCGCGAACGACTGTCACGTACGTCACAAACGTTCGCGGATATCAAAACCCATACATTTTGATCGTTTCGTTTAACGTTAACGTTGAACGTTGGCACCTTGGGCCCTAGACAAGTGCCCAACGTTCAACGTTAACGTTAAACGTTAGCACCATAATGTATGAGATTTGATATCCGCGAACGACTGTGAGGTACGTCACAAACGTTCGCGGATGTCAAATCCCATACATTTTGATCGTTTCGTTTAACGTTAACGTTGGCACCTTGTCTAGGCCCCCTTGTCTACGCCCCAAGGGCCAAGACTTCTGAAAAAGTTCTAGCTACTCGACAGTCAATTATTTCATCCATTATCCTTTTTCCAGTCAGAGTATGTTTCATTAAACAAACCAGACTGGGCAGTGTCTAATCACGCGGAATGAAGTTTGTTTTTCCGATCCAATTAAAATAACATTTATTCAGGATTGAAATGAATTGGAAACAATACAACAATACGGGCTCGTATACCATTGTTTTGTAATTAGTTATTTCAGTCAATTCACAGGCTATTGAAAGGATTTTTTACGTAAATCTATCTTTGATTTTGTGAATCATATCACAGAATTGAAGATTTATTACCCAACGGATTCAGGTTCATTATCGTCGTTCACTTTTGCTATTATTAAATGTACAACATACTTGCAAATGAAGTCTATTTGTTATAAGGTAGGCGGAGATCACGTACCGTTACACAGCCTTTTATAACAAACCTTTCGTATTATATATATTTCTCTTAGTTGTTACACTCTTGGCAGTCTCTCAGTGGTCATGGTCGTCACATCAGAGGTGGCAAGCTTTACAATCTGCCGCATCGTCTTATGCACTCAAACATGTTTTGCACATCAAGCCGTCCATTAATATTAATTAACTGCACGAATTGTGATACGTTTCAAGACACCCTATATCTAAAAGAAGAACACCCGCTTAAGTCTGCCGAGGAAAGTTTTCGATATAAAATCCAACGCGAGCCAAACCTACACCAATCGTTTTAAGTCAATGCGCAATAGCAGGTAATCCGCGTCAGGAATTATCTTAAACACGTTTTCACTTTCGTTCCCAATTATGTCAGGTTGAAAACTCGCGACAGTTGCATTTAGTCAATGACATTTCAGCGGGTGTAACGACCTCGGGGAGTTGGCATCCACCGCCGCCGCTATGCAGATACGCACACATACAAATGTTGTTCATAATTGTGTTTGTGTTTACGTTTGGGCACATTCTTGGAAGTACCGTTAGGAATGAACGGCTACTACACCTGTGGTAGTCGTGTGAAACATTTATGTCGTCTACTTTGATATGAGTCTGCTATAACGAGGACCGAAGTAAGACTGTAATACCTACATAATGAAACACTCATTTGGAATTCGGTTGTATATAAGATTTGTTTTGTTTAAAGGAAAACAAAGGTAATTTCGAAACACTGCATTTTCTGAAGTTTCTTTAATTATGAGTTCATTTTATTAAAAAAGTAGGAGTGTCGTTGTTTTACCACTTACTCATAATGAGGATTTTATGGAATGTACAAACATACAAATAAGCATTATGTATTCAGCTGTCCCGACAAACGTTGTTCTGCCCCATCCTAATCACCCAGCGCTATGAAATATATACTTTTCTGTCCTCCGGCCAGAAAGCGCCAACTTTCGGACCGCTGCGCTAAATGAAATTCCCGCTTTTTGGCTTCGTCGAACAGAAAAATAGTATACTGACCTCGGCCAGTAAATAAAAAAGCCTCAGATCACATTTTTGTCAACCTCGGTTTCGCCTCGGACGACAATTACATGTGATCTGAGACTTTTTTTATTTTACTGGTGCGTAATGTACTATTATGGCCTATTCTCATACCTATCAAATATATACAAAATTTTATGAAAATAGAGCCATTTCCACATTTTCACGACACCACATTTTTCATATATTAGATTTTTCTCCCTGACCTATAACTTATTAGTCTGGGACTTTTGTTAGCCACCAAAATAAGGACAATATTCTAGACTTATTATCTCCAACTTCATTACTTAGATCGAAACTGATACTGAGTTAATCAAACAAATAGCCAACGATGGCGGTCTAGCTATTAGGTACGCTATTACGTATCCTATCCTAAATACTATAACGTAATTATAAGCCTAACTTTACGCGAGAAACTTTGATTATTAAATATATAATATTATTACTGCATGCTGTTTCGACGTTTAGTTTGATATTTAATATGATTTTATAATATTGCTTGCTATTTACTTTAGTATTAATAATAATTACATGCAACTGCGTAGGTAGGTAGGTACATATCTATTCGATTTAAGAATAAGAAACTGTTTATTGTAGAGGATTTTTTTTTTCTCTGTTGGTAATCCCTACTATAATATTATAAATACGAAAGTAACTCTGTCTGTCTGCCTGTTACGCTTTCACGCTAAAACTACTGGACCGATTTAAATGAAATTTGGTACAAAGAAAGTCTAGAGCCTGAGAAAGGACACACTTTTTAACCAACTGCAAAAAAGGAGGAGTTCCACGCGGATGAAGTCGCGGGCAGAAGCTAGTCTCAAATTAAATAGCTAAAAACAGCGCTGTGACAGTCGCAGCATTATACTGAGCTGGTGGCCATTTTGGTGCTGTCATAATTATTTACATCTCTCTCCATAAAAGTGTTTTCTTCTTGTCTAAGTCTTTATCTATCTTTGATTATAAAAGTTGTATCTACTGTGTTTATTATCACTATGTATATTATTCTTATCCTAATCCTAACTAATATTATAAATGCGATAGTATCTCTGTCTGTTTGTGTGTCTGTCACGCTAAAACTACTGAACGATTTAAAAAAATGACATTTGGTACCTACATAGATAGTCTAGAGCCTGAGAAAGGACATCATCTACTTTTGATGCAAAAAAGGGTTGTTAGCTGTTAAACGTAGGGATAAAATGTTGTATAAAAGATAAAAAAAATAGGCCACCGTAATTACTGATTCTACACGGACGGAGTCGCAGGCAAAAACTAGTTCTTATATAAAATAAAAAATATCTAAACAGCTGCTGGATTTAGTGGAAAACTTTACAGCTCCAATATACGTAACAGGTCGAGTTGATAGTCTAATATAGAGATAGACACGTCATAACAGACTGAGTTTTATGTTTTGGTTATTCTTACAAAGCATAATGTTTTCTATAAGTTAGACGAGAGCGATTTAGTATGGAGTAGGATTGAATTACGGTCCCTGCGACCTTTGAACCGTAAAGTTAAATTTGTTCTGGCCCAGACCCTTGTTATTCCAAGTCCTTTACAGAAATGTTTATTTTAGATATACCTACTGATTGATTTTTGAATATAAAAATGTTCACAAAACTCTTGTGTACATTTTCAACTAAAATTTTCACCTTCGCATAAAAATAACTTTCAAATTACCTTAATGGAATGACGGGCAGGGTAGTGTTCCTTTTTTATACAAAAAAATGTTATAGATGAAATAATATATATTCATCTAGCAGTTTATACAAACTGTTTACTTTGGTTTTTATAATTTTAAAAAATGTGTATAGTATACTTGAAACTATAGTACCTACGTTGAAACAAGTCCTCATTCTTGCTAGGAATTAACTTAGGAATTCTTTATAATCTACTAGCTACTGCCCGCGACTTCGTCCGCGTGGAACTCCTCTTTTTTTGCAGTCGGTTAAAAAGTAGCCTATGTCCTTTCTCAGGCTCCAGACTTTCTTTGTACCAAATTTCTTTAAATTGGTCCAGTAGTCTTAGCGTGAAAGCGTAACAGATAGACAGACGGAGTTACTTTCGCATTTATAATATTAGTAGGGATGTTTTTCTAACTTATATAAGTACGAAAGAAATTTCCTATTATTTAGTCCTAACTCATTCTAGTCTAATACCAGACCAGCAGAGCACTAAAGTTAGTTTCTAATACGGAATAACAAGCGAATGGGAACATTTCAGCTCACAGTGTAAAACTGCATCGACGCGAACACCGCTGCACCGCTTGCAATGCAAGCAATGCGAATGCATCAAAAACCGTTCAAATATTAGCAACGGCAACATTGTGCATTAAATCTGATTTTCCGACATTTCAAAATGTCCTGAAGCGTGTTTTATGCGATCGTAAACGTTTTAACGGCATATTGTAACCGTCGATCAAATCCATAGCGTAAATTTGGTCAGTTTTGGATCGCTATAAAAGCAGATACCGAACTATTCGCAGGGTGGGATATGGTTTAATGTAATACGGAAGAATGGTTTCTGCATGGAATCCAAGAAGCGTATAAGTAGGTAGATAATAATATTTCAATCGGAATGAAACAACTTTAAACGGATTTAACTCGCGTATTTTATTTTATTCGCTGACGTTTCGGAGTTTTACAGAGATTTTAGAACAGAGTTCTTAAATTTTGTAGGTAATTTAACAAATAAGGTATTTTGCATAGCTGCATTAATCACTTTAGCATAAGACTATTGTCAGCTCAGTCAGTACGATTATGGAATCTGTAAAGGCAAGTATAATCATCAGTTAGAAAAATAGAGGTGATGTAATACTCCAAAAATTTCACTTACACAAGTAGGAATGTCTTCGCAAGTTCTTGCAACTCGATACTTGTTTCAGACTCTCCGTGTTGAAAGTTCTCGAATTTCAAAAGGATTGAATAACGAAATCATGAGTTGAGATGTAAGCATATTTCATGTAAAACAGCTGTGACAGATGGATAGAGCGACGAGACATCCTGAAGGGGTTCATCATACGGAACTCTAAAAAGGTGGAATTTGGCTTGTAACGCGGTCATAATCTCGAAGAGCAGCTAGTCAAAGTTTTAATGGGTACTATAAATTTTAAAATAATTCTGTCTGTCTGTTCTTCGAGGTTAAACCGATTTAGATGAATTTGGTGTGAAGATAGTTTGAATCCCTGGAAGTGCTTAAAATTGATCTTACTGTGTCCAAGTACTAATTCTACTCAGACGAAGTTGTGAGTTAATTTAGCATAGAATAGAAAATATTATTGAAATAAAACAAATATAACGGAATTTCTGATGCCTTTGCGGTTGTTATACATTAGAATGAAACAACTTTAGCATAAGACTATTGTCAGTTCAGTCGTGCTACGATTATAGAATCTATAGAGGCTCCGAAACGTCAGCCAATAAAATAAAATACGCGAGTTAAATCCGTTAAAGTTGTTTCATTTCAATCATATTATATTCTTACGTTTCGAAAACTTTACAGTGTACTCTATGCCTAAAGTAAGTTAAAAAATGTTAATGAAACTGTCGGTCAATACATATGATTTTGAACTCGGTTTTGATATGAAGGCGGCCTCGTCGCGCGCCCAGTTGGCAGCGCGCGCGCATCGGTCAAGGCGCCGCCGCGCACGCGCCGCGTGACTCATTGACGAATGTACACGATGCGCCTGCGACGGCATAATGTACACAACACCAGCGGATTTACAGCGAGAGTAGGCCCTTTCTCTTTTGATAAGTATGGGTAGTATGTAATGATAATGTCATTCTTGTACAAAGACAAGAGTAGAAAAATAAAGGGTTTAGCACGCTGCCAATTGCTGAATTCCACTGGGGGTCTAAATTTTTTCTACTCTTGTCTTTGTACAAAAATATCATTAAAAGAAATTATTAAAATGTATGGGATTTAATATGTGCGAAAGTTTGTGACGTACGTGACAGTCGTTCGCATGTCAAATCCCATATATTTTGGTGCAAACGTTCAACGTTAACGTTAAAAGTTGGCACCTTTTATAACTGCCGACGCAAAAACGACAAAGTGTTAGATATAATATTGTGTGTGTATGTCTGTTTGTGGAATCGTAGCTCCCAAACGAACGAACCGATTTTGATTCCGTTATTTTCGTTTGTTTTTATCTATTTTTGATATTGCTCATACTCTTTTTTAATTTTTGCCTTAAAACCGGATAAAATAAATATAATATAAGGGGAGGCTTTAACCTACCCTTATATATTTATATATTCTACAAAACCCTTCTTGAGCCCGACTCCCACTAGGTATCCGGTATAAACTTAATATATTATATATACTTTAATATATATGTAAGTATCTAGCAAAAAATAAATGAAGTGGAAAAATCTCCGAAGATGGATGACAGCCTCCCGCGACAGCGGCCGACTCGCTGACAGTTGCCTAGCTAAGTAATTGATAAGGGAGAACGTCAACCGTGACAGACGATCCACCTAGAGACAGCAGGTTCGAATCCCGCAAGGGTAATGACGATGACGACGAATTTGAATATCGCTGCATTTTTTATATTTTTCTTGCGCGATTAGCAGTTTTTTGACATGATTTTCAGTTAGTGATAATATGAGGAATATTATTATTTTTTTACTTATAATTATATTTACAAATAAATGTACACAAAATTCAATTGTGAATGACTCGTACCTATAATATAATTTAATACTTTACTAAAATATTCATATTTATTTAAGACAAATTGTCATAATATTGTATCGGTCCCTATAAACTAAAATAACAACTAAATATAAAAAAATTACATAAGAAGTTTTACATAAAATAAATTACCTAATAACATTAAGTGCAAACTATAACATCAACGCACTTAATGTTATTACATCATTCTGTTGTTTCCCTCTTGAACCTTTATTTCAAAAGGCCTGAGCCCAACAGTGGGGCGTTAATAAGCTATCTCATCATCACGGTGAAGTAGTTTAACTTCTAAACGTTGCTCATTTAATTTTATGCCTTAATCGCGTATGGTGAGTAGACTATTCCTATTTATATCTATACTAATATTATAAAGTTGAACAGTTTGTTTGTTTATTTGTTTGAACGCGCTCAATCGTTGCGAATCTCAGGAACTACTAGTTCGAATTCAAAAATTATTTTTTTGTTGGATAGACCATTTATCGAGGTAGGCTTTAGGATATAACATCACGCTGCGACCAATAGGAGCGAAGAAACAGTGGAAAATGTGTAAAAAACGGGGAAAATATGAAGCCTTATGAAGAATTACTATTCCACGGGAACTTAGTCGCGGGCACAGCTAGTTTTGCAATACAAAAACAACTATTAAGAACTTAACTCGCGTATATTAATTTATATGTTGACTTTTTGGAAATTTTATAGTTGCCATATTCGAAGCCGACTGTGCTGACTTAAGCCTAATCGTTTAATTCATTTGAACCTAAAAAAATATATTTAATAAAGTCTTGGCTAGTAAGTCATATAGGAACTTGTCAAGTTTTTGTTTACTGGAGAAACCTGTTGCGATATAATCCCCCCCTACCCCCTACCCAAGGTCGCGGTCAACAAATTAAACAAAGTTTGATTAACTCCCTGAGACTTTACGAGCGTCGCGCCGTTGCGACTGCGCTATACGACTCACGACTCCATTCCCCAAATGGGGTAGTTAGAAAGACTTAATGAATGCCCTTACTAAGGTAATTAGGTTAAATAGTAAAGTGTACTTAGTCCGCTTAGAATTGGAATTAGGAGGGGATGTCGGGTTAGTCTCACGAAAAATGTACTTCATTATTTTGTTTTAAAAATAAAGGAATTTATTTGAATAATCGTTTTCAAATAGTACTGGAGTGCGTAGAATTAATAATTCGGTTAGTTTATCGAGTTATTTAGTAACAGTTATGGCTCTACTATGTTAAATTTTAAATCTTTAGCATACAGAATTTATCTGAAAAGTGGTTTAATTATAATAATGTAACTATACATATAGCACATTAAAACACTTTGTTTAGCGAAGGCGTTAGAAATTATTAGGTGGGTAAATTTATTTTTTACCCTGGTTTGATTTTACCTTAATTAGCTTAGAAGTAAAGTGAGAGTTTTGGAGCAAACATTTCAACATAAAACCAGCAGAACAGAAATTATTTGAAATACGTACAAGGAAATCAAAATATTAATTTGCGTAATACTTCAATTTATTAAGGTGTACTTGCCTTGAAACGAACCAAATTTTTGTTTTTCCTACAAAATAAACTACGTTTAATAATTTCTGATCCCTTCGCGGTTATTAGAATAAGAAACGAAACAACTAGAATAGATTTCACTCGTATTTTAATTTTTTGCTCTTGGACTATGTTTATGATTGCCAAATTAATCTTGCTGAAAGCATTCCAAACATTTCTAGAAAATTTTACAGTTCCTATATTCTTTATTAATGACCAGCGATTTGCCCCGGCTTCGCACGGATCCCTATTTTTTTTTTAAATACTCTATGGCCTATGTCACTCGGGAATAGTGTAGCTTCCCAACGCTGAAAGATTTTTTCAAATCGTCCAGTCGTTTCGGATTCTTTACAGTTTCCATAATCGTAGCACGACTGAGCTGACAATAGTCTAACGCTAAAGTCAGCTAACGTCAGCTAATAAAATAAAATAAAAATACGCGAGTTAAATCCGTTAATAGTTGTTTCATTCCAAAATGCATTTTTAGCCAAGAGCTACTTTAACTTGCATAAGACAAATCTTCATCAATCGGTTTTTAAATAGTCCCCAATATACATAAACACAACGAGTCTAAGGGAAAAGGCGCCTCTCCAGCCCTTTCAGGAGGGCCTTTTAAATTGGACCCTTTTTGTAGATCTATGAATAATTGAAGGGCCCGTAGAGCGAGCGCCCTTCGCTCTCAGAGCCGATCCATTGGCTCTGGACTCTGCCCTTTAGAAAACGAATTAGGGTTGTCACTAAATGTTATAGAACAACTAAAGGTTATAGAACATTAGTATTATGAAACAGACCCCTAATTGTGTAACAATCTTTTGAAAGCGAAATTGGCATGCTGCGATTACTTATGTTATTCGTTGCACTTCGATTGTCTTCAAACCAATTCAATTCACTTCATTTGAATTCTATTGACACCATTCTCAATGCCAAAGTCAGCGTTACCTTTGAGCATACCAATTGGTTTTGATTTCTATAAAAAAAAATGCAATGAAACTAAAAAGGATTTAACTCGTGAATTTTATTTTATTTGCTGACGATTTGGAATCTTTACAGTTTCTATAATCGTAGCACGACTGACAATAGTTTAACGGTAAAGAAATAATGATAATGATGTTAAATACCTGGCAAGAATATACTACGGTCAGTTGGCAACCCTACCGCGTGTCGTGTCGGGGTCGCCGTCGTCACGGGTCGTTTCGCCGTGTACAGCGAGATAAGTGTTTTTTTCTCCACTGTCACACAGACATACAGATACACTGCTTTCGATTTGAATGAAACAATTTAAACGGAATTAGCTTAAGTTTTTTTTATTTGCTGACCTTTCCAAAACTTGTACGATGGTCTCACGCCAAATCCGTTGAAGTTGTTTTGTTGTTGTGTAATAACCGCGAAGGCATCATAAATTGTTATTTATAATTTCTTATTTGCAATAAATTAGTTACAAGATTATTTTGTGTGAAAAAAAAGTTCCCTCTTTAACATGTTTATTACATAACATATTATATTATTTATGAATATTAGACTTACGAAATTTCAAAAAACAAGCATCTTTTTATATTACGTCGTTTTCCTTAAGTTGGCATTCTTGAACGAAAAGTGGATTTAAGCCCTTGCATAGGTATCAATATACATATATCCTTTGTCTCTTTCGCTCCCTCGTTATGTGCTGATGGAGTGAGAGAGACAGACAAAAGGTCCGCACTCCGTTATTTATGATAAGTAAGCTGAAAAAAATATAATTACTTTGTCTTTTGCTTTACTTTGTCCGAATATAATTGGATAAAGAAACGTTTCTTTGGTTCATAAGCGGATCTTGACGTATTTTTCGTACAATTGCTTTGTGATACAAAATTCTTACGTTATTAGGGAAGACTCTTATTTGAGAAGCTTCCAGTATAAGTGATATTCTTAGATAAATAACCTATTTTTTTAAGAGTTTTGTTTATTCATAATATTTAGGTAATGATTATATAAGAGAAGCCTTATAAGTAACTCTAATGCCTTTTAGCACAGTGCCTAAAGCTTTATACAGCTATTCATGTAATATTTTTATAAAAAGTACTAATGATAATGGGTGGATCTTCGAGCGTTTGAGACGCCGTCATTGTCCTCTACATCTATATCCATAATGTTTGCAAATAATATTATTAAGTATCGATTGAAATAGTATTTGTAACAGTACCGGGGATTAATATCACTCAAATTTTTGTTACTTATTGACTCTGTTCTTAAATATAGATGTAGAGGACAATGACGGCGTCTCAAACGCTCGAAGATCCACCCTAATATTATGTTTACTTAGTTGTAATTTTTATAGTGCCCCACAAGGTTTCATGACCGGATGCCAAAAACATATTTTACAATACCTCTATGTACCCATACATGTAATAAATGACTGACTGCAGTTCTCCGACGCCGTTAATGTCTGCAAAAATTTTAATGTCGATATAACCTGACTAATAATATTCAATTTTATCTTTATTGAAGTGTCACTTTAATATTCTCAGCAACAAACATTTTTCACAGATTATAATAAACGATCTTTTCAAATACATTATCATATCACTTTACAAACTTATCAAAACATCAAGTTACCGATGATGCCCGAATCTGCCAGCTGACAACAAATTGCCCGCCATTAGCTCCGCCATCTTGCGTCGGGACGCCATTTTGACAATTTATTTATGGCGGCCATTTTAACGCGGTGTGAAATTACTTTTAATATAAACAGGCGTCGCGTTAAAGGTGCAATTTAGAAAATTGTGTTTATTTTATTTTGTGAGGTAAATAGTATTCTTTTATTAAGTTTTATTATCGTTGGTAAGTGAAGAAAGATAATGTCGTAAAGTTGTTATTAGTGGTTCTATTAAATTAGAGACCTATGCCCAGCGGCATACCTACCTATTATTAATATAAATAACTGTAACGAATTAAAAAATATAAGGAATGTAAAGTTTTCAAAACATGAGCATATAAATTAAATTAAATCCATTACAGGTGACAGACGGACGGAGAGGTAGAGAGCAGAGTATCTGTATAGGGTCCCGTTTTACCCTTTGGGTAAGGACCCTAAAAATTTACTTTGATACTAATTAATATAAATAATAGGTACCTAGACACCGAAGGTGAAATAACCTATTTAATAAGTATAATATTTAGAGGTCAACCGATAATAGATTCGGTTTGCTAAAAAAGTTGTCTAACCTAGACGTTAGCGCGAACGTTCTAGAATCTAGGATAAACATTATGTCAAGAAATTTAAAGAACATAGGCCTACTTTTTATTTATTCAAGAAAATTCTCCAAAGAAGGTAATTTGAATGTAAAATAGAATATTAATTTACGTTAAAGGATTATGAATAAATAATACCACGGGTACCTTTTCTCAAGCGATTTCCATTGTGTAAGTATAATGGAAAATCATTTAACAGATTGGAAAACGCCGTATATTTTTGTAGAATGAGTTTTTTGGTAAACTTCTAGGTAGGTTTACCTTGATTGCCTATAAGTCCTCTTATAGTAATATAAAAAAATATAAATGTATATAGGTATGTGAGATGATTCAATATCAAGAACGATACGACAAACCTTTATTGAATTTTAAAATTTTTCATTAAATATTAAAAATATGTTATAGTTTACCTATACACAATATTAACAATAAAATACTCGTGTTAAAATTTGTAAAAAACGTTTAATATAGATAATGTAATACAAGATGGCGTCGTTTTGAAACGTATTTTTAACAATTGAATTTTATTTGCTTTCGATCAGCTGGTTTATAAAGAAGCTTAAAACTTTTTTTTATTTCATTATGGCAATAAATAGTCATCACATCATAATTATTAAGTACTAGCTGACCCAGCGAACTTCGTACCACATTTACCGTTTTTTTTTTCTTTTTTTCCAATTTTTTTTCACCGTATAAACCTTCCCTGGAGTTCCTCGAACATTTCAAGACTATAATCAGCCAAATCGGTTCAGCCGTTCTCGAGTTTTAGCCAGACTAACGAACAACAATTCATTTTTATATATAAGAAGAAGATATTTTACAATTAAGAACAAAAGAAAAAAAATAGTTTTATACACTTCTGTGGTTAAAAGATTATATATACTACCTAATAACCTATTTACAAACTGTAGGTAATGCTAAATAGGACAACAAAGACAAGCCATTCTCTTAATTAAATAAAGTTACTTAATGAAAGCGAAGTTGTTTTTTAATTTGTCCGCTATCCGCCGGGTAGCATCTTGATAAGTATAATTGTTAACGATCACGACCCGACGTTACGCACACACTGGGACACAATGGAACTGAAGATATAAAGGAAATAATAATATAAGCAATATTCAATTAAATATTTATGATTAAGATAGTATGAAAAATGATGATTTAGTTAAAATTTCGACATATTGAAATTAAACAACCATAGTGGATGTAACTCGCGTATTTTATTTGCTTTTTCGAAAACTACAGTTCCTATATTCGTCGCCACACACAACTTCACATAACAACAACTTATTAACTATATTTCCATGAATCATATTTGAATACACACGTGAAACACATGAAAACAGCTTACTGACAGTATTTCCATTAACTAATTTGAATGAAAAAATTATAACGGATTTAACCGGCGTATTTATATCATAGACAATATTAAGGACTAGCGGTTCGCCCCGGCTTCGCACGGATCCCTAATTTTTTTTCAAAATATTCTATAGCCTATGTTACTCAGGATGAACGTAGCTTCGCAACAGTGAAAGAATTATTAAAATCGGTCCAGTAGTTTTTGAGCCTATTCATTACAAACATACAAAAATAGGTACAAATCTCTCCTCTTTATTATATTAGTATAGATAGATACCTAATAGACTTTTGTCTATACATTAAGTTTGTGTTTTATTGAAATATAAATAATTTGAACAAGTGAAGTGCGACAGTAACCCGCCGCCGCCGGTGGAACTGTTTATGCAAATCGCGAACTACAAACGGCTATTTACGTTATGACGTCATTTCTCTGTAGGACGGGTCATGGGAGACAGCGATGATAAATAGGGATGACGACTAAGTAGATTATTATATAATATTTAACAAGTATTTTTTATATTCCCAAATAAACAATAAATTATAAAGCACTTATTCCTAAAATTCAGGATTGGGGCACGTGACATCATGCTATGGTACAATTTATACCATAAAGTGACGTCACGAACCCCCACTCGCGAACTTTACATGCACTCATCTTTAATCGAGAATCAGCAGTATACAATTCTTAATTACTTATGTACATTATTTAATCAAAAACGAAATCATTTTCGAATTACACAACTATAACTGGCTTAACCTGCGTACTTTATTTTATTTTATGACGTTTCAATATTCGTAGTAAACTGAGCCGATGATAGCCTAGTACTAGAGTTTATAGGTAAGTATATGAATTTATGGCTAGGGTGAGCGGAGTAGGAAAAGTCGCTATCGCCTGTAACTAGTGCGACTCACTTCATTATCATTATCCGCTCAGCGCGGGTCGCGCGTCGCTTATCGCTGCCGCTTAACGATTGTTTGCCCTTTTAGGGCGCTCGCACACTGAGCTCGATGAACCACAGGCTTTGTTCTAGCTCTGTGTGTCTCTGTCTTGAATGTCTACAGCATGTTGGTCTAGTGGTAAGAGCCACTGAAAATAGGGTTGCGGTTCGAATCCTGCTAGGGGCAAATGTTAGATTTGGAACATGGTTGGATCTGAGTCGTAGATGTCTTTATATATATTTATGTATGTTTATCTATTGTCTAGTAGGTACCCATAGTACAAGTTTCGCTTAATTTGGGATTAGATCCATTGTCCAAATATATGAAACAAATATGACGGATTTTACTTGGGTTTTATTTTATTTGTTAACGTTTCAAAATCTTTACAGTTCCTAAAGACTTTAGCGTCAGACTATCATCAGCTCATTCGTGCTACGAACATGGGAACAGTAAAGTTTTCGAAACGTTATAGTTGTTTTATTCCAATCATAGCTTATATTATAAATGCGAAAGTTACTCTGTCTGTCTTACTTTTACGCTAAAACTACTAAGCCGATTTAAATGAAATTTGGTATGTACACAGGTAAAAGGACATAGGCTACTTTTAATTTCGATAATAAAGTAAGGGGTTAAAAGGGGGGGAAAGGTTGTTTGAAAATATCATCATTTACTAATTCCGTATCAAATATATTAATTTATTTAATTAACAATTATGACAATATTCCAGTTAATCTAGAGTAAGTTATTTTTCTAGCAGTTAAAAGCGTTGTTTATCCTCCTATTATAGTTCACTTAAAATTTACATGGATATAATGTAATGGGCTCCTGAGGTCAATGACACGCGTCCTCATTATAACAGTGACGTCACAACTTCATTATTAATTTAAAGCAGTCGCCTGCTCTGCATACTGGAACACCCTGTTTGTGAGCATTACGAATGACTGCTTTAATATTTAAACACCCACTATTTTTAATTACCCAGTGTTACCGACCGAGAAAATCCAGGTTTTAGGTTTTACTTTGCTAAAAAATCATCATAATTCGCCTTTACTAAAAAAGTGTGACATCTAGAAATATTTTTCCGTCCTCCGGCCAGAAAGCGCCAACTTTGTGGCCGCTGCGCTAAATGAAATTTCAGCTTTCTGGCTTCGTCGAACAAAAAAATAGTATACTGACCTCGGCCAGTAAAATAAAAAAGCCTCAGATCACATTTTTGTCAACCTCGGCTTCGCCTCGGACGACAATTACGTGTGATCTGAGACATTTTTTATTTTACTGGCCTTGGTGCGTAATGTACTATTGTTACTCTATTTCAGACACTGCATATTAAAACTTGAATTCACGTGGTGACACATTTCTAGGTGTCACACTATTCTAGAAAACAAGATTATTATGAAGGCTTTCATTGAATGAAGTAACTTATACTGTACAAAATGATGTCTGTAATTTAAATTTAAAAAAACCTATCTAATTGTTCCTTTCAACCGACGAAAAAAACGGCGGAGGTTCTCAAGTCAACGCGTATTTTTTTTTTCTTTTTACGTGAGTGAAACAGCGTGGCGCTAAAACTACATATTAATACGGGCTTCTCGTAGCTGATGCTACGCCGCACGTAGCACATTCTACGGCGTAGCGCCTCTACGCCGCAGCTTAACTTCTATTTTAATTAATAGCACAATGAGGTTCAGCAAAAAAAAAGATATATGTGATAAATTGTTTATCTATATTATATTATACTTATAATAATATTATTATGAACTAGCTAGATATTTGAGCATTGTTCGACTATTTTATCGATATATTTATATTTATTTGATACTAAACTACGGAAACTAGAAACCTAAAATTTGTTTTAAATTAATTTTGACATAATATTATAGGTTTTTAATATGAAACTGATGAAATTAAAATATATTATGTACAGAGTAAAACAACGTTTGAAAACATTATGTTCTTAAGGGGTTAAAAAGGGTTAAAAGATAAATTTACGAACGCAAAGCTTCGGCCGAAAAGTTCATCTGAAAATATAAGTGTTCATGACGTTTTTGTGATTTCACGACTGGACTGATTTTAATAATATTTTGGCTTTACTCCAGTAAAGTTTTAATGCGCTCTTAATCCATTCAGACGTACAAAAATTTTCAGCGGCGGATTCCAACTCAATTATTTAAAAATAAATTAAGATCTCTTTTAATAAACAAAAAAAAATGTTGGGTACTACATCAAATATAAGTAATTTGAGATATATTTCGTAATATAATTTTTATCTGTGCATGTCCACTGAATAAACAATTTTCTTTCCTTCTTTGTTTATGCTCTACAACTTCAAAATTTTATGTACCTAATTTTGAATCCTTTAATGCATTTACTCGGCAGTTTATACAAGTTGTTTAAGGGGTTGTAAGGGAGTACAAATTTATTGACACATTTATTCGTTTCACCGGTTTACAAGACACTTGAAAAACCTGTGTAACACCTAATTAATTTCTCGAACGATCAAAAGAAATCAACGCGCGTGATACCAACTTTAAAGAAATATATATAACACTGCTTATATATTCCATAGCTATGTAATAATACTTATTGTACCATAAAACATTTTCAAAAAAATCTAAGTAAAAACAGAAAATACAAACTCAATCATATAACATATTATACTAAATATAAAGTGGACGGAAACAGTCAAATCGTACTTTGTACTAGACAGACCCTTGACCGCAAAATAACATTTCCCGCTTGCACAGCATATATATATCCATCTCATGTATATGTAGCGAGACGAGCCGCTTTATATGCGTGAGGTATCTGCACAATTCTCTAAACTGTACTCGAAAGAATCGGTGCAAGTAACAAGATGAAGCCTGTTTAATAATATTCAAGTAACATTGGATTAAAACAATAGGGTATTTGACATATTTTTAAAATCCATTTTATATTATGTAGTAGAGTCTAAGGAACCCAGCAAAAGTTGTTTTTTTTTAAATCTGGTATGTATTAGCTGAACATCGAATTAAAAATTCAATATTTAAATAGTGTGCCAAAACGCTACTTTGACAATATGGCGCCGCAATGAGGTCGGTGACGTCACATGCCTGTTTGACAACTAGGCGCAACACAACTAGGTAAACAAAGTTTACGGGCATGTGACGTCACGAAAAACTCGGCCCAGCAGGAGCGTTTTGTGTCACGTGACAAACGTTTAAAAAATGTAATTTTTATTTAAGGATTTTTAAATAAATCAATCATTATTTTCAACTTACGTTAATGAATAATCATTTTTTAACTCTTAATTTATACTGTTAACAGTAATTTACACTTTATTTTTCGCATTGTCAAAAAGCCTATTGCAACGGATTGAACTCTCTTAATGATTTGATGATTTTTTTGTGGGTGATTGGCTGCTAAACGGCCTTTTTAATGCGTACTATGATGTTATTCGATCGATATCCAAGAATTAACACTAGGAATTTGATACTGATATTTATACCAAGACAAGAGTATAATAAACTACTGATCCGATTTTCATCAAACATAGCTAAGAACACTCCCGACATATTCACCTTTCAAACAAAAAAAACAGAATCAAAATCGGTTCCTGCGTTAGGGAGCTATGATGCCACAGACAGACACACACACACACAGACAGACAGACAGACACGTCAAACTTATAACACCCCGTTGTTTTTTCGTCGGGGGTTAAAAAACTGAGAGCCCCAGTGAGATCCGAATCGACAAATTTAACATGATTTCTCAATCTATGATGCCCATAGTGTTATTGGGAACACGCGATACCTCGCGGTAAGGTATACATGTGGTTTCACGTCCCACTGTGGTCCCGATTTTTTCAACTCTTGTCTTGATACATACATCATTATACTTATATGTTTTCTTTTTTACACCCTTATCTATAGAAGTATTTATTAGCAACAACACCGTCGCACTTGTATATACAGAAATAATAACAAATAACTTCACATTTAACACAGATAATTAAACAAAACATTGTTTATGTTCCAAACGCCACAGATAAAATGCAACGTCATAATCCAGAAACAATCGCCTCTCGCAAACAGCCAGGACCATTAGCGCAAAAACCAAAATGGCCGACAGCATCCATTCGGAAGATTCAAAGCATCAAACGCTTATCTCTTGTACATTAAATCAGGGTTGGGCTGAACATAAAAATGGGGTTTACAGCTTCCTGTGGACGGAACCCAATGCCAATAAAACTGATAAAAGGACGGAATGTAGGCTTTGTTTTTTGGTAACGCTCGACAGCCTTTCGAGTTTGCATATTGAGTTTAACTTATGACTTTATGGTGTCGTATTGGATAACCTCACTGATTTTATGATCGTGTTTTGAATGACTTCTCAGCGTCGTAGATTGAAGTGTCAGATTAACATTAAAAAAATAGGCGAGTTACATTAGGCATACAGTTTTTGTAAATTATCGTGTCATAGTGTAAATTGATGATTTTTCGCTACTTACAAAGACAAATATTATATTGGTCTTAGGTAAGAAAGCTGCGTGTAAAAGTTGAAATAATTTTCTAACATTTTTTTTGACATAGATTGATAATTAATCTAATTAAAATTTTGCAGCCTAAACAATGTTATGTTACTTACCCTATTTAAGCGATATTTGTCAATAGGCACGGAATCGAATGTAAAATGAATGGAATCGACATAAGATTATGAGAAAACGGTTTTCGTTTGTTTATCCATTCCATGCATTTCTCATTTGATTTTATAGATTTAGCGATTGTGGAATGGCTCAGAAGTATCCATTATGAGGCTTTTTCTTAAGATAGTGAAATAAACAATGTACCAACTAATGAAATGAAACCACAATAACGAATTGAACTACAGTACTTAGCGTTAGACTATCGTCACGACTCAGTCGTACTACGAATATGGGAACTGTAAAGTTTTCAAAACTTCAATAAATAAAATTAAATTCGTTGTAGTTCTTTCATTCCAATGTTTAATAACCGCAAAAGCATAAAAGAATTCCAATTAGGTACTAATGATAAAAGCGTTCACCGACTGGTCGTAACAGGTCTCAAAATTACAACCTCCTAACTAATTTCTGTGTTCTTAAAGCATTTGCATATAATTTTCCACGTAAAATGTGTCCTGGGCGGCGGTCGTTAGAGGTTGGCGAGCAAGCGAGGCGTGCCGGCGATAGCGCCGCGCAGCCTTTTACAAACATACATATTATTATTGAGAAAATGTTTTATAGAAACGTTGGTCCCAATAACCTATTGAAATTTCTAAGTACAACATGAGGTCGGTTTTTTTAATTTAGGGCTCTATAAGTTTGCTGTTGCATTGTTAACTAAGTTATAATCGTTTTATTCCAAAATATAAAGTATTAAAAAGATTGTACTTAAAATTTCAGTAAGTGTGAAGTCAGTAACGTGCGAAACGGCACGTGTTCAAATCCATATAATTTTGCATTTTTTTTCGTTTAGATGCTTTTAAATCAAAATCTAAAATATATTTATTCAATTTAGGTTTTTGCAAGTTCTTATTAAGGTCAGAAGATACCGTTTCCGAAAAAAACCTCACTCAAGAACAAACGGCAATAAACTTAGTAAGCTATATTTTTTTTCAAAATAGGTATATACTCGTTATTGATTGGCACTCATCTAGAAGTCCTACAGATTATTTTTTCCAACGTGCATTAATTACCAAACCATCAGAAATAACATTATAATACATTTAAAAAAAATATACAAGTATTTTAAAAATTATTACATTATGCATTTGTGTATAAAATGTAGCTTTTATTAATATCGGCACATTCCCCGCTCTGTTAGCTTTTATACCCGTCTCCTGTAAGCTTCCGGCAAAGTTCTTTGTGGAGAATTTAATTCCATGCTTTTTCCTGATAGAATTTTCAAAATTTACTGTTATGCCTTTAAGGTTCTGTCACTGAATTTATGGAGGCGTATGAGCTTTGTGATATAATAATATTATATCTTACTTTTTCAAAATATTCCATGGTCTATGTTAGTCTGGAATAATGTATTTTTCAAATGGTATAATATTTTCGAAATTGGTCTAGTAGTTTTGGAGTTTATTTGTTACATACATATTCCTACAAATTTTTGGTGGGGTAAAGTAACTCCTTAGGGATAAAGTAACCCAACTTTTCTGTAATTAAAATAATATTTTTCTAAAACTAAAGTGTGTTTAATGTTAGACTATCGTCAGTTCAGTCGGCTACAAATATGGGAACAGGAAAACTTCCAAATGTCAGTAAATAAAATAAAATACGCGAGTTACATCCATTATATTTGTTTAATATTTTATTTTCAATTTAAAAGAACGAAATAATATTGAATTCCGTGAAACTATTTTAATTGATTTTAAATATTCATTCCGCCACCCAATATGTTGTTACATATTTAATTTTTTGTTTGTCATACATGTGATTGCTTCATTATTTGGAATGCGGTATTCAAAATAGGTAATAATAGTCGAATAAAAGGCAACTTTACTTAGATCACATCTATCTCTATACTAAAATCCAAAGTTCTGTATCTCTTCACACTTGAACCGCGGAACCTTAAATAATATTAACTAAGGCTAGCACGTAAGTGGGGCTAGACAAGTGCCCAACGTTCAACGTTAACGTTAAACGTTAGCACCAAAATGTATGGGATTTGACATTTGTGACGTACGTGACAGTCGTTCGCGGATATCAAATCCCATACATTTCGGTCCTAAAGTTTAACGTTAACGTTGAACGTTGGGCACTTGTCTAGGGCCCCTTGTGTTTCTCGCGCGTGACAACCTATGTCACTGTCATATTTTTGTAATGAGTGAAAGAGCGAGTGACTGATGCTTTCACTCGCTACAAAAGCCTTAAATGCTAGTTCCATTGGTATGGATGATGGTTTAAGTCCTGGAGTTTTTACTACGGGTATTGTCTTAGGTGGAAAAGCGGTTTAATTTATTAAACTAACTATTTAATTCTACGCGGAAGAGGCCGTGGGTAGAACCTAAGGATTAAGGGGTAAACCTACATTATGTAAATCGTCTTTTTATTTATCTCGTCACGCCTTTTTACGCACTTTTTTACTAAAATAATTGCAGTAATTCATCACATTTCATTTAATTAACTCATCAAATAAATATACAAAGTACGTGAACCAGAAAAAAGAGAGAAACCTAGTCCGCTTTAATTAAAATATAACCGAGAAGACAGAAAACTCATTTTTCACGTGACATAAGGGATTTTCCGTAATTTTCTCGTCTTAATTTCGTCTTTTCTTTGGAACACAAAAATGTTGAGATTAAAAAGCCTTGGCTCATGATTGCGGCCTTAATATCTACTTTTTTTTAGTATTTCACCTATTTAAATAATTGTATAGGTACCTACCTATTTAGTTTATGGTTACGTTTCGACTATTTTACAGTCAGTAAAGTTGTGCTAACAATCAAGGCACAATGGTATAAATGTGTGGAGTGCCTACCTTGACGTGGTACATGCGCGACCCTCACTGCACGCACCTGTTAACAATATGTAGCTCTTTTAGTGTAGTAGTGTTTAGGTTTATTACATTAATCATCATATAAGGGAATGAAATTTTCCCTGGAAGAGCTATAAAAACTAATTCTGCACAGACGTAGTCGCGGGCAGCACCTAGCTTATATAAAACCAATATCAGATATAATTCGTTTGAAATCGTATTATTTTGAAATGACATACAGATTGTATAATAATTGTAACGTTTCAAAGAGTAAAATAAACTAAACTAAATTTTACGATTTGTATTTTTGATAATTAACCGACTTTTTGTTTTAAAACTATTATTTTTCAATTTGAACGAAAAAAATGTTATTTCGCATTGGAATCATAGAAACGATAAATGGATTCAATTAATATATAAATTTACCTATATGTTGATGCTAAAAGTAGGGAACATGGGAACTGTTTAGCACAGCCTGCACAGCCCAGTCGGCTTAAATATGGGAGCTGTAATTTTTTTTAAAAAACAGGGATTAACTCGGACAAACTCGTAGTATAGCTAGTATATGTATGCCACATTGAAATGTGTGTTCCTATATGTACTTACTACTTCCGAGCAAAACTGCACCAAATTGGTTAATTCTTTATTTGTTGCGTTCGTCTACGTTAGAATAAGGTATAAAATAAACTTGAAAAAAAAAAAAAATATTATTAAAATTTAAATATGGCGGTACAAAGTTCGTCGACTCAGCTAGTAGTATATAAATTATAATATGTGACTTATTGTCACTTTACTTCTTTATGTAATAAAAGGCTTGTACCCGGGGGACCCGAAAACTGCTCCTGGTCGTTATCCGGGGGAGGTCCGGGAGAGGTCCGGGATGAGGTCCGGAATGAGGTCCGGGATGAGGTCCGGGAGAGGTCCGGGAGTTTACGACGGCCTCAGCTGCGCGTCCGTATGAAAGATAATTAAATAAAGGAAATCTTTATGAATACCGTGACACCTGGAAAGGATAGGTTTTATTTGACTCGATAAGTTTTCTCAGCACTATTTTTACGGGGTAGTTTTTGTGATTTCATAACGTAATACAAATATATTATACAAAGAGAAAAGTTTTTAAAATGTCATCACCATTTTTATATACATTTCTTTCTCCTAATACAATTATCAAACGATAATAACGAACGAACGAAACGAATCCTAAATTGTATGGAATGACGTGGCTAGTCGAAGCCACTTGGTCAGTTTTCGTCTGCTTATGTCAATTGCTTACAACTTTGCATGTTTTACATTTCGACGGTTCGCTATTATCGATTGGCAATTATTTAGAGAGACGAACTAAAAATCAAAATCCTTATAAGATCGCTCGTGTGTCAATCTATCCATCGATCACAGGCCACATAAATTGTATAATTTTTGTACAATTTATCCATTTAGCGGTATAGCAACAATGTATATTATTTATTTGCGCTCAGAAATACATCACCAAGATTATGAGCAGTAAAGGAAATAGTAAGTAATAGTTATGTTCGTTGTTTGTAGTAATTTCGTAAACTAAAACAGGAACCGAATGACCGATATCCACACAAACACCCTGAACAAACTAACATGATGGAGTTTCTAGATAAACACTGGTAAACTATTGGAATGAAACGACTATTAACGGACTTAACTCACGTTTTTTTATTTTGTTTTATTTAAAAATCCGAATAGGTTGCTGTCTTTTCGGATAAAATAAAATAAAAGTACGCGAGCTCAATCCGCTAATAGTTGTTTCATTCCAATGTGTAATAACCGCGAAAGCATTTAAAATGATTACTTGTAACTTTGTTTATGGAACATATAAATTTATCCACCACAAGTTATTTTTTAATTTTTGGACAACGTTTTTTGTGTTTATTTTTTCATGATTGAGCATGGAAAAATACATTTTCAGTCCTCCGGCCGGAAAGCGCCAACTTTGTGGCCGCTGCGCTCAATGAAATTGCCGCTTTCTGGCTTCGTCGAACAGAAAAATAGTATACTGACCTCGGCCAGTAAAATAAAAAGCCTCAGATCACATTTTTGTCAACCTCGGCTTCGCCTCGGACGACAATTACATGTGATCTGAGACATTTTTTATTTTACTGGCCTCGGTGCGTAATGTACTATTTAAAATTTTCACTCTTAAATGATGACATCATTGCCCATATTTTAATAAAAAATCTCAAACAAACTTAGTACGAAGTTTGCTGGGTCAGCTATAAATATAAATATCTACGATAAAGCAAATATATGAATATAAAAAAACTCAGTTCTCAATTATATTCAAAAATGCTTTAAATCAAGCGCGGTACAATATGCACTAAACAATTTTAAGCGCCTGGAAAACCAGTCACATATATTTTCTGAGCAGAATTTCCCGGAAAAAGGTTTTAATTGTGCGGAAGTTATTTTTACGACGCGTCTTAAAAAAAGGTTTCGCTTTTATTTTGTCTAGCGTGTGAAGTGGAAAATATCGTTTTTCCTTCAGTAGCTTTATTGTGTTGACAGATCTTTGCAGCTTTGCTCTAGTGATGGGACAACACACATTTGTAAGTAGCGGTTTGCCCCGGCTTCGCACGGACCTCATTTTTTTTATTTTCTTATGCTTGTCACTCGGGAATAGTGTAGTTTCCCAATAGTGAAATAATTTTTCTAATCGGTCGTTTTAAAGCCTATTTATTCCAAACAAACAAACAAACCTTTCCTCTTTATTATATTAGTATAGAAGAATCAGTGTTTGTTTGTTTAGGACGGATTGTCACAAGGTTTTTTCTAGTTTGATCACAATGACAGATGTCACTTTGTAAGTCTATGTCTGTTTATGATAATGCCATGTTTCAGTGTGTACATTGGAATTAATTTTAAAATAAATATGAACCTCATAATAACAAAAACAAAAATGGAATAAAACAACCATTAACGGAAAGCTAAACTCTTTAGCGTTAGACTATTGTCAGCTCAGTCGTGCTACGATTATGGAAACTGTAAAGAATCCGGAACGTTAGCAAATAAAATAAAATAAAAATACGTGAGCTAAATCCGTTAATTGTTTCATTCCAATGTGTAATAACCGCGAAGGTATCAGAAATTATTATAACAAAAAAAAAAGTTTTTAATTGTTCATTACCTAACCTAACCAATTAAGTCGTTATTATTATTTTTCTTAAAAAATACTACCTACAAGTAAATTTTCCTGCTAGTTATGTACACAAAACATTTCCAATTCAGTTTTGTTATGTTTCCTTTCTTTGAACCTTGCTACCTGGAGATAATTGGAAAATTGGAAATAATGAAAACATAAATTGATTTTCTTACAGCCGATACTCAGAATTAATTGAAATAATGGAAGGCATTCATACCTTCGATAAAAAGCATACAAAACAATAAATTGGTAAAAATAATTATAACAGTAAATCCGATATCTAGCATACCCATATTAAATTTATGCTGAAGTAGCCATATGGCAAGTTTTTATTGTAAAACATCCCATTACAATAAAAAGAACTGAAATGAAACCGTACAAAATACGAAACTACTGCTAGTAATTTAAACCTGAAAACTAGTTTTAAACTGCGTAAATCCTTAACTATTCATGTTATTGAACCCCACAAATAACATTAATACAGAATTGATATATTCGGATTTCACCAAAGATTAATTAGTTAAACACCAGTAGCGGGTTAATGTGCGTTTAGTTTAATTATTCCAGCTAAGGCTAATAACAGTATATCAAATCATTAATTCACCAATACCACCGCCCGGCGGGAGCTGCGGCTTGCGACCAGGGAGGTAGCGGAGGCTTTTGTCGCGGGAGGAAGCATCTGTCACTCGAGCTCTTTCACGGGTGCAGTGAAAAAGTCACAAACGTTGCAGTGAAAAAGTGACAGTGACAGATGCTCGCGCGGCATATAGGTACACTAGCTGTGCCCGCAACTTCGTCCCCGTATAATAGTTATTCTTCATATAGGCTTCATATTTTTCCCGTTTTTTACACATTTTCCCCGTTTTTTACACATTTTCCACAGTTTTTTCGCTCCTATTGGTTGCAGCGTGATGTTATATATAGCCTAAAGCCTTCCTCGATATCTATCTATCCAACAAAATATACATATATTTTTTGAATTCGAACCAGTAGTTCCTGAGATTAGCGCGTTCAAACAAACAAACAAACAAACAAACTCTTCAGCTTTATAATATTAGTATAGATGTGCTGCTCTTAGTCGGAGTCCAAGGGCTTGTCGCGCGTGTAAGCAACTGTCACTCACGCTCTTTCACGGTAGCAGTGAAAAAGTGACAGTGACAGATGCCTCACGCGACAAATACCTTATGTACTCTTCGTCGCAGTGCTCCTCAACTCAGGCGGAGCCGCGGTGGTGGCACTAAAGTACTCATGGGAAAGAAAGGGTTGTGAGTTCAAAACCTATCGGGGTCAAAAAGTAAACCAGTCTTTGAATGAAAGTCAGCCTGTGCTTAGAGTGAGGAACGTGTTTAGAAAATTTTCGCGTAAAGGGCCAAGTCCCTATTTAGAGGGGTGTAATCGCTGGACAATGGGCCTTCCATAAAGCAATAAACATTTATATATTTTTCGGTTATTACACATTGTGATAAAACGACGTTTTGAAATTTTCATAATATCTACTTAACACATTATATCAGATTGAGGTGACGATATAACCGTACAATAGACTTTTAGCATAAAGTAGACGATGGTCATGACGCTAAAGTCACTATCGTCAGCTCAGTCGTGCTAAGAATATGGGAACTGAAACGAAAATATCGAAACGTCAGCAAATAAAATAAAATACGCGAATTAAACCAGTTATGATTGTTTCATTCCATTGTGTAATAACCGCAAAGGCATCAGAATTTTTTTAAAGTTATGATGGCCTGTTAGTTTAGTGGTCAAAGTTCTGAGTATGAAACCGGAGGTCGCAAGTTCTACTCCTGTTAAAGACAGTGTCAGTGTGATGAAAACAAGCACCTGAAGTCTCTCAGTCTTTATCAGTTGTCTAGTAGGTACCCATAGTTAGTACTAAAGACTTCGCTTAGTATCCATCTAGAATTCTAGATCAATTGCTGCGAATGGTATAAAAGCCTACTGAATACTGACTGCTTGAAATACTTTTATTCCAAGCATTGTACGTGCGATATTGAAAAATAAAGTTTAAAACAAAATCCCATAAATAGCGAAATGAGCCGCGACCGCAGTTCCGCGGGAACTGTTCGGGAACGAGAGTTCATTTCGAACTGGAAGGGCCCTCGTGGAGCCCGTTACGGCCCAAACTAGACAAGGTCGCCGCGAAATTGGCGTTTTTTACATAACAGTTATATTACGTTTTATATGCTTTTATTTTGGATTAAACTGGGTCGGCTTTTAGTGGAAGAAATCACTTTAAAATATTAGTTTGCCTTTTTACATTAGATATATATTTCTATTATAATTATAGATTAGAAGGATATCGGGCTAATTGTGCCGCGTGGTTAATTATGACGTAATAACTGGATAAAAGCATTATTCATTCCGAGTTGCCATCTATATACTAAAATTAGTCGAAACTTATTCAGGTTTTCTTTTTCTTTGTTGTTTTTGAACATTATTTGATATATTCAATTGTGAATATTGATTTCATTATGACATTGCGGACATGTGCATAATATATTATTATTTTGGTCGACTTATTTAATTATTTATTTATTACAAATCAAATTCGTATAAACAAATTATAAAACTAAAGGCAATATACGAAAAGGTTCGCTGACAATTATTACGTTTGTATATAAACGGATTAGATTTATTGGTATGGATTTTCTAAAAATATCTATTTTATTTACGTAACTTTTTAATTATATTTTTATACAGATAACAAGTTAGGCGTTGTAAAATAGGCCTACAAAGTAGTAGGTAGCTTTGAGTGCCTATCAACTGCCGGGAGCGTAAATTACAATTCAGAAACGTAACTATTAGATAAGGAAACTGTCTCCATAAAACCGACAACCGGTTATTAAACCGTATCTGTTCAGTTTAATTGTAACCGATGAAGTAAATACTTGAAATCAAAGGGCAAATGTACCTACTTACGTTTTACTGTCACGTTATTGTAGGTATACAATAGAGTAATTAATCGACAGTTTCGGAGTAAATTGATATAGTCTTATCTATCAAATTGATTTTTCATTTCGAGGTACAATATTATTAGTTTGTATCGATTTCATTTCATTTTCTCATTATATTATTATGAACTACTAGCTTCTGCCCGCGACTTCGTCCGCGTGACTCACTCCTCCTTTTTTGCAGTCGGTTAAAAAGTACCCTATGTTCTTTCTCAGGCTTTAGACTTTCTTTTTACCATATTTCATTTAAATCGGTCCAGTAGTTTTAGCGTGAAAGCGTAACAGACAGACAGAGTTACTTTCGCATTTATAACATTAGTAGGGATGTACAATACAATAATTTACTTATTAATTTATTATTGACGAATACAGATGGTTTATTTTTAGATAGGAATAACTGGCACAGAAATACTTTCATTTTATAAATTTTATATTTTTAGATTAACATTAAAAAGATTTACTCCTATTTTCTTTGATCGTTGATATCCTGAGAGTTCGGTAACAATTGAGAAAGCATAAAAATTAAAAAAAATGCCGCCTGAAAAATATTGCGCTGTAACGGAAGCAGTGAAGCATGAACCGGTCTGCGTCGGAAACGGATGTACACGCTCAGAGTGCAAGCCCGAATCGGTTATTGCCGAAATGAGTGTCATTACGACATCTAACTAAAGTGTTTCTAGTTTGATTACAAAGAGTTATTTCAGCTTAATATTAAATTTGTCAAACGACTAGCGGTTCGCCCTTTCGCACGGATCCCTTTTTTATAGCCTATGTCACTCGGGAATAGTGAAGCTTCCCAACAGTGATAGATATTGGAATAAAACAACTATTAAAGAATTTTAATTCGCGTATTTTTATTTTATTAGCTGACGTTTCGGATTCGTACAGTTTCCATAACCGTAGCACGACTGAGCTGACAATAGTCTAATGCTAAAGAACTAAAGAACTATGGAAACTGTAAAGAATCCGAAACATCAGCTAATAAAATAAAAATAGGCGAGTTAAATCCGTTAATAGTTGTTTCATTCTAATGTGTAAGGCATCAGAAATTATTATACAAAGAGATATTTTATCTTAACATTAGTTAAACGACTATATTATTATAGTCCCACGCCTATACTACTAAAACTACCGAAGTCGGCCGTAACTGCTACCTCGTTAGATGACCCAACTAGCACACGAGTTCTAAATAAGTTATGTAAAGTCTGTACAAGGGTGATTGCTCTTATTCAGCCTTTGTACTGCTTTAAAGAGCTTGTGTGCTGTTGGGGAACACCGTAGTACGCGGCGTTTGACTGCCACGTTAGATCGCAAAGAGAAAAGGCGGACATCTATACTAAGTAAGCAAAGAGGAAAGGTTTGTTTGTTTGTTTGGATTGAATAGGCTCCAAAACGGATGGACCGATTAGAAAAATTCTTTCACTGTTGGGAAGCTACACTATTCCCGAGTGACATAGGCTATAAAAAAAAGGGATTCGGGCGAAGCCGGGGCGGACAGCTATATTAGATAAGTACAAAAACGAGTCCGTTTAAGAGTCACATGGTCATTGAACTAAGTAGTACTAGTAAGGTCATCCTACTAGAATGAATAAACTATAAGGGGCGAGGTTATACTTAACTAACGTACCTTGTAATTTCTGATACCTTCGCGGTTTTTACACATTGGAATGAAACAACTATTAACGGATTTAACTTGCGTATTTTTATTTTATTTTATTAGCTGACGTTTCGGATTCTTTACAGTTTCCATAATAGTAGCACGACTGAACTGACAATAGTCTAACGCTAAATAGTCTAAAGAATCCGAAACGTCAGCTAATAAAATAAAAATACGCAAGTTAAATTCGTTAATAGTTGTTTCATTCTAACGTCTAAGTACTTAGTTTGATTATTGGTGACTGTAGCAGGCGGCCCGAGCAGGAGACTCACGGCATTAATGTAGAATAAAACCTAGACTCCTTACCTAGGTTCCACATACAAAGTACTAAGTTAGACAAAAGCCTTTATACAAGCACTAGAAACTAACAACTTAATGTAGGTCAAACTAGGGGAATCATTTAACACAGGAAATGGTCTGGTAACTGTTTAGGAAACACTATAATTGTCTTGTGCTAAGGATTGCATTTAAATAATCCTGTCAAACTAAGTTTTATAAAAATGCAAAGTTAGACTTAGGTAAAAAATAAAGCTAGAAAAAACGAGGATTTTGCTTTGCGATTGTCAGTCGTTGCGTCGGTACTGTAGAGGCTACAATCGATTGCTGATACTGATTGGTAGATGATATGTTTTTTTAAATGTGATCAGAATCCGAAACGTCAGCAATTAAAATAAAATAAACATAATATCTTAAAATACATACAGTTAATATTCGTAACGTGATAGCAGTAACATATTGTACGCAATAAATATGATTACATTATAATTTCAATAATATTTTAATCCCTACTAATATTATAAATGCGAAAGTAACTCTGTCTGTCTGTTACGCTTTCACGCCAAAACTACTGGACCGATCTAAATGAAATTTGGTACAAAGAAAGTCTGGAGCCTGAGAAAGGACATAGGCTACTTTTTAACCGACTGCAAACAAGGAGGAGTTTCACGCGGACGATGTCGCGGGCAGAAGCTAGTGACAAATAAAGCAGTATAAAGTTTACGGTTCATAGTATATAGTATTATAATGTTATCAAGATTAGTGAGTATAGGAAGTAGGATTACAAATAGTAAAAACAAGTGTGATACATTGAAAGGAATGGCAGTGTTTATAGAGAACATGTTCATTTATACGTCATCATACAAAAGCCATAAGCATGTGCGGTACAACTCAAAACAAAAGGCACGATCGTAAATCACTCTGCGCCATAAAAGCATATTTATTGCCCTCGTATTACAGCATATTTATAAATTTTTGAATTCCGCGTCTGTTTGTCTCAATCGAGAAAACGTTGAATATTCACTTCATAAAGTGTGATGCATTTTGGCAAGTGTCACAAAATAATTTATTAAATCGTGCGTACATTTGCATGTGAATTCCATAAAAATAAGTATCTTTTCAGGTACTTTTTCAAAATTATTCTATTAAACCGATGCTGCCCTGTCCACTGCTCAACTTGCGCAATTAATGCCTTTAACGCGCCAAAAAACCAAAAAAACAGAGGCGGTGGCCATGACGAGGTGCCTGACGAGCCGCATGACATACGGCATGACGAGCGGCATGACGTGCCGCTTTAAAGCCTTTTCTCGCTGCCTACGCCTCTGCATGAGTGAATGTCACAGGCATAATAGGTCTAATCAAGGATATGTCTGTCCCGTCAGTTGATTCCACACGAATTCTTATTCAAACTCAAAATGCACCTCACATGTGCCAAGCTCACACAATTCCAAAAATCCACCTACAAATCAGCCATCCCGCAAATTTTCACGCAAAAATGAACTCTATAGCTTAAATGTAAAAAATTGAAACCAATGATATGTATTCAGAATTTTCTTGAAGCCTCGTACGAAATTCGCCTCTCTTGTCTTGTGTTAAGAGAGTTTGTTTCATGCGATTTTAAACCTAATCTAGACGTGTTAAGATGGTTGGTTGTAGCTGTAGTGGCACCATTAGCTGGTTCATTTGGCTGACATACGAATATCCTGAGGAAATTGCCGGCAGTATACATATGTACGAGTATATATAGCTTGAATGTAGTTATTCTGCTTACTTGATCAATATGTAGACAGTAGAATATACTAGAAGCAAAAGGTTACTTATAATGTCACAATATACATAGGTATAGGTACTGCTATATCTGTTGTGCCGCCTTTTGTCACGTGATAGCACCTTCTACCTCCGTCGATTTAATTCGGTGAAAAAACTATTTAATTTTCACGGGTATCTAAGCGTTCATATTGAATATAAACTTTAGCTATCTGAACTTACGATCTGAAATTGAACGCCGCGTACATACAGCCGTGACTATGATAATTTAGTGTGCGAGGGAAAATACGACGTATCATGTCGGTATAAAGTTCATTTTGCTTTTACAGGATCTCAGGCGATCCTCCGTGTGGTTTTTATAGGTTTTCCCCTTTCGGAGGGATCAAAGGAAATCACATTAAAAAGTCACGTATGTGAAAATGTGAGTTTTTTTATTGGGGACGATATTTATATTGAATGTTTTGCTATTGTTTCCTGAAACAAAGCAAATAAGCCTTTTTTCATAACGTCTAATTAAGGCTCGGGATAGATATTTGCAACTGAAATACCATAAAATAACCTTTTATTTTACAATCTTCAGATTGTAAAATAAAAGGTTAGATACAGAGGTTCTATAACTACTAAGTGATAGCTTTAAAGCTAGGTATTTGTGGTTTTAGGTACTCCGATATTGTGAAGGGGCCTAAGGTCTTTCTTTTTTGTTTATAAATATAGGTACTTAATTATCACAAGCACAAGCAAAAAGCTTTGCTTAAAATGGGACTAGATAATTAGTGTGAATTGTCCAAAGATATTAAAAAAAAAAAAAAAAATATATATAATTAATCATTTTATTAGCAGAGGACCGATGTGAATTGACCATTGGATCCACAAGTTGACAATGGCCGAGCTTTAATTTGATTTCCTGCTCTGATATTAGCTTTTTCATTTAATATAAATTTTCAGTATTATTCTGTGTAATTAATTAAACTAATGAATAAATAATTCTTGAAAAGGGTTTTAATTACCACTTGAACGGTTAAAAACAAAGTCAACGTCGTAAACACCAGAAAATCTCGATTTTCGCAGTGATTTTTACTTTTTCATGATAATTTTTTTCAAAAGGCTTAAAGAGAGGAAATTTTTAAACTGTTTTTTGTCTTGTTTCGAGGTTTCTTTGAGAGAGTTTGGAGGTTTTTATTTTATTTGCAAAGGCATTCATAAATTCTTTTGAGGTTGTATACGAAGAATTTATAAAGAAATTTCATTGAAATATTATCGAGGACGTATCTTAATTAATAATTTAATACTTTTCTTAGTTTATTGGGAACAGGAAGAAGGATTTAAAATTATAAAGAGATCTGTTTCCTAAATAAATCAAACCCAAGTAGGCTCTCTCTAAATATAATTAAACCATTTCATTTGCATAAATTAACTATTTTATAATACAAATATATTCCAATCTATATAAGGCATCGTAAATTATTAAACAGATAATATACAAATCACAATATTAAAAAAAACATCCACATAGCAATCACAGATTCTAAAACTCTAATGGGTCGCCGAGAGGCCCAAGTGCCATCAGGCCCCCAGGCGAGTGCCAGTGAAGTGCCAGTCAAGTGCCAGTGAAGTGCCAGTCAAGTGCCAGGCGAGTGCCAGCGCGAGCCACTTAAAAGCTAAAATACAGCGAAAGTTTTAGAAATGCAATCGTATGAAGCTAGACCTTGTACATACATGATGAACGAGTGAGGTTAGCTCGGGTCGCTTTGACCCACTGTTCAAGTCGTCACACCTTTTTTTTATATTGCAGCTTAAAGTTCTCTAAAATGCAAAATCCGTAAATCGGTGGTGAGGCATGTAAGGATTTTGTCGCGCGAGTTAGCATCTTTGTCGCTCTATCACTCAATTCAAAATTCCGGCAGTGACAGGAACTTACGTTCTAGCTAGTGAGGGTGGAAAATTAGTTGCACTAAGTAACCGTAGGGTTAAATTTAGTCGGCTTTTCAGTATTCATAAATCCGATGTCAATCAAGAGAATGGGACGCTGATAACTTTTGACGCTTTTGGATAGGTGTTTGAGGTTGAAAACTTGTGAAGCTGAAAACTTGTCATGTAGCACTACCGTTATACCTAATTTGCAGAGCTTAGTTAGGAGTGTGACTCGCGAAACACATTTGTCACTGTCATACTCTTCTAAAAAGTGACAGATACTTTCTCGCGCGGCAAATACTTTTCAGATTACTCCCTTAAGGTGTGGTATCAAACTACGATAGTTAAATTTGTTATGCTTACTTTAATAATTTCTGATACCTTCGCGGTTATTACACATTATAATAAAATGAATAAAATAACTAAGTAGGTATAAAAAATTAGAAACGTCAATAAATAAAATACGGGAGTTAAATTCGTTGTTTCATTCGAGTACGCTATAGTTTTTTTTCAAAACGAGCAGAAATTCCGTAAATATTTTTGATCTCTGAAATAAATAAAACTGAATTGAAAAAGTATCTAGGCACTAATTTGATGAGAATTTTATAGTGAACTTTTGGTATTTTTTTTTTCATAAAATATAATAAAGTTCTAAAAAATCTTTATGAATTTCTAATTCCCATAGAAACACGTATTCGGGGATTATGAATATTTTATCAATTTACGTGTTTTTCATACATTACTGCTTTACTAGAATAGTAGATACAAACCTAAATATTTAGTTATTCCGTTTGAGATTCTAAACTTTTAGATTTGAATTTTCGTGTTGTCATATTAAATAAAAAATAGAAATATTTTTAAAAATGCAACAAACTAAATAAACTTTATTTTGTTTCAGATATTCGCGTAAAGGATGCAGTGTTAAAACTCCAGTGATCCTAAAAAAGTGGAAATATTGAAAATTTTGTGAAGAGTGACATTGAAAATAGATGTGACAAAGTGACAGAAGCCGGTGTATGTTCATATATGGAAAAATGTTATAACAGTAGTGCTATGTGTGTTCATTAATGGTGTATAACAGGAACGCATCGCTACGGATGTGGGCGGGCGGCCTTAGCGGCCCTTGGGTCAATGACACCGACATTTGCTGTGCTCTTTTTGGCACTAGGTAAGGCTATATATCTTATTTATTATGATAGTTATTCTGTAAATGTGTCATTGTACCTAACTATATAAATTTATTATGTAACTAGCGTCCCGTCCCGGCTCCGCTCATGATCTAATTAGAATCCCCAATTTTATTTAGTCGAAAACTGTAAGCCTCAAGGCTGTATGTCATATGACACAGTTATGAAGATAACAGTAATGTTAAATAGGAAAACGTTTTTCCTGCATGTTTGGCCGGACGTTACAAACACGAGTTCTATTTCCGAGGAAAGCTAGTAGGTAGTTATTTTTATAACCTATGTCACTCGGGAATAGTGTAGCTTCCCAATAGTGAAAGATTTTTAAAAATCGGTCCAGTTGTTTTGGAGCCTATTCAGCTCCAACAACTGGACAACAACATTTCCTCTTTATTATATTAGTATAGATGCTTCCATTAAAACGCATGTTTTATTTCAGACATAGAGAATCAATTAGTGCACTTTTTAAATAGAAAGTTACATACTTATACAGCCTTTGTACGGGTTATATACATCCACGCGGCTCTATATAACTGGCTTGGGTAATTATTATGTACTTTAAAATACATGAAATAAGTATCATTATCGTTACGTAACGGAGTAAACAGTCGTTAAGAGATACCACGACGTTATGGAAGAAAATAACACCGACTTTAACGAGATTTATGTCAGAAATAACTGGCTTTTATTTGTTTTCTGCCAGAAATTATCCATTCAGTGTAACACTCGGTAAGTACGCATGTTTGAGAATAAAATAACAATTTAATGATGGCAAACATTCATAATGCAAATAATTAGGTACATAAAAAAACTAGGTTCTGAACTTGAAAAAATCAAAGCAAATACATAACTTTTTAAAATATAAATGTAACTAACAATTATCGAATAATTTCTGATGCCTTCGCGGTTACACATTTGTCATGGATTTAACTTGCGTTTTTAATATTTTAGTTGCTTACGTTTCGAAAACTTTAATTCCAATATTTGTAGCAGACTGAGCTGATGACAGTCTAACACTAAAGTAATTTAACATTATGCAAACTAAGTACCTTATTTTATAAATTATAAACTATACATTCAATTTATATAGGTATGTTATCACTTGTCACCGACAATTGTCCTAAAATTAAGAAGTAATTACCCCCAGATCCACGGAACCATTGATCTAAGTGAATGACGTATAATTTCCAAATAAAATCATCCAGCGCAATCAACAGTGATTCTTGAGCTAATAACAAAATTGTCTGTCCTTCCCTGTATCAGGCATCAAAACACATCAATCATGGAAATGGAGGCAAGAGGTACAATATCCGGGATACATCACTATCCGCACACGCAATTCATCTTCTAGGTGACGTTTGCGTTGCCAACATCGTGGCTTTGTATCTCTAGAATCAATTTGAGGCTGTATACATGTTAGTAGTTACGTGGGTAATGATCAGGCGTGTGCAATGCGTAAATATGGCGCTAGGGTAGGCACTTCAAGGTGACACTGTGTCTATATGGAATGCACGCCCTTGGATATTTCAGGCGCGTGCAGTGGATGCGTTAATGTGGCGCTAGGGTAGGCACTTCACATTCGTGAGACTGTGCCTACTGCCTATATGAAATGCACGTCCTTGTATATTTGTTCCAGGACACGAGTAGATAAAAATAGACACCAATGGGACTCGAACCCATACCTTAACGCGAGGTACCGTGCTCGACGAAATCTTTCACTGTCTTATAGGTATGGACTTACCAAAATATTTCGAGGTTTCACACTTTTATAGTAAAGGTGCGACTTCAGAAAATAATAGACACTTCCAAACTTTTGAAGAGCTACTTAATCAATATATCAATCTTTGTTTGTTTCCCTTCTACTGAAAAAAAAAATATCCTATACATTTTGATAATTAACTTGATGGACAAAGAAATAAAACAGTCAGCATGCCTATGTAAATGTAAATTAGCGTAAAAATACGGAGTAAACTATCCTGTAAACATATTGCAAATTATCCAAATTATTTATGGTCCTTATCAAAAACTCATTTAGTTACAAACAAATACTGAACCTATAGGATAAACAAAGTTAAAACCCTTTCTCCGGAAACGGCTGAGCAGTTAGAACACCATATCTTTATTCCCCATCGCGATCGTACTGCAGCTGAAATGTTCCGAGCGGCTCCGGGGGGCGTCGGCAATTACCCTCGTTATTCTCGGCACGCTCGTGACGATTCAGGGGTTTGGAAAGCGTCGAGGGTTAGAAAAGTGAAGTTTGAGAATCAGTGTCTAAGCATGTGTTTAAAAATTTAATCATGTTGTTCTATCCAATTCTTCAACATGACATTTAATAGAAAAATTAGGTCAATAAGTTTAAGAACCGTTAGGAATAGTGTTTATAGCAGAATAGGATTCCTACTTTGTTAGTATTATAATTGAATCCAGATACTTTCATAGTGTTGGAGATAAATGAGAATTATTTTAAATATAGTTTATTTAAGAAAGAGTGTGAAGAGATCCGCAAGCAAGTGTCTTCTTTGGTCAAGAGAGGGCGTTGAGCTTAATTTAGGTGTTTCCTGGTTAAGATATAATTATTTCTACATTTGCCTAAGCCCAGATAAGATAGCTAAGTGTTTTATATGAAGTAGGTAAGGAAAAGTACAAATGTGAATTATTTATTAGTAAAAAGATTTTATGAAATGACTTAACGGTTTAGATACTACTAGCAATGAGTAAGGTTAAGATAGTATGAAATATTAAAATATAGGTAATTATTTTTATTAGATACTTTGTACCGACTGCACATTATACTGATAATAACGTAAGGACACACATTTTATTAAAAATGTTCTTGTATAAGTATCATATAAATTTTAGCGTAAGCAATATTTCTTAAAAATCAAAACGTACAGACGTAGTTTCTCATTATATCTACAACATATCCAAAAATTATAAAAATCTAACTATATTTACTGGGTGTAAAACGTTATCGCCTTTTGTATGAAAATTAACAGGTTCACAATCCTCTTAATAAAAACTTTAAAATCCAGCGAATATACGAAAATATTTCTCGTAATATTGGCCTGCGTTTCAGTTAAAAAAACAACGCAAGTAAACTAAAACAAGAACACACGCGCTTGGAATAAAAGTTGCCTCGGTCTATTTGAAAATATTCACCAAAATCATATTTCGTGCTATGAAATATAAAAGAGCCAAAAAAAAATTTTGTGATAAACCTGTCTATCTGATATGTAGGATTTCTTCACAAAAAACGTTCGTTAAGGTAGGTAGAAAATGTTTGTTGTACAAAAATATTTTCATACAAAATCTAATAAACGTGTAAATATAGTACCTACTTAGTTTTTTACAGCTACGAAATATAAAAAAATCTACAGAGAGATTAAAGTGTCGGTTAAAAAATCAATAGATGTATCGTGGTATAAAGATTTTTATTAAGAACTAGCTGTGCCCGCGACTTCGTCCCCGTGGAATAGTAATTCTTCATAAGGCTTCATATTTTCCCCGGTTTTTACACATTTTCCTCTGTTTCTTCGCTCCTATTGGTCGCAGCGTGATGTTATATAGCCTAAAGCCTTCCTCGATAAATGGTCTATCCAACAAAAAAAGATTTTTTGAATTCGAACCAGTAGTTCCTGAGATTAGCGCGTTCAAACAAACAAACAAACTCTTCAGCTTTATTATAGATCAGCTTTATAATATTAGTATAGATTTTATAATATTAATCTCATTTGTAAATATTACAAAAGTTACTTGTTTCGGATGCGACGTTGCGAGCGTTCGCGAAGAACGACTTAACCGCGAACACACAATGTTGCAACGTCGCATCCCAAAATAAGCAATTAAGTTTCGTTTTTGTATATTTTAATGTGTGAAATTCGTAAAAGTTTAAATCAGTATATTGTTTGTATCAATTATCAATGAAATTTAAGTCAATAATGAAATATTTTTCAAAAACAATCCACATTCCCTAGAGCTTAGCATCGCTATTCTATTTTCCATTTTGTTGCATTTCCCATCAGCTTACGTTTCCGATTATCATTCCTCTGAGAGGCGGAAAAGAATAAACAGTGAGTGTTATTCACGAAGAGGTTTCTAGTAAAATGCTGCCTCATATGGAAGGGAGCCAGAATTTTTCGTGCCTGAAACGTTAGCTCAGCAGTACTTACTGGGAAGTTTCGCCGGCAAATTGAAAATTAAATCAATGACAGTAGTTAAATATGTTACGTTGTAAATGGTGAGTTTTGGGAGACGGGCCTTTAAAGACAGACGTTTAGGCACCGTATTTTTTTATTTTTATTTAAGGATTTCACTTTGGTTTAAACTCGAACTTTGTAGGTACATTTTAAACGAAAGAAACAAGTTAAGTATAGCTGTTTTTAAGACATTTAAATTAGTAAAAAAAAAATGAAAACCGAAAAGGATACTGATCTAAATGTATCAACTATACCGCATCAATGAATAGTTTGAATACTCAACATTCCTTATAAAAACTCTACTTTCGAAGTTATTTATCGGGTAAACCTCTCCAATTATTAAAGGGTTCAGTGGTTATGATAATATAACGATAATTAAACCGTTTTGCCAAGGCCAGGGAACCCTAATAAATCATTGCAGAATTATTAGGTTATTTTTTTCTGCAATATTATAGTACTTACTATTTTTTTTCTTACGTAATGATATCCTATAAGATCCTAAAATTATTGAGTTAAGTATTTAATAATTTTTATTACGTATTTATATTACACCAGAGGTAACTTTGTAATATCTAAAAATAGCAATGCAATCCCGTTTTATATTATAATGAGAGAAAATCATACCGACATGGTATCAATAAAATTTGTCAGGTATGTTATTATGTAAAATTTGTATTTATATTCGTACCTACATTAAAACAAATATAACGATAAATTTTTAATTGCTCTCCTGTAAAATTTGCTGCCAGTCTGTTACGTGGTATTGCAGTAGCATCTACGAAAAAAGGTACCGTGTATTACAAATTGAGACCAACTTGTAGCAATAAAACGCTGGAGGTATTTAATATAACATGATGCTATAGTACGGCCCACACCTGGTGTTGCCCGCTTCCACTTTATTACCTTCCAGTGTTGCCAGAGTGAAAATTCACGCGCGCCGCTTTCCGTTTATTTGCGGATGGCAACATTTATTTCTGCTCCATATTAAACTGATATTAAATCGCTGTGGCTGAATAGTTCAGTACCTACGCGAGTGAAATACAGAAATTAAAAACTATTTATGCTTTTTAAATTGTTCGGAAGTAGAACTTCTACTTAATGCAGGTTACAAATACATAATATTGGTTGTAAAGTAAAAGAAATTAAATATTCGTACATATTATAATTAATGCATAAAGTTAGTATGACAAAGACATAGGTAAAAAATCTAAATATATTATTGCTCGATGCACAAATTTCGCCTAAATCTGTGTATTAGTAAGAGGCCCTGACTACGAGTACGGAGGTTGGATTCGAATCCTGCTAGAGGTAATTGTCAGTGTGATAAACACGACCATATGTATTATGTCTTTTATTTGTACTTCAATTATCTTTTTACCTTTTGAAGCAAAAGTTTTAAAAGTCATTAATTAAGATTAATTTACTGAACGGATTCTGCATGTGCCATGCATGAGTGCAGCGATTCGTCGCTTTTCATAAATTCGAAAATTAACTGTAATCCGGTATTAACCGTATATCGCTTGAATTGCATATTTGCGACGATAGAGAAGCGTGTTGCGATGCCATTCCGCTGCATAGTTTACTGCATTCTATCAAAATAACCTTCAATTTTGCACCTAAAACTTAATCGGAACTACAATGTTATGGCGCCTAACAACCTTCACTTTCAGTTTGGTTATAACAGATTCTTGTTACCAGTGCCCAGCCAAGGGCGTGCATTCCATACAGGTACTGTGCCTACCCTGGCACCACACTTACCCTTTTTTTTGTCGGTGTGAAAATGCTTTACGCATCCCCCCGGCCTGGGGCTGCCATTGGGGGGGTATGTGGGACTTTGGTGCCATACTTACCCTCCCCCCACTGCACGCGCCTGTGCCCAGCAGTAGGAAGATACAAGCCGATTTATTATTAGATACTTATAAATATTACGTATTCTGTACCCCAAGGGCATGTAAGTGTATACGCCAGGTTTGTTGTCATACGACACGACAGCTGGTCTGGCGTGACGCCAAGATGGCGGTCCCCTTTATTAAAAAGAGGTTAGGCCGAACATTAATATAATATACCAAGAATTTAGGACATCGGATGTTTTGGTGGGATATTGAATAAATTCACCTTATTTTGCTGGAGGTTGAATAAATTCAGCCTCCAGCTGTTACAGAACAATGAGGAGGTTCAGGTATTTGACTATTGGAGGAGGCGGTGAGGATTCTACAAGGTCGGGCGATCTGCACTGTATCCCTTAAATAATAGGTCTATTGAGCCCATTATAAGAAATGTATATTTTAAACTGACTTGTAAAAGTACCTGGGGGGCTAGACAAGTGCCCAACGTTCAACGTTAACGTTAATCGTTAGCACCAAAATGTATGGGATTTGACATTTGTGACGTACGTGACAGACGTTCGCGGATGTCAAATCCCATACATTTTGGTGCTAACGTTTAACGTTAACGTTGAACGTTGGGCACTTGTCTAGCCCCCCTTGTTGAAATACACGTTATACTCGTGAATGGGTCCGGTCTGCTCATGTCTGCAATAGCGACTTTAGAGGTAACCACATGCTTTTGCTTCGGGACGAAATCCGACTGGAAAAGGGGAGACTTCATATTATATTACCTATAGTGTTTTATGTTACATTTCTTTTAGTGTTTTTTGAATTGTATTTGTAGGTACATTAATTCTTTTTATTTACTATGTAAGTTCAAATTGGCGGTTTCTCTCTCGATTTTTTCTGTTGAGTTTTCGCGGCGTTTCTTCTCAACAATGATGGTCTTTCCGAAGCGCAATTGGATTCATATCACGTGTAAAAGAAGGTACTTTTTTAAGCTTTAGAAAAAGCTGTTTTAACAATGTCAAGGACAACAAACCTTTCCATAGAGTATGATTGCCACTTTAGTAACTTTTAGATAGCAATTAGGAGTAGCTCGAGTCTTAAATTTTCGTTCAAAATTTCGTTATGATTTAGCTATTGTTTTGGCTTTTTATAGAGGTTAAATATTCTGCTGCGACTATAGTCTGTACTGTGACAGAAATTTGTCACTTGCCATTATGGGTAGTTTTGTTTTTTTAATAGACTTTATAAAAAGTTCTCAATTCGACTGTATTTTTTTTATGTTTGTTGCTATATAGGTAATATTCTCTAAGGGTGGAACCGAATTTGATGTTTTTTTTTAAGGATAAGGAATATAGGAAGACAAAATTTTAGAGTTATTAAGAGCGAGACTAATTAAGTTCAATCTCGTGATATACAATATATAAACCAAAGCAATTAAATAAATCGGTCATTCTCACGAAAGGGTGTTCTCAGGCTAAACTCCATCATTATTTTGAAATTTGGATTTGTGGCTACAATTATAATAAAACATGAAAGACTAGGTCAAATTTAATGGGCCTGTGTTGTTCTCCATCAAATATACCAAGTAGATTTGAAGTTAAAAATAATTTAAGATTTCTGAAATACGGAGTTTAGGATTAATATGACAGAGCTTAGAAAACTTGTAGGACTTTCATACTAAAATAAAAATTAAACGTTAAAAAACGAGAAATTACTTTAATGTTGTACATTAATATGTTATTATATTTGTTATAAAAGCAATGGGATATTTACAAACGAAAAAAAAAATATTTTTCATAACTTCTAAAAATAATAGAAATCGTCAAAATAATGTTAAAATCAAACAGACTAAAATATTAAAAACACTAATCAAGATCTCACTTTGTGTTTAATGAAGACGCCACAAGTAAATAAAAACCAAATTGCCTAAACTCCAATAGGAGTTTAGTTGATGGAGCTTAGGGGAGAAAGCCTTTTTTTATTTTTTATCATGGTTTTGCAAATAGATAAAGTAATAACAGCGTAAGTATTGTAAACATATTAGAAGACTCTATTATATAATAAAACAACAAGTTTAACGAACACCTAATTAAGAAATAAAATAGCTGAACGGAGTTTATAGGAAATGGAATCCACGTGAATGGAACGTAGGTAAATGTGATTGTAATTTTGTTCGGCAATGCGTCTCGCGTATCGTTCCTTCTCTAATGCCTAGGCACAGCTAAATACTAGCCGACTAGCCACTAAGGTTGCGTGTAACCTTATGGGTTAGAGTAATATCGATACTTTTGTACGCGTTGGCGGATTTTGTACGCATGTTTGCTCGCGCACAATATAATTCATACTTTATTAATAAAAACGTTTTCAAGCAGTGTATATTTTTATTTAAATAGTTTAACTAATGAGCTTTAAATAAAAAATACTAAATACGAGCTATTGGTTAAAGTTTATAAAATACCGATGATCTTATACCAAATTCGGGAGTTTGCTCGCTAAATGGAGCTTATGAGAATGGGTTTTAACAATTTTTTAAAAATATTAATAAGGTTCAAATTCATTAAAGGCCTGTTATATCAAATAGAAGAGACCTAGTATTAGCGATAAAAGATAAGAAATGGCCAAAATATCCATACGTTTCATAAATATTTGCTTGTACGATAGAAATTTGCCTCTCCTGAGAATGACCGAAATACATTAGTGTTAAAGGTTTTCTGTGATTTAAGTTTTCTAACTACAGTCCTGCGGTGCGACGTTTTGCTCCGAGACCTGTTTCTAAACCACATACTACAAGAGTTTAAAATGGCTAAGTGTTAGTAAAACTACTACTTATGGGTTCCGTATAACTTTGTCTGCCCTAAACTACTTGTTAAACTCCGCTAAAGATATAGGAAATTTATAAAATTAATTAATTATTAACAAAGTAGAGATGGACTTCATTTATATATATCGAGTCCTTTATCGAATACTTTATTTTTTCTTAACAAAATCAGAAATTGAGTAGGTAGGTACGCAACTTGATGTGTTAACTGCTTATTTTTTCAATAATATTTGCCTGTGGCAGGATTCGAACACGTGGCACATCGACCAATAACGCAGTATTCAAAAGCATAGGTGATATTCTACCTGTCTAATGGACTATAAATTGAAAAAAATACAGAATAACACACGTACTTAACTTATTACATATATGTTTTAAAATAAATCTTAACAGTTCCTACATTATAATTTCTGATGCCTTCTCAGTTATTACACATTGGAATGAAACAACTATTAACGGATTTAACTCGCGTATTTTTATTTTATTTTATTTGCTGGCATTTCGGATTCTTTACAGTTTCCATAATCGTAGCACGACTGAGCCGACAATAGTCTAACGCCAAAGCTAGTTCCTAGATAAGTAGCAGATTGAGCCAACGATAGCCTTAATTTTGCCGATGCACAAGCACGGTAATAAACCTATTACAGGTTGTTTCCAGGTAACTGTCTCACTGACGTTAATAACAGCCCGTAGCGTAATGCACCTCACTGCAGAACCCTAGTGCACACTGCACACTGCACGCTGCACGCTGCACGCTGCACCTCGCGCCGGCTTTGTGCATATTTCTTTGAAATACAGACTCCAGCTGCAACTAGTGATGTGCTTCTAAATGCAACATGACTATCGAATTATAATAACTATCAAATATACGAGTATATATAACAATGCTCACTGGTAACTGTAACAGAAATTTTATAGATTTATTATAACAGATATCGCACACCTAGATCTAAAGGGAGCTAACTCAAAAATCTGAAGATTTTAATTAAACACACGCTTAAAAAAAGGATCCGATTCCTTACAACAATTTCGCCTTTCCCGAAAAAGTTACTTTTTTTGAGTTAGCTCCCTTAGGATCTAGGGGTGCGATATATCAGATAGCAATCAAATCAATCAATAGAAATCAGCTAAACTCAATCAACTTCAATTGATTTTCTTGAATAATAAGGTCAGGTAAACTGAAATATTAGGTGTCTGTAAGATAATTATTAACATAATATATTATTATGAAATCGTAACGTACACAAATTACCCAAAACATCAGTATCAAACGATGCTTGAGTTTTTTTATTTTTATGATTAAATATCCAAATAAAAAATATATATTATTTATTCAATTTAGGCTTTTACGAAGGTCAGAATATACACCGTTTCCGAAAAAAACTCACTTTAGAAGAAACTGAACGAGGTAGGTATCATTTTTCAAAATGTTATATGATTACAATTTATCTTTACATATAAAATAAATATATAAATAATATTATGAATGGCCAAGCACATCGATATACTAGTAGCTTGCCCCGTCCCTACGCGAGCAGTCTGCGCCGTCCCCCGGGGCTCGTCCTGCGGCCTCGCTAATTTATTCATTGCTTATTTTGCACTAACGCTCACTTTCCCTCTAAAAACTTACCGCGAACCATTGACAAAGTTTTAACTTAGTCTGAGACAAAGTGGGTTCTGTATGTAGTGGTTTATTCAGCTCTTCTTATTTAGTACCTAAATAATATTCAGTGTATTGGAATGAAACAACTGTTAACGGATTTAACTCGCGTATTTTTTTTTTTTATTAGCTGACGTTTCGGATTCTTTACAGTTTCCATAATCGTAGCACGACTGAGCTGACAATAGTCTAACGCTAAAGTGATTTATACAGTTATGCAAACTACCTTATATTTAAATTACAAATTTTCATTCCAATGTGTAATAACCGCGAAGGCATCAGATCTATATATATAAAAGAAAGTTGTGTTAGTTACCCCGTTTATAACTTAAGAACGGCTGAACTGATTTGGCTGAAAATTGGCGGGGAGGTAGCTCGGAGCCAGGAAAAGGACATAGGATACTTTTTATCACGTTCCAGTAAAAAAAAAGAAAAAAATATTAAGCTGATTTGTTAAAAATAGTATAACAAAACGCAACAATGACAACTGTCAAATCGACATTGCCGGGCGGGACGAAGTCTGCCGGGACCACTAGTTATTAATATTCAGTGTAATTAAATATTAATAATTTTAAGTGATAACTATATTTTAACTTGACTTTTACATTAAGATGATTGATGTCGTATTATATGCACTTATAGCGAGTTCGTAAAAATGTAAATGAAATTAAAACGATTATTTGTAATTAAATATTTTTCTATAAATCGTCAGTCGCTTTAATAACAGTTATTCTGTAGGTACCTATAAAAATTGTCGTAATTATATCTTGATGATTGTTGCTACAAATATTTTTTGTCGTTGTAACATAAATTTACAAAAAAACTTACTTTTACTTTTAATGAAATTTTACAATATTACATCTTAATTATATTCGGAGAACACATACCATCATTAATAAATAATTAAAGATATTGTGTAAAGTAGGTACTAATCCTGTGCTGACAAAGTCGCATTTAGACACTAGTATAATTATTATTATGTAAAACTATAATTCAAAGCACATCGATATTATTAGTGAAACTTGATTCATGTGTAGGTATAACTACCACTACTTGATGATCAGTGTCTATTTCATTTTATTTTTGTTGGTACCTATTACTGCTATATTTTATTACGTAGGTAAGTTGCCTTTTTGTAATGAAGAAACTAATATTTACTAGCTTCTGCCCGCGACTTCGTCTGCGCACGATGAGTACTTCACACAATATCGTTATAAAATATAGCCTATAATATGTTATTCTGATGTATAAACTATATTGTGGTAAAGTTTCATTCAAATCCATTCAGTAGTGTTTACGTGAAAGAGTAACAAACATCCATACATCCATACTTACAAACTTTCGCCTTTATAATAGTAGTAGGATAATCTCTCTATTTCTCTTTACGGCGCGATGTTTTTTTCTTCCATTCATGTCTGTCAGCCGTTATTTCAATATTCACACCTTTTATATTACCCTCTTTCACAGTCTTTTCTTTAGCCTTTCTCTTCCTTTATACTTCATATCTAACACTTTCTTGTAAAATTGTAGTTATCCTTTTTACATGTAAAAAAGCAAGTAATAGTCAGGTATGTTAGGTTTTCGCGCTAGAAAAGATTAGTTACTTGTCATATATTATTTTATTCAATACCTAAAATGCACAGGTAGTATCTTCTTCTGACTTTCACAACAGTTCGTAAAACTTAGTTAACTCAGTTTATTAACTCAGGCGCGTGCAGTGGGGTGAGTGTTAGTATGGCGCGAGGGTAGGCACTACATACATTATTGACACTGTGCCTTTATGCCGTTGCGTAAAAGCCTAAATTGAATAAATATATTTTTGATTTTGATTTTACTTACTTACGTAAGGTTTTTGTCGCGTGAGAATACTTCTGTCACACGTAACAGTGACAGGATTCTAAATCCCGCGACAAAACCTTATTCTATCCTATTTTCAAACTTCCTCCGTCATACGTATTTTTATTATATTAGAGATAAATCTGTTTAGCTACTTAAAAATGCATAAGATTTTAAAGATCTTAACAAACTTCGACGGTAGTAAAATATGAAATAGATACCTATTAAACTTCCTGTAAAGGAATAAAATCTTTGTACCCACATAATTAAATTTAAAATTGCGGGACCCTAAAACGTAAGTTCGCCGACAAGCTGAGATCTAATTAATGTTTTAACTTTCAAAGGAATTCCAGAAATCCTTTAAAATACAACGACTTCGGAATAACGTAAATTTTATTTAACATTGGATGAACCTTGTTTTATAAAGAGATTGCTAATTAAAACTAGCTAAGTAATAAAGTTCTTGATGCGCTTTTCTTAAGTCGATTTTCAATTATTTATTTATTTTATTATTATTAACAAACAATGTTCGTAATCAAAATTGCTCATAGATAAATAGGTAGGTACAGCATATTATTATGCTTACCTATTGCTTCGAAACTTTCGACTGAGCAAACTAATTTTGAAAATTCTTTTTTTTATTTGAAATCTGGTGCTTCCCATGTAGTATCTTTTCGATTTGGTCCAGTTTAGACAATGGCATTCATGAAAAAACCATATGAGTCTTAAAATAGCGATAAAATTTCATATGAAGTTACTCGACGATAAATACGAAAGTTTGTCCCAAACTGATAACAAGACTTTGTGTACAGTTCGGGCAACATGTTGCCTTCCTCTCGCCCCGTATCCCCGCAGGATTGACTTGTCAAGACGCCATTAGGTGACTGTTTAGTAACTTAACTAGTCTAAGTCGTCAAGAAGTGTAAGTGGTCTTTATTGTGAAGGTCATAAGAGCGTGTTTTGATGTATAAAACCTACATTGACTGGTGTGATATATTTAAACTGATACTTTTGTATTCTATACTAGCTTCTGCCCGCGACTTCGTCCACGTGGAACTCCTCCTTTTTTGCAGTCGGTTAAAAAGTAGCCTATGTCCTTTCTCAGGGTCCAGACTTTCTTTGTACCAAATTTCATTTAAATCGGTCCAGTAGTTTTAGCGTGAAAGCGTAACAGACAGACAGACAGACAGACAGAGTTACTTTCGCATTTATAATATTAGTAGGGATTTATACTAGCTTCACGTGGAGCTAGTATAAATATAAAGGGTAAGGGTTATTACGGGTACCTTGTTCAATAAGCCGGGCCCGAGCTTGGTTGATTGATGAGTACATTAATAAATTAAGTAACCTGTTGAATATAGAGGCATTGCTTGCGGACTAACGATTGTAAGGTAGCGGATTCAATCCTGACTGTAAACAGTTTTACAGGATTCTCCTATAAGCTATTTCTTTACTAAGCAGAGCTTTAATTAAAATATATTGGAGATTTAATTAATACGACATACTCTTACAAGGGTTATAAAAGATCGATTCATTTAGCAAAACAATAATAAAAACAGGTGACATTATATTTAAATTTAGATAATCAGCATTAATAACTCAACGCTCTCTCGCTGGTTTCCTGAATGGCGACCCTTCAAATGGGATGTCATGTGTATTCGTTTTGTTCAACCAAACGGTTGCTATTATCGATTGGTACTTATCTAGGAGTTCTGATTTGTAAACGATCCCAATTTCCTATGACCTCGATTGTCTTCAATTTGACCGGATTGATTTTAAGACTATGGAATCTTTGACTGACTTGAAATGTATTGTTTAAAGGTTTTAAATAAACTAATTGATGGTTTTCGACTAAGTGTTTTATGCAAAGGTGCCAGGGACATTCTGGTTAAGGTCACTCATTTACTTTGTAGGTAGGAGAAAGAAGGAAGACTAACTTAGATTGCGTCTGTTTTTGAAAAATGAGACACTTTAGAAGTTCATTGCGGTTTCTTTACGACGCAACTTTAGTTATTTCATATTTAGTAATCAAATAAGTTTTCTCGGGAACTGCATTATGTAGGTAACTTTGTGATAAAAACAAACAATAATATCTGATGCTTTCGAACTTAAAACGGATTAACTATAATACTGAACCTTCGTGTCTGCTGTAAATATTGAAATTTACTCTTTTTAGTACGTCTGTTTAAGAATCATTGAACGTGATTGATATTTATTATTTGGAATTAAAACAATATTATTTCTCTTTTAGATATTATACTCTCTTACTTGGATAAAGAGAGTCTCTAATTACAAAATTTTGTTTCAGTTTGCTCTACCGGCATAGCGTCAAAATCAGCTGATCATGACGATAACAAACAAGTAGACGAAATATATGAAGAAACAACACACAATATGTTGAAATACAGGACCAATATAAACAATATACTAGATGAAAATATTAACGAAATGAAAATTAATAAAGTAGATAAAGATATAAGTATAAGCAATGGTAATATGATAAGAGAATTTGAGGCGGAGAGAAGAGTGAAGAGAGAAGATAATGAGCAGCCGGAGTGTGAGCCGTTTACGTGGAAAGCGGGGAAGATGACGTTGTCGCATCCGAAGAGAGGTGACGGCGCAATGTACGCCAATAACACTGAGTGTACCACCGTTATTGAAGGTATGATTTTGAAAATCTCTCTAACTGGTGAGCATGTAAACAGCGCCCATTCTAGGGTTTTGAATTTCTCTCTGACATGTAAGCAGCGCCAATTCTAGTACTAAAAGACCAAAAATCTGTCGCTTTAAGCGTCAGATCAAGACAAGGAGCTTCAAAAAGGCACGGTAAATTTACAAGGTCTCAAAGACAATCTCGCTCTATCCGCTTCGGCCTAAAGCCAGCGCTGCATGTTATTGTTTTCGTAACACGAGATATCGTCGGTTTTCTCAATAAATGAAAGAGTGAAAGAAAGCTGATTTCTTGAATGACAAAAAGATTAAAAAATATTATAGATAGATACGTTCATGACCTAGGAGACCAATTTACGAGTTAAAAATATTGCATGTTTGCTCTTAAATGACCTCTAGAAAAATTTTGAGGTTCTAGCTTTTAGTAGGTATGTCCAGTGATTGAACAGGTTTTTTTTAAGCATTTTCATATTGTTCCAGCAGGGAGCACTGAAACAGTTGTGCAGTTGACATTCGTGGATACATTTCATATTGAAGAACATCCTAACTGTGAATATGATTATTTGGAAGTGAGTTTTTTTTACTACAAATTTAAAAACAATACCTATTCGAACCAGCGACCTGGGGTCGCGTGTCTTTTACTACAATTATGTTATTAGGAAAATCAATTTTTCATTTGTATACAATTTCTTACAGTAATGAATAAACTACTTTACTATAAGCAATTTTAATTATTTTTACTATACTTTTATATATAATATGATAATATTTAGCTATACATAATGTCATACAACCTGATTTATGTGTAAACAGATACGCAATGGAAAGCACGGTTACGCGGATTCTCTGGGGCGGTACTGCGGGAAGACGTTCCCCTCGATCCTCACGTCTTCAGGGCAGTACGTCTGGCTGATATTCAAGTCCGACGCCAACATTGAGTATGAAGGCTTCAATATCCAAATCGAATTCATACCGAAGAGTAACAGTCGTAAGTAACTCTTGTATTTTGTTTCTAAATTCAGGCAACATTTTGATCGGTACAAAAATGAAAAGAAATTTTTTAAGTTAATTCCCAACGAGTTTTGCATTAGTTGGAATTTAGGCAAATACTAGCAAGTTTTTTTATTTTTTTAGAATTTTCACTGCTAAGTTTTGAATCCAGTCTTTTAATTGTGTAACGTATTTGGTGTCAAAGTGATTTCAATTGATATGCTTCAACATGCGAAAGTGATTTTAGTGTTTTGAGACACATTTTTGATATTTTACTTTCAGAAAAAAATCAATCGGCCTTTTATTTTAGAGCTAAAAGACTGCGTGGTCTATTCCCACTGGGGCCTTAGTTTTTCTATATTTAACTTTATGATGAGTCCTTTTAAGATTTTCATAGATTTTTCCCAATTTTGTAGGAAACGTCCCGTCAGAGTGTTACATCAACTCCACTGGAGTCACATCCGGTGTTATAAATGTTACCTCTCCCGAAGTCAAGAAGTGCAAGGTGGCCACTACCTCAGCTTATGCCCTTGACGTCTTGTGGTATATCGAGACTGCTCCCGGCACCTATGTAAGCATACCCAATAAGCAAAATCTTTACTAATTATTTTTTCCTTGTAAGAAACTTGTAACGTGATTTGAACAAGGATTATGGCGCAGTTATAGGATCAACTATTCCTGTATCTGACTTGCAATTAATTCGTACATAATAATTTCTGATGCCTTTTTTATACATTGGAATGAAACAACTTTAACGGATTTAACTCGCGTATTTAGCTATGCTAAAGTACTTTAGCATAAGACTATTGTCAGCTCAGTCGTGCTACGATTATGGAATCTGTAAAGGTTCCGAAACGTCAGCCAATAAAATAAAATACGCGAGTTAAATTCTTTAAAGTTGTTTAATCCCAATGTTATTCGTACATGTTAATAAACCTTATATCGTACTTCAAGACACCCAAACCGTTATTAGTAATTCCAGATTTATAGGAATACTTTGCTTGTTTCATTAAATTTAGCCTGCAGCTTAGTCTAGGGATAACGACTACAGAAATGAAACATGAGGATTTGACCACGAAATTTCTGAATTAATTTTGTTTGAAATATGAATTTATAGTCTACTTATTATAAAGGAACTAGTATTTGTAGTAGCAGTTAATATTAGACGCAGACTTATTAATTAGGTACAGTCATTTATTTTATCTGGCGTCTAGTTCTTATAAATCCCTACTAATATTATAAAAGCGAAAGTATAACTCTGTCTGTCTGTCTGTTACGCTTTCACGCTAAAACTACTGGCTACTTTTTAAACGACTGCAAAAAAGGAGGAGTTCCACGCGGACGAAGTCGCGGGCAGAAGCTAATTATACATATTAAAGTTTCCGGTGTGTACTTGAACATCTACTTTGAAATGGAAGACTTTTTAGAAAAAGACAAACCTTCCTAAATTAAATAATGAACGGAAATATTTTCCTTTGTGTGAAATTCAATAGAATCGTCTTTACAGCGAATAAATTCGTTTGGTAGGATTATAATAAAATGATTTTCACTTTGGTTTGTATTTTACAATTGATATGATTTTTCAGATATATTTGGATTTTCCCAACTATAAATTAGAAAAACCTAACGAATGTACAGATAATATAATTCAAATATTTGGGAAGGAGCCTGACTTTCGATACAGGTAAGCAATAATCATATTAAAAAAAAAAAAACAAAAAAAATTAACATGGTATGTATTAATGACGTATGCACGCACAATGCAGTCATAGTCAATTATAATATAAGGATTAAGGGTGTTAGACAGTGATGTGATATAAATACAATGGTGAATGAATTATGATTATAATGATGATGATGATAATGATGATGATAGTAATAGTAATGATGATGATTCCTGGATGTGTTTTAGCCTGGTTGCGGGTGGCTACTGCGGGTCCATGGCCAATTCATTATCCACCAAAGGAACAGACAATAAAAACAAGGAGGATGGAAACAAAATGTACGTCCGGCTGTTTGCATCTAAGATGGTCAGAGACCACATCGAGTTTGCGGCCAGATACACCGCCTTCCGTTCTTTAGAAGAAAATCGTGAGTATTTCCTTTCAGTTTATAATACAGGGTTATTGGGATAAACGTTGTAATTGTATCTTTATGAAGTTTTTGAAATAGTTTGTCTAAAGTAGTTTCTTCAAACAAATTACTCTAAGTACGCTATTGCATATTTTAAAGTGACTGTGATAGTTGCACATAATAATATGGTATCGTCTTCTTTGTAGATAATGATAATATTTTCTATAAAACCGTAAAACATCACTTTGCTCTATAAGGATTTTTGTATTTTTTTTCTTCACATCTTAAGTTACGTAATCGAAGTTGTCATATGGATCCCTAACTTTTTTCAAATATTATCTAAGTTACTCTGAAATAATGTAGCGTTTAAACAAAGAGAGAATTTCAAAAATTTGATAATTTCTCAGTTGCGATTTCCTTTTTTAGAAGCTTGTACTGAAGAAGAATTTGATTGCGAGGACAGCACTTGCATAGATGTCAAACTAGTTTGCGATCAAGTTCCTAACTGCAGGCTAAAGACTGACGAGGATACTAGTGGCATTTGCATGGTGAGTAAATACATATTTAATTAAACTACAGTATAATACTCTTATATAGATAGACTTGCTATAATCTAAAACCTTGAATATTTACTTTATACCAGTTTATCCTCAAACGTGCCTGAAATTTTTATGTCTTATTCTAAATTATTTACCGTTGACAGATTTTTGATTGCGATACTTTTTACTTTTTAATAAATTAATAAACATCTTTGGACAATTCACACTAATTGATCTAGTCCCAAACTAAGCAAAGCTTGTACTATGGGAACTAGACAATTACGGATAAACATACATAATACATAATATAAGATATCCAAGACTCAGGTACAGATGCCAGCGCTCATCACATTGACATCATGCCCCTGGCAGGATACGATCCTGCAATCTCCGGTTTCGTAGTCAGGGGCTCTGACCACTAGAGCAACATCTTGGCGTAATCTAATTCATACCAACCTTTATTTTTCTTTATATTAAACACTATTGTTTTGTTGAACCAGGGCGAGGCGCAGTCTGTGATGCAGCAGACTCACATCCAGGTGATCCTGATCATTTTCTCGCTGATACTCTCTGGAATGAGCTTCGTATTCCTCTTCAAGTGTGTCAGGAAACTCTACCAGGACCATAAGCTCATCAAGGTAAAGATAAATAAAATCTTAATAATATTTTGTGATTTTTTATTTTCCGGTTTTTGCATATTGAAATAAAATAGCGGTTTCTGATGTTTCGAAAATATTACAACTACCATATTTGTACTAGATCGATCTGCATTATTGGAACTGTTAAGTTTACAATTAAGAATACTTATATGTTTGATACAAAACAAAACGGGAATAGTGATATCCTGTATCTTACTTACAGATTCAGTACATAATATTATATTAAAAAAAATGTTTGTCATTGACTTGATGCAACATAAACAAATCTCTCTTTTGCTTTTTGAAATCATGTACAAATCCTAAGTCTTTCTCTACGTAGGACTATTACAGTCTCAACTCTATCACTATTTAGAATGAAACAACTATTAACGGATTTAACTAGCGTATTTTTATCTTATTTAATTTTCTGACGTTTCGGATTCTTTACAGTTTCCATAATCTAGTGTAATAACCGCGAAGGCATCAGAACTTATTCTATTACTATTGTTCCAGGAACACATAAAGCAGTCCTGTGAGGATCGCCTGGACGCGCTGGTGGACACGCAGCTGACCCTGGACCCCAAACTCCTGGGGCTGGACGACGAGCCTCGAGCCAGCCTCGAGAGGGATAACCACACCAACGAGATGTACAAGCAGCAGAGAAGAAAGAGAAAGGTGAGATCAATTTAAAGGATTGTAATGTTGGCTGCAGCATTGGGAGCAGTGTTATTCACGAATATCTACCTAATTAATACTAATGGAAAATAAAACATTTTTGATATCAGCTCAAAAATCAAAAATGTTTTATTTGCCATAAGCCCTTCACCAGGTCCCAAGATCATCTTATATGTCTAACAATGCTGCGTATCTGATTTACTATCTCAAAGTACACAATGGGCAATCTTTTGCTAGTAATTACTGGTGCACTCTTTTAAATAAATCAAATGCACAGGAATTATCTCTTTCCATGTGATAAACATTACCAGCATAAAATTGAAACGTAGTTATAGTAATAGTTTGACATGCGAAAGTAAAAATATTCCGTCGCATATTCAGTAAAGTACATTTGAAGATCAAGGTCGTTTCAATAAAAGTGTCAAAATATTCTTTTGTTGAAGCGTAACTTCTTAAGCTCGCCAATGTTGAGGTCACATACATTAATTTCCACATTTAATTATATAGGGTCGTGGTCGAATTCCCTAGAGGCAACCTTCGACACAGAGACAAAACCTACAGCAGCATTGTCCTCACCCAAATAAAAGGGTTGACCCTTTTGGACCAATACACAGGATCCCAAATCGAATTACATTTCAAAATTTTAGGAAAACTTTTTGGCATTACCAATGTCACAAAGTTCAATGGACCGCCATTTCTGTCTTTGAAATGAAATAATTATTCGTTTATTTCAGGGCAAGGATGTTTGTTTTGAGTATTGTTAGTATTCGAAAACATTATAGTTTATTGATTATAAAAATACATATGTGTGATATCAAAGAACAACACATAATATGATATCTATTAGGTACCTTTATGACGCTGTTCCATAATTCAACAAAGTTGGAATAATTATTATGCCTTCTTATAATTATCTAATTTATTTCTAACAGCCAAGTAGCATCGACTCAGACTACATCCAGGAAACCCATCTAGACCTGGACGATGAACCCTGGATCAGAACAGCAGAGAGCAAACCTTTAGAACCTGAGGACGTTAGAATTGAGCATAAAGGAAGATCCAGGAGTGATACGAGTAGGAAAGAAGAGTCGCTCCGAAGCAGAAGTGCGAGAGAGAGCGAAGATAGAGAATCCCGAAAGGAGATAAGGGATGTATCTGTTGGGGCCCCTGATACGAAAGAGTCCGGGTGCCAGACAAGAGAGAGTCTCTTCCAAACTGCTCCTAGTTCTGATGGTAAGTAAAACATACAGTATGGTCTAACTTAGAAGTATGCACAACATGAAATTCACCACGTATGTACATGTATCAAAATCTATATATATAAAAGAAAGTCGTGTTAGTTACCCCGTTTATAACTCAAGAACGGCTGAACTGATTTGGCTGAAAATTGGCGGGGAGGTAGCTTACAGCCAGGAAAAGGACATAGGATACTTTTTATCACGTTCCAGTAAAACAAAAAAGAAAAAAATATTAAGCTGATTTGTTAAAATAGTATAACAAAATGCAACAATGACAGCTGTCAAATCGACATTGCCAGGCGGGACGAAGTCTGCCGGGACCACTAGTATAAAATAAGTCCAAAGTTATAATTAAAATGGTATAATTTGCAATTATCAGTCCCAATTACGCTATCTTAAGTAATTAATTATTTTAAATGGTACATTTCAATATCCATAACTCACATAATTATAATATAATTATCATAATATAATCGTTGACGATCTTTATTTTTGCAATGTCGCATTGACGATCTTTGCAATGTCGTATTATTTTAATTAGATACTTTTTAGGGCTCTGTTCCCGAAAGGTAAATCGGGACACTCTCATTGACACTCCGTGGTCCCTCCATCCAACCGTCTGTCATGAATCGTGATAGTGGAACCCGTAATGCGCGAGTCCGACTCTCACTTGGCCAATTTTTTTACAATGTCTTCATACCCCTGTCGCAGGAACTGAGTCTGGCAGCAACAGTCGAGGTTTCTCCACGTTCGGCTACTCCGGCGCCACGATAGCGCGGCCGTCCCCGCCGGCGACCGCCAACACCACTCAGCTGACCATCGAGCTGCTGCGACAAGTGCCACATCAAGACTCCTTGAAATCTCGTATGTTCATTAACCACTTGTGTCGTGATTATTTGGGAATCATTCCCAAAGGATTTCGGGGTCACCACTTTTCCGGGCCGGATTGAGAGTCATGTCCCCGGATTCCGGGGACATGGTGAGATGGATGGTGCAACGTAATGACACCAAGAGTATTGACTGCTACTGTTATAATATATTTATTTCATCAAACACAACACTTATATACTATATCGAGACAGCGCAAATCGCTGCTCGATCTATCTATGTTACGTGATCTACGTGACTGTGGCAATCTGCTGACAGGGCCGCCACAGGGAGAAATTCTTGTATATTCTGTTTAAAGTAAACACGATTGATGAGTAGTCTATTTATGTACAGACCAATTTAAAATGAATATTACATTCGGTGATGTCTAAAATTTAACCTTTCTGTAAGCAGCATTAGTTTACATTGTGCTACCTTTGTTCACTTACCGAATATAGGACTCGATTTGTCGAAGTTTTTTGTTTGACATACTATACATAAAATACCCGAGTTAAATCCGTTGTACCTAATTGTTTTATACCAATCACAAAACTTGTTGCAGATAAGAAAATCTCTGACCGGCGGCCGATGAGCACGGAGACGACTCGCTCTGCCCCCGACGTGATCATCGTCTCGAAGCCGATTCGCTGAGGATGACCCCTGGGGCCCCCGCCGTGGGCCCCAACCCCTCCCCCCACCTGGCTTCACCCCCCTGAACGCCACCGGCCGGAGGGCTGCTACCAGCCACACATCTGCTACGACACCTCCAAAAGCGTGTCGTTCGAGGACTACGATGGCTACTACAGCAGATACTTCGACGAAGGACCAAAGTTAATCTATGATTACTGTTTAAAGAGTGACTTTAATTGTAAGAAATCTAAAACACTGCCAAGGAATTTGGGCTCATCGGTCGACGGGAAGGGGAGGGTGTACCCGAGGAGTGTCTGCTTCCTCGACGAGGACCCTCGGAGGCTGGTGGTTAGGGCCGACGTGGAGCCCAGATAGCACAGGTCTGCCTGGGAGATGAGGTTCTAGTGTTGTGATAATAATGTAGGATGCTTCTTTTTTAGGCAACGTTGGAAGTAATTCATTTTGTAAGGGCTGTTTTTGATGGATGTTACATCTGCAACCTATGTTGAGAATGGTCTCACGCCAGGGGCGTGCATTCAATAGAGGCATAAAGGCACTGCCTACCCTACAAAAAACTGCCAAACGTCCTTATTAACAACCCCACATTTAATAAAAAATATAACTTAATTTTATTTATTTTTTCTACTTACTAGGTAACGTTAAATTCTTTACGTAAAATGGAACGTAAAACATAATTAATATCCTACTTATTTTACTAAAACCATAAATACACTTCTCTATTACTACGTTTCAACTAAACTTCGGTAAAACGGAACGTTGCCGGGTAACATTCGCGCGCTATTATTACGTCACGGATCCTCTCTTAGGCAAAGCCTAAGCCTGCCTTCAGAAATTGCAATAGTGTGAGTAAAATTTCATATCCGTGACACCAATTGAAGTTGCACACACGCTTACAGCTACGAATCGCTAAGTAAAGCAACTCCGGCCGCCGGTGTTGGCTATCTCATTTACACGTTCGGATATCTAGATAACGCTGTCCCGCTTGCGTTAGGTGTTTAGAACGTTCTGATTTTCGTAAAACTATAATACAAGCGATCTAATTATTTACTTATTTTTTAAATAAATTATAATTTATAAAATGAAAAAACTGCTTAAAAATGAATAGATTTGTAAGAAACCTATTTAGTTTTTATGTTTTTCTATATTAAGTAGTGTTATTTTATAAATGATTAATTTCAAAAACAGGCAAATGGTTTTTAAACAGAGGTAACAAAACGCTAACGGCTGTCAATTGACGGCTATTGTTGCGGTGACAGACGCGGTAAAAGATAGTTTTGGATTTGTTTAGAATAATATCATTATCACTTGTAGGAATTCAAATAATTACTACTATTTGATCATTTTAATTTTATTAAATGGAACACTAAGTGAAATAAGTGTTAGTAAGCTGTGATGTTAGTGTGATCTATTGAAGTTGTGTTTAAACTTTGAATGGTGCGTTGACTTTGTGTTTGCACAAAAAAGGCAATGAAAAGCTTCTAATACTTTATTTTAACGATGAAGGTACCGCAGACCAGATAGGTAAGTACCCGAGCTACTTAATTATTTCATAAGATAGGTAGATACGTAATGTAGCTAACTCGTCAATGTCATTCAAATGTTTTGTTTATTTTGTTTTCCATGTAAATAAGTCTGTTATTTTCGAATACTCAAAGTATTTGGAATTACAATGGTTATATTGAATTGAAAGTTTCGTCTTTCGCTTTAAAACGTGAACAGTCTGAAAAACATTTGCAATCTTTCTTCAAATGTTTGTCAGTAACAGAATAGAAGTTGGTACCTTCTTACCAACTATTGAATACTTACACTTAGTACTTATTAACCATCATATTAGAACTGCAATTCCAAAATCATAATAAAAAAGTAGATAGAAACAGAAGTATATTTATAACACTTATCAATATTTCATTACTATTTGATGTGTATATATATATATATATATATGCACTTATTAAAATTTCTTATGTGTAAAAGACAAAGAAGATACTTAGCTATCTACACATAATAAGAAACTTTTCTAAGTTGGAAAGAATACTTCTCTCAGCTCTTAAAAAAACATAAACCAGATAATAAAATATAAAGCGGCAATGCTATATTTAATTTTGACAAAATCTACTTTAAAATGAAATCTTTGCAACTTGGCATAACTGCCTAAGTAGGTACCACAAGTATCATTTTGTGTATTATTATGTACCTAGTATATTATTCATTTAAGTATCTAAGTGCTATTTTTTGTTTGAAATTATAGCGAGGAGGTATTTGATGAAGTAAGAACTATGTAAGTGGTATACTTCCATTAAGTATATACCCAATTAGATATAGGTATATAATATTGTTAGAAGTTTAATTTGGTATTATCTTGATTACGTATTATTATTTGATACAGTTAAATGTATAATATTCCTTTTTGTATAGTATGTAATATGTAACCCCCAAGTCACGCTGAAGAGATATAAAATATTTGTACATAATATATATATATAAGATAATGAAAAAGTAGTGTTTTTTTTTTTTTTTTTTTTTTTTTTTTTTTTTTTTTTTTGTTTTGCCTTTTTTATTTTGCCTACCCTCGTACGAAACCCAGTGCACGCCCCTGTCTCACGCAATAAATTCTTCTATAATCAACTTATTGGGTAATGAAGTGTTAAAAATCACAATTCGATAGGATTTATTATCGAGCGCGGGACAACATCTTCCTTCATCTCAATACCTCCCAGACTGTTATTTAAATTTAAGCTAAAGAGAAAAGTTTTTACATTAAAAATTCAATTCGCGTTCTTAAAAAGATTTGTTCTTTAGCTAATTTGTTAGGATTAAAAATAATTGGTCGGAAGTTTTGAAGAGGCGTGTGTAAATTATAGGAGTTTCTTAAGGCAGAATTACTTTTACTTTAGAGTTAATGTCTAGGGTCCAATTACATGGAAGCTTGTACCATTAAATATAATGTACTTTGCTGATACCTGATTATTACGAGGTAGAAGTTAAAAACAAGTTTCGGTGTCAGATACAAGTTCATGTTCATTGTTATTTAGTTGAGTGTTGTTAATGTTGTTAAGAATCATATAATTTTAAATCTAATTTATAGTAAGACCCTAAATATATTTTTATCCGAGTGTCTGAAGAGTTAAAATATGCTGCCTTATTTGAATTGCAAAATGTCTACACTCCAAGAATGCCTAAGGGACAATTGGGACCTCTTTCACAAAGTTTAAGCAAATCTCACTGCTCTCAACATACCAGATGAAAAAAACCTATTGACTTTTACAATCGTCAAAATACATACTTGTAACAAAGTCCAACTTACGCTAAAGGAATAATTTATTAATTTACCTTGTATTGGAATAAAACAATCTCTTCTCAGTTATTACACATTCATTAGAATGAACGATTATAAATATACTACAAATATGGGAACTATGAAATTTTCGAAACTTCAGCAAAAAAAAACGCGACTAAAATCCGTTATAATTGTTTTATTCTTATTAGTTACATCCTTATTAGCTTATAATGTGCGTAATTAAATATTTCATTCGCCACAAAAGAGGCTAAAGCTAAAGATTAAGAACAATGTCTTGCCAATTATCTTACCTGGGCCTTACTAGGACATTGTAAAACGGACCTTAAGATTTTCATATAATTGGACCTTAATTAAGTCACAATTTATCAAGAATTTTCACTTTATATCAAATAAAATATGTCTTCCAAACTGATTTTCTAACGGCTATGGTCGAGGCTTCATACGTTGTTGTACATATTATTATATTTGACTAATGGTTTAGGAAAATATTGCAAATGGATTCTGCTTTTGACAATATTTGAATAGGAGCCAAAAACGAGAACGTTTTTCCTGACTTTGTATTGGGCCTGTTTCACAATATCCAAGTAAGGTTCGAGTAAGTTCATGATATGCTAATGGGACGTCAAATATGTCTGATGTTCTTACCTTGAAACCCTGTTAATTATTAATAAGCTACTTTTTAGGGTTCCGTACCCAAAGCATAAAACGGGACCCTATTGCTGAGACTACGCTGTCCGTCCTGCTATGTTTCATGTGATACTGATTGTTGAAATCACAGATGATATCCGCTATAATAATAAATACTAAAAAAATTTAACAAACCCCCGACATAAAAACCTAAAAGCCCTTTAAAAAGTATAACAATAATAAAAACTTAATATTAGTTACCTAAATATTAATATTTCTACAAAGAAAACGTCATGTCGGGGGGCCCGCTTGTCATTTAGGTGTTACTACTTAATACCTACAATCTACCTAAACCTACGGTCCCCCCGACATGACGTTTTCTTTGTAGAAATATTAATATTTAGGTAACTAATATTAAGTTTTTATTATTGTTATACTTTTTAAAGGGCTTTTAGGTTTTTATGTCGGGGGTTTGTTAAATTTTTAATTTATTTTTTTATTTCATACTTTTTGTAAGTAGGTATCTACTACTTAAATGATTATTTTAAGTAATTTCCATTTCATGAGGAATTTTGTAATGTACATGTTATCCTCTTACATTTAATACCCCACTCGGGTACATTTGTCGATATTGGGTTTACCATTTACACTTTTACTTCCCATAATTTTTGAACTACTCAACCGATTTTCATTACAATCTTAATTTTGTAATCTACACGTGATCCTCTTTCATTTGATACCTCACTTGGGTATATTTGTAGACATTTGGTTTTCCATCCCCACTTTGACACCCTATATTTTTTGAACGACTCAACCGATTTTCATTATAATTTCCATTTTGTAACGTACACGTGATCCTCTTTCATTTGATACCCCACTCGAGTATGTTTGTAGACTTTTATTTTTCCATCCCCTCTTTCACCCCCCCCTAATTATTAAACTACTGAGCAGATTTTCATCAAACATAGCTAAGAACACTCCCGACATATACACCTTTCAAACAAAAAAAACAGAATCAAAATCGGTTCATTCGTTAGGGAGCTATGATGCCACAGACAGACACACACACACACACACAGACAGACAGACACGTCAAACTTATAACACCCCGTCGTTTTTTCGTCGGGGGTTAAAAACAAAATAAAATAAATATTTAAGTGGGTTCCCATATAATAAACATTATTTTTTTACCGTTTTCATAGATAGTACGGAACCCTTCGTGCTCGAGTCCGACTCGCACTTGGCCGGTTTTTTGGCTTTTATGATTTGAAATCAACTTACTCGAAACACTCTCGGGTGTTGTGAATCAGCCCACATATTAATATCATGTATACATTATTATTTATATGAGAAAGGTACCAAGTGTAAAAATTGTTCATATAACACAAATTGTATAAAATTCCTATGAAAATAGGCTGATTAAAATTGTACGTTAGACATAAATGGATAAAAGTAGACCAAAATTAATTGTACCTAATGGATAAATTTCATATTCGTTATTAGTAATTTATAAATATGGTGTATAAAATAAATGATTCGTTGATTGTAAAGTGATAATCGCTATAATTATAGTAATTTATACACTTACCTGAAGTTAATGTTTGGATATAATACAATAGGTAATCATTTTTGAAAATGTTACGCGATGGTACCTTAAAACACTAAGTGTGTAATGCCATATTAGTATTACGCACAGTTGCTTCTATTTACACTCTTATTATAAAACTCCCGTGTTGAAAAACCGTTGCTTACTACATCCGTTACAGCAATTTACTGTCTTGTCTCACTAGCTATCACTGTTTGTCAAACTACTCTTCTCCAGGGTATTAGAAACTTGGTAATCTCTTAAGTACAACCCAACAAGCAAAGTAGTCCTATAAGAAAAATTATAAGTCTCAAATGACTTATAACGTTTTTGTGCCCTCAAGCAATGGCGTGCATTTCATACAGTCACTGTAACACTAATGTATGAAGTGCCTACCCCGGCGACATACTGATGCTACCCCTACTGCATGCGCCTGCCCTATAGTAGCTACCTTATAAGGCGTATTAACATAATATACAAGCTCATTATAAGTTAGATACAGGAATAATTAATCCTATAATTGTGGAAAATTATGTGTAAACCGCGTTAAGTTTCTTACAAGGAAAAATAAAATAGTCTTGAGAACGCTGTAAGTGGGTACTGCTTTTGCTTGTTGGGTATTGATTATTTCATGAAACCATATTATAAAACTAGCTGTCATTATACGCACGGTGTTTGAACACATTATAGAGAGTGTAGGGGGCCTAGACAAGGTGCCAACGTTTAACGTTAACGAACGTTGGCACCAAAATGTATGGGATTTGACATCCGCGAACGACTGTCACGTACGTCACACACGTTCGCGGCTGTCAAATCCCATACATATTGGTCGTTTCGTTTAACGTTAGCGTTGAACGTTGGCACGTTGTCTACGCTCTTAGATTAAGTTAATATTTCTATATTAATAGTTAATTCTATTTTGTATAAATAGACAAAAGAAAAGCAATTTGTTTGTGCTAGGCGCGACTCGGTTTTCCATTTCTCCTTGAATTTTCTATAATACCCGCTCTGTATTATATCCTTATATTAATTGAAGAGAAGTAATTAAAGCGATCTTGTTCAATTCGTGTAAATTGTATTAATTACATTTTGAGTATTGATTTGAACGGAATTGTTGATAGACTAATTTTGGTTGCATTTTCGTGTTTGAGTTTTATAATAAAAGTTTATAATGAGCGTTGTATTTAATTTAATAACCTTTTGCACTAAAACATTCACTATTCATTACATAATTAGAGAAATAGCTGAAATTCTTATTTAAACTATAATACTTAGCTAGGTAGGTACTTGATAAATAGGTATATGTATGTACTTAAACTCTTTATTTCACAACTACTTAGGTAAATGCCTACAGACAATATTGAATCAATTAACAAAGCAAATCTATATATTGGAATGAAACAACTATTAACGGATTTAACTCGCGTATTTTTATTTTATTTTATTAGCTGACGTTTCGGATTCTTTGAGTTAAATTCTTCTTTGAGTTAAATCCGTTAATAGTTGTTTCATTCCAATGTGTAATAACCGCGAAGGCATCAGAAATTATCAAATCTATATAGTCAAACTTAACTCTTCAAAGAATTTCTTTCAGATAATCTATGGGCGATTAAGATATTATAAAAATTAGAGCGTAGGTCCTGTAAGAAAAAAGTATGTGTATAAGTACTTATAATATATAAACAAGTACCTAACTACATTTCTCCTTATCAAGTAGGCAATCTCTGTCTCAAAGACGGGATTGTTGTACTGTAATTAATTTGTTATTTGTATATTTATAATAGGTAATATGAAATATAAGCGGCTGTCAACGGCTCGTTCTAATTGACATTCCTTACAAATAAATGTCAGTGAAATGTCGGAGTATCAGCTAATCCAACATTGGTATGCTCGTAACCTAATTATTATTTCGATTACTTAAGTAGGTATATTTTAGATTGACTATTTCCTTCATTTTCAATTATTTAATATCAAGTTTTTATGTACTTACCTAACCAGTTATGCTAAAAAGTTTAGAAAGAAATACGAATCAACGCCACCAATTAGCTTAGTTTTAAATGACGGTTTTAAAATACATATTTCGATATAATAGTCAGGTACCTATATTACTATAAGTACATAGTATAAAATAAAGTCGCTGTCGCTGTCTGTCCGCCTCATGTATGCTTAAACCTTTAAAACTACGCAACGGGTATTGAAGCAGTTTTTTTTAATAGGTACATAGAGTGATTCATAAGGAAAGAAAAAGCCGGAGAGGGTCTCTAGTTAACATATTATAATAATCAGTTACTCATTAATAAATGATATATTCATTAGTCAGAACTATGAACTGCATTAATGAAAGCACTTTTAATGGATAGAACAGAAATATATTAGGAGAGTAGGTACACTATAACACTGTGACAAAAGTTGAAACAATAAAATATCAAAAATAAACATCAGTATAAATGAAATATATAATTATAAACGAGTATGAAGGTTATTAGCCAAAGCCAACAATTTTAAAGATAAGATATGACAGACACCTTACATTAAAAACGACTCATCCTATTTCACAGATTTTTTTTTATTCTAACTACATCCTAACTATCCTAACTAATATTATAAATGCGAAAGTAACTCTGTCTGTCTGTCTGTCTGTCTGTTACACTTTCACGCTAAAACTACTGGACCGATTTAAATGAAATTTGGTACAAAGAAAGTCTGGAGCCTGAGAAAGGATATAGGCTACTTTTTAACCGACTTCAAAAAAGGAGGAGTTCCACGCGGACGAAGTCGCGGGCAGAAGCTAGTAATATATATATCCATTCCAATTAAATGAAGGTTGAAAGTATTTTGTCTTAGTTAAAGTATCTGTGAATGTTCATATTGTGTTCACAAGCTGTATCCAGAGCAACACACAGTTGGCAAGCAGACGCCATTCAAACGAATGCTTTTAATACTACATGCAGATATATGTGTTTGAAGTCACGTAGCTTGCTTTTGTAATTTAAGTTTGGATCTTGACTGGGGAAAATAATTATATTTCTAAAGTTCATCGTTTTGAAAGTGAAATTAATATTTTTGATTAATATACATGTTAATGATGACTATGAAACAAGTTTGAATAAAATGATCGTTGTTTAAAACGTAATAGGGTATTATTGTATTTCTTAATTTTACCTACTAAATAATACCTAACTAGGTATTAGGCGGTTCTTTTTCAGTAGTATAATTGGAATTATCGTATATAAAACTGAACACAAATAAAATACATCCGATAATATATACTAGTTAAAAAGCTATCTATAATTATAATATTATGTACCTATATAATATATTATAATGAATCCCCTAGAAAATCCCTTGGCCACGGCGTTACGTTAAAACTGTTGGACAGATTTCACTAATTATTTAAAACATAAAAAAAAAATAATTTCTGATGCCTTCGCGGTTATTACACATTGGAATGAAACAACTAAAAATACGCGAGTTAAATCCGTTAATAGTTGTTTCATTCCAATAAAAAAAAAAAGTTACGGCAAAGTAGGAAACTTTAAGAAAATATCCACCTACTTAGTATCATCTCACTGACAACAACTGTCAAATAAATTTATTACCTACTGCTTTGTCAGTCGGGGCGACGTCTGTCGAGACCACTAGTATCATAATTATGAAAAGGACGTGCGTACGCGGGTAGGGTGAGTTCTGGTAAGATCGTACACAGGTTAACATATATGATATTTTTTTAGTTTTGTCAACATGACATAAAATGACACTATGAAATGGCGCGTAACGTTATATTGCAACCTCTAAAAAAAACCAGATTAGGCGTAAATTCACATACGGTGTTAACGCCTGTCCGATCTTACCAAAACTCATTACCAATTTTTATTTTTTGCACCGCTGTTTTTATTTACTGTGCTGTGCCGAAGATGGAACTGAACGTATAAGTCAGGTGAGTAATTTACGAGGCAAAGGTATGCACTCATTTGTGGTCCGTGAACACATTCATCTTATCGACTCATTTTGGTAGGTAATTGCTACCTTATTACCTATTTAGGTACTAAGGCAAGTAGGTAGGTAGTTAGTAGGGTAGGACGTTCGCAGGCAAGGTGGAGTGACGATTTGCGTAAGATGGCTGGCAGGAGCTGGATGCAAGCAGCCCAAGATCGAGCACAGTGGCGTGCAATTGAAGAGGCCTATGTCCAGCAGTGGACTGCGATAAGCTGTTGATGATGATGATGATGATACTTTTGGCAGTATAATGAGAAGGTCGTGAATGTTGTTAAGGAGCTCTTAAAACACCACTGCTGACCTCAACTTTTATAAACAAATTTTGAGAGAGATGCCTATCTCAAAATATTGCAGGAAATTTAATCTAAAAATTGAGAAAAATAATATTTTGATGTAATGTAATTTGGAAAATAATAGACATTTGTAATAGATATTGCTTGCCCAAGGGAAAAATATACACAAGTAACATTTTCATTAGATACATCCACATTTAATTTATAAGACAATACATGTCGCTCATTTTAATTTTCAATAATAGAATTCATGGACACGAATTTGTAGGTTTCAAAGATTTTATTTATTTTAACAGGGTTGACTTAGTTACTACTAAGTAAGAGTAATTTCTCTGAAAATTTGTGTTTTCTCTCTAAGCTCTCGTGTATCTAGATCTAGGTAGAAATAGTTATTATATTAAGAGGATTTACTATTATTTATCTCTAACACCCCTAATTGATTTACCTATAATCTTGGATAAAACCGAAATAATTAGTACTACCCATGATGTCTATTAAATATAATGCCATGGGGGTCTATTTCACAAATGCTTGTAATTATTTATTGACTAGCTGTGCCCACGACTTTGCCCGCGTGGAATGGTTACTTTCCCCGTTTTTTACACATTTTCCACTGTTTCTTCGTTCCTATTGACCAATAGACGGCAGCGTGATTTTATATAGCCTAAAGCCTTCCTCGATAAATGGTCTATCCAACAAAAAAAGAATTTTTGAATTCGAACCAGTAGTTCCCGAGATTAGCGCGTTCAAACAAACAAACTCTTCAGTTTTATAATATTAGTATAGATAGGTAAGTACCAATTAATAAATATAACCTATCGGAGAAATCTTTGTAGTTACTGAATGAAAAGGACAGAAGCGCCAAGTTCACAACCTTTTGATCCAAACATTAATATTAAATTACTTTGTTTGTAACTAAACGCGAGACAACTTGAGACAAAATTTGTGCGTATTCGGAGTTCAGTACGAAATTATAAGTTTGCCCTTTGAGGGGAAATTTAAGGGATTGTCGAAGAGCTGGAGTATTTACAGCGGGATCGTATTAAATGAAGTCATCAGAGGAATGACTTCCGAACATTTAAGTGCCTCGAGTTGGAGATTTTGATGTCGTTAACAAATTTATTAATGACTTAGGAATAAGTATGACGACTGGGTAAAGAAAACTATATTATTGGAATGAAACAACTATTAAAGGATTTAACTTGCGTATTTTTATTTTATTTTATTTGGCTGGCGTTTCGGAGCCTTTACAGTTTCCATAATCATAGCACGACTGAGTTGACAATAGTCGTATACTAAAATGCGCGAGTTAAATCCGTTTATAGTTGTATTTTTCCAATGTATAATAACCACGAAGGCATCAGAAATTATTAAAACTATATTATATTTAGTCCATTCTTAAAAATGTTGTATAGGACAACTAGTTTTTTCTTTTCTAAAACAAACAAAAACTGAAAAATATACTTAAGTGCTTTTATGTTCGAGAGTGGGGGCTCGTGACGTCACGTTAAGGTACAATTTACACAATGCCGTGACGTCACGAACCCCCTCTTATCTTTATCAATTGTTGTTCGACTGAGGAAAGAAAAAAATCGTGCTAAAGAAAGAAAAAAATGTAATTTTTAATTTAATTTATTGGTTTTTCGAGCATAATTATTGCTGTTTTTAAGTTTAGTTTAGACATATAAGTAGATTTTTTATTCCATCTTGATATCGGCAGAACACAGAACCGCCATAATTTGGTAGGGTAAACGCGCCAACACAGCGCCAGTGCATAGTTATTCCGAGTTTATCCCGGGCCATAACTCAGCGCCGGGATTGCAAAACTGAACGCGAAGATTACCCCGGGAATTGAAAATAAAATATACAGTGTTTCCAGGCACCGCGTGTGTTACCCGGCGAGGCTTCACTAGCGTAGCGAAATTAGTTGTTTTTTTTAGTAAAGTCAAGTGCTGGAATAAAACAATTACCTATAAGGAATTTAACTCTCGTAGGTATATTAATTTTATGCTGACGTTTTGAAAACTGTACAGTTTCCATATTCGAAGCAGGCTAAGTAGACAATTGTCTAATATTCAATCAGCTCAGTCTGCTTGGACATAAGGAAATGTAAAGTTTTTGAAACGCCAGCATAAAACACCCGAGCTAAATTTGTAATAATTAATAACCGCGGAAGTATAAGAAATTATCAAAATGAAGATTCTTGCGTTAACTAGTACTTTTAAAATATATTTTGGGAAAAATGACACAATTCAATGAGTGAAAAATAATGTATCTCTATTTATACATGCAAATATTTTGAAAAAGAACCGGTTCAGATTACTTCCACTCGTAATATTTCAAAAACTGTTCATTAGTATTCCCAGCTCTCAATTATATTATGATATCTGTCGAATGTTCATCTGTGTAGGCTTATATTTGACGGCACGCTATTGTGTGCTTCCAGTAACACATCTACCTATTTTATTATCAATATTTTGAATAGTTGAAATATATCAGTAGACTAGTTACATCTGTGCTTTAATTATACCATTTACAATTTATATTTTTAAAACAGTACACACGAAAAGCAAAGAGAAAAACAAATTTACTATACGTAGTAAGAAAACTAAGCAAAACCGTAGATTACGGGTTCGAATCTTGTTTTAAACAGTGTCAGTGCAATGAACACAAACATTGTAAGAACACTTATATTATGTTATATAATAATATGTACCTTTTCCAGCTATCCACTAGACAAGTTTTGTGACTACATTAATTGTGTGAACTGTCTAAGGATATTATTATTTCCTAAATACATAGATAATAATAAAATATTCAAGCTAGTAGGTGCGTTACGTCGTTCTTAAGCCGATTTAAGCTAGCTTCTAAACTGCGCCCACACTCTCTAGACAGCCTTTATAAATAGTTGCCTTTGTATGTGCAGTGAATTCGACAACATATAGTGTTGTGTTACTTATTACAACTAGGTTCAGTGTACACTGAACTTAGTTGTAGGTAATAAGTATTTCACACGTCAACGGTAAATGGTGTCTTACTACCTATCTTACTCGTGGATAATGTAGCTTTCGAATGGTGAAAGAATTTTTAAAATCGGTTCTACTGAACCGATTTTAAAAATACTGTTTTTGTTTTTGTTTAATTTTAAAAATACGAAAACTACTGTTTTTGAGCCTATTCATTACAACCAAACAAACAAAGTTTTCCTCTTTATAATATTAGTATATTTAGTATAGATAATTGAGCAAAACCTTTACGCTTTCCTGATATTGAATCCGTACTGACGCAATATATTTTTCATATATCTAAGGGGACAATAGCAATAATAATGATAATACTGTATTAATCTACATTACGGCACACACTACCTTAAGTCCGTCGGTAGATTCCGCAAAGGTTTTGATTACTAACGAGCTGCAGTCAAAGCGAATACGTCACGGCAACATAACGTCTGTTATCGCACAATGGAGCTACTAGACTACAAGCCCATGAATAAAAAAAACAGCCCGAACTGTACACAAAGATATGTTACCAATTTGGGACCCTTGATACCTATTAATGACGTCATTTTAACACTTGTCACACTTGTGACAGCTGCCCACGTCATTCTCGAATGCCCAGGGGTGGCCACATACCGGGCACAACACCTCGGGACCCCGAGGTCACTACCAGAAGCCGTCGGCAACATCAAGGGTCTGCTAGGCTTCCTGGTAGAATTGGGTTGGCAAGAGTAGTGCCTACAACCCATCACGCAAAATAGGCGCAGTAGAAGTCGTCGAGTTGCGGAAACCAAGCCCGCGAAAACCTATACCTATACCTATAACACTTGTCAAAATCAAGGGCGTGTGCACTGCACGTATAGACTACAAGCCCATGAACAAAAAAAACATGTGAAATGGCCCACCGTGAATTACAGTTAGTAGGCTAGGACCATAATATTATAAAAGAACTTTAAACACTTTGCTGTCATTTTTTAGCGGTACAGGTGTGTATGTTTATTATTAATCCCTACTAATATCCCTACTAATATTATAAATGCGAAAGTAACTCTGTCTGTCTGTCTGTCTGTTACGCTTTCATGCTAAAACTACTGAACCGATTTAAATGAAATTTGGTACAAAGATAGTCTGGAGCCTGAGAAAGGACATAGGCTACTTTTTAACCGACTGCAAAAAAGGAGGAGTTCCACGCGGACGAAGTCGCGGGCAGAAGCTAGTCATCTATAAACTATAATAAAAGCCGTACATTAACAATTTGTCTTAACTCCTCACTCGTACTGAAAAATTCTAATTAGGTACTCTCGTACTCACCTACTAACAGCCTACTAACTGTAACTCATGGTTGGTCATTTCATATGTTTTTTTTGTTCATGGGCTTGTAGTCTATACGTACAGTGCCTACGCCCTTGATTTTGGCAAGTGTTAAAATGACGTCAATAGGTATCAAGGGTTGTCCCGAACTGTTAACAGATCTTTGTGTACAGTTCGGGATGTCGCGTCCCCTGTCTCAGGATAACCTAAAAGTTCGGGAGTTAGAGCTCGTGGCGTGACGTCATGGTATAAATTGTGCAATAAAGTGACGTCACCTGCCTCCACTCATAAACTTTAGAAGCACTTATTTTTGCCATTTATAGTTAGATTGAGAAAAAAACTACGTGTCTAATAATCCTAAGTAATATTATTATTATAAATGCGAAAGTACCTCTCGGTTTTACGCTGAAACTACTGAACCGATTTAAATTAAATGACCCTGAGAAAGGACATAGGCTACTTTTGATTACGGAAAAAGTCTTGTAAGGAGTTAAAAGGGGTGATGAAATGTTGTAAGTAATTACCAATTCCACGCGGACAAAAGCTAGTCTATACTCTATATCAATATAATACAGAGGAAAGGTTTGTTTGTTTGGATTGACTAGGCTTCGAAACGACTGGACCGATTTCAAAAATTCTTTTACCTTTTTTGAAGCTACTTTATTTGCTAGTGACATAGGCAATAGAACATTTAAAAAAAAATATTAGGGATCCGTGCGAAGCCGGGGCGGACCGCTAGTTTATAATAAACTAACTGATGGACAAAGTAGAATATCAGTCGTCATCCTTATTGTATGCAATCATATTACGTAATGAAGGAGATCAGAGCCGTGCCCGTGGCTCCAAAAGGCAGCGGTGTGGGTCGTCAGACGGCGCGGGGGCACCTCGCCGGCAAATGAGACAGTCTTAACCGAGACTTTACTTGTTTTGTCACCTGAACACTCATTTACTATCCGGGTAGGGTGCCCATGATATGGGCTTTTATTCTTAATTCCATAGTTTAAAGATATTTATTCCCATATCATCATAATATGAGAATTTGGTTTTTTTATATATACCTACTACTACCTTCTGCCCGCGACTTCAACCGCGTGAAACTCCTCTTTTTTTGCAGTCAGTTAAAAAGTAGCCAAAGAAAGTCTGGAGCCTGAGAAAAGCTCAGGCTTTCTTTGCACCAAATTTCATTTAAATCGGTCCAGTAGTTTTGCATGAAAGCGTAACAGACAGACAATCACGTAGACAGACAGACTAAATGCAATTTACATACAACCATGTCATATCTAAGGTAGACAATACAATTTGTAAGAAGACACCGTGTTTCAATATTCTAAAGCAGATTATACATTAAAAAAATAAAATTGTTACGTTGGAAAAACTTTTAATGAGAATAAACACTAAGAAACCGAAAACAAAAAATAATATTGAAACAAAATATTCTTATTTCTGTATGTGCCTCAGTAAACAATATTAATTTCACAAAAAGGGTATAAATTAAATACAATAAAAGCAGACAAAAAAAATCTCGTTCATTTTCTTGTAACTAATAAAATAACACAGCTTTCTGCTATAAAATTAACTACCGTTACTAGAATATATTATATCTAGTGCATAATGCACAAATAGTGCAGTGGTCGAGAGTAATGTAATCAATTGAGCGTGCACCTCATAAACCTCAATTACTTGGATTAACCACAAAGGAGAGTGAATGCAAACGGCAGGCGAAGACAGGTTAAACCACAGGTTATTGAGACGAAACATACTATTACTAACAATTTTCGGTTAAATTTAAATCAGGCACCCACATGCTGGTTCTATGTGAAGATACACAACATGTAATATTATTAAAAGAACAACAACCCTTTGAAAGGATGAAGACCCTTTTTGTATTTTTAAACAAAAAGGTACTTATATTTATATTAAAATAATACTTTACGGTTGAACTTTAGTATATTCTAATTTAAAAATCCTAATCCTAACTAATATTATAAATGCGAAAGTAACTCTGTCTGTCTGTCTGTCTGTTACGCTTTCACGCTAAAACTACTGGACCGATTTAAATGAAATTTGGTACAAAGAAAGTCTGGAGCCTGAGAAAGGACATAGGCTACTTTTTAACCGACTGCAAAAAAGGAGGAATTCCACGCGAACGAAGTCGCGGGCAGAAGCTAGTCATGTATAATTTAAATAGACATAGCGACTGTTTTTTTATGTGGGGGTATATGACGTCATGTTATAGAATAAATTGTACCACAACGTAACGCCACAAAACCCCCACTTCTTACCTTTAGAAGCAATTATCTTTGTCATTTTTTGTTTGTTTCAGAAAAGAAAAAAATACGTATGGCCCCAATCATTGTTAGTTATCTAACTGCCAGACTAAATAACTAGAATTTCGTTTTCTTAATCAGTCGCCAACCCTATTCTACACCTCACTAGACAAAATTAGAATTAACTGTACCTACACATCTAGCTCTTCCTTACCAAATCGAATCTTAAACCTCATTCACCTGGTCAATAAAAAAACATAGGACTATCCGAAAACCAACATGGCGGTCCTAATTGAAACTCGTCTCACTTCCCTAATTAGACGAGAGCTCTCTAGCGGGCGAGTGTCGCAAGTGTCGCCGAGTGGCGCGCTCTGCCGACACTAATTGCAGACACAAGGGAGCAAGTTACGCAACCGGCAGGGTAATGAGAAAAGCGGTTTGGTTAATGAGTAAATATCGCATTACTGTCGTTAGCGGGATTTCGTGAATTTCATATGCATTTTACAGCTACGCAATTTCTAAGTAATTCTTGCTTTTTGCAATTGGTTTAGCAAATAAATGCATTGCTTGACGTCTACAACCGAGTGAATCCGCATCGCACAGATAGTACCTATTTTATTTTATAAATGACTAGCTTCTGCCCGCGACTTCGCCAGCGTGGATCTCATCCTTTTTTGCAGCCGGTTAAAAAGTAGCCTATGTCCTTTCACAGGCTCCAGTAGTTTTAGTGTGAAAGCGTAACAGACAGACAGAGTTACTTTCGCATTTATAATATTAGTTAGGATTAGGTTAGATAGGATTTCCATTCAATTAATCTCTATTCAATGGAAAATTATGCTACTACTATTTCATATGATTAGACACCAATTAAATATCAATAGAGAAGCACCGGCAAGCAAAGTGCAGTTGCAAGATTTATGCAATACCATACATTTGGTGCAGCCGATATGTCTCCATAAAGAACATATAATGCACCGCGAATGCACTCGCCACAGTCGTGCAGTGCGCTGGTAAACCAGATATATGGCACCTCTGATAATAAATCAATGGATTTATTTATTTCTTTATTATGCTATTATATACACCACATACGTATCTTTTGTACCGTTTTGCGCCAATTATATCCATGTTGTCGTGCGACTATATCGATGTTGTCGGGCGACTGTATCGATACTTTCTTGCAACTTATCGATACCGTCGTGCGACTGAATCGATTTTATTGTGCGATTATATCAGTGTTGTCGTGCAACTGTATCAACACCATCGTGCGACCGTATCATCGCTGTCGTGCGACCCCAGGCTGAATCAAAATCGTCGTGCGATTGTATCGTTGCCGTCGTGTGAACGTATCGTTGAGGTCGTGCAGCTATTGCGTTTGTATAAGGATTATTATATAATATTTACACTTATATTCTACTAGTTTCTGTCCCTGTAAAATTATTTCTTCGTATAGCTTCCTGAGGGAGTTGTTTTTCTGATAAAATTTATCCTTTTAGGGAACTTAAACTATCACGATACCGAATTTAATCTAAATCGGTTCAGTGGTTTAGATAATCAAATCGAGTTTCTCTTGCATATATAATATGTTTGTTTTTAATACAGTTTCGAAATATTAAAGTTGAAATACATATTCTGAAAGCAAAAGAGTAAAATAATGCCACATTGTCCCTTGAGTTTTAGGTTTCAATAAGTTCAGCGAAACGAAGAGATATCTATATTAGAATAACTCACATTCATAGACTTAGAACTATAATAGACACAGTCAGTCACATTAAGGCAAAGAGAGCAAGACAACGATATACACGACTACAACAGAAGAAAGAGATAGAAGCATAATAGTTGCTTTCTCTTACACAAAACCAGCATTATTTAAACAAACGCTACACTATAGATTGGCTTTTAGATAACAATATCTAAGCTCCCGTCCCGTGCCGTCTCTAAATATTCTCACTCTAATGCATTCTCTATATGCACTAACTCTAAAGCCTTCTCTATATACATACACTAACTCTAATGCCGTCTCTATATATTCCAACTCTATGCACATTTAGATAAAAGATTACCTCTATTCATAACAAGTCAATGTGACTTCTATTTGACATTTGCTAATATTATACGATATTTTTTCATGTATTTTATATTTTACCTCAAAATTGAAGAGCCCTTGTTAATTTTTAAATCGATTTGTCTATATTAATATTATAAAGAGGAGAGTTTTGTTTGTTTGTTTGGATTGAATAGGCTCCAAAACGGCTGGACCGATTTGGAATTTTTTTCACTGTTGGGAAGCCACGTTCACCCTGGGTAAAATAGGATATAGAATATTTTGAAAAAAAAATTGGATCTGTGCGAAGCCGGGGCGAACTGCTAGTTTATGTAATAAAAGCGCTCTAGAATAAGTTAACGAGATATACCTATACTATGATATTATAGATACCAAAGAACTACCTATGTTATGTATACATAATATTAAAATTGAACCTTCCTCTAGCTAAATATTCAACACCTTTTCACCAACATACATTCCCTCTCAAACTCCACGTCAAAACTAAACCACAGATAACCCATACACCAAACGCCCACACTACTACCACAGACAATAACATCGATCCATTGATCATGAAACCCCTTTAACACATAGAATCTTGTATAAACCTCGTTCACACTGTTAAATGGCTAACACGTATATTATATTTATCTTACACATGATTCGAACCCACTACCCAAGGAGCACACAAGCTCTATATAAGCAGTACAAAAGCTGAATAAGAGCAATCACTCTTGTACAGCCTTTACATAACTTATATAGAACTTGTGTGCTAGTTGGGTAGCTGTGTGGTAAGCTATGCAATCTGGGATAATAATAATAAATTATTATTATTTTGGACAATTCACACCAATTAATCTAGTCTCAAATTACGTGAAGGTTGTACTATGGGTACCTACTAGACAACGGATAAACATCATACACAAATACCTACATATTATTATAAGACATTCAAGACTCAGGTACAGATGCCAGTGCTCAGCACACTGACATCTGCCCCTAGCAGGATTCGAACCCACAACCTTCGGTTTCGTAGGGCTCTGACCACTAGACCAACAGGCCGTCAAATGAACCATTTTCACATTCTACAAATAAATACAGATTTTCTTTTCCTGTTTTCATTTTCAACCAGCCCATTAACGTACCATTTAGACGTAACGTTCCACAAAATACCTCCCATTGTGTTCAAAAATTCAATTTGCGTACTAAAAGCAACAAAATGTTACTTAAAACAACAAAAGATACGTCGTCTATCTGATTTGTGAAAAAAACTGGCAAGTGCGAGTCGGAATCGCGCACGAAGGGTTCCGTACCGTTATCCTTACTAATATTATAAATGCCAAAGTAACTCTTGTCTGTCTGTTACGCTTTCACGTTAAAACTACTGGACCAATTTAAATGAAATTTGGTACAAAGAAAGTCTGGAGCCTGATAAAGGACATAGCTACTTTTTAACCAACTTCAAAAAAGGAGGAGTTCCACGCGGACGATGTCGGGGGCATAATAATGTCAAAAAAACACGTTACTTGTTAGCTCCCTTTAATATTTCATTGATTTTATATTTCAGTATTCGTTGTTATAGTTAAATTAGCTAACTATCACGGTTCATGAGATACAGCCTGGTGATGCACGGACGGACATTCAGCGGAGTCTCAGTAATAGGGTCTCGTTTTACCTTTTGGGTACGGAACCCTAAAATAACAACAATTGAAATCGAACAGGCGTCAGTAACCTTCGAGGATTCTCAACAAAGTACAAATGGGCCTATAATACTTTATTTATTTCGTGTTATATTGTCATACCTGCCGTCATTTTTAAAAAGGCGACCTTCTGACAAAACTTACTTTTGAGAAAATCGCAAAAGAAGCGCCCAACTTTATTTTATTTTTTTTCATTGGTTTATGAGGCGAATATGACTTACGTGAAAATTCGTACTTGTAGAGTGATGTCTATTCTATCTTATGTATATTTTATTATTACCATTTTATACATTTAAATGAATAAAATTAATCAAAAAACATTTCTTTAAATTATTGGGATCAGTTTTTAATCGAGCATAATCCACTAAAAAGCCGTTTGAGTCTCGAAGCGACCTTTTAGTGGAGTAATTTTCACAAAAAAATATGCAGCCGGAAAATTTACCGTTCATAATTCTCTAAAAGGCAGTTTATCCACAAAGCGGCTTTTTTGTTCAGTATTCACATTAAAAATGTTTCTAAAAAAATTATAAGAAAGACGTTAAAGTGCAAAGACTGCCATTTAAGAAAGCAATGACATTAGTATAACGGTGAAAAAAATCCTTAAAAGCAGTAAAACTCCAATTACTGCTTTTAAACCAATTATCGTATTTACAATACTTTAAGTAATACCTCTATAAGAGCAGTCAAGTGAAATGACATTGTCAAATCAAACCAAATAATTGTAGCAAAGTTATAGTTGTTGTGGGTTTATTAATAACAGGTTCATTTTTAAGCTGATTTTTGAAAAAAATACTGTTTTAGTATTTATAGGCAATGCAATACTAACAGTGGTTTAACTCTAAAAGTTTTTTTTGTGATATTATACTAATATCAAAGCTGAAACTATTTACTGTCTAAACTGTGTCTTTCAAAATATGAAACATGTTTACTTATATGTTGCATTCTAAGCATAAATACATTTATTATTCAACAAAATACAAACATATCGAAATGACCACATTGATTGCTGAGAAAAAACGTTGCAAGAAACTCAGCAGGAATAACAAAAAAAAAAATTGCCTTGGGTAGCACTCTAGATAAGTAACGGAGTTCCTTCGCAAGGACCTGATAAACATTGAACTTCATTGTATGGTTAGGTTTATCCGTGAACGTGTCATTCAAAGATTGCAGACGTCCCAAAACGGTGGTTGTATATACCTACTCATAACGTTATCATTCTTGTGTTATGTACCTACCACATTCATAATCCATTTTAAAGCTATTCGAAAAAACATTATCTAGCGGCCAGCTTTTACGATAAATTGCAACCTTTACAATACAGACCTATCTGTAGGAGTTTTCTTTCAATACATATTAAGTGTTCCTTTAAGTAGAGCATCTAATTAAGCTAAGCTATTGCTTAATTTTATTATAACTTCATCGTAAATTGTATTTTACCATTGATGGAATTACAATATCAAGAAATACAACAACACTCTTTCGGGTTCTTTTAGTTGTTTTGTTCCAATGTGTGATAACTAGTAAATCATCAGAAAATAGACAATATAACGTTCAAAATGACTAAAATGACACATGTTTTGTCGTCATACGACATTACAATATTCGATGTACCTACGTAGGTATTCGAAATTATATTAGGTAATACTTAAAGGATGCATTTCTTATTTCATTTCATAAATAACTTTTTCTATAACAGCAATAAATAAGAACCAACTATAAATAGGTGTACCTTCTATATTTACTAACATACTGTATAGCTACTATGAGTCAAATACGTAACTAAGCATAGCAGTTTTTAAGCATTTCGTAAATCAGTTGTAGTTTACACGGGAGTAAAACTCAGTATAGATTAGTTGAAAAAAACTTTAGTCAATAGTACTCAATAGTCATAGATTATATTAAAAACAACTATAATATATCATTCAATTCAATATTAAATTTTACCTTTGAAGTTTCATGCAGTGTGTAAGTAGTAGACAACATCTTACCTCGACTTTCGGCGCACTAACATAATTTTATCGACGCACTTACAAATAGAACTGCACGTAATAACTCATACCTACACGTGACTTAACCGCTTTTTAATTAATTATTGCGAGAAAACTGCTTTTTAGTGTCCAATAGCCTACCAAAAATAGCAACTAAAAATGTATAAGAAAGTGTTAACTTCTTTCTTATAAGTACGATTAAAAATTTGAACCACTAAATAATTATTAAAAAGGCAGTGTAAGCGACATGACGACCTTTTAAGAAATTTTTGCTCAAAAACGGCCTTTTAATGAATTATTGTGTAGTCTTTGCTATTGTGTATTGGCAGCCAAGGGACTGAAACTGCCTTTAAATAAAGTAATGTAACATTACTGCCTTTTAGTAAATTTTACACTAAAAATAATGTCGCGTCACGGCCTTTTTGAGGAAAATCTGAAAAAATATCTCGAGAACTAAATAAGATAGAGAAAAACGGGTTGGATGGGTCGACGCGCCTTTTTTTTCTGATCACGCCCATGTATATAACTCAAAATCGGTAAAGTGTCAGATGGTCGCCTTTTTAAAAATGACGGCAGATACTCGCTTCTGCCCGCGACTTCGTCCGCGTGGAACTCCTACTTTTTTGTAGTCCGTTAAAAAGTAGCCTATGTCCTTTCTCAGGCTCGAGGCTTTCTATGTACCAAATTTCATTTAAATCGGCCCAGCAGTATTAGCGTCAAAGCGTAACAGACAGACATAGTTACTTTCGCATTTATAATATTACTAGCTTCTGCCTGCGACTTCGTCCGCGTAGAACTCCTCCTTTTTTGCAGTCGATTAAAAAGTAGCCTATGTTCTTTCTCAGGCTCTAGACTATCTGTGTACCAAATTTCATTTAAATCGGACCAGTAGTTTTAGCGTGAAAGCGTAACAGACAGACAGACAGAGTTACTTTCGCATTTATAATATTAGTTAGGATTAGGACTAGGGATATTACTAGGGATGTATATTCGGTCGATAAGCTTTGGAAAAAAAATATTAACAATTTTTTTTTTTTTTAATGATGTTACTGATAAAAAAGAAAGTAAAATATCAGTTGTCATATTTATCGAGAGCATAAAGTGTTCATTTGTATTACAACGCTGTCAAAAGTGGATAAGAAAACGACAGTGTCCGTCTCATTGGAATGAAACAACTATTAACTTTATTTAGTGCTATAAAACAAAAATAGGTACCTCTTTCAATACATACAAAAAAAAGACGTAGATATAGAATAGGACAGCATTTAAATCTCATTTCATTTTAGTTTATGATATAAATAAGCATCGTAGGCCTGCCGGAGTGAAACTGTTCATTCAGCCCGTGATTGATGGTACATTCATGCCGTTTATCGTTTTAAATTTTTCCCAAACAACCTTTTTGTGCTTTGGAATTTCATCTTTTGTTACCCATTTTCAACGCAATTTCGTTTTGGATGGTTTAAACGGTGTTTTGTTGTTACCCGCTCGTTATACAAACGATATTCTAAAGGCTTACTTAAGGAAAGTACCCAAATTTTGCTATACTACCTCCGGCTTAATGAAAACCTCGTTAAGGAGATTAGAAAGACGGAAGGTTGACGATATCTTTTCAGGACGATGCAATCTGTTAAATTACTCAACGGAAAAAGCTTCTTGATTTTTAACTTTATTTTGATGGAAGTTTTGTTTCATTAAATGTCTCGCATATTTTCTCGGAAAATCGTTCAGGGAAAAGTATTATAATTGATCTGATACGATATTAGCGTAGTTGAGCGTAGCGTAGGGGACAGCCCGACCTCCTTACAAAAATAGCAGTTCCAAACAACACTTGAGAGTTATCGTCAATCGATTTCGATTTTTTTTAGAAAAAAAATATATCCAACTTTTTTTTAAACCTGATTAGTAATGTAGTATAATTATGAAAGTTTCTTATTGCAGTGGTTATGGGCACACTCCTCTAAAATTAGTCGATTTTTATCAAATTTTGATTGTAAATTAGATAAATACAAGAATAGGTGGTAAAGCATAATATATTTAATACCGCTAGGTGATTAGAGTAGGGGCAGAACAATGCCGGGTCAGTCTATCCTCATATCATTCAAATAGGTGGCCATTTTGACATGAACATTCAATTCAAAATGGCCGCCACTCGGTTCCAGCGATAAAGCGGAATCAAAGAACTATCGATAGAGCGCGTTAGTGTCGCGCACTAGTAATGGTTTTAGATTCAATATAGATTAGACCCGTAGATCGATAAAAAAAATAAAAAAAATCACTGCATTTTGAAAAGAATCAATCATCGAGCAATACGAACTATTAACTAGTTTCTGATTCCTTTGCGGTTATTATACATTGGAATGTAACAGCTATGAACGGATTTAACTTGCGTATTATGGAAACTCGATTATGGAATCTGTAAAGGTCAAAGTTAGCCGATAAAATAAAATACGCGAGTTAAATCTGTCTATAGTTTTTTTTATATTAATAATAACTCAACCTGTTTATACCTACATTTCTATAATTATTTTATTTTTATTAGATAAATATAATGTTCTACTCGTATTTCATCATCCTAAAATAGATTAATAGGCTCGTCTACAATAAATATACAAAAACAAACAAAGGCTCCGAGACGTCTCAAACGATAATAGCCACCGATTTATATTACCTATTATCAATTGGCACTTATCTAGGGAGAAAGAACTTCTAAATTTATATTTATAATAGTATAAATGTTATACTGCCGACACGTGTGGAAGTGACACGTGTCGAGTTTTGTAATCGTTGAAGGTATATTAATTGTATTGTTTTGGCGGAATTTAGCGAGGTAGGCAAGCGCGTGCAGTGGCGGAAGCGCATGTAGGCCTAGGGTAGGCAATTCATACATTTTTGATACGGTGCCCGAATGGAAAGCTTACCACGATGTTAGGTACCTACATCTTCTAGTCTTCACTACATAGTATAAAACAAAGTCGCTTTTTCTGTCCCTAGATCCCTATGTACGCTTAAATCTTTAAAACTACGCAACGGATTCTCATGCTGTTTTTTTTTAATAGAGTGATTTAAGAGGAAGGTTTATAGCACCAATGTGAAGCCGGGGCGGGTCGCTAGTTAAGTATAAATAAGTCGGAATAAATGCTAACATTCCCAATCTACCTTGTATTTAATCTAGCATAGGTTTAACACGCCATAAAGTACGTCAGACAGGGATACCGACACTCCTCTAGAGACATCGTTTGACAGATCCCTATAGTTTATGTCAAACCTTCCACATGGTCTGTATTAGCGCTCTTATAATTTATTATGGAGGTTGTCGTAGACAAATGGAACTGCGCGCTTCGTTAAAAAGTGTAAGTACTTCCTTAGTTTTAAGAAAAATGTACAGTTTCTTCTCATTAGTTAATTTTTAATGTCGGTTCGAATTCTGTCAAGGGTATAATATGTTAGTTCGTTTTTTATATATTTGGTAATACAGTCTATGTATTTCTTTGTCTAGAATATGTAGGTTTTTAAAACCACCCCTTTCACCCCTTTATAGGATGTAAAGAACAGGCGCGTGCTGTGGGAGGAGCATAAGTATGGCGCTAGGGTAGGCACTTCATACATTAGCGACAATGTGCCTATATGAAATGCACGCCCCTGGTAAGAAAGTACCTAGGAACTTAACGTATAGAGTTACTTTGACGTTTAACTCTTAGTAAAACACATTTTCCTCAACTGCTAAGAACCGTAAAAACGAAACAAAATATAACAAGAAATGTATCGCTAATGGCAAATTATTACAATATAAGTATGATTGCAATAATATACGAGGATCGCAGCAAAAACATAACTACTTACTTAGAACGGTCTCGGCTTGTTAAGGCTAATCCGATTGGCCGCTGCGACCAGTTCCTTTATTAATTTAAAACTAGGCGACCAAGCTTTGCCTCTATAAAACAGAGAAAATGTATTTACTGAGAAATAAAGGACTACGTACACTTTTTGCCTGTTATGTTTAATTTAAAAAATACTAACATTTTTTTCTCCTCTGATCATAAGACGAAAGAAAATGTAAGAGGAGATGAGGTGTGTGGTGACAGCTGACGTTTTCATATTTTCTAAAGTATTTATATACCTACCTACTAGCTGTCCGCCCCGGCTTCCCACGGATCCCTTTTTTTATAGCCTATGTCACTCGGGAATAGTGTAGCTTCTCAACAGTTAAAGATTTTTTCAAATCGGTCCAGTGGTTTAGGAGCCTATCCAATCCAAACAAACAAACCTTTCCTCTTTATAATATAAGTATAGATTAGTATAGATTATTTCAGTACACCTATTGTAATTATTTTAAGGCAAATAAATATTTTCTATCTTTCTTATTATCTAATTCTATGCTCAATCGGGGTTGATACAAACGGGATCATCTGTCCTGGCGCACCGCCAGGCTGTCAAGGCAGTATTTATGTGGCCTCATCGCTGTGCGACGTATATCCGTCTGTCTGTGTGTCTACTGTCGCTGAGCGGCTGTGACACTACTGTTCGATTTGAGCGTTTATTTACTAGCTATGCCCTGTGGATTCGACAGCCTGGTTTTCATTGTTGTCGATTTAACTGTTTCCCGGAATCTCTATATTTCTCTTTAATGTATTTCTGATATTTTCTTGATTTCTTACTAGTGTAATAATTTCTGATGCCTTCGCGGTTATTACACATTGGAATGAAACAACTATTAACGGATTTAACTCGCGTATTTTTATTTTATTTTATTAGCTGACGTTTCGGATTCTTTACAGTTTCCATAATCTCATTACTAGTGTCTTAACCAAAATATAGCTAACAAGTTTTATTTGTTTAGGCAAGTATATATTTTTTATATGTACGGTTTGTTTGTCAAAAAAAATATATAATTTACCAATAGAACTTTATTCTTCTAGATTAAAATATGCACTAGTATTTTATGAATCTATTGTAATAAGAATTCCAACTGGCCGTTATTTAGTGCCGCCGGAAAGTACAGTCGGCGATAGTTTGCGCAAACTCCGGGAGTTATGGATGTAATTTCTTTACGCCGAGTGCCCTTATCAAGAGCCATAAAAACTGTGAAAGCCTATTTTATTTGAATCATGAAAATTATAAAAAAAAGCCAGTTAAGTTCGTTGAACCCTCCCAAGAAAAGAGGTAATACCAGCTATCGGTAGTTTTATAATTTCATTTTCTAATCGGTGTCGAAACTTTAAAAACAAATAACAATATATTGGAATGAAACAACTTTAACGGATTTAACTCGCGTATTTTATTTTATTGGCTGACGTTTCGGAGCCTTCACAGATTCCATAATCGTAGCACGACTTAGCTGACAATAGTCTTATGCTAAGTGATTGCATAGCTGTATTAATCACGTTAAAGTTGTTTCATTTCAATGTATAACAACCGCGATGGCATCAGAAATCAAATGACAATATGCAAATAAAGTTCAGAATAAATACAAGAGCCCTAGTGTTACAAATATGACACCTACTTATAAACATTTACGTTGCAAGCGAGTGCATAGAAAAGCATAATTTCCCTCCCTTATGCAACTTAGGTTTTGCCATACGCGGTGCAGACGGGGCGTAAAAAATGCATACGCTGGCGGGCAGCCAGTGCACCGTATTGTTAGGGTGCATGCAAGTATATTGCACTGTACACAAGATATTTTATAGCCTGCATATATCAAATGCACCTGCGTTACCTTTATAGATGCTCTGTCTGTTTAGGCGTATTAAAAAGATACGTCATCTAGACTTTTATATTTTTTATTTGTTAGTCTGTCTATTCTTAATCCTATTACCTTCTTGATTATCCAAGATGTAACTGAGATAAATCCTTAAGTAATATAAGTTGTGTTGTGTTTCTTAGTATCTTTCAGATATAATATTATTTATTAAGCTTCAATGCTTACATAATTTGACAAAATTATTGTCGATAAGAACGAAAACATACACATACTGGTACTTATATGTCAGGGCAAGGTTCGTATATAAGAATATTTTGTTTAAATGTAGGCATTGATTTAAAATCAGTACAATCTAATACAAAAATAACAAAATCTAATACAAAAACACCCGATCCGGGTCCATGTGAAACTTACCTATGTACCTACTTACCTTAAATACCATGGATGCATGTAAAGAAACAAATAAAGAAATAAAATTTATTGACAGTATGTGACAGAAGACTGGTACAGCTAGTACTAATAATTATAAGTATTTTAAAATTAATAAGAGTGTACTTATGTAGTGTGTTCTCCTCTTTATTTTAACTGGCGGGATGATCCGGTGTGTATTAGCAAGTCGTGTAAATTTCTTAGCGCAAGTGTGCTGCCAACTAGGCCTAGCTCCAGACTTCAGCTGCTATTACATCTCTAGACTAGCCTCTAATATAGCACAGGTATCTAGACTAGATAGCTGTGTTAGAATCTGAAAGCTACACTATTCCCGAGTGACATAGGCTTTAAAAAATAGAGATCCGGGCGAAGCTGGGGCGGGCCGCTGGTATAATATTATTATACGCATAGTATAGTAGAATTTTGCCGGGCAAAGCCGGGCGGGTCACTAGTTAGAAATAAAATAGCACAATGAATGCTACTAGCAGGATAGCATAAATACAGCTCAGGCGTATTTCCCAGCGGGCCAGTTCGGTATTGGCTGTATCAGGCTCGATTTACAGCCTTTAGCCAAACTCCCTGTAACGCTTTTTAATAGCATCATTACGGAAAATACCTAAGGCTTTAGCGGTGAGCTTTTATACAGCCTGGCTGTATTGCTCTATAATCGTATTAACCAGTAAAATAGGTTACTATATCAAGGAACTTAATCAATGGATAGATTTATTATTACTTTTAGTGGTTGGTTTAGTGTTTATCTATACTAATACTGATATTATACTAATTTAATAATCTATTATATTAATATTATAAAGAGGAAAGTTTTGTTTGTTTGGATTGAATAGGCTCCAGAACGGCTGGACCGATTTCAAAAAATCTTTCACTGTTGGGAAGCTACACTATTCCCGAGTGAAAAATAAGGCTAAAAAAAAAAGATGATACGTGCGGAGAGCTAGTTCTAATATATAAATATCTTTAGACACAACAATCTAATCCCAAAAACTAAGTAGGTAAAACTTGTATTATGTATTGGGCATCGGATAAACATACATAAATACCTACGTACACAACATCCAAAAAAAAAACTTTTTTTTCTACAGATTTCCCAAGTAGATATAATATAATATTGTGTAACACTTGGGAAGTACAAGTTGTACAAGCAGACACGGCGTACGAGCGTGCATCAGAAATGTTTCCGGGAAGCGTCTTACATCTCCGCGGATAAACTGAATTTTATTTATTTGTGTATCGGGTTTGTCGCATTGTATAAAATTAGGTTCATGCACGAATCGTTTGCACGTGAGATGGCTAATTTGAAATCTTATATCACAACTTTATTCAAACTTCTCTGACGACTTGTTAAAACAATCTTCTCTGACAGAAACTGACTATATTCATCTTGATTAGAATTGTGTAAAGATTATTATTTGGTCTTAGTAACCTGTTAATATTATGAGTTCTCTTTGTTTAAATAGATTAGATTAGATTCATTTATTTCTCAAAATTCATAAGGTATAATTACACTATTATGTCAAATTATATTGAGATCGTCAGAACAAAAATAAAAATAAAGAAATAAATAATATGAACAAATTACATTATAACATTATAAAAAAATACATTATTATGTCTAAATATATTCACTCATATTGAGATCGTCTAAAACAGATTTAACAATAGGTACTTACAATATCTGCTAAATTACAATTTTATTTATTTTATTCTGCATAATATAATGTCAAATACTTAATAAGTATAATATTAATAAGTATGAAGATTACTTGAATCCTACTTAGCGTTTTGAAATGAAACAACTATAAACGGATTTATCTCGCGTATTTTATTTTATTGACTGACGTTTCGAAAACATTATAGTTCCTATATTCGTAGCACGACTGAGCTGAGTTTACTAAGAGTTATTAGGAAAAAAGATTTTGTAAAAATGCTATAGATACAATTCTGCATCAACAGGTAAGTTATCTAGATACATTTTAAATTTCTTATTAGATACGTAACATTTATCTATTTCAGGTTTCCTACCTGTGGTTAAGCTTGCAATTTCGCCCTGTCACTCGGATGCGCTATAGGATGCACTCGATCGTGGCGGCGGATGCATTTCCAACGCATCCTGCAACCGCGGACGTGGTACTGAAATTCACGGCATTTATTCTAAAACCAATACCAGTCGATCTAGAATCTAGACTGAAACTAAGCTTTGCTCGTCATGTCTTGTCGAGGCGTATTGTAGTGGAAATTTGTTTTTTATTGACACATTTGGAGAGACCGTTACATCTTTAAAATGTGTGTCTGTAAGTAAACAACGATATCTTTGTTTTTTATGGACATACTGAAGAGGCAATTATCTACATCTTTAAAAAGTGCATCTTTGAGTCTAATTATTTGGTTGGGTTTTTTGCTAAATATCTCTTAAAAATGCACTTAATGATTTATCGAATTTCGTTGTTCTTAAAAATAAGTAAATTTTAAAAAGTATTACCTAATTTAGTCAGTGTTCTTTAACCGCTTATAGTTCCCATATTCATAAAAGCTTGTAAAAGTTTAAATTGATAATTTCTGATGTCTTCGCGGTTATTAAACATCGGAATAAAACAACTTTAGACGAATTTAAATCGCGTATTTTATTTTATTGGCTGACGTTTCAGAGCCTTTACAGATTCCATTATCAATTGAATCAAATCATTTTGAATCGTTTTCAGTGACATTTATGGCACAAATAGTTATATAGTTAGAATTGCATTTTTGGGACTGTCGTTATTGGATGCATCGGAATACAACTTCAAAGAGCTTCCTGCGCCTCGGGTTATTGAACGCTTTAAGGGGATGTCGACGCTTGCAATGGATTTAAGGGGATTGAACGCTTCGATGTCTTCCTCGCTTCCATATTTCTTGTATTAAATGGATACTAGATAATGGATCAACATATTATAGGTATTAATATATATATATATGTCTATATATAACTTGCCTACCTATATTTTCATATAGATCCTGGTGTACCTACATCAAAACGATATCTGCTCCTAGCAGAATTCGAACCTGCAACCTCTACTTTTGCAGTCGCGAGCTCTGAGTAGAATTCCGTATTTAAAATTATTTTTTTTGTACGTTTTAAAAAAAAAATGACTGTAAGATGTTGCGGTAATTCTGGGCTCTTATGCTGAAGTTTCGAGAACTTTACACTTCCCATAAGACAAACCGCAAGGGCGTCGGCAATACTTATTATTTTTCGTTAATCCATCCATATTACGCCTTATATATTACGGATACAACTGCAATTAATGTGCACACAAAACCGCAGTGCATCTAGTGAGGGATGCAACGCATGAACAATGCATTTCCTTGCGGCGATTTAAAATACATTCAATTCAGTGAATGTCCACTGCACCTCGTGCACAGCGTATAAAAGAACAGCAGCCTCACTTTATCCAATTACTGGTCTGTATCACGTTTGTTTTATTAATGAAGTAGGTACCTTAGAACCGGCAACTATAGTAAAAACTCAGTGATTTTTAATTAGTTCTAATTACTTCATTAAGAAGTCACTGAGTGTCTACTAAAATATTAAAAAAGTATTTTATGTTGAAATGATAAAAAAGTACGTACCTACTAATAATTTAAAGCAAGTAAGTACCTAAAATATTACATAAAATACGCGTGAAGTATTTGAATTAACCTAAATTGTCCTTGATCTAGATTTGTTAACTGTTAACAAATCTAGATCAAGGACAATTTAGGTTTAAACGGATTTAACTCGCGTATTTTATTCTATTGGCTGACGTTTCGGAGCCTTTACAGATTCCATAATCGTAGCATAGAATTAAATAGGTGAGTTAAATCCGTCTACAGTTGATTCATTCCAATCTACTTAGGTTTATTAGAAAAATAGATTTTGTAAGAACAAGGATAAATACAGACTTAGGTCTCTAGGATTTTAAATACGTTTTAAATTTCTTATTAGATACGTAACATTTATCTATTTCTGGTTTCCTACCTGTGGTTAAGCTTGTAATTTCGCCCTGTCACTCGGATGCGCTATGGGATGCACTCGATCGTGGCGGCGGATGCATTTCCAACGCATCCTGCAACCGCGGACGAGGTACTGAAATTCACATTTATTCTACAACCAATACCAGTCGATCTAGATTCTAGACTGAAACTAAGCTTTGCAGATCGTCATGTCGTGTCGAGGCGTATTGTAGTGGAAATTCGTTTTTTATTGACATATTTGGAGATCCCGTTACATCTTTAAAATGTGTGTCTGTAAGTAAACAACGATATTTTTTTTATTTTTTATGGACATATTGAAGAGGCAATTATCTACTTACATCTTTAAACAGTGCATCTTTGAGTTTAATTATTTGGTTGGGTTTTTTGCTTTCTAAATATCTCTTAAAAATGCACTTAATAATTTATCGAATTTCGTTGTTCTTAAAAATAAGTAAATTTTAAAAAGTATTACTTAACTTAGTAAGTGTTCTTTAAATGCTTACAGTTCCCATATTCATAAACACTTGTAAAAGTTTGAATTGATAATTTCTGATGTCTTCGCAGTTATTAAACATCGGAATAAAACAACTTTAGACGGATTTAACTCGCGTATTTTATTTTATCGGCTGATGTTTCGGAGCCTTTACAGATTCTATAATCAATCATTCATATAATCATCATTTTGAATCGTTTTCAGTGACATTTATGGCACAAATAGTTATATAGATAGAATTGCATTTTCGGGACTGACGTTATTGGATGCATCGGAATACAACTACGGAACCACTTCAAAGAGCTTCCTGCGCCTCGGGTTATTGAACGCTTTAAGGGGATGTCGACGCTTGCAATGGATTTAAGGGGATTGAACGCTCCGATGTCTTCCACGGTTCCATATTCCTTGTTTTAAATGGATACTAGATAATGGATCAACGTATAGGTATTCATATATATATATCTATAAATAACATGCATACCTATATTTGCATATAGATCCTGGTGTACCTACATCAAAACGATATCTGCCCCTAGCAGAATTCGATCCTGCAACCTCTAGTTTTGCAGTCGCGAACTCTGAGTAGAATTCCGTCTTTAGAATCATTTTTTTTTGTACGTTTCGAAAATAAATTGACTGTAAGCTGTTGCAGTAGTTCTGGGCTCATGAAGTTTCGAGAATTTTATAATTCCCATAAGACTAACGGCAAGAACGTCAGCAATACTTATTATTTTTCGTTAATCCATTCATATTACGCCTTATATATTACGGATACAACTGCAATTAATGTGCACACAAAACCGCAGTGCATCTAGTGAGGGATGCAACGCATGAACAATGCATTTCCTTGCGGCGATTTAAAATACATTCAATTCAGTGAATGTCCACTGCACCTCGTGCACAGCGTATAAAAGAACAGCAGCCTCACTTTAACCAATTACTGGTCTGTGTCACGTTTGTTTTATTAATGAAGTAGGTACCTTAGAACCGGCAACTGTAGTAAAAACTCAGTGATTTTTAATTAGTTCTAATTACTTCATTAAGAAGTCACTGAGTGTCTACTAAAATATTAAAAAAGTATTTTATGTTAAAATAATAAAAAAAGTAGGTACCTACTAATAATTTAAAACAATTACCTACCTAAAATATTTCATAAAATACGCGTGAAGTATTTGAATTAACCTAGATTGTCCTTGATCTAGATTTGTTAACAGTTAACAAACTCAACCTCTTTTTTTATTTAATAATATTCTTCTTATGTTCAGTTCGTTTGTATTTCTGCTAGTAGTTTTTATTGTCGTCACGTCATCGCCATTACGCACCCTGAGCTCAATTCGGTAACATTCTTTTATTTCGTTCACATATTCTCACTTAGTTTATTTTATTATATACAGTCTATTTCTTTTATGTGGCTCCGCCCAGGGGCGTGCATTCAATAGAGGCATAAAGGCACTGCCTACCCTACAAAAAACTGCCAAACGTCCTTATTAACAACCCCACATTTAATAAAAAATATAACTTAATTTTATTTATTTTTTCTACTTACTAGGTAACGTTAAATTCTTTACGTAAAATGGAACGTAAAACATAATTAATATCCTACTTATTTTACTAAAACCATAAATACACTTCTCTATTACTACGTTTCAACTAAACTTCGGTAAAACGGAACGTTGCCGGGTAACATTCGCGCGCTATTATTACGTCACGGATCCTCTCTTAGGCAAAGCCTAAGCCTGCCTTCAGAAATTGCAATAGTGTGAGTAAAATTTCATATCCGTGACACCAATTGAAGTTGCACACACGCTTACAGCTACGAATCGCTAAGTAAAGCAACTCCGGCCGCCGGTGTTGGCTATCTCATTTACACGTTCGGATATCTAGATAACGCTGTCCCGCTTGCGTTAGGTGTTTAGAACGTTCTGATTTTCGTAAAACTATAATACAAGCGATCTAATTATTTACTTATTTTTTAAATAAATTATAATTTATAAAATGAAAAAACTGCTTAAAAATGAATAGATTTGTAAGAAACCTATTTAGTTTTTATGTTTTTCTATATTAAGTAGTGTTATTTTATAAATGATTAATTTCAAAAACAGGCAAATGGTTTTTAAACAGAGGTAACAAAACGCTAACGGCTGTCAATTGACGGCTATTGTTGCGGTGACAGACGCGGTAAAAGATAGTTTTGGATTTGTTTAGAATAATATCATTATCACTTGTAGGAATTCAAATAATTACTACTATTTGATCATTTTAATTTTATTAAATGGAACACTAAGTGAAATAAGTGTTAGTAAGCTGTGATGTTAGTGTGATCTATTGAAGTTGTGTTTAAACTTTGAATGGTGCGTTGACTTTGTGTTTGCACAAAAAAGGCAATGAAAAGCTTCTAATACTTAATTTTAACGATGAAGGTACCACCAGACCAGATAGGTAAGTACCCGAGCTACTTAATTATTTCATAAGATAGGTAGATACGTAATGTAGCTAACTCGTCAATGTCATTCAAATGTTTTGTTTATTTTGTTTTCCATGTAAATAAGTCTGTTATTTTCGAATACTCAAAGTATTTGGAATTACAATGGTTATATTGAATTGAAAGTTTCGTCTTTCGCTTTAAAACGTGAACAGTCTGAAAAACATTTGCAATCTTTCTTCAAATGTTTGTCAGTAACAGAATAGAAGTTGGTACCTTCTTACCAACTATTGAATACTTACACTTAGTACTTATTAACCATCATATTAGAACTGCAATTCCAAAATCATAATAAAAAAGTAGATAGAAACAGAAGTATATTTATAACACTTATCAATATTTCATTACTATTTGATGTGTATATATATATATATATATATGCACTTATTAAAATTTCTTATGTGTAAAAGACAAAGAAGATACTTAGCTATCTACACATAATAAGAAACTTTTCTAAGTTGGAAAGAATACTTCTCTCAGCTCTTAAAAAAACATAAACCAGATAATAAAATATAAAGCGGCAATGCTATATTTAATTTTGACAAAATCTACTTTAAAATGAAATCTTTGCAACTTGGCATAACTGCCTAAGTAGGTACCACAAGTATCATTTTGTGTATTATTATGTACCTAGTATATTATTCATTTAAGTATCTAAGTGCTATTTTTTGTTTGAAATTATAGCGAGGAGGTATTTGATGAAGTAAGAACTATGTAAGTGGTATACTTCCATTAAGTATATACCCAATTAGATATAGGTATATAATATTGTTAGAAGTTTAATTTGGTATTATCTTGATTACGTATTATTATTTGATACAGTTAAATGTATAATATTCCTTTTTGTATAGTATGTAATATGTAACCCCCAAGTCACGCTGAAGAGATATAAAATATTTGTACATAATATATATATATAAGATAATGAAAAAGTAGTGTTTTTTTTTTTTTTTTTTTTTTTTTTTTTTTTTTTTTTTTTTTTTGTTTTGCCTTTTTTATTTTGCCTACCCTCGTACGAAACCCAGTGCACGCCCCTGTCCGCCACAATAATTGGTAATAAGTACTTATATTCAATTTGTGCTCATATTTACTTACTCGCTTTTGTTTTTTGAATTATCTAACCCATCTGCTGGTTATCGAAAACTAGTTGGATAAGCATTACCTACCTAAATCTATACTGATATTATAAAGAGGAAAGGTTTGTTTGTTTGGGTTGAGTAGGCTCCAGAACGTCTGGACGGATTTCAAAAATTCTTTCACTGTTGGAAAGCTACACTATTCCCGAGTGACATAGGCTATAAAAAAAAAAAGATCCGGGCGAAGCCGGGGCGGGCCATATATTATAATCTTAAAATATTTCTTGTTTTGATAAATGTATACGCTATTCTTATTCTATCTATATCTACTTTTATGTCGGTATGTATGTTTATACTTTTCTAATATCATGTGGTAATAATAAATGAATAATATAATAAATATTAAAATTGCAGCAGCCTGTTTTTAATAACACATACACACACTAACTAAAGTTGCAAACAGTCTGTATCACCGTTTGAGAATCCATTTAAGTTTAGCAACTATTGTCTGTTTTAGGCATTCAATTTAACTAGGCTAGGCATTCGGTAATGCCCTGCAGCATTATCTAATACCTAACCGAACTATTTCACATTAGTTTCACACATAATGCGAAGCCTTAGCTCAGTGGTACATAGACGGACCTGTGATCGTAAGGTCGCGGGTTGCATAAATTCTGATCTCTTAAATAAGTGTTAATTTATAATACCTAGCGAATGGACAACACGAAAACAACATTACATAGAATTGACATAATTTAACAAAAATGGACCACGCGACTATTGTTTGCTAACGTCAACTTCGTTTGCTATTGATCAAATTAAAAAAATAAATTAAAATTTTAACAAACCCCCGACATAAAAACTAAAAGGCCCTCTAAAAAGTGTAACAATAATAAAATCTTAATATTAGTTACCTAAGTATTAATATTTCTACAAAGGAAACGTCATGTCGGGGGGACCGCTTTTCATTTAGGTGTACCTACTTACCTAATATTTACAATCTACCTAAACCTACGGTCCCCCCGACATGACGTTTCCTTTGTAGAAATATTATACATAGAACACTCCCGACATATACACCTTTCAAACAAAAAAAACAGAATCAAAATCGGTTCATGCGTTAGGGAGCTATGATGCCACAGACAGACACACACACACACACACACACACACACAGACACGTCTAACTTATAACACCCCGTCGTTTTTGCGTCGGGGGTTAAAAACAAAGTAGGTACTTAGTTTACCTTTTTATTTCAAATAATACGGAGTCATGATTTTTATATATTTTCAGATTTCGTTCCGCGAATCTCCTACAAAAATAGTTCCTTTCTGTTTCTTCATATCACAATATCAACATATTATTATCTCATAACATGACCATTTACAAATAAAATGCCACCCTCTTCAAACCTTCAGCTGTGCGTAATCTCCGCCATTGTGACCGCCATTTTGTGGCCGAAAACAAAATGGCCGCCGGCTATTTGAATAGCTAGATGTGTCACCGAGCTCGGGTCGTTTCGTAATGCCCAGCTTATGCTTAACATGGATATAGAAAACGTTTATTTTACCCATCATATTATTTGACCTCTCATCTTTTATTCAAACGAATTTCGATATCGTAATAATGATCCACTATATTAGTTACAATACTTACTGCTTTTTTATTGTTAATCGCATACTCTTTATACTGAGGAGTTCAACAAAACCTTTAAAATTTTATACATAAATATCTTTCAATATCCTTGAATAATTCGCATTAATTGATCATCCCAAACTAAGCAATAATTGTAAGTACTAAAAATACAATCATACATCCAAGACTCAAGGTACAAATGCTCGTGTTCATTCCACTGACATCATGCGGTCGCTCAGATAAAGTGCAAAATTTATCCATCCATATTTTCGTAGTTCTTGTTGTCAATCGAATCTCATATCCATTGCGAGGATTGACGCGTCCAATACTCATCTGATATACGAGCTCTTTTTCACCGAATATGTGTGAATTTCTTTCCTAAGTAATGAAATACACCAATAGTAACACTTTTTGTAGCCTATTTAAGCGCCATTGTACTATTGGTTAATATTTTTTCAGTTAAGTTATACACATACTAGCGCCCCACCCCGGCTTCGCCCGGATCCCTTTTTTTATAGCTATGTCACTCGGGAATAGTGTAGCTTTCCAACAGTGAAAGAATTTTTCAAATCGGTCTAACCTATTCAATACAAACAAACAAACAAACTTTTCCTCTTTATTATATTAGTATAGATACTGCCGTGCTAACGACAGGTTATAAGTTATAAGTACTTATGAGCTTCATATGTACTTACTGCGTTTATTGTTAGCATGGCAAACATGGACACGCAATCTAAAGGTTTTCATCTTTTTTCCTTTTCATTACAAATTACTTTGATTAGTATGGGTTTTGGTGGCCGGCTAGTCCGTTAGCCAGCCTAGCTCCGTCCAGAAGCGCAGGATCATCTTGGTGTCTCCGAAGGCTTCTCGAAGACTCTCGAAATTTCTTTGATATGAAAGGTCCTGAATATAAAATCGATCATGTTGGAAACTATGTCTTAACTCCAGTTATAATGGTCTACTTTACAGTAGCACAGTCACTAGATGAGTAAGAATCTTTCGGTTCTATATATCGACTCTACTCGTATTAAGTGAAATTGTCGTGATCGCTGAACCAAGTACCCTCCACTCTCCATTCCATCAAAATCGACATCAAAGCAGACTTTAAGAGTTTCACTTGAAAATACTTCAAGTAGGCACGAATATGTCGATAACACGTACAGATCCACAATACATGTCGTGATTAACGAAAATCGTTCTTATTCCATACGTAGTACTGTGTAATATTGCACAAAAAGTTTACAACAGGCGAGATCGGCAAAATTTTGAACAAAATTTTGTTACAATTGTACGTTACTTTGGAAATTAACGATGCTGTTTCCAATTTTAATACATATCGCTGCTTTTCTGGAATAGTGTCACAACTCGAAATGTGTCACCATTCTGAATTGAAATTTATATGTGACGGTTTAGAATCTTAAATGGAATAACAAATTATTTCGAGTTGTGACACTATTCTAGAAAAGCAGCGATATGTATGAAAACTTTTTATTGTAAAGCAAACATACTGACTTAGAAACATTTACATAGTCTCTATGTATAAAAGGAGAAGCTGACTCAATTACTGCATGACATAATTATAATATCGCACACCTAGATCTAAAGGGAGCTAACTCAAAAATCTGAAGATTTAAATTAAACACACGCTAAAAAAAGATTCCGATTCCTTACAACAATTTCGCCTCTCCCGAAAAAGTTACTTTTTTTGAGTTAGCTCCCTTTAGATCTAGGGGTGCGATATATCAACGGAGGGCCTAAACTAGAAACAGGGAAACTAAGAGTTAGAAACTAGAAATTTTGCACAGGGGTTCCTTTTATAACGTAGGGAAGCTCAGAGAAAAGCTTTTTTTTATATACACCCCGTAAGGGGGTAAAACGTGGGAGCTTATCGTGCGCAGGTGAAATCGCGGGCAGAAGCTAGTTTTAATAAGAAAAACATAATCGAATCTTTTAATTATTTCTACTAGTTAACCATAGAGTGATCGACTCGTTTATGTACCTATGTGTAGGCTACACTTTCTATATTATTATTGTTTTTTTATTTATAATTTGTTAATGTTTTTTTTGTTACCAAATGAACTTGAAGAAAACGCTGTTTTTTCTACTAATATTAAAATAGTCAAGCAAACTATATTTCTTAAAGAAGTTATCAAAAAGTTTCAGGTATGTAGGGTCATTGACCTCTATTCACCGGTCATTGCACTTAGTCTGCAAAATTTAATCAACCCACTATTCGCAGTGATAGTTTAAGAGTCAGGTCGTCTGTCCTTCTCTTTTCAGATTAGTTAGAGGGAGAGAGAAGGTCGCTGTTCATGGTCCAAAGGCATACTGTGTGCTTATTGAAATCTCTCCACCACAGGGGGTATCTTGGATACCGATGTTACTATGTAAAATTACGATATTACTGATATAATAAAATTCCATATACCTAGTAATAATTATGGTAAAATCATAATATCATGTATTTTTATCCTAATAATTTATGATGCTTTCGTGGTTATTACACATCGGAATTAAATTACAGTAACGAATTTAACTCCCATATTATTTTATTGTATTTTACGACGTTTTATAGTGCACAATGCAAGTCCAATTCAGTTTAGACTATCGTCAGCTCAGTCAGCTACGACTATGGGAACTGTGCAGTTTTCGAAACGCCAGCAAATATAATAAATTCGCGAGTTGAATCCATTAAATCTAGTAGTTTCAATCCAATATTTTCGTCTTTTTCTACGGTTAAGTGTGAAGAAGAAGCAGACAGACTTTTGAATTTTTAATATTAGTAAGTATGGATTGGCTTGATAAAATATCTCCTTGCTTTGAATTTAAACCGAAGCCCCCGAGACAATGCCGAGCATATTTGAATAAGCAGACGATGTGCTTGACTTTAATCTTCAAGGAAGGCGGTACACTCTTTACTCACGAGGAGTTATTCAGACTCACGATAATATTACGATAATGAGGACCTGTTTTACAATTTCCAAGTAACACAGTCACCTACAACTTTTTTTTTTTTCGAACTGAATACTGAAGCGCAGTTGGCCAGCTAATGGACCTTCACTGCAAAACCGGACGGGTGGCGAGACTCCTGAAAGGAGACTCTTAAGCCTTTTGGGTTGGGTTTTGGGTTTTTAGCCCTGACCGACCCGAGTACCTACAACTTACTTGAAAAATTAAGTAGGTATAAATTACAAAAAAAAAAAAAACTCAACGCGATTGAATCGTTAACTAGCTGGTGGATCAATTATTTATTAGCTATTTAGAGTTAAAGCAATTTTATAAATAAATTACTCAGAACTTACTCGGATATCGTGATATTTAGAGAAGATGGTAACAAATGTGAACAATTACTCACTTCCATAATATTAACATTCGAACCTCCTTTGTACCGCCTTAAAAAAATCGTTATAAAAACTTTTCTGTCCTCGGTGCTCAAATCTCATACCAGTATTACAGACACATCAAAATCTGTTGAGCGGTTTAAACAGGATTTAGCAATGATAAGAAACATAGATCATAGGCTGATGCTATGTTATGCCCAAGTCAAAACTAAAATCATGCTTTCGCTTCATCAATAAATTTTAAGTAATTAAGTACAAACGTTAATAGTACTTTGTTTCATTCCCATAATTACAAACCTCCAACAAAATGCAACATCTCTGACGTTAATTTGGGTACTGACATAATAATAGCATCCTCTGACAAATTATTTGAGATTAATATAGCTAGTCCCCCGGGTTCGCCTCCATTCCGACCGCGTCAAAGGATCCGTAATCCATAAATGGATGGTGGCCAGGGAATCACACTCAATCAGCCAATACGTACAGATTACACGTACCTACTGTACTTACTGTGCCAATTAATAATTCGCACACAGATTAAGTTCTGATGTTCCCAAGAGTTCAGATTTAATCAACTTGTTCAATATTATATATAACATCCATTGACTTTGCTGTGACAGTGACGAACTTTTAAAAATCTTCATTTAATAAATAATAAATAAATATCTTTGGACAATTCACACCAATTATCTAGTCCCATTTTAAGCAAAGCTTGTGTTATGGGTACTAGACAACGGATAAATATTATACATAAATACATATAAGACATCCAAGACTCAGGTACAGATGCCAGTGCTCATCAGATTGACCTAGCGGGATTCGAACCCGCAACCTCCGGTTTCGTAGTCAGGGCCTCTGACCACTAGACCAGACCGTCGTTAATATTTGGTATATAAAAATGTTTCGAGTTATTCTTCGTGTTTAGGTTTCTATAAAACAAAAGAAAACCGCCGGCCATTAGTCCGTCCAATTAGTGATAGTTCGCCGGATGTGATTTTCATAGATGATGTATTTCTATTAGGTACCACTATAAAAAGAAATACTAAAAAATAGAATAAAAGAAGGCACCAGGCAAAAGTAAGCTTTTTCGCCATTTTTATGGATTGGTACGGAACCAACTCGTGCACGAGTTCAACTCGCACTTGGCCGGTTTTCAAAGCAGTCTCTAAACAATGTTTTATTAAACTAGATTTTGGAGCAAGGGATGAAAAGAAAGATCCACCCGAACTAAAACTTTGCCGCTGTAACACCATGTAATTAATACCCATGCCACCTACATATATGTATATAATACTAGCGGTCCCGGCAGACTTCGTCCCGCCCGGCAAAGAATCTATTTGACAGCTCTCATTATATTTTTTTCACTGGAACGTGATAAAAATATCCTATGTTCTTTTCCTGGTTCTGAGCTATATCCCCAGCAATTTTCAGCCAAATCGGTTCAGCCGTTCTTGAGTTATAAACGGAGTAACTAACACGACTTTCTTTTATATAATAGACTAGCGGTTCGCCCCGGTTTCTCACGGATCCCTAGTTTTTTTCAAAATATTCTATAGCCTATGTTACTCAGGGTGAAAGTAGCTTCCCAACAGTGAAAGAATTATTAAAATCGTCCAGTAGTTTATGAGCCCATTCATTACAAACATACAAAAATAGGTACAAATCTTTCCTCTTTATAATATTAGTATAGAAGAAGATATATAGAATATAGATATAGTTGCAAACAAAACATATAAGCCGTTCCACAATTTTATTCAGTTAAAAACTTACGCGTCTCGTTTGCAGTCGTTGTTTCAATGGATTAACTTTTGGTTTACGGCGCGCGACAAACTTTTGATATACGCGTGTTGTTCGTATTGAAAATATATTCCTCTCGTATTCCGAATTTGTAGGTGTTGTATATTTTAACGCCTCCTTTTCGGGTTTCCGATATGTTGTTCGAATGTTGGAAACAATTTTTCACTGTAATCATTTCTGATGCCTTCGCGGTTATTACACATTGTTCTGAGCTACACTATTCCCGAGTGATATAGGCAATAAGACATTATTATACTTATTGAAATAATTAGGGATCCGTTACTAGTCGGTGCGAATCGCTAGTCTATACTAATATTATAAAGCTGAAGAGTTTGTTTGTTTGAACGCGCTAATCTCTGGAACTACAGGTTCGAATTCAAAAATTATTTTTTTGTTGGATAGACCATTTATCGAGGAAGGCTTTAGGCTTTATAACATCACGCTGCGACCAATAGGAACGAAGAAACAGTGGAAAATGTGTAAAAAACGGGGAATATATGAAGCCTTATGAAGAATTACTATTCATTAAGTGACAGTTAGAAGACTTTGACAGATCTTTGACGAAACAATCGGACGGGCAGGACGACGTCTGCCGGGGACGCTAGTATATAATAATCTGTTAATATACATAAATTTCTTCCCTAATGTGTTCCAGGGTTGATATTATGGTTAAATATTGTTGCAAGAGGCGTACGAAACTTTGACTGAGCCCCGGGATATATATATATATATGGGGTCTGAATGTCACCCAGACCCCATCGTTGTTAGTCCGCAGTTAACAATAGCTTTGACGAAACAAAGCGTTTATTCACTAAACTTTATTAATCTAAGTTGGAACTATGTACAACATTTTGTTGGCATTCCATTCATTCATGTTGTATGGTATAGTTAATGGGTAGATTACTAATTCTATTTCTAAAACAACATTATAGTCGCTTAGAAGCTTAAAACTCCATACAAAACTAAATGTATGTATTCATTTTGGACTATGATATGTAACATTACGTCTTTGCTACTCTATGGCAGCTGTCACTTCGGAGGTCTCCATCGTTCTTCAAGTCAGCTCATATAACATCTTCGAGTTTTATGTCTTTAATAAAGTCCAAGCTAACAGGCTATTAAAATTCAAATATCTTTTTTCTAAGTTTCTAATGAACTATCGGAACTTCATGCTTGTAAACTTGGCACATGTTGTGATAGTTCGCAAAATGTGCAAAGTGCGCAAAGAGCGCGCTGTCAATGAGGAAATAACTTTGACAACTTTGCGGAGACTAAGTGCTCTCGCTGCCGGCGCCTTAAACAAACTCCCAAGCTGTTTATATTATAATAATCTGTACTATTAAAAGGAAATATACTTTACATTTACGTTTTATTCCAATACGTAATAACCGCGACGGCATCAGGGGGCTAGACAAGGTGTCAACGTTCAACGTTAACGCTGAACGTTTGCACCTAAATGTGTAGGATTTGACATCCGCGAACGACTGTCACGTACATCATAAACGGTCGTTTCGTTTAACGTTAACGTTGAACGTTGGCACCTTGTCTACGCCCCTAGAAATCATTAGATTAATGACAATTCTTTAAAAAAATATTGGATTAAAGTTGAAATAGAACTCTAATTTTACCTATAAATTGTTGAGATAGAGCGTTTTAAAATAAAAGTTTTTTTTTTTCCCTCATAATTTTTTTTAAGGTTATGTTGGTGGAAAGACCAGGTCAGTATCTTGGAGATGCCGCATCATCCACTGCTGCGCTCGCGCCTGCATTTCTTCATCGAACATCTCTCTCCAGACGCCGCTCTTTCCTGCCGAGACAAAACGATCACCGTTATGATGAGGACGGTAATGATCCTATTAATAGGACGATGGTGATGATATCTGTCAAGACGATGTAGACTGCGGGCTCCTCTAGGACAGTGCAGTAAAGCCAGTACCTTGAAGTCCACATCACAGTAATTCTGGCGATTCTCATCAAGTTCTTCATATATGCACTTTTATGTACTCTATTGGTTAGAATTAAATGCCATTTCTCTACGAGTTATACGTGGTGATCGCTTATGTTAAGTTTTCGAAATAACTCTTAATTTAGGCCAATTAAAAAATATCTACCTATGTTGAAAACTTTGTGTTCTTAAAAATCTTATACATACTTAATAAATTTGTAATATAAAAAGTGTTTAGTTTAAAAAGTTGTAAAGTAGTCAAAAACAGGCGTACCTAGGCAACGACTTAGACGAAATTCAAAAAGAGGTTTACGGTTGCAAATACCCTATATAACTTAGTAGAATTTTTGAAATTTGCAGCCAAATTATACAAATACCTAGGCACTTAATTTGGTGAAAATTGCCAACAATGGTAATCTCGACGGAAAATGTCAGTCAAGCGATATGAAACGACGTGAATTATATTTTGCGTTATTAAGTAAATCGCAGGTATCTACGTAAAATATGAAAATAATTTTGATATTTCATTTTTCACTTTTAGCCTTACCTTTGCGTATAAATTCATGTTTAGAATACGATGATTTAGTTTCTTTAACATAATCACGATTTGCAGCCTTGTTATTTTTGAAGGTATCAAAACTCATATGTTCCGAGAGTTGCATTATTTGTTCATCTGTATATTTTTTTCCATAGAAATCCGATATTCGACGCATGGTAGTGGGCAAATCCTGATAAATAAAAACAACCCAATTTTATCGTTGTCACAAAATTTAAATAAATATTCACTCTAAAAAACCGTTAATGAAAATTAGTTGATATTCGGATTACGAGGCACGTATTACTGCTACTCAATACATAATTAATAAGTACTTTACAGTTTTAAGAACAGTGCAAGTTTCTGTACTGCCTTAAAATATAAAGTAGGTATAAAATAGTATGAACAGCAACTATGCGCGGTAATTCCAAATATAAAGATGTGGTCGATACTAACAGTACGGTTACTTTTCAAAAAATAATAACTCATTGGAATGAAACAACTTTAACGGATTTAACTCGCGTATTTTATTTTATTGGCTGCCGTTTGCCTTTACAGATTCCATAATCGTAGCACGACTGAGCTGATAATAGTCTTATGCTAAAGAATTGATAACTCACCTTGATCATATCCTCGTAGAAGACGAACAAGAGGTTGGGATGGTGGCGGAGGGCCCACGCTTGTTTCACGTTTGCGAAGTAGGGAGAGGGACAGAAAACTGCAAATAACATGCAATATACAGTACTAGCGGCCTGCCCCGGCTTCGCCCGGATCCCTTTTTTTATAGCCTATGTCACTCGGGAATAGTGTAGCTTCCCAACAGTGAAAGATTTTTTTAAATCGGTCCAGTTTTAAAGCCTATTCAATCCAAACAATGTGTCTTTGTTTGGAACCTTTTCTGTTTATTATATTAGTATAGATACTAAGATCCACATCAAAACGCCGAGTCCTCATCAACATACATAATCATTACCAATTTCAATTTCACGTTCTCATGTCTGTGACATTTTAAATCTCCAGAATATCTTAATCTAAAAGATATAAAAATAACTATTTTACACACTTACGCAGATCATCCATAAACAATTCCCACAGGTTCTTAAGGTCTCCATGGCAGAACAGAATACAATTCTTGAAGAAGTGGTAAATAGATACAGCGACGTCCCTTGGGTCCCGAGCTACATACAGCACCTTGCAGGTGTCCAGCAGTCCCTCGGGCAGGAACTCGAACGGCAGGTGGCTGTAGAAGAACCTTGGAGACGGCATTTCTTCTGGCTGCGTGGTTTTGTGGACCACGTTCACGTAACTATCCACGTCGTTCAAGTCCATCAGGGCTTGCCTGTGTTGGGATTTCTAGTAAGTACAATCGGTAATAACGTCATTACCATCGACATAATTAAGACTACAAACGGTGACGACATCATACGTCATTACCATCGCCATCTTCTGTTTCTAGTATTGACTAAAAACGGTGACGACATCATACGTCATCACCATCGCCTTCTGTTTCTAGTATTAAGCATCTAACGTCATACGTCATCACCATCGCCACCTGTTTATAGTATTAAGCACCTAACGTCATACGTCATCACCATCGCCACCTGTTTCTAGTATTAGTTTCTACCTGTTTCTACCTAAGCTATCGTCATACGTCATCATCAACGTCATCTTCTGTTTCTAGTATTAGTTTCTACCTGTTTCTACCTATCGTCATACGTCTTCATCAACGTCATCTTCTGTTTCTAGTATTGACTACAAACGGTGACGACATCATACGTCATCACCATCGCCACCTGTTTCTAGTATTAAGTACAAACGGTGATGATTTCACACGTCATCACCATCGTCATCTTCTATTTCTAGTATTAACTACAATCGGTGATAACATCATTCCTCATCACAACTGATTAACTAAAAAAATTGCATTCCAATAGGCCGTCCCTACTATACTTACTCAATAAAGTGATACCGATGTTCGAGTTTTATTTTAGAGGCCTTCTCGAAATCTAGATTGTTGTTCAGCAACCATGCGATCTCCTGCATCATCGTAGTTCCTAAGAATATTAAATCTAGTGTTTATATGTTCACCATATTTTTCTCAAATAGAATTATATAATTCATTGTTATTTTAAGAAACCCAAACGCCGCCAGAAATATGCATGTTAATTTTACATACTACAAAAATGTTATGTAATACAGTACAGACATGTAGGTAGATACCTAATAAATAAACATAGTAACTAAAAATTTATATATAAAAAAAACAAAACAGAGACTACGACATCCTTAGTCACTTCTCTGTTTAAATGATAACGTTAACGTTAAACGTTGGCACCAAAATGTATGGGATTTGACATCTGCGTACGACTGTCACGTACGTCGTAAACGTTCGCGGATGTCAAATCCCACACATGTTGGTAGTTTCGTTTAACATCAACTTTGAACGTTGGCACCTTGTCTACGCCTCCTCTTTTGGTTTAAAATTAATCGAAGCTTGAAGACTAGTTATACACACTAAGGTAGGTACACACCAACACCAAATTACTAAAATTAAATGTATGATACCTGATCGAGGAAATGATCGGATCCAGACGTCATCAGGCCGCAGCCGCATGCTCTTGATGCCGGCAGCCTTGTTCTTGAACGATGATGATAGAATATACCCGTCGGCGCCGAATTTACAGAAATTTGTATCTACCAAAAAAATGGACGAAAGAAATAAAAAAATATGCGAGTTTAAATCCGCCAAAATAATTTTATTACCATACTAACCTAGTACTAATTTTATTATGAGAGAAAAGAATTAATAATTGAACTTGGTTAGAGTTGTGACTAGTCTAAGGTTCCTTACTGCGATTTCTTTATTATTATAGTTAATGTTCAACGACCAAGTCACACAACATTAACTATAATAATAAAGAAATCGTAGTAAGGAACCTTAGACTTGGCACAACTTTGTCTAGATTTCATTACTTTTTAGAGATAACCAAGCAGCTTCATCGAGGCTTGGCTAGTTTTTTACAGAAAGTTTTTGATGGGATAATCTTTTTTTTAAATAGTTTAAATTTAGTTTGTCAGTGTTAGATGTATACCTGAGAAACATTGACGTAAGCGTTCTTTCTCTTCAGCAGTTAATTCTTTCACTATTAAAGATGTTGACATTTTTCACATATGCTTTTAAAATATTTATTTTTTAAAGTACTTCACGGACCGAGGTGTTGCAGTTAAATGGTTATCAATTATAGTTAAATATAACATTGATTTATAATCATCATTAAACATTAATATGTACTTATGATTACGATGTTATCTTTTACAACAGAACAATGGCCCTTATATTAGCTACCTTTAGTTTACTTTAATGTTATTTGTCTTTTATGTTTGTATGTTGATAGTCGATTTTATTAAATATTTGTAATTCCTTTAAAGACACCATTATAATTTTAATTCATTGATCTATTCGTTAACAAATTTGATAAATCTAAAAAAATCTTAAATTTATTTTTACTTTTTATAACGAATAGCATATATATGTATTATAGGCCCTAGGGGAAACTTTTTGCCCTAGGGTAAACTTTTTGCCCTAGGGGAAAGTTAAAATGAAACTTCACAAATTTTATCTCAAAAACCGCGTGTTAAAAAGTATAAAAAAAACTAAAAAATAAAAAAATCTTTTTTTGGTAATTTATTTATTACATTGTTATGTTGGTGGAAAAACCAGGTCAGTGTCTTGCAGATGGCGCGTCATCCACTGTTGCGCTTGCGCCTGCATTTCTTCATCGAACACCTCTCTCCAGCCGCCGCTCTTTCCTGCCGAGACAAAACGATCACCGTTAAGATGACGATGGTAATGATCATATCAGTCGTAAGAGGATGTGGACTGCAAACTCTTCGAGGACTGCAGTGATACCTGGTCCCTTGCTGTCCGCATCAAGTCAATTCCCGCGTTTTTCAACAAGTTGTCCGAATTAACTGCCACACGATTTCTATGAGTACGTGCTTTCGCTTATCTTAAGCCTTTATCTAAATAGCCTTAATTAAGACTAATTAAAAAATATATGTTGTAAATTTTCTGTTCCAAAAATCCATTACATTTACTCGTAATATAGAAAAAAAATCTAGTTTATACATTACTAAAGTCGACAAAAATAGGCAAAGATAACAACCGAGACGATATGGGAACATAAGACCTATCTAGCTTGGTAGCATTATTAAGAATTTGCAACCAAATTTGCCTAATACTTCATTTGGTGAAAATTGGTACCTAATATCGACATAAAATGTCATCATCAGCGACGTAAAGCGACGTGAATGCTTTGTTTCGTTATAGGATGTTATTATAGGAAGTTATTTTTTATATTTTATTATGTATTTATTCCGAATAAGTATATAGCCTTACCTTTGCGTATAAACTCATGTTTCGAATACGATGATTTTGTTTCTTTAATATGATCTCGATTCGCAGCCTTGTTATTTTTGAAGGTTTCGAAACTCATATGTTCCGAGAGTTGCATTATTTGTTCATCTGTATATTTTTTTCCATAGAAATCCGATATTCGACGCATGGTAATGGGTAGATCCTGAGAAATAAACTTTAACAATTTTTACCGTTGCCATAAATAAATGAATTAATAAAAAGAAATTAGGACTTTTTGCAAAATTTCTGAGATGACTGTGAGTGAGCATGACTATTCGCATCAATACAGTCGCAATTGATCGCCACATGACGTGTACCCTCGCCCACGGAAACTTTTAAACATCATCATAAAAATATATATATATATGTATTTTTATTTTTTCAACCGACGAAAAAAACGGAGGAGGTTATCAAGTCGACGCGTATATTTTTTTTTTTTTTATGTATGATCACGCATAACTTTTTATAGAGTGGCTCGATTTTGATAATTCTTTTTTTATTGGAAAGGGTATACTTCGAAATTGGTCCCATTTTAATTTGGAAAAATAATTCCAACCCTAAGGGTAGGAAAAGAGGGGATGATTGAGAGAGAGTTCATTTTTCACGCACCGATTGTATCGTATGACCACGCGTAACTTATTACAGAGTAGTCCGATTTTGATAATTCTTTTTTTATTGGATAGAGAATACCTCAAAGTTGATCCCATAAAAATTTGGAAAAGAAACCTACCTTAAGGGTGGGAAAATAGGGGTAATTTACTGTTCACTAAAAGTTAATAGCAAAAACATGGTAGGTAGCTATTACAAAAGTACCTAATTTAAAATTAAGCATGTAATAATTTGTACAAAGTATGGCCACAGAAAATTATAAAATAATAACTTTTTAATAAAAAAATTTAACCGCCGAAAAAAAACTAAAAAGCAACAAAATACAATAGCGCACTGAAAAGAAAAAAATAATAATTTTGTCTTTATAACGACTAGGTACTATTTAAGTTGTAATGTCTGATATTTTTGGAGTCGGTGCCAGCCTCAAAAAAACTTGAGCACCTTAGTGAAGAGTTGAGAGTGAAGAGTTGCTGCACCAGCTGCTGGCACCGACTTCAAAAATATCAGACATTACAACTAAAATAGTACCTAGTCGTCAGGGGCGTGCCCTTCATACAAGCCGAAAAGCCTGGATTGCCCTACTAAAAACATTGTCCATCAGGAATATCAACATTCGAACTGTTTAAAAGTTCGCGCTATAATATTCGATCAGTTGAATGCAATGACCTCGCTCACTCGCTCGCCGAGCGAGCCAATAATATGTTAGATCACGCGCACCAATCGATGCTCGCGAAACCACGACTGATCGCGACCTCTCGCTCGCACTAGGCTGGCTTGCATTAGGCTTGCCTTCATGTTGTCTCTGCGTGTTTATTTCTCTTTCTAACCTATAAGAAATTGATATTTCTATTGCAGTCAAATCGTTCATTTTAAGCCTTGGATTGCTAATGAAGTTTGAACGAAAGAATTGGCGCATGCGTAGTGACAGTTGTCTGTTCCGCAAAACGTTACAAGTTCATGTTAGTTATTGACAATTAATGACAATTATTGAATACTTGGTTGTTTGCATTGTTTTTCTGTGTTTTGATTAAAGATTAGCTAACTTCGTTAGGTTTCATAATGTCTGAGAGTTTTCTAATTTAACTGTAGTTTAACATTGAGTACGTAGGCATATACTTATGTTACAAAATGGAAGAAATAGTTCTTTATGGGGATTTAAAGTGCGTGTGTTTTGGTGCAAGTACGTGAAGCAAAGGTAAAATACTTATTTAAATTTTGATCTGAAAAAAGGTAAAAGTATTAAAACGATCGGTAATATAAATTATTATTGTATTTTGTGATTCAAACAAATTATATTGTTAGTGTTGAGTATTTATTTCGGCGGCAATAACTTATGGATTACAACGTAGGTACGTAGGTACGTAGGTAATATAAGTACCTAGTTATATTATGACTGAATAACTTATCTGGCGTTATGAAAAGGCATGTTATGTATGGTCAATCGCATCCATTCCGTTTTTTTTTCGGTAGATACCTACCTATTTCAGTCTTCAACTGTTACGAATTACAATATCATATCTTTCGGCTTGCCCTATTCTGAAACCCTAGTCCCGCCACTGCTAGTCGTTATAAAGACAAAATTATTATTTTTTTCTTTTCAGTGCGCTATTGTATTTTGTTGCTTTTTAGTTTTTTTTCGGCGGTTAAATTTTTATTTTACATTATCATTTTTGTTTTATGATCATCGCTATGTGATATCGCGATATGATCATAGCGCCGTAATTCCAAATAATATAACGGTGTGGTCGGTAGTCAAAATAAGGTAGCTCTCTAAAAAATAATTACTCACCTTGATCATCTCCTCGTAGAAAATGAACAAGAGGTTCGGGTGGTCACGGAGGGCCCACGCTTCTTTCACGCTTGTGAAGTATGGAGTACGACAGAAAACTGCAAGTAAGACGAAATATAAGCTCTTCACTACAATGTATCAATCGAACTGTGATCGATATCTATGGTTTAATACCATTTTTTTTTAATATGGCAAATGCTGCAAAGCACTGCATACAGATGGCGCTAAAGCGACATTTCACCTGTAGGTAAAACAACTGCAAAGATAAGATAGTGAAAGATTTTGTCAACTCAATCAGTGACATCTACAGCGTAATTGGAAAAAACAAGATACCTTGCGTTATGGTTTATAGAATTTGAATCCCACTGAGATCTCGATGTTTTCTTCTCTTGTCTTGGTGTTCCGATGAAAATGAAACTAGGTAGTCTTCATCGACTATTGCCGAGTCGTTACCGATTTCTATAATTTATTTAACAGTTAAGAAATAAACCTTAAACGATCCAGAGGTATCGCTTTCTTACGTCTAGTCTATGAAATTTTAAGCCGCCAGAATATCTTAAATATATAAAAACACCCTAAAAGATATAAATAAAAACGCTATAAGTACACTTACTCTGATCACCCATAAATAATTCCCACAGGTTCTTAAGGTCTCCATGGTATAACATAAGACAATACTTCAAGAAGTGGTAAACAGATACAACAACGTCTCTAGGGTCGCGAGCGACGTATACCACTTTGCAGGTGTCCAGGAGTCCCTCGGGAAGGAACTCGAGCGGCAGGTGGCTGTAGAAGAACCTTGGAGACGGCATTTCCTCGAGCGGTGTGGTCTTGTGGACCAAGTTCATGTAGCTATCCACGTTGTCCTTAAGGACTTGCCTGTATTGTAATTTCTGGAATTAGCTACAGTCAAACTGGTTTATTACGTCATACGTCATCACCATCGGCATCCTGTTTCTAGTATTAACTACAGTCAAACCGGTTTATTACGTCATACGTCATCGCCATCGGCATCCTGTTTCTAGTATTAACTACAGTGAAACCGGTTTATTACGTCATACGTCATCGCCGTCAGTATCTGTTTCTAGTATTAACTACAGTCAAACCGGTTTATTACGTCATACGTCATCACCATCGGCATCTGTTTCTAGTATTAACTACAGTCAAACCAGTTTATTACGTCATACGTCATCACCATCGGCATCCTGTTTCTAGTATTAGCTACAGTCAAACCGGTTTATTACGTCATACGTCATCACCATCCGTATCTGTTTCTAGTATTAACTACAGTCAAACCAGTTTATTACGTCATACGTCATCACCATCGGCATCCTGTTTCTAGTATTAGCTACAATCAAACCGGTTTATTACGTCATACGTCATCGCCATCGGCATCCTGTTTCTAGTATTAACTACAGTGAAACCGGTTTATTACGTCATACGTCATCGCCATCAGTATCTGTTTCTAGTATTAACTACAGTCAAACCGGTTTATTACGTCATACGTCATCACCATCGGCATCTGTTTCTAGTATTAACTACAGTCAAACCGGTTTATTACGTCATACGTCATCGTCATCAGTATCTGTTTCTAGTATTAACTACAGTCAAACCGGTTTATTACGTCATACGTCATCACCATCGGCATCTGTTTCTAGTATTAACTACAGTCAAACCGGTTTATTACGTCATACGTCATCACCATCGGCATCTGTTTCTAGTATTAACTACAGTCAAACCGGTTTATTACGTCATACGTCATCACCATCGGCATCTGTTTCTAGTATTAACTACAGTCAAACCGGTTTATTACGTCATACGTCATCGCCATCAGTATCTGTTTCTAGTATTAACTACAGTCAAACCGGTTTATTACGTCATACGTCATCACCATCGGCATCTGTTTCTAGTATTAACTACAGTCAAACCGGTTTATTACGTCATACGTCATCACCATCGGCATCTGTTTCTAGTATTAACTACAATCGGACGCAATTTCACACGACACCACTATCGTCATTATATCTATACTTACTAATATTATAAAGCTAAAGAGTTTGTTTGTTTGTTTGAACGGGCTAATCTTAGGAACTACTGGTTCGAATTGAAAACATTTTTTTTGTTGTATAGACCATTTATCGAGGAACCAGTAGTTCCTGAGATTAGCGCGTTCAAACAAACAGACAAACAAACTCTTCAGCTTTATAATATTAGTAAGTATAGATAATATTATAAGTATAATAATATTTTTTACGACCGACTCTATTTGGGATTGCATGTATTTGGTAGACTTATTAACAGAGATCGCAATAGGTAGTGCCTATTTACCTAATTACATTTCATTTCATTAACCATTACACCCTGAGTGTGAATCTATATCGATTATGTATTCTTATAAATCCCGGGAAATCCCGCGTTCAATAAAAATAAATAATATTTTTGGTCGTTGTAACCACTCTTAGTCATCTCCTCCCGCCAAGTTTAGGTAAATAGGCACTACCTATTGCGATCTCTGCTTATTAATATTTTAATTTAACTGCCTTTAACAATTAATTTTTGAAAAAATAAAGTTCTGTTTACCTTGGCTTGCCAAAACAAACAAGAGGGTGTTTTGACTAACTAAAAGTATTGCATTCCAATAGGTCCTTACTACACTTACTCAATATAGTGATACCGATGTTCTAGTTTAATCTTAGAGGCCTTCTCAAAGTCTAGATTGTTGTTCAGCAACCATGCGATCTCCTGCATCATCGTAGTTCCTGAGAATAATAATATTAAAAAGTCTTAATATGATTACAATTCTTGTTTAAAATCGAATCAAACAATTTATTAGTAAACCTTAAGATATTACTGGTAATAAACGCTGCAAGAAATTCCGCAGAAAGTATTTTTTCTAATTCAATTTTGCAATTTAAACTTACATACCTACTAAAAAGTCTTATGTATGCATACATATTATAATGCTGTGTAATTATAGTAATAAAATATAGACAGATTGGAATGAAACAACTATTAACGGATTTAACTTGCGTATTTATATTTTATTTTATTTGCTAAACTTAGCTTAGACTTTAGCGTTAGACTATTGTCAGCTCAGTCGTGTACGATTATGGAAACTGTAAAGAATCCGAAACGTCAGCAATTAAAATAAAATAAAAATACGCGAGTTAAATCCGTCAATACTTGTTTTATTCCAATAACCGCGTAATAACCGCGAAGGCATTAGAAATTATTATATAGACAGATAATAGAAAATGTAAAGAAACAAAAGAGACACTTTGATGTGTCCAGTCACTTCTTTGTTTACAAACATTTTAATCGCTTTTGGTTTAGCATTACCAATTGACACTGGAGCCTTCAAAACACTAAGTTTTAACCACTATTTGGATATTTAATGAAGAAGTTCAATAAAGTAGGTTGACTTGATAATTAAAAAAAACAATGCCTATCATAAAAAATCATAAACATTTTTAAAATAAAATCTATACTAATATTATAAAAAGGATAACTTTGTTTGTTTGGTTGTAATGAAAACTCAAAAACTACTGGACCGTTTTTAAAAATTCTTTCACCATTCGAAAGCTACATTATCCACGAGTAACATAGGCTATATATCAGTGCGAAGCCGGGGCGTACCGCTAGTCTTATATGTAAAATTCTCGTGTCACAGTTTTCGTTCCCATACTCCTCCGAAACGGCTTGACCGATTCTCATGAAATTTTGTAAGCGTTGAGTAGGTCTGAGAATCGGCCAACATCTATTTTTCATATCCCTCAGTGATAAGGGTAGTCCACCCTTAACATTTTTCTTTAATTTTTTTGCCGGGTGGGAAGAAGTCTGCCGGGACCGCTAGTTGTATATAAGGGGCCCTAGACAAGTGCCCAACGTTCAACGTTAACGTTAAACGTTAGGATCAAAATGTATGGGATTTGACATCCGCGAACGACTGTCACGTACGTCACAAATGTCAAATCCCATACATTTTGGTGCTAACGTTTAACGTTAACGATGAACGTTGGGCACTTGTCTAGCCCCCAAGGTTCGTCGACACTAAGTAAACACTAAATTACAAAAAAAAATGATACCTGAGCGAGGAAAAGAATGGATCCAGACATCATCAGGCCGCAGCCGCATGCTCTTGATGCCGGCAGCGTGGTTCTTGAAGGATGACCACAGAACATGACCATCGGTGCCGAATTTGCTGAAATTTGTATCTACCACGAAAACGTGTAATCAAAAAAGTTATCTATACTAATATTATAAAGCTGAAGAGTTTGTTTGTTTGTTTGTTTGAACGCGCTAATCTCAGGAACTACTGATTCGAATTCAAAAAATCTTTTTTTGTTGGATAGACCATTTATCGAGGAAGGCTTTAGGCTGTATAACATCACGCTGCGACCAATAGGAGCGAAGAAACAGTGGAAAATGTATAAAAAACGGGGAAAATATGAAGCCTTATGAAGAAGTGACAGTTAAAGGACTTTGACAGATCTTTGACGAAACAATCGGACGGGCAGGACGACGTCTGTCGGGGCCGCTAGTTAAGTATACGAGTTGAAGTTCGTCAAAGTAATTTTAGTAAAATACTACTCATAATATTAAATCTATACTAATATTATAAAGAGGAAAGGTTTGTTTGTTTGTTTGGATTGAATATGCTCCAGAACGGCTGGACCGATTTCAAAAATTCTTTCACTGTTGGGAAGCTATTCCCAAGTGACATAGGCTATAAAAAAAGATGATCCTTGTGAAGCCAGCTAGTAATATTATATATTTTAAAGAAAATAATAAATAATTGGATTTCGTTTAAGTACCTACCTATGTTTTTCAAGCATCGGTCGTAATAAATACAGATAAAGGAAAATAATAAGTATATATGATATGTTTAAATAGATTATCTACCTACTAAAAAACTGACAGTACCTTAGTTAAGATTTACAGAGTGATTTGATTTTGAAATACATTATTATAAATTGGAATAAGAAAAATATAACGGTTTTACATCGCGGATATCAGTTTGATGCGTTTGAAAACTTTACAGTTCCCATATTCATAGCCGACTAACCTGAAAATAGTCTACTCGGTAGCTCAGTGGATAAACTAAATCCGTTATATTAATTGTTTTATTCCACACTTTGACGGCCTGTTTGTCTAGTGGTTAGAGGCCCTGACTACGAAACCGGAGGTTGCGGGTTCGAATCCTGCTAGGGGCAGATGTCAATGTGATGAGCACTGGCATCTGTACCTGAGTCTTGGATGTCTTATATGTATTTATGTATATTTATCCGTTGTCTAGTACCCATAACACAAGCAAAAAGCTTTGTTTAATATGGGACTAGATAATTGGTGTGAATTGTCCAAAGATATTTATTTATTTATTTTATTTATTTATTTACACTTATATAAGTTTTTCTCAGCGCTAGTTCTGTACCTGAGAAACATTGCCGCAAGCGTTCTCTCTCTTCAGCAGATAATTCCTTCACTATTAAAGACGTCGACATTTCTGTAATATACCTTTAAAATTATAATTATTTTTACGTACTTCACAGATAGATGTGTTGTTGTTAAATGGTTATGAGTTATCGTTAATCATAACCTACTTTTATTATCACTTGTGATTAAAATGTTATCTTTAAAAAGAATGACCCTTTAATTTACATTACCTTTAGAGTTTATCTATCACAAATTACTATCACAAATTTAATTTTGTATTATTTATTTTCTTCACATAAGTAAAATTGTACTTAAATATAAATAACATCATCATCATCATCATCATCATCATCAGCCCGTCGCAGTCCACTGCTGGACATACATTACGTACATTAACCTCTACTTGAGTAAGTACCTACTTACTATTAATGTTAAGTATATTTTGTTTTTTATGTTTGTATGTTGATATTCGATTTTGTTGACTTTTTGTAATACATAGTTATGTTTTTACTATGTGTTATAAAATAAATATGCGCATATTAACTGCTATCAGGATAACGATTCATATATTTATCAAACTACTAAATACCTACGTGTAATGAACTGTAGGTGTGTGAAGATAAAAAAGTTTGATAAAAAAAATGTATTTAGGTGTTCTTTGTTTTCCTGTAGGTACTAGTTATAAGTAGGATAAAAAATAATCTACTGTTTAGTGGATATTATCAACTCTTTTTTAATGAATCAATAAATATTTTTCGTAAAGATTTCACAGAATGAATACTAATAAAAACTAAACAATATTATGCATTTCATTATTTTTCATTAATTAATTACTATCTTACAATAGTGAACTCATTAAGTATATTATCTATCACAATGTAATCTACTTTCCTAATAAATTGCAAACAAAATTAAATTGCGCAATAAATTACCCCAAAACACCCTTTTAAGACTTACATTGCTAAAACCTAAGTGCATTATCAGCATTCAGGAGTTAGGTGACTACACCATTAGGGAGGGTCGCGTCGTAAAAAGCAAGTTTTTCGGTTTAGCAGTTTTACCTTTAAGCGTGTTGGCTAGACGGTGACGCGCAATTTTCGAAATATTTTACTTGGAACATTTCTTGAACTTGAGTGAGGAAAGTTTCTTTATTTGCAGCTATTTTAAAACTGAAAGCTTTTATATTTTCTGAGGACTGCAGCTCAAACCACAATTTAGTTAAAATTGTCAAAATGCAGAACAGTCTAAGCTAGACCGAATTGAAATTAGCCATTAAACTGATTTTATTCTACGAGTCGTTAAAAAAAGGAAGCCATATACATTATATATCTAATATTAATCGTCCACAAATCAGCTGAACACATTTTCATTATCTTAAAGAGCGAAAGGTGGGTACGATTAAGGTAATTAATGAGAATTACCCTGATTAGGGCCGGAGGTTCTGCCGCGTAGGCTTCTGCGGTGCCATTAAGGTTGACGAGTTGAGTGGTTAGGAGGTGGGATTAGCGACCGAGCGTTGGTTCACATTTTGGTGGCATTTAGGAGAGTATTGTTAGACAGACAAATTAGGTATACCTATAGTGATTCATAGCCGAATTTGGTCTCTGTCCATCCTTGAGGAGGTAGTATTTACATGTCGGTGAATATTAAATTTAATTTGATAATAACAAATGACAATGAAACGTCAGCCAATAAAATAAAATACGCGAGTTAAATCCGTTTAAAGTTGTTTCATTCAAATGACAATGAGTTTAGCCTGCCCTCTTTCAGTGTGTTTAACTATATGCGATGTTCTAAGTGACGCCGCTAGATGGCGCTGCGAATCGGAGTGAAGTTCGCTTCATGTTTCATGGCAACTTCACTCCGTCAGTCAGTAGTGTGAAACGGCTTTTTTCATTCGCTTTTGACTCGTACATCGCCTGTTAACTTTAAGTATCTAATATACAAGAAAAGATCGGGTTAATGACCCGTGCATGAATTCCCTGGCATTCCTTGGGATAACATTTAAGAGGTGTTGGCGTCGAGAGCGCTGCAGGTGTAACACAGATTGTCAAGTACAAGCATCAACACGAAAGTGTTTCTTACAATTGAATTTAGATATTTTATATCTGTTATAACAAGTTGTTTATGTAATTGTACATTGGAATGACATAATAATTTCTGATGCCTTAGCGGTTATTACACATTGGAATGAAACAACTATTAACGGATTTAACTCGCGTATTTTTATTTCATTTCATTAGCTGACGTTTCGGATTCTTTACAGTTTCCATAATCGTAGCACGACTGAGCTGACAATAGTCTAACGCTAACCGCGAAGGCATCAGAAATTATTATGTAATTGTAGTTTTAAACTCATTAGTAGGTACAATTGCCCAAATTTTGATCCTAGTGCAAATAAGTCAGATCGTTGATCAAAAAGGAATATATTGTCTTAAAAAACAACGAATGGTAATTATTTTAATGGTAGTAGGTTCAAGTTTCACCCACGTTAAGGAATAGGGATAGGAACCAAGAGCCGAATTTTGCTTTTATTCACAAAGTATTTTTTAACCCAAAACTTCGTAACACTGTCTTAACTCCTCGTTCTAACTCTTTGGGGTAGCAAAATAATTTATATATTTTTTAATTATTAATCACATAAAACGAATTGAGGTATCTGCATCGATTAGGTTGTGAGGGGTGCAGTATACGCTCATACATGCATTAGAGCAGCATTACAAAAAGTGCAAGATGCAGTAACGACTACTCATTGCACTTGCTAACAGCGACCATCGTTTTAAATGCACCTCATTTCATTTTGTTTCCACACCTTTCTCCTGCAAATGATTTTTTATTTTCATTAGGTAGGTAACCTTTGTGGTCTTGACTTTTTGAGTTGACCTATTTTTGTCAAATATATAAATAAATGATGAATTTTTAATTTTTATTGTTAGTAAATTTCTTTATGCCTGTTAAATGTTTTTTCTATATTATTATTGTTTTTTCTGTCTGTCTGATCTCATGGCGCATTAGGTATGCCTGTAATGTCATGTAGATAATGTTAATAATAAATAAATAAATAAATATTTTGAAAAAGAGAATGTCCATCTGTGAGAATGGGTGGGCCGTTATACTCAATGTAAAACAGACTAATTAATAGCGTGTGCTACATAATATAGCATAATGGATCTTCGAGACACTGATGTTAACTAAAACACGTAATAATACCCCACTCGGTTATATTTGTAAATATTTGATTTTCCATCCCCACTTTCACTCCCTATATTTTTTGAACGACTCAACCGATTTTCATTATAATTTCAATTTTGTAATGTACTCGTGACCCTCTTTCATTTGATACCCCACTCGAGTATATTTGTAGACATTTATTTTTCCATCCCCTCTTTCATCCCCCTCTATTTATTAAACTAAAGGTCCGATTTTCATCAAACATAGCTAAGAACACTCCCGACATATTCACCTTTCAAACAAAAAAAAACAGAATCAAAATCGGTTCATGCGTTAGGGAGCTATGATGCCACAAACACACACACACACACACACACAGACACGTCAAACTTATAACACCCCGTCGTTTTTGCATCGGGGGTTAAAAAGAACATAATATTATGAAATTACGAGTACGACTATCTCCTGGTACTGGGTACAATCCGCCCGCAACTTACACTCAAAGTGCCTTACACCAAGAAAGTAGCGACAAAATGCCAAATTGATTTACCCAGACGTGGTTTCCTGCCACGTGACCTTCGGTCCGGGTCGGTGGGTCAATTAAACCTTCACCGGAACTCGCCCCCTCCCCCCCAACTGTCACGGACGTGTTTTATTGTGACAGATGGAGAAATACCAGGTTCACTCCGATAACAGGAGTTTATTTGTCGAAGAATGTACATATTAGAGATTCTTAGTACCTACTCGTGCCTGGTCTATGTGTAGTTTTGTACACGTGCCTACACACTTTTTTCTTTATTTAATTCATTAGTTGTGTGGTAGAGAATGCGGTACGTCGATTACCTATAGATGTTTAAATTATAAATAGGTTGTGTGTTGATGTTTTGTGCAATAAGTCAAGTGCGAGCAACACTCGAGTAATCTATTTATACATTTCTATTTGTGTTTATGTCTTATCTTGATAAAACATCGTTCAAGTTGTAAATTATTACTAGGTACTTATCACTTATTTCATTGAAATATATTTAATTACTTTACATTAGTATAAAACGATTATTAATTATGATACGTGAATTACTTAAAATTGTTTAATATTAATCTATACTAATATTATAAAGCTGAAGAGTTTGTTTGTTTGTTTGAAAGCGCTAATCTCAGGAACTACTGGTTCGAATTCAAAAAATATTTTTTGTCTATACTATACTAATATACTAATACTAATACTAATATACTAATATAATATTATAAAGCTGAAGAGTTTGTTTGTTTGTTTGTTTGAACGCGCTAATCTCAGGAACTACTAGTTCGAATTCAAAAATTCTTTTTTTGTTGGATAGACCATTTATCGAGTAAGGCTTTATGCTATATAACATCACGCTGCGACCAATAGGAGCGAAAAAACAGTGGAAAATGTGTAAAAAACGGGGAAAATATAAAGCCTTATGAAGAATTACTATTCCACGGGGACGAAGTCGCGGGCACAGCTGCTAGTGTGTAATAATCGGAAAAGCCTCAGAAATTATTAATCAGCTATCTATTCCGTATTCAATTTTTGTATGTTGGTACCTACCTAGATACGTAATAGAGAACAGACATAATTTCCTTTATGAAATTATTATAAAATAGGTACTTGTAAGTCACAACTACTGTATATCAGTATACATATACCGAGGTCGACCGTAACAGATTGCGGTACCTTCGACCCAATGAGCGGAGGTTGCCGTGAATGGGACATATTTGTCACAAAACCGGCAGTTACGAGACAGAGCATACGGCATCTCTGTGACAGAACGTACCTAATAATTTCTAATGCCTTCGCGGTTATTATACATTGGAATAAAACAACTATTAACGGATCTAACTCGCGTATTTTATTTTAACTGAGTCGTGCTACGATTATGGAATCTGTAAAGGCTCCGAAAAATCAGCAAATAAAAATAAAATACTTACGCGAGTTAAATTGACGGCCTGTTGGTCTAGTGGTCAGAGGCCCTGACTACGAAACCGGAGGTTGCGGGTTCGAATCCCGCTAGGGGCAGATGTCAATGTGATGAGCACTGGCATCTGTACCTGAGTCTTGGATGTCCTATATGTATTTATGTATATTTATCCGTTGTCTAGTGCCCATAACACAAGCTTTGCTTAAAATGGGACTAGATAATTAGTGTGAATTGTCCAAAGATATTTATTTATATTTATAAATCCGTGAAAGTTGTTTCATTTCAGAGAACGTACCTATTTACGACTACGACTGAGCTGACAATAGTCTAACGCTAAAGACTTAGCGTTAGACTATTGTCAGGTCACTCGTGATACGATTATGAAAACTGTAACGAATCCGAAACGTTAGCAAATAAAATAAAATAAAAATACGCGAGTTAAATCCGTTAAGTAGTGTCTTTCCAACTATAACGGATTAAACTCGTATCTATACTTTAATTTATTTCCTAACATAACAATTTTTGCATAGGTAGCTGTATTAATCACTTTAGCATAAGACTATTGTCAGCTCTGTCGTGCTACGATTATGAAATCTGTAAAACGTCAGCCAATAAAAATAAAATACTTACGCGAGGTAAATCCGTTAAAGTTGTTTCATTCCAATTTATTTCCTAGCGTTTCGAAAACTACATTTTCTATATTTGTAGCCAACTGAGCTGACGATATTCTATGGCTTCATAACACTAAAGAAAATAAAATGAAATACCAGATTTATTTTACTTTATTGTAGTTGTTTCATTCCAATGTGTAATTACTGCGAAGACATTAGAAATTGGCTTCTAAATTAACTTAGACAGGTGGATAGCAATGCTCTTTTGAGTAGATATAATTCAACATAATAAAGATAATGTACAAAGGTGATCGATCTTATATTTTTAAGGGATCTTTTTCAAAAGGCTTGTAGACGTTATTGGGTTTGCTGCTAGAACCATCTTAATAAGAAAATTTGTGCTTGACATTTTAAAATAGCGTAGTACAAAAGAACTTCATTTTGTAAATAAAATACAATAGCTAAGTAAGCTCTGTGGTTTTAAAATATAGTATTTTTAAAGGTCCTATTTATCTATTTACCAAATATCCAGCTGTTAACGAGTAGGTGTAAAAGCCAAATAAACAAAATCAATTTTGCTTTTAAATTTACATTGTAAAAAAAAATGGATAGGTACCGTATCTAACATTCTTACATCCACTTGAAGGTAAGCTACATCACTAATATGCCTTTAGAACGGTACTATGTAGCTACATATATAATATAAAGATATATACCTCCTTATGTTACACAATCACTGGAGAGTGGGGCTGCAAACGCTATTATTAAGGTCTCTTTAATATTTCAAAGTGATGGACTGTTCTTGAATGAGGTCAGTAGGTACTGACTTAATAAATTATATGTGCACCATAGATCTCCCCTTGCTATATCTATGAAATTTTCATTGTTACATAGGGACATTTTGTTTAAAAAATTAATGTTGTTCGGTGTCTGCACAAATATTAAAAAAAAGACAAACGTATAACAAACTAGGTTTTACAATTAATTTAACCCACACTAATATTATGATAGCTATGATTTACAGGTAAATGTATATTTGTCTGTCTGTTGAAAGATAAAGAATAGTTTTTATCACGGAAATTTTCCCAATAGGGAGTGAAAGGGAGTTTACTTTTCGATAAAAATAAAGAATGTCGGGCTAACCAAATTACTACCTACACAGTGGCACAGTCCCTTTAATTCGTTCACAAAATGTCTGCCGATAATCACTTATCTATATGCGCAGTGAATGCAGAACTGCAATAGAAAATGCATCACAGAGGGTTGCTGGTAACACTGGCTTTGTAGAATTAATTAAAAACTGCATATAAGTATAAAACCCGTTCACAGTACGTGTCAAAGAAAGAGATGAATTCTTTGTTTACAACATTTTTACTTAAGTATACGATTATATATAATTATACTAGCTTTTGTCAACGACTTCGTTCGCGTATTTTTTGACCCAGTTTGGAGAGTTTCAATAAAAAACGAAATATATGTTAATATTAAGTATATAACTGCAGAATGGCTGGGCCGATTTCTTAATTAGCTGTCCAGGGACAGTCTATACGTTGAGGGAATTTGGAAAAAAATACAAGAAAAAAAATCTCAAGAAACGCGATTCATTATTCTCAAATATCCTTATCTAGTGCGCGTCAGTAACTACTTAAACTAAGTTCGGAGTTAAATCGACAGACAAAATTTGCACATTTTTTTTACAAAATCGAATAAATAGATAAACTCTTAGAAATTATCTTCTTAAAATCTCCAAACAATGTCATACTCCGGAACAACCTGCTCTAAATTACGTCCCAAAATAAACAAACAATTCAATCTAAAAGCAATCTTATGATAAAGACGTAAAGCGACATTTGCTTTGTTGGAAATAAGTGAATTATTATCGGGCAAGCGATATCGGCGGACACTTGAGATCAGAATGGATTTATTTCGCTATTCTAACTCGTTCAAGGAAAACGAAAGATCTTGATAAGTGTTTACTGAAATTTGCATTTCAGTGGAACAAGCAAATAAAGCCTGCATTTATCAGGTAACTTAAGCTTCAAGGTTTGCAATGTTATGTGTTTGTATGTACATTCTTATTTTATTATTGTCTTATATTTTGAACCGTTTTTCTATTTATAATACCTAATCTACAGTACGACATCTTATGCAAGGTACTTTCATTCAAAATATCACAACATTAGGTACCTAATTATTAGCATTAAAAATACCTATATAATACTTACCATTAGAAATCAGATATAAATATAAAACATGCCAAGTACCTATCATGTATCATTATTTTCCTCATAATATATATCATCTATTGTCTTAATATACAAATTATAATGTACCTACCGTATGTTTTTCTGTCTCCCGGTTAACTTTCGGTTTGCCCTCCAGCCCGTCATGTGTATATTAATTAGCATATTGTTATGTGAAAGTTAGTTGCAGCTGGCACCTGCCGGCAGTGCATACTGCAACCTGCACTGCAGGTAGATCGAATCAAAACTTCATTAAGACGTTCCGGCCAATCTAAATTAAGGCATTTATTACATTATAATTATGTAATTGATTTCATTTAATATACAATAACCGCAAAAACCTTAAAATACATTAGTATTTATTACACTAGCTTTTCCCTGCGGTTTCAGTTGCGTGCATTCGATGTTTTAAAGTTTTATTATTAATTATGAATTGCGGCATCGTTACAAATTTCGATTATACTGTTCGATTATAACATATTTTTTATATTTTAAATTTATGTTTATTTTTTCGTAATTTCTAACAAATATAATTAAATAGCTATCAAATAAACTTTATGCGAGTATCAGTCAAAATGTTCATCTAGACTATATACCTATACAAGCTTCTAATGAAACACTTGATACACGACCCAAAGTTATATGATTTCTTATTAAATGCACGATGCTCTTAAAGTTGCATCCACATGCACTATGCACATAGAGAGGTATTCAATAATGCATGCTTAAAACTTGCACAGACGCAGCCAGGAAGCGTGGCGAGTGCTGGCATACTCAATATTTACCTAAGACACTTAACTTCAAAACGTCAAAGTCTTAGTAAAATTCCCAAAATTTCAGCTTAAAATACATATAGGTACGCATATTAAAACAATACGTTTATTTACTGGATTATTTTATGTTCAAGATATGTACCTAACATAATATATTTATATGGCCTACTTAAAAGCAGGCTTTTGTGGTAAGTATGAAGGAGTTGAAGACATGACGCGTGTATATAATGCGTCTACGCACGCAAAACTAAAACATTTTGTCATTCATACTTATCATTTATACTTAGTGTTGGCTATCTATCTGGTTCGAAATTTGAATGGACTGTAATTTGGTTTAGGTAATCTGAATGATTGTACAGAGTGAGGTATGCGAAATCCCACCAAATCCAGGCAAATAAAACACTCCACTAACCTTCAAGCATCAGCGCCAGCCCAAGGGGTGTTCTCAGCTCACAGGTAGCATGAAGACTTGGTCCAGGAGTCACCGCACTTTTAGTTATTACACCAGCACAATCAGTTAATCAAAGAGCTACAAGCTCAAGAAGATTCAAGAACAGATGATGATACCGTACGACGGTAACAGCACGAGGTTAGGAGACCTCGTGGACAGGTACTTATGAAGAACGGAACGTCCGTCTCCAAACAGCGGCGTAGCACAAGTGAACGAGCATCACCCAATCCTCGCGGTAGTTGCAATAAAAATTAGTGGAGCAAAATTTTAATCTACCCACATCTAGCAAGAATTCAACATACCCCTCACCGAAATCAGTATTATTTTGATTTCCAATTATTTATAAAAGATATGATATTAAACAAAAAGAAAAACTTTTTTTTTTACGTTGTAGTTAACTACCTAATTATTAAGTAAATTACCTAAAAATAAATTATTTTTTTTTTAAAACTAAGTTCTAAGAAGTTTATCATTCTTATGAGTCGTAATTAATTTGCACAAGGGAGCGGACACAATTTATTTACGGGTCTCTTATAGATACCGTTTTGAGTTCGCACAGTAACAACACGCACAATTTTGTCTAATCCAGGGTGAATAGACTCAATGCGGCCCAGTGGCCAGTGCAAAGGTCGAGTCAAGTCTGATTTTAATAATACTAAATCGCCTACTTTTATATTTGGTGGAGAGGAAAACCATTTCACTTTCTGCTGGAGAGTGTGAAGGTACTCATCAGCCCAACGTTTCCAAAAGGATTGCGTGACCTTCTGAACGGATTGCCAACGTGACAATCTGTTCAGAGGAACATCCTCAAGGTTATATTCCGGCACGGCTAATAAACTTTGTCCTATTATAAAATGTGCGGGAGTTAAAATATCAAATTCATTCGGATCGTCCGAGAGTGAACATAGCGGACGAGAATTCATAACTGCCTCGATTTTTGCAAATACAGTTGTTAGCTCTTCGTAAGTGAGTGCGCGGTCACCTACAGCACGGTATAAGTGATTTTTCGCGGATTTGATCCCGGCTTCCCAAAAACCACACATGGATGCAGCTGTGGGCGGATTAAAACACCACTCAACACCACGTAGGGTTAATTGGTCCGTAATATTGTTACGATTTTCTTTATTATTGAAAAAACAAAAAACCTCCTTTAAATGTTTAGATGCGGCTATAAAGTTTTTTCCGTTATCTGAGTAAAGATGGCTGCATAAGCCGCGACGAGCAACAAAACGATCAAATGAAGCTAGAAATGACTCACAGGATAGCTCAGTTAAAGTATCGCAATGAACTAGTTTAGTTGAGAAGCAAATAAAGATTATTAAATAGGCTTTATAAATTTTCGCATTACGGCGAGAACTTTCTTTTACATAGAACGGTCCGCCTATGTCACAACCAACGTGGCTGAAAACTTTATCAGGTCTGACCCGTGCGGCAGGTAATGAACCCATAGTAGGTTGTAAGATCGAAGGTCGAAACTTAAAACATTGTAAACATTTTTTTAATACAGACCGAATAATGCTACGAGCATTGATTATCCAATATTTTTTACACAAAATTCCTTGCAAGGTACGTGGGCCAGTGTGCATATAAAGTTTATGAAAATGTTCAATAAGTAATACAATCACGTGACACTTTTTTGGAAGTAATAATGGATGTTTAGTGTGAAAAGGTAGATCAGACTGCATGATTCTACCCCCCACCCTGAGAAAACCGTTGGTGTCCACGAAGGGTGATAGTTTACGTAATGATGCTACAAAATTTAATTTAATTAAAGTTTTAATTTCTGACGAAAAATGATTAGATTGAACCACTCTAATTATGGTGTCATGAGATTTATTTAATTCTGGTGTTTTTATAGACCCAAAATCTCTTTCGGTCAGTTGAAGTTTTGAGTTGTTAATAAATCTAAAACACCAAGCGACGACGCGTTGCAGCTTGTTAAAAGATGAAAATTTATTAAAATTATTTTCGAGGTCATTGTTTAAAGTAATTTCGCACGAATTAAATGAAAAAGTGTCCGTGTTAGATTTAATCTCCGGAATTTGGCTTGAATCCTTTAAAAAAAATGTGCTAATAGGCCAGTTATCCTGGTCGTCAGTCAGCCAGGCAGGGCCATGTGTCCACTGGTCTGCTTGTTGCAAGAGCTGCGTGGGCAATGCACCGCGCGAGCATACGTCTGCGGCGTTATTCTCGCTACTTACGTGGTACCAGCAGTACGGTGGTACTACTTCAGTGATTTGACTGACGCGATTTGCTACGAATAATTTTAATTTGTATGGCTGAGTTTGAAGCCATGATAAAACGACGCTCGAATCGCTTAAGGCTATTATAGGTATTTCAAAATCAGTTATATTTTCTTTGATGAATTTAACCACTTTCGAAAGCAGCACGGCTGCTAAAAGTTCTAAGCGTGGAATTGATTGCAATTTAATTGGTGCTATTTTGGATTTGCTAGTTAGAAGTCTAACCTTAACATTGCCAACGGCGTCTACGCTTCGTAAATAAATGCAACACGCGTAACCGAGTGATGACGCATCACAAAATGCAATCAATTGCACAAATTTAAAATTAGATATTAGAACATGACGTTCGATACGAATATTGGATAAAGCAGGCAAATCATTAATGAATTTACTCCATCTGTCATGTAATTCATGCGGCAGTCGGTCGTCCCAACCAATACTTAATTTCCAAAGATCTTGCATTATACATTTTGCCACAAAAGTACAAGGTGCAATAAAGCCTACTGGGTCATATATACTTGCGAGTAGCTTGAGCACTGAACGTTTTGTGGAGCAGTTATCTGTAAAGTTATAATTGAATGAGAAAGCATCACATGCAGGTAGCCATGTTAAGCCTAAAACTTTTAACGAGGATGATAACGTATCATCTTGAAAGTCTATTTTTGTTATTTGATCTGACTGCATTCGATTAAGAAGGTCAGGGCAGTTACTTGACCATTTTCTTAGGTCAAATCCTCCGCATTGAAGAAGGGCCATTAGTTCGTCTTGTAACGTACAAGCTTCAGCAGCCGATGGACAGGACCATAAAAGATCATCTACATAGAATCCTTCGCGAAGTACACGAGAAGCATTGGGGAAGCGTTCTTGTTCATCTTGCGCTAACTGGTGCATCGTGCGCACGGCGACATATGGTGCACTTCGGAGGCCGTATGTGTTCGTTTTTAACTCATAAACGCGCACGGGTTCGTCTGGGGACTCACGCCAAAGAATATGCTGAAACTTTCTCTCTGAAGGGCGAATCAGAACTGCGCGGTACATTTTTGATACGTCAGCGGTTAAGCAGACTTCGTATAATCGAAACTTGGTTATTATATTAAATATATCAGAGTGCAGCTTTTTGCCAGTTAAAAGTCCATCATTTAATGAAACGTTTGTGCTAGTTTTACACGAACCGTCGAACACGACACGCAACGGAGTAGTCGTGCTTAAAGGTCGCAAAACACAATGATGCGGAATTAGATAAAGTGATGGCTCAGTGCCGGTATAAAGCTCCATATGTCCTAATGACTCATACTCCTTCATAAAGTCAGAGTAGGCTTGTCGAAGAACAGGCGTGGATGCGAGGCGGCGCTCCACCTGCAGAAGACGACGCAGCGCAGCGTCGCGCGACTCACCCAGGGGCGAGCGGTTAGGGTTCAGTAAGATTGGAGAGACATAACGACCGGTCTCGTCGCGATAGTGGTTTTCATTATAAATTTGATCCGCCAGTTTATCTAACGGACTTAACGGAATTTCACACGGTGTAGATTCCACCTCCCAAAAGGATTTGAGAGTGTCATTGAGAATATTCTCTTCAACAGTGTACGACACTGTATGCAAAGATGTGGTAGATGATAAAAGGTTCGTTTCTGTGGAAGATTGTAAGGAAAACCTTCCCGTAATAACGTAGCCAAATACACTATTTAACGCAGTAGGTATGTCAGCACTAAAATTAATTTTATTGCCATTATAAATATGGGGAAAAACGTCACCCGATAAAATAATGTCGATCGATGACCGTTCATAAAATCTCGGATCTGCTAAAAATAAATGTTTATATTGATTAGCAATATTTACGGGAATTTGTACAGAAGGTAAATCGGAAGTTATTTTTGGTAAAATAACGGCGTCAATTTCAAAACAAGGGGTTTCACAATGTCTCGGAGTAATACTGCATGAGGTCATACCATGGGTTTTTATATTTTCGCCCGCTAAAGCATAAATATTAAATGGACACTTTCGTGTAGGTAAACCTAAACGTTGCAAGCAATTAATTGATATAAAATTCGACTGAGCACCTGAATCGATTAAAATGCGGCATGGTTGTTTACCTCCCATGGCATCGCGAACATGAACAATAGCCGTACCCAGCACCACGGAGTAGGTGTGAGTGCATGATAAGGACGCGTGATGGTTGTTCATTTCATTGGCGTCGGTCGCGGCAGGGAGTTGCGGTGCAAGGGACAGCACGTCGCCTGATGAATAGCCGGAAACCGGTTTCTTATCGCTCGAGTCAATATGCAATAATGTATGGTGGCGATTCTGACATATAAAACATTTAAATTCACTTTTACACTCACTTGCTGTGTGATTAAGCTTAAGACAATTGTGACATAACTTGAGGGTCTCAGCACGGCTGAGGCGCTGGTTGCTGGTCAATTTACGAAATTGATCACAGCGGAAAACCATATGGTTAGCCCCACAATGTAAACAAGATAATTTGTTGCGGACCGCTGATGTATAAGTATAATTTTTATTTATACTTTTAATATCAGATTTATTTACGTATTTATTGTCAGAAGTCAACTGCCTCTTGTCTTGTTGCATAGTTTGAATACTGGAAAATGACCCAGAATGGTCCAAGACCTTAATATGATTTTTAACGAAATAAATTAGATCATTAAATTTCGGAATTGCGTTTTGATCATTTTTTAATTCAAAAGATTTTCGAGTAAGCGGGTCGAGAGCCCTTAACGCAATATGGCACATTACGTAACTACTCAAGTCGGCTATGTTCAACGATTCAATTGCCTTAAAAGAATGCTCAAAAGTTTCAATAAATACATTTAATTGAGATGAAGATTCTTTATTAAGTGGGGAGAAGTTTAACATTTTATCCAAATACCTACCGACCAACAATCGCTTGTCCTGGTATTTATCTAGTAAACTTTTCCACACCAGATCATAATTAGTTGCCGTAATCGGAAGACTTTTAACAATATTTAATGCGGCTCCTTTAGTACATGTCAATAAATAATGGAATTTATCTATCTTCGAAATATTTTTTTGATCATGAACTAATGAACAGAATGTCTCATAAAAAGTCGTGAAATTTTCTATGTTGCTATCAAAAACAAATAATTCTAACTTCGGCAGACGCGGTCGGGTTTCCGTACTTGTCGAAGGAATATCAGACTTGACGACCTTGTCTTTAGGTTTAAACTTCTCTACTGTCAACTGAATGAGAAAATATAAGTCATCAAAACTATTTAATTCTTGATTGCCAAGGGATGCTTCGTTGTTAATTTGCGATTCAATCTCGAATATTTGAAACACAAGCTTTTCAAACAAAGTTCTCAATGTCTCGGCCTCGGCGGCACGTAGTAAAAATAATTCCTGTGATGCAGGTTCAGTAATATTTTTACTTAAATTGTAAATACATTGTATTTTCTCAAATACCCTTTCTTTACGTTTTATTAATGTTACTAAGCTCTCGGCTTTGTCTTTAGCGGGAGGCATTTTACTAGAGAAATCTACCTACAAAAATAAATTAAAATAGTTACTAACGCTTTTGTGCAAATTAGTTACAAATTAAGATTTATCTTTTAAATTATATTATCTTGTTGTTATATAACGTAACGTACGTTAATGATTTTAATAAGCATCCGGCTCGAAGGACCAAAATGTTGGCTATCTATCTGGTTCGAAATTTGAATGGACTGTAATTTGGTTTAGGTAATCTGAATGATTGTACAGAGTGAGGTATGCGAAATCCCACCAAATCCAGGCAAATAAAACACTCCACTAACCTTCAAGCATCAGCGCCAGCCCAAGGGGTGTTCTCAGCTCACAGGTAGCATGAAGACTTGGTCCAGGAGTCACCGCACTTTTAGTTATTACACCAGCACAATCAGTTAATCAAAGAGCTACAAGCTCAAGAAGATTCAAGAACAGATGATGATACCGTACGACGGTAACAGCACGAGGTTAGGAGACCTCGTGGACAGGTACTTATGAAGAACGGAACGTCCGTCTCCAAACAGCGGCGTAGCACAAGTGAACGAGCATCACCCAATCCTCGCGGTAGTTGCAATAAAAATTAGTGGAGCAAAATTTTAATCTACCCACATCTAGCAAGAATTCAACACTTAGCTAATATTTTTTTGATAAAGTTACAGGTCTTACATAATTATTATGTGAGTATATCATCATGTCAACCGTAAGATGTCCACTGCTGGAAGGTCCCCCAAAGGACCCCATAGTGACCAGCCCGGCGCCGCCCGCATTCAGTCACACCCAGCGGCCTTGATGGCCCTTAGCAGCCCTGCGTCTCTCAGTCCGTGGTGGCCACTTCGCACCTTCTAATCTAAATATACCTAAAACTCATCACATTAGTTCCTGTCTTTAACAGGATCATATTATCATGTAGCTATATTATGTAGTAAATATTTGCTATCAATGAGATTCGAATCCACAACCTCTCATTCACGTTCCAATAGATGTCTCTATTGAACTTCTGTTGGTCTGTATGTCCAGATGCCCTGAGGGCGAATTGTCCATTTGAAGCTTTTACGATGTCTTACTCGCTCTCAAGTCTCAAGGCTGTAAAGTGTAGCCTTAAGGCTTTCAAGGAACTTGACTTTGATGCCCGCGAGACATTTTCAAAAATGTATACCTAACCTAATCTTTGTGTAGTAGGTACTTTTCCTTTGTCATATAATTACGTCAACCCACTATATTAATAAAACCTAAATAATAAAGTATATAATTATTTAAAGTTTTTTCAAAATAAAAATCTTAATGGTTCACACATTGCATATCAGTGTAAGTATATATTACTGGTGAAATTAGAAACGTCAAAATCGGTTTAATAGTTTTAATTAACTACAAGTTGGTACCTACACCTATAACAAGGCATTTTATAATTTCTTAAATTACTATTAGCTACTTAGCGGTAATTTAAAAAACTTGAGTTTTATGTTATTAAAAACTTTTCTGAAAACAGTTTTCATTATTTTTGAAATTCCCCTAAGGGTGCAAAACAGGAGTTAAAAAGTACGCGGACAAAGTCGCGATAAAAGCTAGTTATTTAAGATATTGTGTAAAGTCATAAAGACATGATGATTGACAGACGAAGCCACGAGCAGAGCTAGTTATGATTGTATATCTAGTGTTGAAATGCTTCCTTTTGATTTTCCTTAGTCTAATAGCAATGTTATATTCATACACCCAACCCTCTACTGAAATAATGGTCGTTTTATGTAAATCTTGTGATATTATTTCGAAATCACATCTCCGTTATCTATTCTAGGCAATAAGGTCGCCCTAGTATTACAAGGGTTTGATTTATTACATATTAAGTACTTTCAATTTAATTAATATAAAAGGAATAGCTTAAGACCTAAATAAAAGTGATAAGTACCTACTTAGGTATCGCGTCTTAAGTTATTCATTTTTGAAGTAGGTAGATACCTCATTCCGTTCTGGGGGCCTAGACAAGGTGCCAACGTTCAACGTTAACGTCAAACGAAACGTCCAAAATGTATGGGATTTGACATCCGAGAACGACTGTCACGTACGTCACAAACGTACCAATGTTTAACAATGTTTTGGTGCCAATGTTTAACGTTAATGTTGAACGTTGGCACCTTGTCTACGCCCCCTGGAGTTTAATTGCGTGAATGGGTTTTATTTGTGAGGGTAATGCAATTTTTCAATGTCAATGAAGTTTTATATAACTAAGACACGATCTAAAAAAACCGGCCAAGTGCGATTCGGACTCACCTACGAAGGGTTCCGTGCCGTTACTTGTAAAAACGGCAAAAAAATCATGTTTTCTGTTACAGCGGCCACAAAAATACTAAAAGCCTAACAATCACGTTCATAAGATAGGTACAGACTTGGTAACAGACCGACGGACAGACATCAAAGTCTCAGTAATAAGGGCTCGACCGGATACGGATACAATACTACTATATAACTGTAATTAATCAAGCTATATTAAAAACATATTATTCCTGATTAAGTTGATTACAAATATACATTTTCGTAAACGCAATTATACGCAAAATACACACGCAATTATAAACTAAATGTAATCCTTCTAAATGTAAGTATCAATTTTAATTAATTGAAACCTTTGGAACATAGTTTGAAAATTTGCATATTAATTTAGTAGGCATGTGTAATTGAAAATATGAACTAAGTACCTACTTCTGAAAACAGTTTAATTAAATTAGTTGTAATTTAATTTTGTTGTAAAAAAGATAACATTCAGTTAGTTAACGAATCACCGAGACAAGCGGCAGAAAATTTCTTCTATTCAATAGCACAAGAACCTCTGTTTGGGAGATGGGTTCCAATCCCATTAGGGTCTCGATTTCTCTACTTTATATTACCTAAGTAGTTATAAGGATTTCAAACAACCAAGTAATTACCCGCGCAAAACAAACTCTCAACTAACTACGAAATGGTAAAAACCCATAACTTTCCGGCTTAGCTTAAGTCCGTTTAGCAGTAAAACTGACACAGCCATAAATAAACAGAGGATCGCGAAAATAACTATTTTAACTAGATCACGGTATAAAATACGGTCATAAAGTAGCCATAATGTGGCGATTATGTGTGTGACCACGCGGTTTACCGTCACACCTGTGTCTGCCTATTAGAATTTATGTGTAGAGATTTATTTTTTTATGTGATATTTATTTTGCTGTGTCAAAACGATTTTATGTACAACTAGACCCCCAAGTGTGTAACACTTAGCTCCAAAATGATATCACTATTCGCATTTAGTAAGGGACTCGAATGACTTCTAAATTGACTAGATGTAAAAAGCAGTTGGAATCGCTTATTACACGGAATGCAATACACGATCCGGGGGCAGATGACATTTCTTATCGCTGTAAAATAACTACAGAGTATTTTGTTCGAATTTTGACGTCACCCAATTATTAATATCACAGATAGAAAATATCGATACCAATCAAACAGTAGGTACTCGGCGATTTCTTTTTCATTATGCCATTTAATTTTTTTGACTAATTTTTGTTATGTTTAACTTTGAAAAATATTGATTTATCGTAGAATAGTTAATGTTTTTAGTTTACTTATATACCTAGTAGAAGATTGTCACACACGTGGATTCTAGAGGAGGAGGGTGAATACCTTAGTTTAGATCAATAATTAATTTATAATTCTATTTTAAGAGTGTTGCATTGCTTCCTTATAGTACCATACGTAGTCTTTGTACACAACGACCTAAAAGAACTACACCAAAACCAACTTGTCTTTTTATCCCTACTATCCCTACTATATAATATTATAAATGCGTTAGTAACTAGTCTGTCTGTCTGTCTGTTACGCTTTCACGCTAAAACTACTGGACCGATTTAAATGAAATTTGGTACAAAGAAAGTCTGGAGCCTGAGAAAGGACATATAGGCTACTTTTTAACCGACTGCAAAAAAGGAGGAGTTCCACGCGGACGAAGTCGCGGGCAGAAGCTAGTATACCAATATTTATGTAATTTGAAAAACAAATTACGTGTTAATCAAAGAGCGATTGAAAAAGGAACTCCAATGTTCCATCTCCCAAGTGGTGTATAAACAATTTTATTGAATTGCGAGTTGATTCGATTTAGTTGCGGAGTCTGGCTCCATCGTTAGACCGCGCCCTATTTACTAAGCGAGTTAACTCCTAGGTGCTCGATCAAAGCCGAGAAAAACGTGCCGTGGAAATAATAGGCTGGGGTTACCCTGCTGCGACCGCGGACTTGGACTTATCAAAGATTTTTTATTAAAAATGAATAATTAATATTAATAAAAATAATGTTTCTTGAGTCCTGCCCCCTTTCGAAGTCAAAAGTCACTTGTAAAGACAAGTGACTTTTGACTTCGAAATTGAATCAACGGCTTAACTTAGAGTTACTTGGTTGGTTTTCATTCGCTTCTGTCAAATCATATATTTACCATTGGTTTCTATAGCGTTTCTGAATATCGAATGTCGCACACATGTAGAGTTTTTAATATTTATGAAAATATCTACCTAAATTAGCTTTTTTTAAATATTCTTTCATATTTGGGCCCTCTGATCACGAGACAGGTTGCATTTTGCCGTATCATAATCTTATTTATAATTTCTCGTACTCTTCATAGAAACTTCTGCCTCTAACAAGATTAGAACCCGCATCCTCTACTCTCGTATTTGGATCCTTTGACCACGAGACGAACAGGCTGCAGTTTGTCATAAAAGTTATGCCCATGGCAGGATTAGATCCCGCTACCTCCACTTTCGTCATTTCGTCAGGAGCTCTGACATAATAATTTCTGATGCCTTCGCGGTTATTACACATTGAAATGAAACAACTATTAACGGATTTAACTCGCGTATTTTTATTTTATTTTATTAGCTTAGCGTCAGCTCAGTCGTGCTACCATTATGGAAACTGTAAAGAATCCGAAACGTCAGCAAATATCTCTATAAATCCGTTAATAGCTGTTTCATTCCAAAATATATTATTCTTATGTTCAAATAGCAAGTAGTCTATCCTCGAGCTAGCGGCTTCTTTTAGACTATGGGCCCATGTTAAAAAAATGATGGGTCATTTGAACCACCAGATGACCTATGTAGAACGATATAAGAGCATAAAATAATAAGATTTAGCATTGTGCCGTCACTTGTAAGCTGTCCAACTGAGTGTAGGTGAGAATTCAAAAGTACAGGTAGAGTGAGTACATTTTGGTCATATATTTTTGAACGGCATTGTTACCATCGATAGATCCATGAAAAATAATACTAAAACGCGTAGTGCCGTAAAAAAATGGTGATCCAAAAAGACGGAATTTTTTTTTGATTTTCCGACAATTTCCAGGGTGAATTTGGTCATTTGATACAGTACGGCATCAGTTTCATACTATTTCAATACTGCTTCTAATCCATCATTCCGCAACGCCGTAAAAAAATCAAGCGACAAGGGGAAAAAACCGAAGGTTGCAACCCCCTCTCTTTCCGTGGTCCAGGGGGTGATTTGACACAACGTCAAATTAATTTATTTCGAAAGTGTTTTATGCATAGATAATATTTTTTCATATGCCGTACATTTTCGTTGGTTCAAAAAGTCTGTGACATAACGGCACCGGATGAGGAACCGTTTCACTTCAGTTAGACGTCATAGTGATTTTATCATATTATCAATTGTTCTCTTCAAAAATATGTTAATGCCGTACTGTATCAGATGGCCATAAAGTACCCTTAAAATGGTAGCGTCATTTTCATGAACCTAAAAGATATGGTCTGCATTAAAATGTACTTACGGCATCATTTTTTCCTAATTTATTTATGTTAATACTATTTAAAACATGGGATACAATGTAGAAAACTGCTATATTTCATTAATATATGATATTTAAATTACTGCAATAATTTGCAAAATTTCAGTTTTTGTATTTCTCCATAATTTTTTTCAGAACAGTTTCTTTTCAACGGCAATACTATATAACAATTGTATTTTACAATATTATGTTAGAAAAATAGTTCCCGTACAGGATCAAATGATTTTACAGCTTTATAAATCAAGAATACGATGAAATTAAGATAATTATTGATATACATTCAAATGAACAATCATTTCTTGACGGCATTATTTTTAATAGTACTTTTAAGTGCTAGATAATGTTTTGGAACCGAAGCCGTACTTTATCAAATCACCCTCTGGACCACGGAAAGAGAGGGGCTGCAACCTTCGGTTTTTTCCCTTGTCGCTTGATTTTTTTACGGCGTTGCGGAATGATGGATTAGAAGCAGTATTGAAATAGTATTAAACTGATGCCGTACTGTATCAAATGACCAAATTCACCCTGGAAATTGTCGGAAAATCAAAAAAAAATTCCGTCTTTTTGGATCACCATTTTTTTACGGCACTACGCGTTTTAGTATTATTTTTCATGGATCTATCGATGGTAACAATGCCGTTCAAAAATATATGACCAAAATGTACTCACTCTACCTGTACTTTTGAATTCTCACCTACACTCAGTTAGACAGCTTACAAGTGACGGCACAATGCTAAATCTTATTATTTTATGCTCTTATATCGTTCTACATAGGTCATCTGGTGGTTCAAATGACCCATCATTTTTTTAACATGGGCCCATAGTCTATTTCTTTGATATTGGATTATCGAAGGTACTCGACGATAAATTGTAAAATGTCCAATACAGTTACAAGATATTTTATATTGAACATCAAAACGCATTAATAAGGCATTCGATATTGAATGGATGCAATTAGGATGATGTTTCTATCAGTTTCTTAATTAATATTACTTCTTAGTAAACACTTATATAAATTGAAACTTACAATTTATCTAGCCGATTGAGGTATTAAGTTTCACTATCACCACACTATACAGACACTCATTGATTATTTATTAGCTATTTACTCACTATTCTATATTAATATAGGTACCTACATTTATAAAAGGAGAAGTTTCCACTGATATAGACACAGCATTAACCGCTAATAGTAAAAACGTGAAATTTGAACAGTTGTTTCAATTCAAAATGCGAACGCATACTAATAAGGGATTGTAGAAAATATAAAAGGGGTGAAATAGGGGTGGTAAGTTTTTATGGAAAATTTTAAGATTCGTGCTCATAAAAACATTTGAGTGAATACGTGTTTTATGGTTAGTACACTTCATTCTCTAGGTGTGCAAAATAGTAAAATATAAGAAGCATTCATTTTCGACATCTATTCATCGACGTCGCCAGCAAAATATAATTTAAATAGATTTAGAGGTACCTTTTATATCGGTTAGTTTCTGATAGCAAAATCCGTTTGCAAATCGGTTGACTAGTCGGGCGACAGATCGGGCGCTGGACCGCTTGTGTCGGACCGCGTCGCTTGTAATTGTTGCTAATGGTCGATTTGTCTTGCAACCCACAGTCTAGAAGTATGGGTACACTAAATTATTAATGAAATATTAATAATAAAGGGGGGACCTTTTTGTGCACTGTTTTTTTATCTTTTTGAATGTACTAGTCGTTGCACGCAATCTGTGGCAAATTAACAAATTTTCTTTCGTTCTTCTTCTTTTTTTCTTTCTTTCATTCCTCTTCGTTTCTTTTTTCTTTCTTTCCCCTTCCTTCTTTCTTTCTTTAAGTGAAAGTAATGAGCGTGTCTATGAGATATATAATAATGTAAATAAGTGCCTTTTTTGTGTAGCTACATAAATTATTTTTAACAATAAATATTATTAGTTTATTACCAACCTAACACATATATAGTATACTAGCAGTGCCCGCGACTTCGTCCGCGTGGAATAGTTATTCTTCATGTAATAATTTTCCCCGTTTTTTACACATTTTCCACTGTTTCTTCGCTCCTATTGGTCGCAGCGTGATGTTATATAGCCTAAAGCCTTCCTCGATAAATGCTCTATCCAACAAAAAAAGATTTTTCCAATTCGAACCAGTAGTTCCTGAGATTAGCGCGTTCAAACAAACAAACTCTTCAGCTGTATAATATTACGTACAGATATGTTGAATGCACTGGCGGCATGTCTAGGCTACTCGTCCGTACAGAGACGGATGAAGACAAAGAAGCCAGTAGCCGCTGCGAGCTCTCTATCACATGCAACTTAAAGCACGTGCTATTAATTAGACATGTAATTAACTACATCTAGACGATTTGGTCCAAATTACAAAATAGAATATCGTCACTCAACATAATGCATGCATAATTTCTGATGCTTTCGCAGTTATTACGGTTAAACGGAATTAACTTGCGTATATTAATTTATATTATGCTAGCCCACCTTTAGTGTTCCAATGCGCATAAAAATAGTTTAAAAGACTTTCTAATCGAGGGCAGGTCTGTCTGTCCGTCTGTCATGAACCACGTCATTTTTAAACTTTCTTAAAATACTACTTTTTTAAAATACTTACATATTATAATAATTTTATTATATATTATATTCATTACTAGTGACCCGCCCCGGCTTCGCACGGGTGCTATAAACCTTCCTTAAGAATCACTCTATCTATAAAAAAAAACCGCATCAAAATCCGTTGCGTAGTTTTAAAGATCTAAGCATACATACGGACATACAGCGAAAGCGACTTTGTTTTATACTATGTATTGATTATGTAACTGAAGTTAGCCTTTTTTTTCAGGCAATACGTCAAATTACAGAAAACAGAGTATACAGTAACAAGCAAAGTAATAGATACTCTAACATAAAATTACTTTTTCAGCACTACTTAACACGTTTTTGGCTTGAATTACTACGTAAGGACGTCAATTCACCTTTATCAGTACGAAATAGCCTATTTCCCTCCCGCTAGTATCACGACTGGCTCCTGATATAAAACAGCGGCAATCCTAGTGCATCCAGGTATAAAAGTGAGCTAGGTTACGAGCTGAATTCAGACCAATTCAACCGCCATCAGAGAGACCTAGGTAACAACCTCAAATGGCCTGTATTTCCTTGTGTTTGGTACAAGAGCGGAGTATGATTATGAAATCATATACCTTCTTTCGTAAAGTAAGCGGTATTTATTACTAGCTTCTGCCCGCGACTTCGTCCGCATGGATCTCCTCCTTTTCTGCAGTCAGTTAAAAAGTAGCCTATGTCCTTTCTCAGGCTCCAGTCCCTCTTGCAAGTGACACGTAAGTGAAGAGAATCTTGCAAATAAAAATAATTATAACAAAAATTTAATCCGAAAGCGATGAAAGAAGATTTAATGTAATGACAAAAAGAGTTTATAGTACCTAACTAATTTGGACTTCTTGTTTTGAAAAAAAAATACCTCATTGAGTTTCTTGCCGCTTCTTCTCAAGTGAGGTTTTTTCGGAAACTGCATCTTCTCCTTCTGACCTTCATAAGAGCTTGTAAAATCTTAAATTGAATAAATATAATTTTGATTATTTGTTATTGATTTTGGACGAAATCGCCCATTTCTCTTCACTTAACAACCACTGCAGAAATAAAGTCAAACTGCCCTCAAAACTTACTATTTCCAATTTTAAACTCTTGTAAAGTCTACCCAATGATCTCGGCGGCTTTTTAATTTTGGACCCAATAACTCATGCAGTAAGGTTAAATATACTTTGGCAAAATTTTTCAAGGCAGGGTTATTCCAAATGAAGGTTGTATATTGGTGTTAAAGTTCCGGGTCAGAGTGAAATGGCCTATGAAAATACCTTTTGCTCTGTTTAAGTTCTGAAATATTTCGGAAGGTCGCCTTTTAGCTATTTCTGAGGTTAAGTTTGTCTTTTCATACAAAATAACACGGGACTTCTTTGGAAGTAGCTTGTCTACTTTAGGAACAAAAATGGTTATTTTGTTGGTCTTGCGGTTGGAACCTCTCACTACGAAACCGAGTGTTTGAGTTCGAATCCTGCTAGGGGCAGAGTTAGATGGGGCGACCATAAACATTTGATAAAGTCAAGAGTTTACCATACTTTCTTTAATATGTTTATAATATATAAAATAAAGTAGTTTTGGTTACACCATGTAATTCAAGAAGGGCTAAACAGATTTGGCTGAAAATAGGCGGGGAGGTAGCTTAGAGACAGGAGACGGGCATAGGAGACTTAAATCCGTTTACGAAAAAAAAACATGTTTTATTCCACTTGTAGGTACCTGTTACCTGTAAAACTTTCGCTCAGCTCGTTTTCAGCTTAGCGAGTATCCATTACTTTCTGAGTTAATTTTATACTACCAATCCTAAAAAAAACACCTTAAAATGACGTAAGTCTGGAGCGATTATTTATCCCTACTAATATTATAAATGCGAAAGTAACTCTATCTGTCTGTCTGTTACGCTTTCACGCTAAAACTACTGAACCGATTTAAATGAAATTTTGTACAAAGATAGTCTGGAGCCTAAGAAAGGACATAGGCTACTTTTTAACCGACTGCAAAAAAGGAGGTGCTCCACGCGGACGGAGTCGCGGGCAGAAGCTAGTGTTGAATAAAATTAAAAAAAAACATTAAATAAGGTTACAAAAAAACGGGAAACGAAGTTCAGGTTAGCTAGTAGGTACAGTATAAATATTTAAAAACTCGTGTCTCGAACGAACAAAACTTATTTTATATTTTCCTCATACTTTTTCCACAAAATCTTTTTAAAAACATTTTAACGACAAATTAAAAAGCGGGGGATCCACAAATTATGCGGAACCGCAAGAAAATAAAATAAAAAATGGAGGCATTTTTTAATTAAAGAATCAGGACTCAGTGAGATTAGAACCTACGCTCCTTAAACACCTTTCCAGAAAAACGAAGCTTAATTAAAATTTAAAAAGATTTACGCAGTGCCACGGACTGCACAGAAGAACTGTTCCAATTTAAAAAAAAATATTTAATTACATACTTAGGTCACTTTCCTACTGTACTGTAAGTATCTATAATGCTGTCAGTCCCGGCTTCGCGCGGATCATCTTTTTTTATAGCCTCTCGGGAATAGTGTAGCTTCCAAACATTGAAAGATTTTTTGACATCGGTCCAACCGTACTGGAGCCTATTCAATCCAAACAAACAAACAAAACTTTCCTCTTTATTATATTAATATAGATATAGATTACATACTTAGTTTATGTCATCATGCCTACTGTGGTAGCATTAAAAGCAAAAGTACTTAAACAAATTACAGGTAATCTATAATAAGTTCTGGGTGGAATCGTATAACAACAAAAATTACAACGATCAAATTAGAATCGTTAGTTATTTCAGTAATAACACCTTAAGCATAAACATTATTATGTCAAATTCGCCCACACTTTTTTTTTCTAACTGAATACTGAAGCGCAGTTGGCCAGCTAAAGGGACTTTACTGTAAAACCGGACGAGTGGCGACCCTCTTGAGAGGAGGCTTTCAAGCCTTTAGGTTGAGTTTAGGGTTTTTAGCCCTATCCGACCCGAGGGCAAACCTAAACTCACACTTTCTTTTTAAGGACAACTCAGTAATCTAGTAGTTGTTGTCTCGCATAACGCCCCGAGCAATCTCTTCTTTGCCCTACTGTAATGTTCGCCGCTGTGGCAAGGTTCCCGCGGTACAACCTCCATAAATTAAGATTATTGTCCTTAATTTTATAGTAATTATTTAGACGGAATTCTACGGGGAATGTTAAAAGGTAATTAAAAGGAAAAGGGTGAAAAGATACCGGCAAAATAAATGTTTTATTTCCAAGCAATGCTTCAAGGTGAAATAACTGTTTATGTTTTTAACTTCATAATAGGCTTTTATTGGGTTTGTTTACAACTAATTTAATTAAAAAAATATGTTTATATAGTTTCATGCGTTTCATTCAAGCACAATATTACACGTGTATGGAATGCCTACCTACTCTGACGTTTCCATACACACCTTTACTGCATGCGATATAAACATTTACTTTAGCACGCGATTTTGTTCATTCTTTACTAGCTTCTGCCCGCGACTTCGTCTGCGTGGAACTCCTCCTTTTTTACAGTCGGTTAAAAAGTAGCCTATCATATCAGGCTCCAGACTATCTTTGTACTAAATTTCATTTAAATCGGTTCAGTAGTTTTAGCGTGAAAGCGTAACAGACAGACAGACAGACAGAGTTACTTTCGCATTTATAATATTAGTAGGGATTCATCTAAATTGGTTAAGGGAATCAGTATAGGATAAAAACTATCCTATTTTTCCCCGGAACTTAAATTAATTAAAAATAAATTCGCTCCACAGGTACCTATTTGTTTCTTCGTGAATACACCAACTCTTTGTTGGTATTTAGATAAACTTAAATTAATGAATAAACTTAAGAAAACTTTTAACCGATCCGAATGAACCGTAAACAATTTTAATAAACTCCCGACTGCAGCGGCGCGCCGTGCAATTTGCATCACGATGCACCTAATGCACTTTTAATGGCGGACGGAATTTAGGTGCGGGTATGATTAGATGCGTCGTTTCAACTGCACTTTTTTGAATAATTTTGGTAACGAGCTGTGATCGGCATTTTTAAATCCTGATGCAAATGATTATGAGTGGTCCGGCTCTCGAGGTTGCCCGCGTACTTTTAACAATGAATTTGAATTAGAATAAAACAACTTTAACGGATTTAACTCGCGTATTTTATTCTATTGGCTGACGTTTCGGAGCCTTTACAGATCCATAATCGTATCATATTGTCAGCTCAGTCGTGCTACGATTATGGAATCCGTAAAGGCTCCGAAACGTTAGCCAATAAAGTAAAATACGCGAGTTAAATCCGTTAAAGTTGTTTCATTCCAATGTATAATAACCGCGAAGGAATAAGAAATTATAATGAATTTAAAATTCCATACATTTAAATTTATTTCTTTAATCGTTATGGTAATAGAATGCCACTTTACTTAGAATAGAATTTCATAATTTTACGCTGCTTCTTCAGGTACGCGACCGCCATTCAAATTTTAAAGTAAGTATATTTGTGTTAATTCCATTTTAAGGTTTAAAATAAAATACATATTTATGAAGTAAACAGGAATCATTTCCCGCAATACAAAGTGACACATGACAGCTGTCATTGTAACCCTGGATTAGTGTTGGGGTAAACAAACACATCGTTTGCATAGTCATATGTCGCCGGGAAGTTTATGTTCATTGTTAACTCAATAGCATTGTTTTGTTTTAATACCCACGGCTGTGCCCGGGGACCGGCAGATCCCATTCGCAATAACCTTTTCATATATATATCAACTCACAACCGAATTGGCACATTTATATAATTTTATACTAGCGGTTTGCCCCATGTCACTCACAAATAGTGTAGCTTCCCAAGTGAAAGAATTTTCCAAATCGGTCCAGTCGCTTTGGAGCCTATTCAATCCAAAAACAAATAAACAAACCTTTGCTCTTTATACCGTTAAGTACTTATGGAAAAAATAATCATTACTTAATTTTTTCACGGCATTACGCTAGATCGATTTCACTAATTCTGTTTTGTTTCTGGAAAATGATAGTAAAAAGTATGTTTTAAGTCAATACCTTCCATTAACTCTCAGTTTGCTTTTACAGTGTTTTGGTGTTGTTTTGATCATATACCTACAAATATTAATAATAAAATTAAGCTGAATTATTTCTGATGCCTTCGCGGTTATTACATATTGGAATGAAACAATCATTAACGGATTTAACTCGCGTATTTTTATAGTTACTTTAGCGTTAGACTATTGTCAGCTCAGTCGTGCTACGATTATGGAAACTGTAAAGAATTCGAAACGTCAGCTAATAAAATAAACTAAACATACGCGAGTTAAATCCGTTAATAGTTGTTTCATTTCAAAATATAAAGCAATATAAATATTTTTTGTTTGCTTAAACGAGTTAATCTCTGGAACTACTAGTGTTAGATAAAGATACAGCCCATTTATCGAACAAGCCATAGGCTATATTATATCATCACACTAAGACTTATAGGAGCGAAGCCGAAGCTATAATTATTATTACGAATAAAAGTTAGTTTGTAAACAACGTTATCGTTTACTGAAGTACACATTTCATACAATGATATCAGGCAGGTTGCCATCCGGGAGCTCAGGAGCAAACAAATGTGACCATAAACAGACCGACATGGCCGACATTCATTTGCATCTAAAATGGCGGAGTCGACCGCTGATGCATTACTCAACTGCTGTTTTCTCTTCGCAACTAACAAACATACTGTTCATTACAAGGCTAGTGTCTTATCAACAACAATATTCTAACGTCAAATAGTCACTTTAGCGTTAGACTATTGTCAGCTCAGTCGTGCTACGATTATGGAAACTGTAAAGAATCCGAAACGTCAGCTAATAAAATAAAATAAAAATACGCGAGTTAAATCCGTTAATAGTTGTTTCATTCCAATGTGTAATAACCGCGAAGGCATCAGAAATTAGATATTAAAAATAGAGAAGTCAAAAAACTGCCCGCGGTTCAGCCCGAATAAGCATAACCAAGGAAGGTTGGTGGGGCCATGGGTGGTGGGGGGTTGTTCATTTAAATTTGAAAGACTAGTCTTATCTATCTATGTAAAAATGAATACCTATTTCCCTTGGTTTGCACAAAAACGGCTGGACTGGTTTCACTTGTTCTTTTGTTATGTTTATTATGATCAGGAGAAGATAGTAATGTAAAAAAGCCACACCCCGCACCACGACTGTGTGTTATTATTATTACGCCTATTTGATAATTTTAGGTTTACAAAGATACCACTTTCATTGACCAGCTGCAGCAGGGGTATCAACCCATTTTGTTTTCGCTTAAGCAACTATTTTCTTTATAAATACAGGCTTGATGAAATCAACAAGGTGAATGAGCGAACGATAGTCCGAAGCTAAAGCTTAACTTAACTTTACCGTTAGACTATATAAGCTCAGTCGTGCTACAAATATGAGATCTGTAAATTTATCGAAATGTCAGCCAATAATAGTACATTACCCACCTTGGCCAGTAAAATAAAAAGAGTCTCAGATCACATGTATTTGTCGTCCGAGGCGAAGCCGAGGTTGACAAAAATGTGATCTGAGGCTTTTTTATTTTACTGGTCGAGGTCAGTAAGTATACCTACTATTTTTCTGTTCGACGAAGCCAGAAAGCGGCAATTTCATTTAGCGCAGCGGCCAAAAAGAGGGCGCTTTCTGGCCGGAGAACAGAAAAATAAATTACCTACGTGTCTTGATCCATTTTACCTAATAGTTTCATTCCAATTAATATTTCCTATAAAACAAAACCTCTGTTTTCTATGATCTGTGCTACAGTTGTCATTTTGTTGGCAGGACTTGAGTTAATAAATTGTCTCATTGTGAATCCATCCGCCGAGGGAACCCTAAATAATACCACTGTATCTTGAACCCCGGCGTCGACCGGCACACGCGAGCGCGCGGGTCACACTACCCTGGTCCTATCGGAGACGGGCTGATAAAATATTGAAGTGTTGAAATCTGGTTTTTTAGACGCAAATGAATTTGGAGTAAGGTTGTAAATTAAACATTAAAGGGTTTTTAGAGGGTTTGAGATTAATTATATCCAAGGAAATCGATAGGTATAACATTTTATTTTAGTTAAGTATTCGTATATTTAATACTCAGCTACTTAACAACTAAATATAAATAATTTATTAGAATGAATCGACTTTAAGAAAGTAATTTTACACGTCACACGAGTGTACTATCGCTTCGGAAAAACTATCATTCCTGATCTCATCTCATTTCAAAATTAATTAGGTATTTATAAAAAAAACAAAGTACCTAATACAAATAGATTTATGTAATAACAGCAGAAAGTAATTAAATATTAATAATATCATCTAATTACATAGAGCGATAATAAAATGTCATTGCTAAAACATACAACAAAAAAACAATGAATTCTCTCTAAATTACAGATCCTCGATATCCCCTCTGAAATGATCATGTAACTATCAGTAGGTGCATTGTAATGCAAATCAGATAACATATTCAGGTATGTCCCTCTAACCAGCAAACGGCGTCCCAGAGTGCCGATCTAATCAATTAGAGCCCACGCATGTAGAATTCATAATCGAAATGGGACTGGAATATTCAATTAAGGAAGAAATTGTAAATTCATTGATAGTTTCTATGTTCGGAATGCTTTTGTCCTAAATTGTGAACGAGGACAGTGGCGATACAAGTGGACGAGCGGTCGCTAAGCCGCAGGTTCAAATCCTGACATGGATCACTTATCTCATGAACCGTCATCGTTAGCCAGTTGACATTTTCACTAATGATATATTTTTGTTGCCGCTATAACAAGAAAGACTAAAAAATAGAATACAATAAATATACCAGGGGACTCTCTATGCGTCGCTGGGTTTATATTGAACACATAAAAACACTTTATACTGTATTTCCATATTAATGTACATTTTTTTAATGAGAGCTATTAGAGCTCCTTCTGAGTCTAAGAAGCGTTAACCACAGACTAAATCATAACAAATTGACAATAGTGAAAGGTAGATAGACTATAGTCTATACCTTATTTTAAGTATCATATCGATACCTTTGGGTTCAATTGGCGTAAAAGCCAAATTGCCACTTTTCAGGAGAGCCAAAAAACTGTTTTTGAAATCTTATTTTTCGTATAAAATTGTAAATATAAACCCTATAAAAAAGTTATATATACAAAATATGCTTGAATTTTTGGCATGAAGATAAATAAATTGTCAATATTAATCAGCCTCCTTCGGTTTAGGAAATAGCTTGGAGTTACGCCCAAGATATTTGCTCGATATGGTAATTACGTCTATGAAATATCATTAACTAAGAATGGATCTGTGACGTATCACCCATTTGAATAAATGTGGGTTAGTAATTCTTGCCGTAAAACACAGTTCTTTGTAAATACTAGATGTATTAACCATGTAAATATTTTATTTTTGCCAATAATATCTAATAATCCCCTTAAAAATCAAAATATTTGTGTCCTTATTAATGAAATAATATAAAGAAAAGTTAGCACAATTTATTTTCCTAAGATTTTAACAGTATTAAGGTTCAGTAGTTAAATTTTCAGCTTGTATTGTTTTATTTAGTAAAGCAAATATTAAATATTTAGTTATTTTTATTATTATCCAGCATTATATTATCTTTTTCCATTAAGAATAGTCTATATTAACAAAAAAATAATATTATGAATCACAAACCACAAATTTGCATTATTATATAATGTTGTCATGCAATTATTTGTTATTCGTCTTTGAATTAGACAACAAAACATATAAAAACAAACAAAATAAAAATCTATAATGACTAGCATGATAATGTATAACAAGGGCTACCTGGAAAAGATGAAATCAATATTGATTTAAAAACTTACTACTTACTTACATTATCTACTTAAATAACCTTTGTATTCATCTTCTTCAATTAGCCCCTGTGATATTATTTCGGAATGGTACCATTTTTCCAGAGACATTTAAAATATAGATATATTTCGCTTAAAAATTAGGCAGTTGGCATGATCTTTTCATACGCATTTCTGTTTTATCGGTCGCCAATTCATTTGTCCTCGATAGTTTTTCCAATGCGTTTTCTATTTCTTAACAGCTTTTTTTAAGAAAAAGAATGTTAGTGTGTTTGTTGGTGCATCTTTTTTATTTCTCTGTGACGAAGTAACGGTATTCTCATTGATTTATATTTGATACTGAGTATTAATAGTACTTACGCAGATATCATCAGGTGCTAAGGTGTGGATATGGATTCAATAGTGAGATTTTTTTTATTCAAGTCATGTTCTTATTTATGTAAGTATGTGCAGATTTTTATCAGATAAAACGGTTATTTTATTTGTGTTAACTTTTGCAGTACTTGATTTTTTTGAAATCTTTGTATTGTCACCAAAACATCGATGCAACAAAAGAAACAAAAACATTATTTTAATAATTTTTCCTTGATTTAATCCGACATTACTGTGCGAATCTTTTTTAACTCATTAGGCGAAGTTCCTATTTTATCTAAACTAAATTAAAATAAATGAAATGGGGTGATTCCAAAATAATAAAAGAAAATTAAATTCTGTTTCAAGTCGCTTATACAGTGTTCTCTGTTTCATATAATTTTATACACATACCTATTACGTTTAAAATATTCATGTAAAAACCACCATCTTTTATAGTGAATCCTTAAAATATAGTTGTAAATGGAAGATTTTTTTGTTGGCAAACTTGATATGGACGTAAATGCCACACAATTATCAGATAGGCAGCGTAAGAAACCTAAACTTTTTCAAAATTTATTGGCGTAAAAGCCGATAAGGTAAAATTATGGTTTATACGTCAATATACTTGACTAATAGTGAACTTACGCCGTCCAACTAGACGTAACAATAATAATATGGTATCAAATACTGTGATGTATAAACCAATCAATGGCTGCACTGGCTTTTACAGTAGTTAATAAGAACTAAAAAGGCAATTACGGCTGACATAATTTAAGTAATTTAAGTGCTTGTCTGATACATCCAACATTTTTAATTTTTGTTAACATTTTGTGTGAAAAAGTTGGGTAGTAAAAGCCATAAAGTTGCGAATTTCGATGATCCTTATATACAGATCGATAGAGCTCAAAATTCTGAGAAAAACTGTATATATAACTCATTTTGGCCAAAATGGCTTTTACGCCAATTGAACCCAAAGGTATCGATATGCACCACACTCTCATACAAACGTGAAGTTTTGCCGTTTTTATAGATAACTAGCTTCTGCCCGCGACTTCGTCCGCCTGGTGGAACTCCTCCTTTTTTGCAGTCGGTTAAAAAGTAGCCTATGTCCTTTCACAGGCTTCAGACTATCTTTGTACCAAACTTCATTTAAATCGGTCCAGTAGTTTTAGCGTGAAAGCGTAACAGACAGACAGACAGACAGACAGACAGAGTTACTTTCGCATTTATAATATTAGTAGGGAAGTAGGGATGGTACGGAACCCTTAGTGCGTCCATCCGAGTCGCACTTGACCAGTTCTTCAGGTTTATTTCTAGCTCTAGCTACAGTAGAATTCAGGCCATCCTAAGATTCTAGTCATAAAACATATTTTATGCCTCACGTCCTGCGGCCAATCTAGAAAAAGGCGTAAAGACGTTATGCCCCCGAACCGCGGCTAATAGATCACGTCGCGGCGTTTACGGCAAATTGCGTATTCAGTAATTACTATGAAGTTAGGCACGGACGGACCTGATGGGGAAACTTCGATTTATCCGCCAACTTGTTGTGTTACGTGTTTAACATTTGACTTACTACCCCTGCTAAACTGGTAGGTTTTAAAAGCACGTTATCTAGCCTCGCCTCGCTAATGCTTGGATAAAGTAGAAATGAGACAACCTTCACTTACTTAAAGGGTTTTTTATAATATATTTACCTTATATTTTGTACCTTATCTAATAGTACTTCATAGTGTAATATCATTGCAGCTAATTATATCAGGATTTATCTACACTCCTCTGACCAACCAGTTTAATATAATAATAAATAATTATACACCTACTTCTTCTTAAAAATAATAAACATCAAAATAATATTTAAGCTGCATTTCACATTAATATTAAAAATTCATGTGAAGCTATTTAACTTAATATAATTTATTAGTTACTAGCGGTTCGCCCCGGCTTCGCACGGATCCCTATTTTTTTTTTAAATATTATTTAGCCTATGTTACTCAGAGTGAACGTAGCTTCCCAACAGTGAAAGAATTATTAAAATCGGTCCAGTAGTTTTTGAGCCTATTCATTACAAACATACAAAAATAGGTACAAATCTTTCCTCTTTATAATATTAGTATAGATTAGTATAGATATATAATATATTATAGAGCATGAATCTATATGAATATACAGAAAACTCCTGCCAGGGACATGTAAAGACCTATACTTAATATTTTTTTAACCTTTCCTAAAATGTACTTTTTCGAGTTAATCCTGTTTGGATCTAGGTGTGCGATATGGTAATTAGAATCACGATGATAATATTTTATTATGTTGCAGATTGTGAAATTCAATGTACCTATATATTATATGCCTAGATCATTTCAATTTACAAACACAGTGTATATATTATGCACCTTTCCACTAAATTTAACGAACGCTTTCAAAGCCGTTTTCATTATTTGCTTATTATAAGTAGACTGTCCATGATGTTGATAAAAAATAAATAAAGTCTTTTTTGTGTTTGGTGATTATTAATTGATTTAAGTCCATTTGACCAATTATATTCTATGACAGTGAAATATATTCTCGCATCGACAGAACGAAGTGACATAAGTAATATATACAAAAGATAGACTAAGTATACTAGAATTAAAAAACAAAAGAATTGATGAACTACCGACTTAGTTTACATAATGTAGGTAAATATATTTAATATTATACTATCATCAGCTCTTCAACTTGTGCAAATAGTAAATTTATATAAGCGAGTTAAATCCGTTAAAAATGCTTGATTCCATTATGATAAAATAATAAATAGTTAATAGTTTCTGATGTTTCTTACTGAAACATTAGAAATTGTTAACGAAAAAAATATAATTTTATAATTAGCCTTTCACAAAGATTCGAATCAACACTGGTTCAGCGCCAAGTAAATTACAAATTCAAATGACTTTGTTGAATTTTAAGTTAGAACATTAACTAGAAAGCTCTAAGCTGCCTTTAAGCTCTAATAGCGACCAGGTCGTAAGTTTTAAAAGCTCGCTAACTAGCCTCGCCCCACTCGCCTCACTCGCCTCACTCGCCTCACTCGCCTCACTCGCCGAGCTAATGCTCGGATAATGTTCAAATGAGATAACCTTCTCTTAGAAATGAAACAACTATTTTTATTTTATTTTATTTGCTGACGTTTCGGATTCTTTACAGTTTCCATAATCGTAGCACGACCTATTGGTCTAAAATAAAATAAAAATACGCGAGTTAAATCCGTTAATAGTTGTTTCATTCCAATGTGTAATAAACGCGAAGGCATCAGAAATTATAACCTTCACTTACATAAAGGGTTTTTTATTTATAACCTTATTTACGTATCTTATGTACTATATCTGATAAATTATATTTATTTTCTTGTGTCCAATTTTTAATATGAATTTAATTGATTTTACTTGTTCTTTTAAATGGACATCTAAATTATATTAATGTAAATAAAAACTGTATTTTAAATATTGTCTGTTAGCCTATATAAGAACAAGATTGGTATTATGATCGCATTAAATATCTACATAAAACCCATCTTTACATGGATTTCAGCAGTCGTTAAAAATATTTTTTTAATACTTAAAAATAAAACAAAATTTTGGGACTGTCCCAAATTTATGACATGAAATCATGGCCACCCTAGCTAGGAATAAATCAGCATTAGCGGCGTCCTAATTTCGCCGGCCATTAGGGCTTTATTCCGTGTTTATGGACAGAATATTTTGCACGTCATCCGCAATTAAAGGGCAGTTTGGTCACCGCCGAGGCACAGCAGGCGAGAAACCCCCCCAAGACAAGTGACATTTGACATTCTATAAAATCCAAAGTGACATTCGACATTCGCGAATGCTATATTTTATATTATTATATATCGAACGAAAAGTGTGATAATATAAATTATAGTAATTGTTTGTGTGCGTATGTATGAATCTCCATTGACTATTTTTAGGGTTCCATACCTAAAGTGTAAAACGGGACTGTTGTTCTGTTCGTCCATGTGTCTATCACCAGGCTGTATCTCATGAACCATAACAGTTAACTAGGTGAAATTTTCAGACTATGTATTGCTACCGCTAGGTATAACAACAAATACTAAAACATAGAACGAAATAAGTATTTAAGGGAGTTCCCAAATAATAACCGTGATTTTGCGTTGTTTTTGTAGATAATCGTATCGGAACCCTTGACTCGCTCTTGACCACTTTTTAACAAGTTTACAGAAAAAGACACTATAGGTACCTATTTTTAACACTTACAATTTTTAAAAAACTTATTCTTTTAAAAACGGCCTACTGTTATTTTATGCCCTAGCCCACAGGACCGCAGTTTTCAATAATTCTTTGTGGGACATTAATGTTTGTTTTAGGAAATTAGTTTGATTGATCGCGGCCATCTTGAATAATGGCTGTCACGGGGGACAGTCGCCATTAATAACGAAATTTATGAGTGACTTTTACAAAAGAAAATTCTTTTAAATAACGAAAGTCTTATAATTTATTATCAACGTAATTTTGAGTTATTGGCGTCATCTTATAGAATTTGCTTTTAATGCTGATTTGTTTTTCGTTTGGATAATTTGTCTCAATATTAAGTATGTGTTTTTTTTTATTTTGCTGCTCTGGACTGGTTTGAAGGTTTGGAATTGTTTTATTATATTCAAGTGCGTAATCCTCGAGTAAACTAGCATGTTTTCTCTTAAATTGTAAATAGGTACCAATTAGTTAAGATTAATTTGTATACTTACTATTCAGTAACACCTATCCGGCGAATTTATTATTTAATTAGTTATATACTCGATCAAACTATTGTAAAGTAAATCCAAATATAAAAAATAGCTATAGCTAGTAGCTAGATTATTATAAAGCTGAAGAGTTTGTTTGTTTGTTTGAACGCGCTAATCTCAGGAACTATGGTTCCTATTAAAAATCTTTTTTTGTTGGATAGACCATTTATCGAGGAAGGCTTTAGGCTATATACCATTACACTGCGACCAATAGGAGCGAAGAAACAGTGGAATATGTGAAAAAAAACGGGGAAAATAACTATTCCACGCGTACGAAGTCGCGGGCACAGCTAGTTAGTTATATTATACTCAATCAAACTATTGTAAAGTATTAACCAAATATAAAAAATAGCTAGATTTGTTGAACCTATCCGCCAATATTATCCATTTAGTCAAAATCCACCATGACAAGCAAAATACAAAAACATTTATCGTACAGCTAAACAACATATCGTTTTCTCAGCAAATAAAATAGCTTACCAGTATTTACCACACTGAATAACCTAATACATGTTTTCCATACATGTGTAAACGATACTCCGTATAGTAAATATTGACAGCAGTCGTCACGTGAGTGACAGCCGCGCCGCCATGTTTGCTGACGTCACCGCGTGATGGACGCGAGACTGTTGACTGAGCATACATTGCTTTACATCCTTTTACAGATAAAATGATATTTTTCATATAAACATAACTAGGCTGTGACGAACTAAGCTCGTAAAAATCTAAATGTATATTCTGTTCCGTTTTTTAGTATTTGCTATTTTTGTCGAAACAGAAAGAAATGATTTTTATGAAAATTTAACTGAGTAGGTAACTATCACGGTTCATGAGATAGGTACTTACCTACTGCCTGATGACAGATGGACGGACAGGGGAGACTAAGTAAAAACAAAAACAAGTGTGCCTCATGTGAAATTTATATTACTTATATTTTATCTTCCAAGAAATAATAAATCTATACTAATATTATAAAGCTGAAGAGTTTGTTTGTTTGTTTGTTTGAGCGCGCTAATCTCAGGAACTATTGGTTCGAATTCAAAAATCCTTTTTTTTGTTGGATAGATCATTTATCGAGGAAGGCTTTAGGCTATATAACATCACGCTGCGACCAATAGGAGCGAAGAAACAGTGGAAAATGTGTAAAAAACGGGGAAAATATGAAGCCTTATGAAGAATTACTATTCATTAAGTGACAGTTAGAAGACTTTGACAGATCTTTAACGAAACAATCGGACGGGCAGGACGACGTCTGCCGGGGCCGCTAGTATACAATAAAAATATTAGATGCACTACAGGATTTGATCGTGCCCCTCACGACCCCTAAACCTGTCATCCACTGAGCTATTTCGCTTCTATAACAATAAATATCAATGTCGGAACGTGCCTTTCAATCAACTCGCCGTGGCACTTTTTCAGAAGACATAAAATAAACAATTTACATACATAAAGAGTCATCCCCGCAAGACACAAAGGCAATAACTCTGTACAGTGGGACAAATAATGAAAGAGCTCATTCCGTGGCTTTTATGTAAATTGAAACGACTGTACCGACGCAATGAAAATATGAGAGGTATTTTACTTTTGAAAATACAATATTCAGTGAGAGATCTCGTTCGGTGCCTATTGAAACAAAGACTCATAGACTTCTTCAACTAACAAGGCTGTGAGAACTAATAATATATTATAATAATAATATGGATATGGCAAAGGACTATGAAAAGTCACGTGATTCTATTATGTTAACCAAATCATATCATTTATTAGTGTTTACTAATAAATGATATGATTGAAACCTTAAAAAAGTACTTTTACACGTCACGTGAATCTACTAGCGCTTCGGAAAGACCGTCTATTGCTGAGAAAAAACGCTGCAGAAAGTCTTTTCTTTTTTAAGTCAACTTATACCTATAATTTAACTAGCATGATATTAATTGTAATATGTACCTGTTTTGAAAAAAATGATACCTCATTGAGTTTCTTGCCGTTTCTTCTCTAGTGAGGTTTTATCGGAAACGGTATCTTCTTCTTCAGACCTTCATACGAGCTTGTAAAAGCTTAAACTAAATAAATAAATATATTTTTGATTTTGATATTTTGATCATACTAAACAAAAATATCCTATTTAGGTAGGTACAAGTATACATAACGAGAAATAATCGGATCGGTATGAAATTATTCTGAAAAGTGAGAAATAACTTGGAAAGTCGAGAATTATTCAATAAAGTTTTAACCCATTCATATAAGTAATAGATTATTCGGATCAATAAGCTATAATATTTCAAAGATAAAGCCTATTAATATAATTTCTTACGTTTGTGACAGTTTAATCTTACTATAAATTAGCTCGACTTTGCTCGACCTCAGCTTTAATTGGCTAACAATTTGGAGCTTAAATGATTTTACCTTTACTTATATTATAAACTAGTTTCTGCCCGCGACTTCGTCTGCGAACGATAAACACCCCCGCTATTTATGAAACGGAAAATTGAAAGATTAAATAAATAATAATTTCAGATGCTTTTGTAGTTATTACAAATTGGAATGATACAACTATACCTAAACGGATTTAACTCGCGTATGCGATAGTCTAACGTTAAAGAAATTTTAGTATTATATCGTCGTATTGTCAGCTCAATCGTGCTACGATTATGGAAATTGTAAAGGTTTCGAAACGTTAACCTATAAAATTAATTTATGGGGTCTAATCATCAGTATAGTTGTTTCATTTCAAAGTTACAAATGTATTTGGCAGTCTGGTGGGTGTGCCCTTGTGTAAGTTGTTGGCAATTCGGTCGCGGCGGCCGTCGGGGCCGCGATTCGATTACCCGGCGAGGCAGCACGGCACTGGCGATGAGCGAGCTAGTATATTTTACTATGTTATCTATATATATAAAAATGAAACCCGTTTTCCATTGTCACGACATCACGCGTGAATGGCTGGACCGATTTCACTAATTCTTTTTTTTGTTGTATTTTTTAGTATTAGGAGAAGGTTCTTATGTAAGAAAAAAAAAATATTAAAAAAAATGGGGTTCCGGGCGAAGCCGGGGCGGACCGCTAGTATAATATAATTATGGTGTTTATGTAAATACAAGAATGTTATTTTTTTTAAATTGATCCAACTATATATAAATTAATTTGACGTGAAGTTTTATTATTAGTAATGCTGTTATATAAAATTATTCGTAATTTATTTAGTTTGTTTTTACAATTTCAATATGTGAGAAGAAACGCTGCAAGAAACTCGGTCTTGGTTTGGTATATTGCAATCTTTTTTTAATATAAAATGTTTTTTCCTTAGGTTGTATTCTTTTTAAAACAATTTTGAAACTGAGCATGGGTGTATAAAACAATTCTGGAACTGCACATTTTATAAATTTTATATAAAACATTTCAGTATATATTTTGATTGCAAACGATTTATCTGCTAAGTAGGTAAGTTACATGATAATTATAGTGAAGTAGGTCCTAAATCTGAAAGTTTTATAAAATACATTTTCTTTTTTACATTTTTTTAAGAAACACCACCAAGTTTATTTTTAACTAGCTGTCCGCCCTGGCTTCGCACGGATCATCTTTTTTTTATAGCGTATGTCACTCGGAAATAGTGTAGCTTCCTAACATTGAAAGAAGTTTTCAAATCGGTCCAGCCGTTCTGGAGCCTATTCAATCCGACCAAACAAACAAACAAACCTTTTCTCTTTATTATAATATTAGTATAGATTTGTGTGATTTTTTTCGGTTTTTCCGCTACGCTCTTGTATGAAATTGCTACGCCGTAGACCCTCTACGACGCTACGGCGTAGGCCGTAGCACGTGTGACGTAGCCGGGTTAACCGACATCGATTGAATTGCTTAATATAATTTTCCCTCCTTTTCTATTACATTTTTGTCGTTTTTTTGACAAACTTTCTATAAATTTTATTTTCATGCTCAAGAAATTTTATTTTCATGGGTATTGAGTACCTACCTATAAGACATTATGGTTCTATTCATGGACATTAGTACATATTTTGATATTAAATTACTTGAAAATTTATGAAATATATACCTACCTACATAACTTATAGTACCAACGTAGATAAAAAAAAGTCTTTAAAATTTAAATAATATTAAAATAAGCTTAAAAGTAGAATTTTAAAAGGTACGAAGTTATACACTGACAAAACAAAATAGGTACCTATACTTTAAGGAAAGACCCTCATAGAATTAGTAATTAAGTAATTTATTTAGCCTCTTTTGTAAACTTTTTCTAACCGAGCGTCGAGCACGAAGATTTTGCTCTTCACCCCTTTTCCCCCCCTCAAGGGACGAATTTCCATGTCGAGTCACATTTCGAGGGTAACCGTTTTTTACGAAATCTCATCCCCATTTTCTGAGGTCGAAATCTCCAAACCGTTAAATTAAATTTTCATCATCTTAATCTTAAAAATTTTAGTTTAGTCTATTGTTGGTATATGACTATTATAGGTTTAAAGATAAAGCCAATTTGATAAAGCCCAGGTCCTTGCGAAGGAAGTCCGTTACTTACCTAGGATGCTTCGCGAGGCAATTGAAATTCAAAAACACCCGAATTTCAATAGGGAAGATGGTTTCTCCGTTCCAGCAGCTTGGGATCCAGTAGTCCACCTCATCAAATCCTAAGCGGACAGAAGACTGCATAGACTTAGTTTTCTTTTTTAATTTAATTAGATTTTTTTTTGAATTTTTTTTTTTTTTTGTGTTTTGTATAATTTTAATTTTAATGTCATAATATTTTTTAATTGTAAATATATAAGTGTCCTAAAAAATGACTTTCTACTGAGTTTCTTGCGGCGTTTCTTCTCAGTAATGATGGTCTTTCCGAAGCGCTAGTAACGCCCCCTATTAGGTTTTAATTGTAATGTATAAAAGTAATTTTTTTTGCGTAAAATGTAACAATAGTATTTCATAATTTAGAATAGGGTAGTTTTTCAAAATTTGTAATTTAAATATAAGGTAGTTTGCATAACTGTATAAATCACTTTAGCGTTAGACTTTTGTCAGCTCAGTCATGCTACGATTATGGAAACTGTAAAGAATCCGAAACGTCAGCAAATAAAATAAAATAAAAATACGCGAGTTAAATCCGTTAATAGTTGTTTAATTCCAATGTTTAATAACCGCGAAGGCATCAGAAATTATTAACTTTATTTCTCATAAAGAATTACATAATTCGCTTACACGAGAAAGGTAGGTAACAAACGTATAACTAAAACATACAGTGTTTACAAAATAAATATCAAAATTAAACACAAAAATATTAAAGTTCAATATAAAACAGAAAATTATAAATTAAAAAGTGTGGGTAGAAATGTATTACAATTATAGTATTGAACAAATGAAATGTAGAAATTGTCATTTATTATTTTCCCGAATAGCGGCCCAGTATTGTTAATTTCGTGGCAATGCGTGCCCACAAAGCCATGCAGTTTTAGTTAAAACAACAAAACAACAATCCGCACGCGCGGCAATTTTAAATTTAATTAAATTCAGCTAGTTTAACCAAAAAAACGTGACGTTTCAACGCGGCGTTTTAAAATTAACCTTTTTTCTTAATTGAATGTGGCGACACGTTCATATCGACCGGCCGCGTCATTAAGGCTTTGTTTTTAATTAAAAACAGTCTCTTGGGTTATGTGAATGGGATTTTTTTATTATTTTGGGAAAAGAAAAGGTTCCGTGGAAATTATGTTGTTTAAACTAGGGTTGTATTCAACTCAATATTTAATACTTCTAAATAAAACAATTAATTCATTAAACAATCAAATTTCGACATCGACATCACTAATAGTGCGCTTGTATTGAGAGGGTAGGCATTCCATTTATGACATTTCGCCTCTATTAAATGCACGCCCCTGACAAACAAGTGTGTATGTACTTAGTAATTAAACAATTGTTGGTGGACCTTAAAAAATAATAAATAAATAAAAGACTGTATACTATATAAAAAAAATTCCAACAATAAGAAACAGAACAAAAAGAATTATGCGATTTGGTGCAGTCGATGGAAAGCTATGCGCGTAGATACATTTCGATGATTCAATTATTTATATAGAAGATATTATTATGTAAAGACAATGGCTCAATTTTGGAGAATATAAAGATCTTTTAAGATCATTCAAAAAGTTAACAAAACATCGAGGTTTTGTTTAGTGCCTACTATGTACTTACTAGCTGTACCCGCGACTTCGTCCCCGTGGAATAGTAATTCTTCATAAGGCGTCATATTTTCCCCGTTTTTTACACGTTTTCCACTGTTTCTTCACTCCTATTGGTCGCAGCGTGATGTTATATAGCCTAAAGCCTTCCTCGATAAATGGTCTATCCAACAAAAAAATAATTTTTGAATTCGAACCAGTAGTTCCTGAGATTAGCGCGTTCAAACAAACAAACAAACAAACTCTTCAGCTTTATAATATTAGTATAGATATGTAAATAACAATGGCTCACTTTTAGAGAATACTTATAAAGATCTTTTAAGATCGTTAAAAAAGTTAACAAAACATCGAGGTTGTGTTTAATTCCTACTATGTACTTATTCAAATTTTAATACTAGGTCCACTTTATTGATATAAAGTTATAAATATATAACGGATTTTTAAGTGACATAGAAGAGACAAAATAACAGGGATCCCTAACTCAAATGAAATTATGCCATGTCGCAGAGACAGCTGGAATTATTACCTGAATATATTTATCACGTGCGTGATATATTTATCCCCCGTCGACATATTTTAATTAAGGTTTTAACATCGAATAGTATAATTGAAAGAATTTTTACTATCGAAATGAAACTATACTAACTGGATCTATATTGCACTAGAATAAAAATATTTATCGACTATCAATAAGAGAAGAGATTTTATACAATATTATTATTATTATTATTATTCAATGTCAAAAACGACATATATATGATAATAGTATAATTATGAGCACCAATATTTATTAAGGTGTTCAGGTTTTATGGCCAATAATAATTAAACGTCACGAAATTATTAGCCAAAATATAATAATGACTTTTTGAAAAATTCAAGATGGCGCCGTGCAGTAACTAAGGCTTAAATTACCGGCCAGGATTATGTTTCTTGATATTGTCAAAATTGTAAGCAACCTTTTTTGACAATTTAAATACTTAACTGTTTTCTAAAACAAAAAAAAAAATGGTGAAACCGAGTTGTCTATTCAATGACGAATAAATAAATAAACGCTAAATCGATCACTATTCCATACAAGCCATTACTCAATCAAACACAGAAAGTTTCGTAAAAGTATTTTCGTAACAAAAACAAGAAAAGTTGAGGCAAAGTTTATTGAATGGAAGAAAGTTAACTAAAATAATTGAGTTATGTTCTCAGAATGAGGGATGCGAACTGCTCTAGCACCTCACTAGCTTTATATAAGCAGAGCTGAGCAAACAACTGGCAGCTAGAGGCTGAATAAAAGCGCCTTTATACAACCTGTGGCGATTATCACAACATTGCATTTTGATCACAGGCACGTCCGCGGGATTAGCACTAGATGCAAGAGCGGTTGATACCTACATTAATATATATATATATTATTATATAAAAAGAGAAGCTGATTTAATCACTGACATATCAAACAACACAAACAAACTTGAAATTTTGTACGGGGGTTCTTTTATAACGTAAAGGAGCACTAAGAAAATTGACCCCCTAAGGTGGTTAAACAGGGGGATTATCGTGCGCAGACGAAGTGGCGGGCAAAAGCTATATATTATTCGTTTGTATATTACCTACTCGTAAGTATAATAATATCATGTAGGTACCTAAGTGTTTATTTGTGAAATATAAATAATAATAGTTCTTAGTAGGTAGTACAACTTTACTGCAACTGACAAGATTGCATTATTACTTACCCTTGTAACTGATTTAACTAGCTTATTTTATTTGCTGAAGTTTCAAAAACTACATTTCTATATTCGCAGCCGACTTAGCTGATTTCGCTAGTCGGAGGGCATCAGATAAAAAATATAATAAAATATTTAGTTGACTTGTAGGTATCGATAGATCATTATAGTTAATGATATTTATACATTTTTTTATAGGTAATTCTTTTTTGTTAAGTTCACTACATTGCTATACATTTTTCTGTAGGCGTGTTTTAAAATGAAATATTTTGATAAGAAATCTGTGAAATTGTTAAAAGTTTTTTCGTCATAAAGTTATTATATTTTGTATTTAAAATAAATATTTTAGTTTTGCCACTATAGGCGCTGCTCGTTATCGAATGCAGATTGAAACGTCAATGGTATCGCTTCTGTAACATTAAACTCATTCCTTGTTTAACGCAGCTTTTCATATGTAGTCTGTGACGCAGGATATGGGTTCCGAGAATGACAAACCCGGAATGTTTCATATATATCTTCAAGAGCAATATGAAATATTACATTTAATATATTATCTTTTTGACATCGACTAGGACTTTTTTCCAGAAGGGGCCTAGTCCATTAGAATCGCATGTGATATTTATTGGAATCTAGATCCAAGGTATCAAGTACCTAGATTCTAATTGGTAGCATTAAATCCTAAGAGGGCTCCCAAACAATCTTGGGAGTAAATAAAAAAAATATTATAATACCTGTATATTTATTAATAGTTTCTATGAATTTTGCGGTTATTAGACATTCGAATAAGACATTTAGGTACAAAGGATTTAGGTACCTCGCGTAGGTATATTATTTTATGCTTGTGATATCTATCGGCAGTTTTGTCTACCACGAACATGCTAACTGTAATTTCTTCGAAAGATCAGCATAAAATAATATACTTGAATTAAAAATATTATATTAGGTATTTTTAATCCAAAATATTATACATTTTAAATAGTTAAAACGCTTTTCTCCCTTTATTTCTACTGTAAACTATTATGTAAGTATTATTATATTATACTGGGACATGCAGCGAACACAAATTTTGTACAATTTAAGTGTTGAAGCGTTAATAAAATTATTTTTCTATTTTTAGTCCTAAATAAAACGTATATTATCTTTTGTAGAAATGATTACACTAGATATCCCAGTCATTATACAACTTAATCGCCGATGATTTATATAAATAATGGATACTTTATTTCCATCATTATAAATTGATTGCATGGTCATGCTGGGTGACATTGTTATCGAATCATATTTTTCCTGCATTGTGCAGAATACACTACCGGTAAGTGCACACATCTACTTATTATTTACAAAAAAAAACTAAAATAATAGAAATATAATAGATATTATATTAGCGGTCCCGGTAAAAGTCGTCCCGTCTTGCCCAATGAAGTAGTAAAGTAAAAAGATTAGGTAGGTATATCGCTTCTATGCCAAATTTCATTAAAATATTATATTTAATCTTGGGGTACCTAAAGTGAATAAGAAAACCCTAAACCCCAAAAATCTACAAACTATTGGAAATAATTAATTCCATTCGAATGTGTAATAACCGCGAAGGCAGAAATTATTATTCTACAAACTATCATAATTATTCAATTCCATGTAGATGAAATATATTAATACGGGTAACTTCTCGAAAACTGCTATATCGATTATGATGAAATTTATAATAGCAGGAGTTATTCTTCGTAAAATTAGTCCCCGTATTTTCACGGAATCTTTATTCCACAACTACCTACTTATTTATTAGATCAAAATCACCGACAGAAAATACAATAGTTATAATTACAAATTTTCATTATAGCATGACGGGTAAACAACGCTAAATTAAATTTTCCGGATACTATTTCATTAAATAAATTATAACAATTACGTTAGATTCCACTGATATCTTTACATTTATATTCATCATTGTTTTCACATACCTACGTGCAATTTATATTCTTCCTGTATCAGTCATCAACCAAATAAACCTGTTTTTTTATAAACTACTACTGTTTCATTAACTTTATCATTATAATGATTTGTGCAAAAGGTACACATTACAATGCGAAGGTACTTATTTTAGAGGTGTAGGCACATTAGCAAAGACGATACGTCAATATAATACAATACCTCAATAACAAAATTCATATATTTAAATAGTTATCTGCCAGGAGTAGTAAGTAAGATTTGTCGCGTGAGAAAGCGTCTGTCAATGTCATTCTTTAGTAATAAGCAAAGTTCGCAAGAATGTATGTTTGTTACTTGTCAAAATGTACTGAATGAATTTTGACGAAACTTTACGAGTGATATGGCTAACAATTTAAAATGACACATAATTAGGTCTTAGCGAATATGTGGTCCAAATAACACTAAATGATAAATGTTAAGTAAATAGGAAAAAAACTACCTAATGTGAGCAAATAAACATCTTTTGGAGCTTGCTCCATTTGTAGTAAGTCTCGTTGTTCCGCTTGGTGCAATGAATAAAGTGTCCTTTATGTTAATTCAGGTTATAGCTATCTGTACCTACGTCAAATTCCGTTCAGCTGTTTTATCGCAAAAGAATAAGTAAACAATACGAGTACGTAGGTATTGTTTCGTGTAGCTGCATCTTTACAAAGTTTCACGTTTATAAAATTAGGAGAAAAAACTGACTGACTGATCGATCAACGCTGCGCCAGAAACGTGTGTAGCCACAAACCTAAAATTTTGCATGCATATAATATATATAAATCTTCTGCACGTGTGTCATTGAACTCCTCCTAAACGGCAATTTTGATGAAATTTTTTGTGTGTATTCTAAGGGGTTTGAGGATGGTTTACATTCACAATGCTGGACGATTTTGATGATTTTTTTGGGACAGGACAACGTCTGTCTAGTTTCGAATCTTATATATATGACGTACACAAGAGATTTTTGGAAGTTTATCATTGAAATAGCAGGAGAATGTTAGTAGATATTAAACATTTATCTAGTTACGTTAGTGAAACCGAAATTTACGCGTACTAATATTATATGTTCTGGGTAATAAGCTTGTAATGATTAAAATATATTTATTTATCGGCTTACCTCTTTGTCTTTTGTTGCTATTTTATATATTACTAGCTTCTGCCCGCGACTTCGTCTGCGTGGAACTCCTCCTTTTTCGCAGTCAGTTAAAAAGTAGCCTATGTCCTTTCTCAGGCTCCAGACTTTCTTTGTACCAAATTTCATTTAAATCGGTCCAGTAGTTTTAGCGTGAAAGCGTAACAGACGGACAGACAGACAGACAGAGTTACTTTCGCATTTATAATATTAGTAGAGATATTAGTAGGGATTAGTAGGGATAGTTTGATGCAATTTGTTTTTTGAGTTAGGTACCAAATAAACTTTAAGGTTACAAACTGATCTGTTTTTTCTTAACAATAAAAAATAGTCGACCAAATTATTATTGCCACTGATATTACTGCGGAACATAATAAAAGTTGTTATAAAAAAACCTACCTCTCCTTTTTGATTTTGTTTACAAAGGATGAAGTCCTTGGTTTTTGAATTCTTATAAAATGTGCGTGTGCGCATTCTCTTGTTGGGTACCGTCGAGTGAGAACGCGTGACGTTTTGAGGACGTCAGTGTCAACCTTGTTTTTATTGCAACGGCACAAAGATTAATTATCAAACTGCATTTTGATTGCATTCAGATGGAATTTACAAATCTACGAGGTGAGTTATTTTGCTATGAATTGCTCTGACTCGTAAATCCTATAAATTTTATCACAACATGATTATGAAATTCAATAGTTAAATTATGACCTATCTTGGGATTTTTTTCACAAATCCGTACTAATAATGCGCACTAATTACTCTAATTAATAAAAATAACAACATTTCAGCCTATAATCTTCTTAAACTAACTTTCAAATTTGTAGCAAGCAAAAAAAAACAGAAAAATATACTTAATCTTACTTGACCTTGCATTGTTGATGTTATCTATTTAAAGTTACCTACAACCTTCAACAGGTCAATGACCAAGACGGTTCACTTATAGCATGGGAATATTTGCAAAATAAATTTCTTTTTATTTTTTATTTGTTACAGGAATTAGTTTTTAATGACAATATTATCCAAACACTTCCGAGAAAAAATTCTTTAATACTCTGAATAAGCCTTTGAATAAACGTTTCTTAATCATCCCTAGGAAGCAAAAACGTCAGAGTGTTATAAGTATGATGAGTCTGTCTCTGTGTGTGTGTTTGAGGCATCGAGGCCCGAACGGATGAACCGATTTTTATTTTTGTTTTGTTTTAAAAGGTTTTAAGAGTTGGGGGTGTTCTTAGTTATGTTTGATGGAAATTCAGTCGTTTAATAGTTATTTTTGTTGCAGGATAATGCAGCCTCCGAAGTTCATCATCGTGTTGATGATGGTATCAGGTTCCACGGCCAGCCACTGGGTGATCAAACCAGAGATAGGCATACCGGCCGGGTATATACCTGACTGTTAGTATATGCTACATTACATATATAGTTAAGAGAGATAGTTATTCCTGTCCAGTCCTCTTAACAGTTATGGTTTAGTCATCTCATACGATGTATCTAACCGTGTCATATTTAAAAAAAAAAGATAAGTACATACATATGAAAGTGGATGGATATCATAATGGGAGACCAAAAAAAGATTATGGACTTTATGAAAGAGGATGTGATAAAAAAAGAGAGAATGTAAGTATATAAGATGATAACTGGCGGATACAATTTACTACTGACCCAAATATAGTGTTATCCGTCGCGCCACCTGCCTAGATGAAGACATAAAATTAGAACCATATTTGAATGTTGAATATTTATGAACACTTAACCCATTTGAAATAATATAGAGCACAAAAAATTTAACTTCAATCTAAGAATAACATACAGTTCATTTGAAGGAACATTATGTAATGTTATTGAAACCGAAAACTAAGTTTATCTTTCTGGTTTCCACAAATTATTACACAACTTATTGTTTCCCCAGGCCCTGGAGTTCTAAAAAATGACAGCATCAGCGCCCGCACCATGCCGAAGGTCCAAATAGTACTCCATCGACTGAAGGCTGATGAAGTGGAAAGAAGGTCAATGCCCTTGGCGTCTGCTGCCAGTACGCTAGCGAAGGAGAACCTCGTGGGTACGTACAAATGATCACGTAATAGAACATGACATAAGAACAGAAGTGGCCTCAGAGCATGTCCTTGTGGAACACCTTTAATATTGCTTCTTCAAATATGTAAATCAATTGAGCACATTTTTCTAGATTTTGGACAGAAAAAAACGGTTGTATATGCGGTGGGGTTCTTCGATAGTGCCAACTGGCCACACTCTCAGGCTCTAGGCGCCGCGTACGCCAGGCGAGGGTACAACGTGTTCGTCACCGAGACCTTCCAACTGCTAACATACATCTACCCTAAGTAAGTATTGACTTAATGTTGCCTACTTTCTCAATACGAACCTTCTGACGACTCCTAGTCGTCGATCAATACCAAAACTTAACGAATACAATTTGCTTTATTCAAAGAATTTATGAACTATAGGCAAAATAATGTAATCCTCGTCTTTATTTAATACGTAGGTAAGTATCACATACAATATTTTTATTTAGATCAGTTCGCCTGGCTCGTGTTATCGGAAAAAAGCTGGGAGAATTCCTCGTTAAACTAGTGAAACAAGGACTTAAAGCAGAGAAGCTAGAGCTCGTCGGCATCAGCCTGGGAGCACACATCAGCAGCTATGCCGCGAAACATTTCTACGAAGTCACAGGGACTAAGGTTTCCAGACTCACAGGGCTAGACCCTGCGGGACCCTGCTTCAGGGCCTTGCCTCCAGAAGAAAGGTTCAACGTCAATGCAGCAGTAAGGGTGGACGTGTTGCACACCAACATCGATGGCTTCGGCATCGCGGAACCTTTAGGACATATCGACTATTACGTCAACGGAGGGGAATTTCAACCGAGCGACATACCGTACATACCTTGTCTAGTTATCTGTAGTCATGTGAAATCTTTCGTCTACTGGTGGTTAGCCATAGCGAATCCTAAGAAGTATATAGGTATGACGTGTAACTCGGTACAGGACGCCAGGTATGCCAACTGCTACAACAGTACAATGACCAACTACGTCGGCTTGGAAACTGACTTCAGTAAACCTGGCATTTATTATCTGCCTACTAGTAATAAATTCCCGTATTTCATGGGGAAAGACGGGTTAAAGGAGTCTAATGAGGTTTCTACTGCGTTCTTGACAAATCTGAACTCAGATAATGGTTTTGAAGTATAGCATAATATGTGCAAATGCCAGGAAATCTTTGTACCTACAACAACAGTAATAATATTGATGAGAATTCATATCTATCTAATGACAATCACTATAAAATTTTACCTCACACACATAATTTCTTGAACAAAGTAAAGCAAAAAAAAAAATATCATATGCATTCGATTTTTAAAACCGTTCTCGAATTTCGTAGCCGAGTTACATCCCTACGAATATTATAAATGCGAAAGTAACTCTATCTGTCTGTCTGTCTGTTACGCTTTTACGCTAAAACTACTGGGCCGATTTTAATGAAATTTTGTACAAAGAAACTGTGGACCCTGAGAAAGAACATAGGCTACTTTTTAACCGACTGCAAAAAAGGAGGAGTTCTACGCGGACGAAGTCGCGGGCAGAGGCTAGTACCATATAAAGGTATGTACTTATACCATCACACATTTGCATAATTTGAAATTACGGGTATTGTTTCTTGTTTAAATACTCAGATTATGTTTCGTTTTACACTTCATAATGAATAATATATATTTCAAGAACTACTAAGAGGGCAAGAGCAACTAGATTCAGAATAGACACGAGTACTCTCGTCAAAGAGGGCCCCTGACTACCCTTTTATGTAAATGTAGCGCTTGCCCGGGACTACCCCGGGACGCATTACGAGTCAGGGCTTTGCGACTTGCCGTCTAAGCTAACATTTTTACACCTTGTATTTTCATCTTGTATAAAAAGCAAGTGTTGAAAAAATATCCAAAATGTACCCTTATCGTAAAGATTTGGTTGTGCCCGCGGCTACCTGCAAGCTGTCTACTTTAAACTTTAAGCACGGATTTGTTATATTTTCCGGGAATAAAAAAGTAAATACCTAACTCAATATTTTTTACCCTATGTGTTCCTATTCTAAGTCGAATTTACAACATCGCTGTGTTCAGCTAATTAATATGTACGCAATAAGTAGGTACAAATTAAAAGCGTGTAGGTACAGTAAACATCTTGATTATATACTTAATTATAATATTATAACTGAAAATAATGGCATAAAGCAACAGGATTTCTCCAAGGATCTAACTTAATCTTAGTTTAAAATGAAAGTAAGTACTTACATAATAATATTATGATCTTTAGATCATCTCTAGATACAGTCTAGTAGTAAGTAAGTACCTTGTAAATAATCGTTACTGTTTTTTAAAGTAGCTTGTTATCTTTTTAGTATTTTTTCATCGTATCTACAAACTCCGACTTCGTTCATTTCGATCCTCGTTAATTTCATTAACAAATTCATCAAACGAACAAGTCAGAATTCGAAAACGAATCACTAATGAAATAATCCCTTAATAAATAATCGCTAAAGCAAGAAACAAGTTACAACACAAAATTTTCTTATGTAAATGTTTGAGTGAAAAGCAATAAAATGCCAGGTGTTGCTTAAATTTGCAAAACACGCGCTCTTGTTAAAATGATTTTACTGTTCAAATCTGCGCCAAGCGCCTGGTTGCGTGTAATAGCAATAGCGCGAGCTAAAATTATATTGCTATTATAATTTTGTAGGAGAAATTAGTGTGTTTAACGATCAGAAATAGAAGCCTCTTCCGAAAACACTGCTGAAATCTGATATGTATGCATTTTTAAATTACACAATACGATACGATCACCTTTATTTCAATATGATATTTTGATTAAATTAGCTCGTTTGTTTAGTGTCACTTTTTTAATTTTTATGGTCTATTTCACTAAGTCCTTACAAGGCTGTATAATAAGAGCCTTGTATGAGCTTCGGTTTATTGAAAAATAGGATGTTTTAGACACCTAATAAGTCAGTGTAGGCTGTAAAATGTTTATTTCTCGGCTGTACCAACGAAATCCTTATACATTCGTGAATTCGCTTAATGAAACTGTGAATTATGGAAACGGTACAACCTTTTATTATCTGAAAATAAGTGAAGGCGCACAGCACTGGTTTCGATTATCATGCCTTTTTAAATAAATTACACAGCTCACTAAATTTATTCGGCAATAAAAAAAATAGGTAGGTACCTGAGGAAATAATAAAAATAGGTTGGACAGATAGATTTTTTTAAATACGGGGTAATTTTATACTTGAATAAAAACAAATCAGTCAAGAAAGATTTTTATTTCATCTGCAGGTGCTGATGTTATATTGATCTACTACTTATTAATCTATTACTTGGTTTTCAATTAACATTGCATTATTAAATAATATATTTAAATCACATTTAATTATTTTGTATTAGGTGAAACAACGATCGATGTACATATTTCTAATACTTTTAAGGTAGATACCTCCTTATTATTAAAAATACAATTTTCAAATACATAGTTTTGTTTACGGACACCACTTTAAATTAATGTAAGTGTCCTTACAAATTTGCCAGCGATGTAACAAACTGGTTTATTCCTTTGAATTATGTCTAAACATGTTTTAATAATTTTATTACGGTAAAAGCATCCTGGTAAACAACTTCCATTGGTTTTTCTCATCCTTACTTAAAGATAAGTACCTACTTATATTTTGGATCGTAATCGTATTTTTCATGTAAAAAACCGGCCTAGTGAGTTACGGGGAGAGACCAAAGTGGATGCTACGGAATTATCCTTTTCCAGTAATTTCCAATATGTACCTAAGTACTTTAAATTACTTGCAAGTGACACTTAGGTACCTACGGCCGATTTAACTGGGGAGGTATTTATATCCTACTCTTTTAAAATTTATCTCTTCCTAAATATGGTAATCTGCGTCAGAAACTTGTGAGCAACTTCAGGTGTGTTTTGAAAGAATAATATATTATAAAGGTAAGTTTTAAAAATATCTCATATAGGTACTTATATTGGAATAACAATTTTGTATCACGTTTGTAGGTACCTATGTTTGGAATTGTTGCGTATACATTAGTAGTTACTAAGTCTATCGCATTAGGTCTGCGATCTGTAATGATGTTTAAGATGATAAATAAAATAAAATAAAAAATAAATAAGTATAAAAAACTTCACTGTCCAAAATATATTCATAGCAGCATACGATTTTTTATTGCAATGTGTAATACACGAAACAAATTATTAATATCGCATACCTAAGTACTTAGGTATTATAATGATAATTTAAACGTAAAGACTAGTTTGGGTATTTTGTTAGTAAAACAATATTTCTATTTGTTGTTAAGATTATAATCCTTATAAAGCTACTGAGATTCTTAATTGCTGCCATTTGCTGCTTTCTTACTCTCGTCTCGTTACATTTAATTAATTAACTCTTATATACCAAATCGCAAACATTTCGGTCCATAAATTGCCTATCTAAATGTAGGTTGTAATTTATTATCCAAACACGCTTTTGAATTGGTTTATCCTAATACTGTGCCGTTTGTCTCGAACCAAATCCAATCACACAGTGCACAATTGTGAATAAATCCCAAATATATTAATAAACTACACTTCAAACATGTCATCTGAGTTTAGATTTCTTGACAAGGAAGTGTACACTTCATTGGCAGCCTTCAGTCCACCCTTTCCCATGAAATAAGGGAATTCATTGCTAGTTGGAAGGTAGTACAATCCAGGTTTACTGAAGTCAGTTTCTAACCCCACGTAGTTGATGACTGTGCTGTTGTAGCAGTTGGCATATCTAGCCTGTTGCACCGACTCGCACGTCATGCCTATAAATTTCTTAGGATGTTCCAGAGCTTGCCACCAATACAGAACAGACCTGATGTGACTGCAGATGACTAAACAGGGCAGGTACGGAATATCGCCCGGTTGATATTCTCCACCATTCACATAGTAGTCTATATGACCTAATGGTTCTGCGATGCCGAAACCATCTATGTTTGTGTGGAGAACGTCCACCTTCTCTGCGTATTCGGAGTTGAATCTTTGGTCTGCAGGGACATTTCGGAAGCAAGGTCCTGCTGGATCCAAGCCTGTCAGCCTGGAGACCTTTGTTCCTGTGGCGTTGTAGAAGTGCTGCGCGGCGAAGCTGGCGATGTGGGCTCCGAGGCTGAGCCCCACCAGCTCCAGGTTCTCCGCCGTGAGGCCTTGATCCACTAGCTTAACCAGGAATTCTCCCATTTTTTTACCGATTATGCGAGTGAGGCGGACTGATCTGGAAACAATGTGTTTTTCTTACTTTAATATCTGGCTTATAAAATATTTAATGGACTAAGAGTTAGTAGTTAGTTTCTTTATTATAGTGATAGAAATTTGAATCTAGTCATAAAACCCATGAAGGCTAATATGTGATAAATAATCATACCCATACCAATCCATAAAGAAGACCAAACTAATCTCTACCTATATGGAGAGCAGTGGCAACTTCACACGCTTCACACTTCGTGGTCAAGAATGAGACCTAGTAGACAAGTTGCCAACGTTCAATGTTAACGTTGTGACGTACGTGACAGTTTTTCGCGGATGTCAAATCCCATACATTTTGGTTGTTTCGTTTAACGTTGAACGTTGGCACCTTTCTAATTCTAAGCCCCTTAGTTTGGATGTTAAATATAATAATGATCTAGTGTTAAGAGACTCACTTGGGGTAGATGTAAGTGAGGAAGTTGAAGGACTCCGTGACGAAGACGTTGTACCCTCGCTTGGCGTAGGCGGCGCTGATGGCCTGTGTGTGAGGCCACACGGCGCTGTCGAAGAACCCGACGGCGTACAACACGGTCTTCTTCTTCTTAAAATCTAAATTAAGATGACAATTACTTGTGAATATTGTGAAAGTAGTAGGTAATCTATATATCAATGCGAGATAAACCTAATAATATTATTTTTTCCAAAGCTTGTTAACTAGTTTCGACTTTTCTGCCTGATTCGCTGATTGATCCACAAGAAAGCCACTTGGTTTGGGATCTTTAAATTTTGTATATATACGTGGTACCTCAGTAAACACCAATAGGTTTTTTTGGAAAGCCATCTTTGGGGTTGTAATAAAGGGTTAAGTTTATATGAAAATTGAATAAGCGCAAACCAAACGAATTGATTGTAACTTTGACCTAAAAATGAATTCTATACGTACACAGTACCATTATTGCAAACATTTCAGCATTTTCGTAAAAGAACGAAAAAAATAAATGAAAAAATAACAATGATTTGCTCAGTAGCGTGACTACCATTGTAGGACCTAAAATGATATTAATAAGAACATATCAACAATAGAAAGATGAGGAGAGAATAATACGCTCATATTTCAAGCTCGTAATAATAACAGATATCTGTAAGAACACACTTGACCTTATAAAGGTGAGACATTACGCGATGTGATATTTCTCATTTTTACGAGGGCCGTTTTCTGCGACCCTAAATCAAATACCCAACGGTCAATATTTCATGGCAATAATTCTTGGTTTAGTTATTCAGCCACATGCTGTATCAGAAATAAAAGATACGGCTGTTTATTCTGAAAACGGTGACACCTTTCGATCGTTAATCCATAAAGGTTTTCATTCCATATTTTTTTATTTTTGTACAGAATTGTTGTCTGTTTACTAAATTTTCTATGACACCTTTAGAAACGAAACAGGTCAAAGTGAAAATATCTGGAATAAAAACTTTTATAGATTAATGATCGAAAGATGATGTACCTGCAGATATTTAATGTTTTTAAGTTCAACAGTAACATGACTTTATTGGTTATAGTTTTGTTTGTGTGTTTATTTAACTCCAAATAAAAAGTTAGCAATAAAGTCAATAACATAATTTGAAACAAACTCACACTTCGTAAATCATGTTTGTTTTTTTCATTACGCAGATGCAATTTGTCAACAACACTTAAACGATGATTGATCTTTAAAGTTTAAACAAAAATATTTTTTGACTGCAACGTGTTTGGCTGTAGGTGCGGCGACCTTAGACTACCTAGGTTAGCATTAAAAACATCTCAGTGGTAAGCTGAAGTTAACCACAAATATGTAAGTACTAAAAGCAATTAGAATAAGCATGTAGAGTTTTTTTTGCTAACATGTAAATTCTGTACTTTATATAGCCGGGGCGAACGGCTAGTTAGCCGTTCGCCCCGGCTTCGCACGGAACCCCATTTTTTTTTTTCAAATTCTCTATAGCCTATGTTACTCGTTGATAATGTAGCTTTCAAATGTTTCAGTAGTTTTTGAGCCTATTTATTACAACCAAACAAAGTTTTCCTCTATATAATATTAGTATAGATTTGAATTAGATATATATTTTTTTATTCCGAACTGCAATTGTTACTTAGACAATTATGTTTCAACTATGTAAGATTACATAGTTGAAAATTAAAAAAAAAATATATAAAAAAAATATTTAGATGTTTGCCCATAATCCTGAGAATCAACCCCCATGCATTATTCATACGAGGGCCCCGACTTTCAAAATTGAGCGATATTTAAATTCATCGAACCTCTTCACGTTTTATTGCCGTAATATTATTTAATTTTATCATCGTATTGTATTTTGTAAATGCTGATATTTTATTACATTCACTGCATACAAATAGTCATCTGTTATCTACTGAAAACATTTATTAAGTACTAGCTGTCCGCCCTGGCTTCGCACGGATCCCTTTTTTATAGCCTATGTCACTCGGGAATAGTGCAGCTTTCCAAGAGTGAAAGAATTTTTCAAAACGGTCCAGTAGTTTCGGAGCCTATTCAGTCCAAACCTTAGAGAATATATCAACTGGAGTACGCTTCGACACTATTCGTCATACAAAATTTTTAGCCACTTTTAGCGGGGGACGAGGTAGGAACACATTCAAAAAACTGCACACTGATGTAAAAATAATTATCATCGTTACACACGCATACTAATAGAAACTGTCAACACTAGGCGGAATTTATTCACAGTAGCAAAAACAAGACTATAAACGTCGTATCCGTACACAAGTTTGAAATGTATTAGTAGCCAAACTGAACCGATTACATAGTGCTTGATTAAGTGGCTGTCGATACATTTATCTATATTTGACACAAAATGGCGGATCAACCAATTTATATTTTAATATAAATATTTTAACTTCATACATAATAATGTATTTACTTCTTTTAATTCATACTATTATAGAAATGAACATTAGTTACTACGTAGTTCAATAAACAAGTTATTTTCTTTTAATAATAATGCTTAAACAATTACAATTACCCACTATGTTTAACATGAAAAAACAGGCAGATGTCTATTACAGCTGAGCTGAAGAGATAACAATATCAACAACCATAATTAAAAAAAAAATTACAAAGTAGACAACCGAATCCCAAGCTGCTGGTACGCTTAAACCATTTGAAATTCGAATAAAGAAATAAAATATTTTAATAAAATAATACCTGATATACTGAAATATACGCGTACTTCTTATCATCTGTACTGTAAATTCATCGACATTGATATTGTCCAGTAAGTACATCTCTAACCGTATTTTGATCATGGATGCTATTATCGCTTTTAACTCAAAGGAATTATCGCCTAGTATCGGATACACTACTCTGCAAAATTCTTATACATGTGTGCCATTCCTCTTTGTTGACCATAGACTATCATAATAATTTTTAAACGATTTTAAACGAATAAAAACGTAATCGATGCGTAAATCGATGCTTCTCGCGTGGTGAATGAGAAAATATTTTTTTGTAAAATAACAATTAACGAACAAAAAAAATATCTGCAGATGAAAGGAAATACTGTTTATTTGTATATCTGATACAGTGGATAGATTTTTGCAATTTATTTTAGCGCAGGAAGAGATTTTTCGGGAGCTCTTTTCTATTCGATATCGATTGTGACACTGTCAAAGTGACCTGTTTGAAAACAGTTTTTACAAACGCGTTAGATAATTTATCTTATACCTTGGCAGAGGGGAACGTCTGTCGAAGCTGACTCCAGTTAATATCTATTCTCTAAGGTCCAAACAAACAAACCTTCCCTCTTTATAATATTTCTACTTAGTATTTACCGTACCTAGGTATAGCAGAGTAATCAACGTCTCTAAAAACAAATTCAGAACTATCCGTCGCAATGGGTTTTTGATAAGGGTTTACTCACCAAACCCGTTTACGATGAAAGCCGTTCAAATTGCTATTTGAAACGAATATTTAATTAATTGGATTTTCAACTATTTTCCTTTAAAATCGTTCAATGACTTGTCAATCCTTTTGGTAGCAAGAAAAAGGTTCTGTCGCCTTCAAGGAAGAATGATCTCTGGCCTGTACATTATAAAGGAACTTTTCGTTCAATTAAGGCAACTCTTCTACAAGGTCTCAACCGCGCCTAGAGATAAGCTGTATGTCATGAAATAATTAATCAAGCTCCAAACTTTCTTTGTACCAAATTTTATTTAAATCTGTACCAGTAGTTTTAGCGTGAAAGCATAACAGACAGACAGACAGAGTTACTTTCGCATTTATAATATTAGTAGGGATATATAGAGTTCCACCTACATTGCAAGGGCGTGCATTCCATATAGGCATAACGGTATATTTGTATGGAGTGCTTACCCTGACGTAGTACCTACATGCGCGACCTTCACTGCACGCGCCTGCTACTCTGGAAGCCAGCATAATACCGAGCTTAGTAGACTATCCACGGCGTTGGTATAACACCAACTCGCTGGTTCTAAGAAGCCTACCCATGTGCTTCTCCTTGGCTATCATCTTGGCTGCTGCGGCGATGGGCATGGGCTTCCGCTGCGCCCGCCCGCCCACCACGCGGTGCAGCACCACCTGCAGCTGCGGCATGCTGCGGCTGCTGATGCTTGCATTCTTCAGCACCCCGGGACCTGGTCATGGAGATTAAATTAAGATTTTTTAGTATTTGGATGCTTTCACGCTTAATAGGTACACATTGGAATATAAGTGTGTCTAGATGTCAGATGTCATATCTAGATCTACACTAATATAATAAAGAAGAAAGGTTTGTTTGTTTGGATTGAATAGACTCCAAAACTCTCCAAGACTCTGGTCCGATTTGAAAAATGTTTTCACTGTTGGAAAGCTACACTATTCCCGAGTGACATAGGTAGGCTACAAAAAAAGGCATCCAGGCGAAGCCGGGGCGGGCCGTAACCTTCAATGCTTCAATTTGGATACATCGTGGTTATTGTACATTGGAATATATGTTGTTAGGTTTATAAAGGACTAACTTCTGACCGCGTCTTCTTCTGCGCACGCTGATTACTATACACAATATCGTTACAAAATATAGCCTATAGGTATGTTATGATGTAAAAGCTATATTATAGTTAAGTTTCACCACGCTGCTAAATGTGAATTTCACATCAATCAGTTCATACACTTTTCAATACAATGTTTTCTTTTATTATAACGACTAGCTGTCCGCTCCGGCTTCGCACGGATCCCTTTTTTTATAGCCTATGTCACTCGGGAATAGTGTAGCTTTCCAATAGAGATAAATCCATTTCAAGTCCAGCCGTATAGGAGCCTATTCAAACCAAACAAACAAACCAACCTTTCCTCTTTATAATATTAGTTTAGATTATCAGCATTTTTTTATAGTGTTCGCCAAAATTTGAACCTGCTACCTCACGATCTTTATCGCTCATATTATATCAATACGCTACGATTCTCTATAATATACGATGTGATAGTATTAAATGACGTAACATCAGCAAGTAATGGATCCGTGATAATTTATTATGCGATCGGGAAAATATGCATTAATGCATCGGTCAGGGTCACCGTGTCAATTACATAATAGTGCATAGCTGAGTGCAGTATCCTAACCGACATTCATTATTAATTATTTAATATGATAAATTGCATGGTACCTAAGTGTTTTTTTAATCTTACTCAAGTTCTTATTTATACCTATAGGTACTTCCGAATTGATCAAAACGTTGGTTCCGACAGTGTTTTTTTTTATGAAATTTCATATTTTCTGAAAAATATCGTACACTTTTATATAGTTGATGGTAACATTTTATACTTACTGTCAAATAATATTACCTATATGAAATATACCTAATATTTGTTTCTTTTAAAAAATGGTGACCCTGGCTAATCCTTGCTTGAATTTAAGAAATAAATAAGAGAATAGCAAATCCTTCTTTTAGAAAAACAGTACCTACTTACATAAAAAAAATAAAACATATTGTTACTTCACCGAAGTTTGTAGTAACACATTTTCAGTAAATGCACAACATCGTTGCTCTTATAAAATAGTGACACAAACCGAAATATGTAGGTATTATTTAATTTAATTTAAGACACTAATCCGTTACATTTAAATTTGAATTAAGTTAGTGACACATTTCGAGTTGTGTCACTATTCTATTACAAAGACATAATATTTTACTAAAGAAGTGAAATGTATTGGAATAAAACAACTATTAACGGATTTAACTCTCATATTTTTATCTTTAGCGTTAGATTATTGTCAGCTGAGTCGTGCTACGATTATGGAAACTGTAAAGAATCCGAAATGTCAACAAATAAAATAAAATATTAAGTGAAATGTAGATACTTTGCTTGCTGATATATTCTGAGCGCTGTGCCACCGCCTGTCAATGTCAGCGCACGCGCCTATTTTCGCATAATTAATGACAGCTTGATAGCGATTAATAGGACAACTATAAAACTATATAAATAGCAAATATAACAGAATATGTTAATTCTAGTTTTCCTTTAGGTTAAGGTAATCACGCCAGTTAGTATAAAATTAATACCTACATGTCTCCTTATCATATATTATTTAACAAGCAGTTTTATATAATAATATAGCTTTTTTATATTTTTTTGCTAACTGCTTACTTTACTAATATTTTTAAATTTGACTTTTTTAGACACCAGCTACCTACTTAATTTACATGTAAAATCACAATCATCTAAGTCGGTTACGTAAATCGGATCTGTAAAATAAAATACGCGAGTTAAATTGAAACAATGTGTAATACAGTGAAGGCATTAGAACTTATAATTGTGATTTGTTATCGAAGTCGCGTCATGTCGCTCTTCAGCATATATATATAGACATTAAGTTCGACTGTAAGTACTGAATGTCTATGCTGAATCCTGGCCGACTGGCCAGGATGTAATTTAATAAGAGCGTTAACTTAAGGAAAACTCACCAGATGCTTCTAATAATTGCAGAAAAAGAAAAAACAATGATTACGCCGTTTGTTTTATTAAACCGGTCACTGGAACAAAGGTCGGACGATCATGAATAGCGATACGTCTTATTGTTAAGGAATTTTAGTGTTTAATATGCTATAAAACCTCTTAAAACGAACCTAGGAAAAAAATACTTACCTACCTACTTTAAAACGTCGCGTCGGTGGGACCGTAGGTGGAGGTAGATTATAAATTTCATATTAAGTACTTTCGTCTAAATTAGGAGAGGACCCCGTTGTGACACTTTCTATATAGAAATATTTATAGGTACCTAGGTACTTAGATATTTAGATAATATTATTATTAAGTTACTATTATATTTCTTTTTAGAGGTTTTTGAGGTTTTTTGTATTGGTAGTTTGTTTATTATTTTTATTTCATAAATACTATTTTATTTCTACCTACAAATTTCTATTTCTAACCGATTTTCAGTATGTACCTATACCTACATTTTTTTTTTGTAATGTCCCTCTTTTATTTGGAATTTGTAAAAACACACACAAAGTTATAACACCCCGTAATTTTTGCGTCGGGGGGGTTAAAAATAAAAATACAATTACCATGAGGAAGAGTTGTCGTTGAAGACATACTCACAGTCAGGCAGGAACCCGGCCGGGTAGCCTATTTCAGGTTTCACCTCCAGCGTGTTGGAACCGCTTCTCACCACCGTCAGCGCCATGACGACCGTCATGAACCGCATATTCTGTAAACAGTAGCATATACATGACACAATACAATGACGGATTTAAATCGATTAGATTAGATTCATTTATTTAGTGATAATTACATTGTTATGTCAAATTATATTATTATGCGCTCATACCGAGATCACGTAATCGTCAATACAAAGAGTCAAAGAGCAATACAGTTATATAATTTAAGAACATTTCATTACAACTAAAATATAGAAAATTACTTAAATCATTAATAGGTTTTTCTCATTAGCCATCAATAAGTTTATCTCATCAGTCTGATACACATAATAATATTATTATGGAACGGGAAATTTGTCGATGTTTCAGTATAAAATCGAGATAAATCCGTTACAATCCTTGTCTTATTTTCATTAGGTAATTTTGAAACCATTTGTAAAACATGAAAAACTTAATTAAACCTTAGTTAAGTAAGTACCTATCTCTTCTAAATATGTACAGTCCCCGTCAGATATATATCTAACCCCGTATACTAGATAGGTATAAGGTTACTATGTGAGGTTAGATATTTCTTATGCTAACTGTACATACCAGTCGTGCGTAAAAAAAAAAATAGGGGCCTTTTATGTATTTTTAGTATTATAAACATTCATTTGAGTTTTCTTTTGGGGTAAATTATTTTGATATGAAAAATTACGGAAGAGAAATTTTAAATGTAACTCAATCGTAGTGGGAAAAGGTTTTCCATATTTTTATTTTAAAATATACATACCTATTTAAAAAAACCTCATTCTACATTTCGGGAATGTTTTCTGAGTAAAATAAATATTTCATAATTGATGTTTTTGTAAGTAATCGCGTTTTTGAAATATTTTCATTAAATTGGCAATAGGTACGGGAATTTATCGAATGAAAAATAGAATTCAGATCTAGGTTAACTTATTGGTAAATATTTTTAATATTTGTAAATAGTTTTGCTTTGTATTTATTCAAATTAAGCACATCGTTAGATTGGACAACAACTTTAACGGATTTAACTCGCGAATTTTATTGTTATTGGCTGACATTTCGGAGCCTTTACAGATACCATAATCGTAGCACGACTGAGCTGACAATAGTCGTTAGAGCTAATTGTAGCTCAATGGACGCCACCGCGTGTTTTAAGAGGATTGTGAACCTGTTAATTTTCATACAAAAGGCGATAACGTTTTACACCCAGTAAATATAGTTAGATTTTTATAATTTTTGGATATGTTGTAGATATAATGAGAAACTACGTCTGTACGTTTTGATTTTTAAGAAATATTGCTTACGCTAGATCTAAATATAGATTTTAAGATCTATATATAGATTTTTAGATGCTCATAAATTTTAGCGTAAGCAATATTTCTTAAAAATCAAAACGTACAGACGTAGTTTCTCATTATATCTACAACATATCCAAAAATTATAAAAATCTAACTATATTTACTGGGTGTAAAACGTTATCGCCTTTTGTATGAAAATTAACAGGTTCACAATCCTCTTAAATAGGTACTTACGCTAGATGCGCGTCGACAACTGGACCTCATTCTACAGAATGAGGTCCAGCTGTCATGATGATTGTCTTTCATTGGCTTTTCAACCCTTTCGCCTCATTCTATACAACGCGCTATTTAAGGCGCGATTTTTTACACGTGGCATGCCTCCCTTTTGTAGGGAAACAAATCAAGTCAGAACCCGAATTTCACATCTATAGGTTGGTAATTATGTGCGCCATGAAATATACATATTTTTTTGATGTTTACCCAAAATATCATTGCCTTCCAATTATGTACGATACAACATTTACCCTAATTATATATTTCCGGGCTATTTAACCGGAAAATGATGTTTCATTTAAAATATATATCTAAAGAGTAAAGTTACTAATATTCTGTTTTGACTTTTATTACATTAAGTAATCGACTTATTTTACAGTGTTAAAGTACCTTAACTATTTATACCGCTTTTCTAATTAATCAATAATTGTTCAATACAGATATCAATACATGAATAGTTTAATATTAGTTTATCCTCTTTATAGCTTAATCAAAGTTTGTATCTATTAGAAAATAGTTTAATGGGCGTTATTTGGAGACTGTCATTCAAGGTCGCTCGATGACCTGGTGACGTCTCTCGCTTCAAATAATGATGACTATCTTAATGATGATTTCCCTGCGATGACTTTCCCATTTCCGGTAACACAATATACCTACTAGCGCACATTGATTTAGGTTTTTTATCCATTTAATAATTTCTGATACCTTCGCGGTTATTACAAATTGGAATGATATAACCATAAACGGATTTAACTCGCGTATTTTATCTTGTTGGCTGATGTTTCAAAAACGTTACAGTTTCCATATTCGTAGCACGACTGAGCTGACGATAGTCAAACGCTAAATTGATTATTCATTATGTAAGTAGGTTATTGTTATATTACAATGTGTAATAACCAGAAACTAGGTATTAGGTACTGTTACACTATCGTGAATTCTTTCTGCTGGAATCAACGCGGACTGCAAAGTTCTTGAAACGTTTGCATATAATAAATATTAGTAGGTATATTACACATATACAATGTTATAATTACTGATACTTTTCCATATTTTAGTCACCAATTTCAGTGAGCATATTATTATAATTATAACTAATACCTATACGCGAGTTAAATCCGTCATAATTATTATATTTCAATGTGTATCTAATAACCTCAAAAGCACAAGAATTAATTAAGTACCTACATGATTGTAATAAAACCTCATTAATTAAATAAAAATAAAATTATTACCATTTTATATAGACGTGCACTCGCCGAGAGTATTCTTCTTCGTTCTGAATTAAAAATGGAAAATCGATACAGCAATGATTCTAATGACATGTCATTTGCCATTATTATGCAATCAACTTATTATAAAGGAAATAAAGGATCTATTACAAATTTAATATAGCCGTGTCCCCAGGCTTCGGCTGTAATTGCCGAGAGTTGGAGGCAAATACTAATAATGAAGGAGGTCTCTTTGGGCAAAGTTTGTTTTTGAACTTGTGTCTATATTAAGGAACAAGGGTTGTCTGGTAAATAAGTAGTTCATGGGAAATATTAATAAGTTAATTTTACTATGACTAAGCGGTGTCAGTTAGTCGATAATATATTGTTATACTTATAAAAAAAAATGTCTTTAGACAATTCACACCAATTGAGTCCCTTACTTACCCTTACTTATATACTTACCTACATATTATGTTGGTTAAATTGAAAATATAATATTTACATCAAAATTAAAACAGTTGTAACGTCCTTAACTCGTGTATATTAATTTTCCGCTGACGTTTCAAGAACTTTCCAGCTCTAGCAGACTGAAAATGAATGCTAAATTATCATAATTATTTAGTACTTAAGTGTTATGTATTTTATATCTATAAAATATTTACAACTGTAGGTACCTAATAGTTTTGATGAAATTGCCAATATATCCAATAAGGTATTTGGGGCAAAGATCGATCTGACCGAGAAAAATGGTATGCCTCATATTTTTCACGAGCAAAGTAGCAAACAAACTAAATGTCTCAAAACCGCGATATAGTAATGTAGGTGCTTCACACCTCGTTTAATTGGAGTTGTATTTATTTTTATTTTATTGTTTTATAATAAACCGTTGCGCATGCGTTTGTTAACTAAGTAAATTACTTTGTCATACAAACCTGTTCAGTTGATTGGTTTGCCTACTTAGTGCAATAATTTAATCACGTTGTATTTATTAAACGACAACATTCCACTACTTTACTGCTATTAACACTTTATTACTTGGGACCTAGCTCAGTATTAAAACAGAAGGAAAAAATATTTCCAGGAAGCTAGTACCTACGTAAAGGTACGTTTACACGCTTGCCAAGGCTCGACAAGCGTCCACAAACACAAGCGTGTAACGAGGCCGTTTGGCTTGGCTTGCGTGAACTTGCGGACGCTTGTATCCGCTCTGGACTATCAAAGGGCGTCTGCGGCAAGCGCTTGCGACGCTTGGGACTTGTGGATGGTCGTCGAGCCTTTGCAAGCGTGTAAACGTACCTTTAGGTTTGTGTCGCGCGAGAAAACATCTGACTGTCGCTCTTTCTCTTATTGTAAATTTATGACAATGACAGAAGCTTTCTCGTGCGACATAATCACGTGCTGTAGGTATATGAGTAGGTATAAGTATCTATTTATTCTAATAATAATATGATTAAATTGAGAGTAACTCTGTCCGTGTGTCTTTACGCTTAAATCATTGATATTGTCACGGACAGAAGCTAGTATACAAAATAATAATTATATTAAAGGTACTCATAATTATACCCCGGATTATATAGCATATTTTTTATACGTAATATGATGACTTGTAAATTTACCTTATTTTGATGATTCGTTTTTAACCTCTTGGGGTTCAAAGTGATAATACTAGGACAAAATCAGTTTGCAGTGAAAGCCCAAGTATTTAAACAGAGACTTGGGGCAATGACCCATTGTGATAGTATTAGAACAAAATATTTACTGACACCTGGTATTTTTATATTACGCGCCATGTCATCTCGACCTTGTCGTTTAGCCTGAGGATATATTTGGCATTGTGGCAGCACTGCTTAAAGTGAGCGGGGAGGGGTATCTTCGGACTTCTTTGACGAAACGTCGCAGCAATGACAAGTGACACGAGGAGAGTTTAGTTTAACTCATACAGGCATATCGATCTAACAGCCCCTTATTATTATATTCATGGTTTAAAAAAATATTATTCAATCTACCTTGACTTTGAATCGAAATTATGTTTTTTTACAGTAAAAAGTTTTGTATGGTAAATAAAAATAGCCTTTGCGACTGTGATGTTACTCGCATTACAATCTTTATATATAAAAATTAATCGCAAAATGTGTTGGTAAGCGCATAACTCGACAACGCCTGGACCAATTTGGCTCGAAAATTTTTTTTTAAATGCCTGTCGTTGATAGTCCAAGGACTTGACTTTCTTACGGCGAGAAAAAATCGAATAATTGCCGGGATAAAGCTGAAAACAGCCCTTTTTGTTTCTCCCATACAAACGTTGTCTAAATACTAAGTTACCTAATTTGAATTTCGAACGGGCAGGATGACGTCTGCCGGGACCGCTATATATAGAACAAAAGATATTGATGTTTTTTCTTTTTGTCTGACAAGCCTAAATCAATATTATAATACCCCTAATATATGGCAGCTGTATATGTTGCGGTTAACTTGATACATACAATTTTTGATCTGGGCGTTCAGTACATCATTGATTTGGTTCTAATATTATGACATTGGGTCTTCATCGGAAGTACCCTCTTCGAAACTGGGTCTTAGGAGGTTAATCTAATAATAAATAGCATTATTCAATCGTACAGGCATTATGTTTTTTTTACAGTAATAAGTTGTGTATGGAAATAAAAATAGCCTTTGCGACTGTGATGTTACTCGCATTACAATTTATTATATAAACAATGGTAACATATTTTATTTTACTTTTTTTTTTCATTAAAGTATTGTGTTACACAAATAACATAAGATACTTATCACTTTTGAAGAGGATACTATGAAGTGCTTGATTTATTTATTACACTTTGTTTTATTAAAACCTATTAGAATGAAGTCTTCAGTTGTGGAAAAAGTTTTAAACAATTTGAGCTTATAAAAAAATACGTTACGATATTGACCTATTTTTTCTGATAAAAATGTTCATTGCTATATTTTCTTATAATCCTTACCTTTATTAACAGTTTATATTGCGGTTTCAGTTTTTACACAAGTTTAGGTAATTGTTTAAAAGTAACTACAAATCATAGAAATAATTATGTTTTTATTGGGTTGTTGTAACTAGCACTAGGTAATACCTAATAAGAGTATTAAACTTATAGGAATAATTTGAGTATTGAAGGAAGAATAAAAGATGGTTCAAATAATTATAAAAAGTGCCAAATATTTTAATTACCTATGCCTAAATAAATGGGCATAATAACTAGGCAGTAGGTAATTTAAAAAGATCCGGGTTCAGGTAAACTGTTGTTTTGAAGTCCGATACAATATTGACTTTTTTTTAAAATCTACTCGTATTCTACACACGTTATTTTTCCTAAGCGCGAAGAATTTTAACTTTACCTTTAGGTACTTTTCATTACGCATGTCACGTTATTTCGTTTAAATAAAACATATTGTTATTGTAGAACTCAAATCCATAGTAAACATATTTTTTCTTCATCATGATTAAAAGTTCAACTTTAACTTTATGAGAATTAAAGCGCTTTTACGTTATCTATAGTGACCGTGTACCAACTTTATAAACAAATGAATCATTACATCTAGTGTCTATGGTAAAAAATGTCTGCCGCATTACGTGAGAGTCTGTGGTGTGAATGCAAAATAAAGATATCCAATGATGATAGAATAAAGTGTTTATTGCATTGCATTATGCATTATGCATTTTTACACTTTACGCTAAATAGGTACTCATTATTATCACAATACATTCCAGTTCTGCCTCTAACAATATGGTAGTGGAAACTAGCCGTTTTTCCAAGAATATTTTGAGGGAAACTTTTTAAAATCTTTATGATCAACCTTCGTTCGCTTTTAATAGTGAGGGTAGGGGTTTTTTCTTCGCCCTAGTATATAATATTATTATTACTTATATCTATGTCTATTATCCTAATTCTAATTAGATTTGTAGGAATGCATTCTTTATGTTTGAAAATATATCATAGTGCGAGAGAATTGAATATGTTCACAATTTGTTAAAAAGTGATAGATATTGGATATTGGAATGAAACAACTATTAACGGATTTAACTCGCGTATTTTTATTTTATTTTATTTGCTGACCGCGCAAAAATACGCGAGTTAAATCCGTTAACAGTTGTTTCATTCCAATGTGTAATAGCCGCGAAGGCATCAGAAATTATTAGATATTGGATACATGAAACGCATTTGACGTGACGCGAGAAAGTATCTGTCAATATACTTCTGTAATAAGCGATAGAGCGACAGTAGGCTGATAGGTAACGTTAGTGCTAGGACAAAAACGTCCTACGTAGATTTGTTTACATCATTTAAAAATACATACATATAACTACATTTTTTTTTCTGAAGTGACCTGTATTCAGTTGGCCCTGGGGCCGTTACTGCTCCACCGGACGAATGGGGAGCGGTCCAAGGTGGGCTCACCCTAAATATAACTACCTACAAAAAAAACTACTATAGGTACTACTTACTCTGATTTTTTATAATAATTATACTAGAATAAAAAGCTATTGAGTATTAAATCAAATTAAGCTACTTACGATCGAAACGAAGTTCACTGAAAACAACACCAATACACAGTTCAGTAGCAACTTATGTACACTTGTCAACACAAACAGTTAAAAAATACAAATAAACTCAGTTTAAAACCAAAAACAATGTTCTCATACAAAACAATTTATTTCAGTATTATATTCAATTTCAATTTTCATTTTCCCGTTTGTTTATCGAATGTGAGAGGGCTGCGTGCGATCTTAGCCGCGCATGCGACAAACTACGGCCAAGTTTAAGGGCAACGGGCGCGCCTGCGCAGGCCCACGCTATGCCACAGACAGCCAAGAAACAACGCCTAACGAGACTAGACAATCAATTTTAGTACTTACCTATCGTCTTGACACGGTTTTTTGTGTAAAAAATCATGTTAAAAGAAAATTAAATTAAACTATAGTTTGCACAATTTAACATAAAGGACCGTTACCAATTATCTTACGCGATGTAATATTAACGAAGTTTTATTTTTAATAGCACCCATTGCAATTATATTACGACGTAAGACAACTTGACCTGATGTGGGTTTTGTATTTAACCTTTACATAACACTGAATAATATTTACGTTCAAGAAGACAATGTATCCTACACAATAAAGTATTGTAAGAATAAAAAAAAATGTAATATATATTTAGTATGATTTGTGCACTGCCCAAATGAGGTAACTTCTTTAAAAATATTATTTATAACTTACTATTTATTTGATCACACAGAAATTTTGAAGAGCTGTTGCATAATACCATTTGGAATAATTATATTAAGCCCTTAGATACCTGTTCCATAGACAAGACAGAGTGACCATCGACAACAGTGAACGAACAAAACGAATACAAAATTGTTTGGAATTCATATGAGCGAAAGAAAACTGTCTTTTGCATTCGTTTTGTTCGTTCGTTCATCTAGGAGATCTGGAGACCTAGACAAGGCGCCAACGTTCAACGTTAACGCTGAACGTTGGCACCAAAATGTATGGGATTTGACATCCGCAAACGACTGTTACGTACGTCACAAACGTTCGCGGATGTCAAATCTCATACATTTTGGTCGTTTCGTTTAACGTTAACGTTGAACGTTGGGCACTTGTCTACGCCCCCTGATCTCTATATTTTTGCGGCAATAATAAGTTATTGATTATTATAATTACGCGGGACAGAGGTTTTAGATTTGACTTATTCAATTACAACTAGGGCGACAGCGAGCATTGTAAGTTTATAAGACGATTAGAGGTATTTTTCTCATATTCTATAGCCTATGTCCGTTGGGAATAGAATAGCTTCCCAACAGTGCAAGAGTTTTTTCTGTCCTCCGGCCAAAAAGAGCTAACTTTCTGGCCGCTGCGCTAAATGAAATTGCCACTTTCTGGCTTCGTCGAACAGAAAAATAGTATACTGACCTCGGCCAGTAAAAAAAAAGCCCCAGATCACATTTATGTCAACCTCGGCTTCGCCTCGGACGACAATTACATGTGATCTGAGACATTTTTTATTTTACTGGCCTAGGTGCGTAATGTACTATTAAAATAGGTCCATTTGTTTCGGAACCTATTCAATCCAAATAAACAGACCTTTCCTCTTTATTAGTGTACTTAGATAATTTAGTATTTATGAAATTGGCAAGCGTGTGGGTAAGAGATGACGTTTAAGTACCTATAGAATTTTACGCACCTAGTAGTAGGTACATACGATGCATTTTGCTGTTATATTTTTACAGGTTGTATTATTAACATTTTTAACGTTGTATGTAAAATTTACAATTGCTTATAATTATGTTTCCCTTGAAGAAAGAATAGTTTATTATCGGAATGCGAAATTAACACATTTAAAAGTTGACACTTTTTATGTACATACATCGGTACACAGCCGTTATAGCCGTTTATTAGGTATGCGGCTACTAGGAGGGGTCAGATATCTGATGTTGACTGTACATATATAGGTACAAACTTAAATATCCAAAATATAAGTAAGAATAACTTTATTTATAACTAAGTTAATTGAGGTACAGTAATTATAAAAAATATGAGAGGCCATTCACTGCGATTAAAAAGAGACAAACAAGGTGTTTTTAAGGTTATTTTTAAAAATAGGTATCTATTTATAGCTTCGCCTTGTGACCTGTTTTCAGACAATACATTATACTTACCTACATAATAATATTAAAAGAAAAACGTAAGTACTAGCTACGGAATATGTTACTTATTGTATTTGACTGAAAAAAAAACAAGTAGGTAATACCTACTTGTTAGGTATACTTGGGTAGGTAGGTATATTGTATTACTATTATTAAAAAAATACTTTATAATCGACAGGTTGTTTTTTTATCGACAGAATTTTCCTTACGTAAGGGTTAGGTAAGTAAATTGAAATTAAATAATAATTTACCTACCATAAACAAATTATAAAAACTACAAAAAGCCTTCCATAAGAATAAGGAAGAAACAAATTTTATTTTTAATCTTGTTACAAAAGTAAAATGTTGATGGCATTGAAAGTAGAGAGCTTCGCTAAAAAGTCCTCGGCGCGGTTACAAGTGGAACCAAAAATATTTCATCATTTCAAAAAATAAATATAACCTACCTACTTAAATCGTGGTGGATTTAAGAGGTACTTAGGTACCCTATAAAATATTTGACGTAATGAACTGTCAATATTATTATTATTTCAAAAGTTACGATACGAAATAAAACTATGTCTATGTTCGGAGTAATTTTTAAAAGCCAATACATTGCAACCACTTCCTGCGCTCTTTTCAAACGACTGTACTTGACTCAAAAAGGTATTGGTTAAATCATTTATAAAAATATATTATCAATATAATTAATACCCATACAGAGTTATTAAATCAAATAATTGTTTAAGAGCAGTTGCAAAATTATCAATTTTAGTAGCAGCAAAACCTGATCGAAAACAAATTAATAAAATTGTTTAACGTCACGAAAATATTTCCGTCCAAATAACGCACGTACAAACCGGAAACAGGCTGGACTAAAAATACTTAACGGCAATTTAAATATATATAGGTTACTAGCTTCTGCCCGCGACTTCGCCCGCGTGGAACTCTTCCTTTTTTGCTGTCGGTTAAAAAGTAGCCTATGTCCTTTCTCAGGCTCCAGACTTTCTCTGTACCAAATTTCATTTAAATCGGTCCAGTAGTTTTAGCGTGAAAGCGTAACAGACAGACATACAGACAGAGTAACTTTCGCATTTATAATATTAGTAGGGATATTTAGGTACCTAACTCTTTATTCCTTGTGACAAATACAGACAATAATATTTATAAAACGCAGGCAAGCCTATCCCTTTAAGAGATACCTATCTATCAGTTATAAACCCTACAGACGATGTTTCATAGCTTTTCCACCCTCCTTAAGGGATGAAAACTATCTCCGTAGACAAATTTCATCTTAATTAAAGCAGTATCTAACAGACAGAAAAACAGTTGGGTTGACATCATGCAGCACAAATATTTATCCCAAAATATTATTGAATTATTAAATGAGTAAATATATTATATAGGTATATATTTATATTAATTATTAATTAATATTATGAAGCTGAAGAGTTTGTTTGTTTGTTTGTTTGTTTGAACGCGCTAATCTCAGGAACTACTGGTTCGAATTCAAATTTTTTTTTGTTGGATAGACCATTTATCGAGGAAGGCTTTAGGCTATATAACATCACGCTGCGACCAATAGCAGCGAAGAAACAGTGGAAAATGTGGAAAAAATGGGAAAAATAACTATTTCACGCGGACGAAGTCGCGGGCACAGCTAGTGAGTAAATATTTATTGTAGTTTTATTAATTTGTATGTTCAGCACATTATTATCAGCATGATACCTAGGTGCCTAGTGCATAGGTTGTTAACCTCTTCAGGTTACCTTTCATTTGTTTAACTGTTATCGAGTGTGTACAAATTAGTAAATAAGTCTTTGACATCAGGAAATGTACATAGCACTGTACTTAGTTACTTATTCAATGTGTAGTACGTAGGTAAGTAGGTACCTTTAAGTGTTCAGTGGATATGTGAGCAAGGTATTATAGTAAGTATATCACCAAAACATAAGTACATGTCAAAAAGGCCAAGTTCGATATACACAAACGGTATAAAAAAACTGACGAGTTCGCCTTTAAAAACAATACCTATTAAAGTACCTACCTATCAAATTGTATTAAGTACTAGCTTCTGGCCGCGACTTCGTCCGTGTGGAACTCCTCCTTTTTTGCAGTTGCTTAAAAAGTAGCCTATGTCCTTTCTCAGACTCCAGACTATCTTTGTACTAAATTTCATTTAAATCGGTCCAGTAGTTTTAGCGTAAAAGCGTAACAGACAGACAGAGTTACTTTCGCATTTATAATATTAGTAGGGATATAACTAGGTACTTAGGTTTAAAAGAAAGTTAAATTAATTCATGTTTCATTAACAACTTGACACGTCACTCATTTTATTTTACGTTCTAGTTAATTAAATTATAAATACTATATTTAATTATATTTTTATAAACACATAATGCTAATGCGTCTCTATATATCTACCTTGGTGCATTATACGTGCACCCGTCATTGCAAGCAACTGAATAACCTACTCATCGCGGAAGCTTTGCCTTTTCTTATCCGAACTTGGCGGAACCACTGCCGTGTGTCTATTTTCGACAAAAACACGACTCTTAGTCAACTCACTCTTCAATGTACTTCGAACGAAGATACTGATATGCTAGATGTGTCAACCAGTTTGTTGTTAAAGTGTGACAAGTAGGTAATATTAAAAAAACACACGCGTAGATAAAAATCAAATAATATATTATTATTTCGTTATGATTCAATTAATTTTGAGTCCGTGATATAATAAATTGTATGAATAAGCCAACTTTGTGGCCGCTTCGCTAAATGAAATTTCCGCTTTCTGAATTCTTCGAACAGAAAAATAGTATACTGACCTCGGCCAGTAAAATAAAAAAGCCTCAGATCACATTTTTGTCAACCTCGGCTTCGCCTCAGACGACAATTGCATGTGATCCGAGACATTTTTTATTTTACTGGCCTTGGTGCGTAATGTACTATAGTGGCCACTTCTAGAATTGACTTGACTTGTAAATAATAAACAATTAAGCTACTGGCTACATAGTTTTAAGACAGATTGCTCTAATTTACCTAAATGGTCACTTTTAATCATTACTATGCAAGAAGCGAACTTCCTGTTCGAAGTTAAACATAAAAGTACGACAATCAAGGACATTCCAACAAAACACGCTTTGTTTTGTAAATTGCATGATTAATTTTGATTATTTTGCCCTTTAGCAAATTAATCAAAATTAATCATGCGATTTACAAAACTTCCTTAAGTAATCATGCGAGTAGAATCCTTGATGTTGAAAATAGGGACAAATAATTGAAAAATACATGTAGCGTGGTAGGTATTTAATTTAGTAAATCTAGCCAGGCGCGTGCCTATGCGTAACTATGGAGCCAGGGAAGGCACTTCATACATTACTGACATTGTGCCTATATGGACTGCACGCCCTTGCTACCTATTAGACTTAAAATATTTTGAACTAGCTTCTGCCCGCGACTTCGTCCGCGTGGAACTCCTCCTTTTTTGCAGTCGGTTAAAAAGTAGCCTATGTCCTTTCTCAGGCTCCATACTTTCTTTGTACCAAATTTCATTTAAATCGGTCCAGTAGTTTTAGCGTGAAAGCGTAACAGACAGACAGACAGACAGAGTTACTTTCGCATTTATAATATTAGTAAGGATTAGTAAGGACTAGTAAGGATTCGTTATGCGTTCCTAGATAATATCGAATCACCCATTAAAAATATATTATAATTACCAACATATTATTATATTATGTTAACTAAGCAAATAATGTCTTAAAGTAACTGACAGACACCGAACAAACAATCTTATAAACTGCAAACTGCAAAACTTTCCAATGAACCAGAAATTTCGGTATCAATCTCAACACCGCTTATTTGATAACAGTTTACTTAATTAAATAAAAAAAAAAACATTCAACTGCAAAGAGATATTGTAAGATTAAACAAACGTATAGGTATCTAACTGATAACAATACAAATTGTATTTTAAGACCGTTGCCTAAGATACGTTTTCGATCAGCATGTGCGACTATCAGTTTGCTACCTATAACAATAGAATACTTAGTAAGCGAGTAAACGAAGCTACACATTATTTTCTTTATTCATTAACATTCGGTAATCGTCCAAGAGAACACGACTTAAAGTGAAGAACACGAAATAAACATGGCGGAAAAAGTAGCCGTTGTAACTGGAGCAAATAAAGGACTAGGGTTCGCTATAGTAAAAGGATTGTGCCAAAAATTCCAAGGAACAGTGTATTTAACGGCGAGAAACGAAAAACGAGGTTTGAAAGCCGTAAATAAACTACAAACGCTTGGCTTAACACCAAAATTCCATCTACTCGACGTAAGTAAAGAAGAAAGCGTTCAAATCTTCGCTAACTTTTTAAAAACGGAACACGGTGGCTTCGATGTGTTGGTTAATAATGCCGCTATTTTAGAATGGGATGAAATGTATCCCACCTATGAAGCTGCTAAACGAAACATTGATGTAAATTACAAAAGTTTGCTGACTGTAGAGAAGTTTTTATTTCCGCTTCTAAGAGATGGAGCTAGGGTTGTTAATATATCTAGTGCGTGTGGTCACCTCTCGAATTTAAAAAATAGTAAATGGATAAACATGCTCCAGAATAGGGATTTAACAACAGAACAGTTAAATAATTTCGTTGATGAATATCTGGAGAGTGTGAAAAATGGAACGTTCAACAAAAATGATTTTGCTGACGAGGGAAAGCATGCCGAACATAGAGTGTCTAAAATTGCTCTAACGGCCTTGACCATGATACAGCAAAGAAAGTATGCTAGCAGGAACATTTCGATTAACGCAGTGCATCCAGGCCACGTCAAAACGGATATGGCAAATGGTGGAGGAGACATTGATGCTGATGAAGCGGCCAAAAATGTCCTTTACCTAATTTTGGAGGCATCTCCTAATGTAAAGGGTACTTTTATGTGGTATGACAAGAAACTGGTCGATTGGTCCGATATTGACGGCGATTACTATTGTAGAGGTATTTGGTAAAAGTAAGTAAGTATCTACTGAAATCTACCACCCAGTGCGTTATAATATTATATAATTAAGTAATTTTGTTTACCAAGCTTGCCTAAAGTGCTTAGTTAAAATAATAAAACCAGTTGTACATAATTGTTACATAACTCATTTGTTTTATTTATTTTAACCTTACTTCTATAATCATTGTTTTTTCTGCTACACGCTGCAAAAAGGTTAATAATTATTAAAATAAATCTATGGAAACAAAAATAAAACGCAATAAGCATAGAAAGAAACGGAACGCAAAATGACAGATGTGACAGTTGGTAGAATTTGACAGCTGTTGCTATGTGACAGAACCCGCACACATCGGTTTTTATTCCGTTCAGGGTGTGCATTTCAAATTAAATTCCATCCAATTATTAACAACCTTAAATTAAACTAAGATAAACCCCGAAATTGTGAATTAAACCGTCCACCAAGTTACTGGAATACAACAGTTTCACACATTCTTTTGGCATTCTGTTTGGTGAGTGTGTATTTTTAAATATTCGCTGAAATTATTTTGAGAAAAGGAATATGCAGTACGTAATACACGTATTTGTAAACAAGTGCGTATATTTACGATAATATTTATAGGTATATCTGGTGTGATAATTTCAACGTTTGGTTATGTATAATAATAGATTCAAGTTTAACACCTTGACCTAGCTAAGCGGGCTCAGTGTTCTGGCCGCAGTGTTGCGCAGACCTAGTTTTTTCCGAATTTGAAAGCTACTACAGGCATTTTTTACCTAATTTAGTGCTAATGGAAGTGAATTGTGTTTAAAGTTGAGATATATAATTTGTGTGTGACATAGAAAGATATTTTAAAGACAATTGGATATATTATTATGTGGTGCTTAGAAATTAATCGGAATTTACATATACCTATATTAATATAGAATAATTCAGAGGCTGAACCATTGGTTTATCTACTTTGTTATCATTATAAACCACTTTAGTTATGCCTTGTAGGTTGTTTACAATTAAATTATCATTTAAATTAAGACAATTGTATACCAATTCATTCAAATTATTGTATTTAATTACTATAATGAACAAATCTAATTTGACCACAATAATATTTTTTTTGCAAATAGAATCTGAAGGTTAATTGATAAACTGAAAATAATTAAAACAATTGTTTATCTGTATTGACCTAAAGAATTATAATTATTTTTTTCACCCTCTTGCCATTAATAATGCAAGGCAACTCAAACTCAATCATCGGAGACAATTGAATGTAAATAAACATAATCTAGAAATACCGAAGTAGAATTATGAAATCTTGTGTATGAAAACCACATAATAAAGAAGTAACCCCACATTCAAGTTTAAAATAAATAATTACAAATAACGTTTTGTGACAATATGTTTCGGTCACTTAAATTACTACCTATAAAGATATAATTGCAATTATAAGGTGAGGTTGTCATTAGATAGGCCATGCCAGCATCAGCTGATCCACTACTATTTTGAGATTTTGTTCTCTGTCCTCTCCACCCATAGTTTATTTTATTTTTACTTATAAGTAGTTTCCTTTTGTCTATCCCATCCTTTTTTACTCTTCTAAGGCATAAATTAATGGAAATAATTGAAAACTGCATTTTTTTTCTTAAGTTATGATTAAGTCTATATTAAGCACATGGCATAGCATCCCAGTCATCCAAGTCTAATTTAATTTGTATAAAGTATATAAAAAAACATACACATTGACTAAGTGAAATCAGCCTGACAAAAAACAACAAATAGATGTACTAATACAAGCACAAATTTGACATCAAATATAGGCTATTGACAGCCGCATAATTAAATAGTGAAGGTATGTTTGTTGTCCTAATGAAAAAAGGATATAAGTCCTTCAAAAATACACCAATTTTCACTAGGACCCCAGCGAGGCTATGATGAATTGTCGAGTCGACATCTCGTCATTTCGATATTGTCTTATCCTCGCGATGATCTATCAAAAATCAACGTTGTCGACAAGGAGAAATCTTGTCATGTCGATGTCTTCTCTTATTTCTACATGTCGATAACAAAATAATATCGTAACGACGAACCTTTTGCTTGTCGACAACGTTGTCGACAGTTCATAATAGGCTCGCAGATTTAAAGTGAAACGGTGAACCTTGTTCATACAGTGTGTTGGAAGTTGGAAGTGTACAACATCACAGTATATTCCTAAATGAAGTGTTATAGTAGTGGTATATAGGCGTGAGTGGTAATGAGTGTTCTGCGTCCAGTCCGCGCGATGGCGTCGTTCGCTGCGCAGGCGGCGCTGAGGTCCCGGTGGACGGACCTCATCGAGTCCACCAGCGTGGACGTGCCCGGTGAGGTCTCGGACGGGGTCCGGTCTGTCGTCGGATGGCTTAAACAGGCACGACCTTTATTAACTGTTGCTGTTGTAGAGCTTCATAGATATGTAGACCAAATCTATTAAGTAAATATGTACGATTTCAAAAAAGTCGAAATAATGTACCTTACCTACTGTTGATTAGCTACGATATTTCGAAGATGAAGTGTGATGACATTTTGTCATTTGTTTTTCGAAGTCTCTAAAAAAATATTTTCTTAAATAGATGCTCATTACACATCGTCATCGATTGGTATTTTAATAACCAGTGTGTGACGTCATAGGTCAACGCTCGTTCAGGTCGCGGTGTTGGTACCTGAATGACGTCACGCTCGAAAACTTTAAGCTTTTGTAGAACTATAAATAATTGTTGTTTGTAAATGAAACGAAAGGTATATACTTATACCTATTACGACTCTACTGTTCTACTGTGATAAAGTTTTAAACGTTTGTAGTAAAAAACTCTATTATTTTTAAATTACCAGTAGGTACGACTAGCACGTAAAATTTTTGTCGCGCGAGAAAGCATCTGTCAGTTCTGTCACTGTTTTACTAATACAATGTGTGAAAGAACAAGAGACAGATGCTTTCAATCGCGACAAAAACCTTACGCGCGATCCTTCATGGAACTCTTCGCTGGTCATAAAACGATTCTTCAGCCAGTAAAAAATACGCGAGTTAAATCCGTTTTAAGTTTCATTCCAATGTATAATAACCGCGAAGGCAGAAATTATTAATCATTATTTTAATAGATTTGGTCTAAGTAACTACCTATACGTAAACTTTTATTTTCTTGTAATGCTCGAGACACTGCACGTACATAGGTAAGGAATATTGTGACGCGAGAAAGCCTGAAGCGTGTCTGCGAAGGAATCACAACAGATATTTAATACCATAATCTATACTATACAATACCTATTCGATTAATTCTTAAACGCTGTCTTTGTCTCTCGCAATATGTGAAGAAGAGACGGATGTACTTTCTCGTGTCACGTTATATTATATCGCACCTTCGGTGGCACAAGGGCACAATTGTCAAAAAATCAAAAAATGAGCCAAATATACAGAAATGTTCCAAAAAAAAATTGGAACATTTCTGTATACTTAACTCAATTTTGGATTTTTTGACAATTGTGCCCTTGTGCCACCGAAGGTGCGATATACTTGTATACACAAAGCACTGTTTAGTCTTTTTATTTTTAATAACGCAATATCTTGGTTCACGGAATGAAATAATTAAAGTAGGTAGTAAGTTGGTAAATATTGTCAATGTTTTTATTTGCACTTTCTTATTTTACTATTTAGAATTTCAAGTACTTAAGTCAAGTATAATTTAATAAGTGTATAAGTGAGACGCTTTTAGCTTTTATTTTTGGCTAGATTAGAAACCTAATGAGTTACCTAGAAGAAAGCTGTATAAACGTCCTTATTTAGTCGACGTTAGAGTTGAATTTTGTTATTCTGAGATTGTATCTTGAGTTCATTCCTCATAAATTAATTGTTGTTGTAAACACCGTGATATTATGCATAATACCTACATAGTCGCTCGTAGAGAGAGCATTAATCCTTTGACCTGAAAGATAATCAAGCACGACTGCTGTAAGGTGAATAAATGTCGTTGAACCTTTATTGAAAGTTATAGAAATGTAACTTTCTTCTAAATACCGGGTTTTTGACCAAAATATATATCAATTAAAGACTAGCGATATACATTATTGCTGATTCAATCATTATTGATGATCTATACTAATATTATAAAGCTGAAGAGTTTGTTTGTTTGTTTGAACGCGCTAATCTCAGGAACTACTGGTTCGAATTGAAAAAACCTTTTTTTATTGGATAGACCAATTATCGATGGAGGCTTAAGGCTATATGGGTAGTTCTACAAACTACGGAAGAATTCGGGTCTGATTTCGGCCCGACATTTTTTATGCAATCTGGTGGCGGAAATCAGTGTAATAGCTAGAGTACAGTGTCTTTTAGTGTATCCTAAAGGGAACAGTGAAAATATTTAATATTTTTTTATTTATGGCCATTTAAAGAAAATCGAGCCACAGGAAACTGAGAGTGTCACCAGGAAACTGAGGAAAACAACAAAAATCAATCGAGATCAATCATTTAATTCACATTTTTTTTAAATTAGTCTTTTAACATTCATTTGTAATAATCAAAGTAATTTTTAAAATAACAAAAAGTAGTTTTAAACTTGTCTTAGATACTAATTATATACCTGAAACAGACTTCAACAAAAACATTAATCATCAAATGATCATTGAACATAAGAATAATAATAATCTCTCTTACAATAACAAAAAAATTCTTAAAGGTACTTTTTGTAACAAATTGTGACTAAACGACATTTAAATCTAGTATTTTATTTGTCTGTACTTTTTTTGATTCATTTTCTTTAACTCTTTATTTTCTAGAATTAATCGTTTTTTTCTGTCTTACGTCTCGTTTTTTTGCCGCTTTTTTAATTTTGTCTTTCCTTGATATCATTTCTTTTTCCTTTTTTGGTTGTTCAGTGACAGAATCAACTTTTATTTCTTTTGTTTTAACTTTTCTTTGATTTCTTTTTTCTCTTAATGGCTCCTGTGATAGGTATGAGAAGAAAGTAGTCGGGTCAATTTGCAAATCAAGCATGGTGGCCAAAACTTCTGGATAGGTATTTCAATTTTAAGTAAGATCGCTTGCAACGCTCATATCATCTGGCTGATCTTTTGATTCCGTCTCACTTTCGTAGACGTCTTTAAATATTTGCCGTGATCCTACAGAGTATTCTAGTAAACCCACCCGGTAATGTTTACACATAATAATAATGCCCTCATCACAAAAACAGCTAAGGGTTTTCATTTGTAGCTTTCGTGGCATGAAAGCACTGCCCTGTACTTGATGGACTTTGAGTGTCCGAGTCCCATTAAAAGGTATTAAATTCTGTTAATCGCTAGAAATCACTTTTTCCATAATATCGTGACAATAAAAAGTGTCACACCAGGGCAGCGATTTTGAATGACTCCGCAGAACTCAGTTAGGTTAGTAACATCACCTCTACATGCTACGACATCATTGCCAGTTCTTTTACACACAGCGCCTACACCATCTGGTGCTTCTTTACCATGGCCCGCTTCGTGGTAATTCCAAGTCCAATTTACAAGTCCAGGGCACAGATCTGTTATTTTAGATGCCAGCGTGAAAAATATTATTTTGTTACGATATTGCGTGACTGGACCCTGTCACTCAAAAAATGAATGGTTTCTATTTGATTTAGTACTAATTCTTTCAGTACTGGTTTTAAGTGGGCCCAAATAGCATAAACATAGTGACTCAAATCTATTGATACAGTGCAATACGATCTTGTAGATCCCTTTAAATACATTTAACTGCTGTGTGAAGTGAGAGCTGTGTACGAGATCCTCCAAAATGAGAAGATTGAATTTCTTCGTTGTATTTAGTACAAAAAATTTCTGAAAAATCCATATTAAATTATTTATTTGTAGTTAATGTTTATGTGTAAAAAATATACTATTATGTCACAGAAACAATATTTTTAATATGATCTGCTCAGGATCCTGGATAGGTCTCAGTATCCTGGATACAAATTGGACAGGATTCTGAGGCCAGGTTCCTGATAATTTCTGTCTAAAAATAAAATAAACTCACCAATTTATAACTCTCAACAAAAATAACCTAAACTAGGCCTATGCGCTAGCATCTTACATATCAATACGCTGAAATTGGTCATAATAATTATTTATTTCATATTTAAAAATCTTACCAGGATTCTGTGAACTTGACTGATTACGGCACCACTTCACTCGCTGAACGCACTGGACTCACTAAACAAGGTGCTAGGTGAGAATAGATAGATGAAATTCTTTGTCTTTTTCGTAGGTACTATCGTCTCAGCGAAAAGGTAAAGACGCACGGCAAATAGTTTAATGAATATTTGCTAATTCAACAGCGAACAGGATACTGATATAACATCGTGGGGACAAAATGTAAACAAGATTTATTCAATATTTTTAAAGGAAATACTAGTAGTAATCGTTCTACCTAGACTGGAAAACTAGTAAACTTAGTAATTTGGGTTTCTTTTGAGACCCTAATGTAGAAATAAATGTATTATGAGGCATTTTGAACTAAAATTTGGACGAGGGACACTGCAGGATACTGAGAATTCGGCACTTCGTGCAGTAATTTTGTTCAGAAAATAATTGAGTATCCTAATTATTTTCATTGACCAGCTAGAAATAATTGTAATTAATAGTATTTCATCAAAAAAATAATAATATTATGAATTATTTTATCATATTTTGGCCGAGCCGCCAAAAATTCCTTAGTTTGTAGAACTACCCATATAACATCACGCTGCGACCAATAGGAGCGAAAAAACGGTGGAAAATGTGTAAAAAACGGGGAAAATAACTACACGCGGACAAAGTCGGGGGCACAGCTAGTAACGAATATATACTAAGGTACGACGGTTACCTATAGCTTACTGGTTCGCTGCAATGCCGAGGGAGCCTATGTGCTTTCTTATATGTATGAGCGCACATTGTCGATTAGTTTTTTTGTTATTTTAATATATTTATGGTCATGATTGCGGCTACAATAAATGCCATTAGGTACCAAAAATATTTTCATATACTGGAAAAAAATACGGATTTAGGAGTTCTAATAGGTACCTATGTTATAAAAGATTGTGTCCAAAGTTTCGGACAAAAAATCCTAAATGATCTTACCATCTGCCCCGATTTTGATCTAATCGTGCCCGGTAACACAAGCCCCGACACCGCTACCGCACTGGCGACAACTGTCCAGGGATTTTCGTCCTTAAAGCCCCCGCGATAAGGCGCATGTCGCCAATTCCAAAATAGCTGTGTCAATTGGCTATCCGATAGAAAGGATGCCGGCAAATTGTACCGACCTTCACTTCACAGGCCCTGGTTTATTTTTACACAGCGGTGTCTAAAGATACCGACTCCTCACTAGCTATATGGCCCGGCGTTGCTTGTCACAAATTTTACAACTACCTACACCGTTAGGGTGGATCTTGGAGCGTTTGAAACGCCGCCATTGTCGCCTCAGGTTATATTTAAGAATATCTATACTAATAATAATATTATAAAAGGTTTGTTTGTTTGTTTGGATTGAATAGGCTCCAGAACGGGTGAATCGATTTGAAAAATTCTTTCACTGTTGGGAAGCTACACTATTCCCGAGTGACATAGGCTATAAAAAAAAGTTGATCCGTGCGAAGCCAGGGCGGACAGCTAGTAATTAATAAGTACAAAGAAATCTTAATTGAAATTATCTCCTGGCACTGGGACAAATACCTACTCTCAATTTAATACTTAAATATACATAATATTATTATAGCACAAGAGACACTCGAAGATCCGCCCGTCAAATATTTGTATGATTTACTTTTCTGCTTTTATTTTTTATTTTTGTTGCTATAAACTATTAAGTTAGCATTTTACATTAGCATACACGTGTAATTTTGCGACGGATATATAAGGTAAGTAACAAACAACGAGGCATTAGCCATTTTCATTACAACTGAGCCTTCAGCCCTGGTAATAAAGTTGATATTAAGCGGTATTTAAACATGGCAACATCTAGGTGTCATCTAGGTGTAGATAGTTAGTACAAGCATTAATAGACGGTGTCGAGAGCTGCAATATAAATAAACTTAAAATAAATTATAAATTTTGTCATGTGTGTGGAATCCTACTACTATTATAAATGCGAAAGTAACTCTGTCTGTCTGTCTGTCTGTCTGTTACGCTTTCACGCTAAAAGTAGTGGACCGATTTAAATGAAATTTGGTACAAAGAAAGTCTGGAGCCTGGGAAAGGACATAGGCTACTTTTTAACCGACTGCAAAAAAGGAGGAGTTCCATGCGGACGAAGTCGCGGGCAGAAGCTAGTAGGCTATAAAAAAAGGGATCCGTGCGAAGCCGGGGCGGACAGCTAGTAATTAATAAGTATGTACAAAAAAATCTTAATTGAAATTATCTCCTGGCACTGGGACAAATACCTACTGTATCAATTTAATACTTAAGTACCTATACATAATATTATAGCACAAGAGACGTTCGAAGATCCGCCCGTTAAATATTTGTATGATTTACTGTTCTGTCTTTTTATTTCTGTTGCTATAAAGTTTTAAGTTAGCATTTAACATTAGCATACACCTGTAATTTTGCGACGGATATATAAGGTAAGTAACAAACAACGAGGCATTAGCCATTTTCATTACAACTGAGCCTTCAGCCATGGTAATAAAGTTGATATTAAGCGGTATTTAAACATGGCAACATCTAGGTGTCATCTGGGTCTACAAGCATTAATAGACGGTGTCGAGAGCTGCAATATAAACTTAAAATAAATTATAAATTTTGTCATGTGTGTGGAATCAACTATAAACGAACACTTGACACGGATTGTTAGTAATCTCGAGCAGCACACAAGTACCTAGTAATATGTAACCAGTTAGTATTAAAACGAACACAAGGGTTTCACGGGAAGGGGTTCGTGACGTCACTTTATGGTGCAATTACGCTTGAACTTTTAAACTGCTTAACTTTATCATTTATTGTTCGGTTGAGATAAGAAAAAAAAGGTATCCGATAACTTTTACTAATCTACTTGATGAACAAAAATATATACATAAATATACTATGTGTGTGTGTCTAATAATATATGGTGTGTGTGTCTGTGTGTGTGTCAGGCGTCCCTGGAGGTGCGGCAGGTGGGGCGGCGCGCCGTGAGCCAGCTGGCGGGGCGCGGGATGGACGACGTGCTGATAGTGCACTACAACGATGTCTACAACATCGAGCAGACCACCAGTGAGTCGACGACCACGACATACACGTATGACACTAGCAGCTAGGCAAGGGCGTGCATTCCATATAGGCACAATGTCACTAGTCACTAGTGCCTACCCTAGCGCCGTACTTACGCTCCTCCCACTGCACGCGCCTGGTAGGTCCATAGTGACCAAGCGTTCAGCTAGCAACTAATAATTAGCTGCTAGTTAGACGCTGTTATACTGTCACACCTCAAGACTTTATTCGTGTTTAAAATGTTTATTGCTTAATGAAGCTAATATCGAAATCTCGCGTTTCAGTAATTTTGTTGGTTCACGCATATTCGTTACGCGACTGAGCTGGCGATAGTCTAAAACTAAAGTCAAAACTTTTAAGAACTGTAAAGTTGGAGTGGAACAACTTTAAACGGATTTAACTCGTGTATTTTATTTTATTGGTTGACGTTTAACTGTAAAGTTTCCGAAATGTCAGCAAATAAAATGAAACGCGCGATTTAAACTCGCTATAGTGTTTAATTCCAAAGTGATGTGATGTTATATTCAGACACGGAGCCGGTGGGGGGCGCGCTGCGGTTCAGCACGGCGGTGAAGGCGCTGCAGCAGCAGAACCCCCTCATCCTGTTCAGCGGGGACGTGTTCTCGCCCAGCATGCGTGAGTACATGTCTATCAACACACACACACACACACACATGCACAGAAACACACACCCAAACACAAACCCGCACGCATTCATTTTGACGGCAAACTCGTTGGATCTTATTAACTTTTAGGCCCTGACTACGATTTGGGAGGCTGCGGCGTTTGAGATGCCGCGGGGCAGATGTCAATGTGATGAGCACTGACATCTGTACCTGAGTCTTGGATGTCTTATATGTATTTATGTATATTTATCCGTTGTCTGGTACCCATAACACAAGCTTTGCTTAAAATGGGACTAGATAATTGGTGTGAATTGTCCAAAGATATTTATTTATTTATTCACACACAAACTCGTAAAGGGGATCTTATTAACTTTTAGGTTCCCAATGCAAGATTTACAGCACAATATTTTTTTTTATAATGACAACAAGTTCCACCTCATTAAACCTCTTATCGTATCCAACTATAATTTAAGGTTTCGAATGTTTAAAATTAAATTGTCTATGTTTTTATTAGCTATGATCTTTTGAACAGATGTTTTTATGATGTATTGTATTGTTTGAATTCCAGTAAGCACATACACGAAGGGGGAGCAAATGGTGCCGGTGCTGAACGAAATAGGCACGCACTGTGCTGTCTTTGGAAATCATGATTTCGGTAAATATACTTCGATCCATATAAAAACAGGACTCTGAAAATTTTCTTAAGAGAACGAGGAGCGTCTATAATCTGACTAAAACCTAAGTAGAATTTTACCATTTTGATCTTTATTTTAGTAGATTTTAAGAAAAAGGTAAAAAAAAACTTTACTCTAGCCAATGGGCCTCGGGTCTTAAAGCAGAGGCGTAGCTGTCATGTTCCGTTGATCATAAGCCAGTATCTCGTCTCTAATTACTATAGGCACAAGTTACTAGTCTGTGATTGGTGGATCATAATATACTTACTGTGTTATGAACGCAAAAACTACTGAATAGATATTGGTGAAACTTTACAATAATACAGCTTATATATCAGAATAACATATCCCTACTAATATTATAAATGCGAAAGTAACTTTGTCTGTCTGTCTGTCTGTCTGTTACGCTTTCACGCTAAAACTACTGAACCGATTTAAATGAAATTTGGTACAAAGAAAGTCTGGAGTCTGAGAAAGGACATAGGCTACTTTTTAACCGACTGCAAAAAAGGAGGAGTTCCACGCGGACGAAGTCGCGGGCAGAAGCTAGTAGGCTATATTTTATAACGTTATTGTGTGAAGTACTCATAGTGCGCAGACGAAGTCGCGGTCAGAAGCTAGTAATTAAATATTTGTTTTAATTTTAGATTTCGGTCTGGAAGTCCTGTCCGGTCTGGTGGCGAAGTGCAACTTCCCGTGGCTGATGAGCAACGTGATCGACAACGAGACGGGCCGCCCGCTCGGCGACGGACGCATCACGCACGCGCTCGACTGCAACTCACACAAGATCGGACTCATCGGACTAGTCGAACAGGTCAGACACAGTATACAGTGAGATCACCTGGTCCTCCTGGACACTAGACACTACAGACTTACGTGATTTTAGGAAGGGTGATCTTTTAGGATTGGTATCTACTTCTAAGACGGCCCCGCCTTTAGATTAGCGATTATATTTAAATTTATTTTTCTGTCCTCCGGCCGGAAAGCGCCAACTTTGTGGCCGCTGCGCTAAATGAAATTGCCGCTTTCTGGCTTCGTCGAACAGAAAAATAGTATACTGACCTCGGCCAGTAAAATAAAAAAGCCTCAGATCACATTTTTGTCAACAATTACATGTGATCTGAGACATTTTTTATTTTACTGGCCTCGGTGCGTAATGTACTATTAAACTTCCGCCTTGTTGATCCCTAACTTTTTTTCAAAATATTCTATAGCCTATGTCACTGTTGGTAAGCTACACTATTCCCGTATCATTTAGATTTTTCCTTGTTATTCTTTACATTGCTTCATCGTGACGCAAGTTCTGGATAAGAGTTCTGGTAGAATATTAGCTGCGTTTTTGTAGAATAATGCTGAGTCAGCGCCCACTTGGCACTCGGATAACTGGCTGGTTATTCAAAATAATAAAACTCCTAATAACATTCCTATTATTTTAATTACTAGCGGTCCCGGCAGACGTCGTCCTGCCCGCCCGATTGTTTCGTCAAAGATCTGTCAAAGTCTTCTGTCACTTCTTCATAAGGCTTCATATTTTCCCCGTTTTTTACACATTTTCCACTGTTTCTTCGCTCCTATTGGTCGCAGCGTGATGTTATATAGCCTAAAGCCTTCCTCGATAAATGGTCTATCCAACAAAAAAAGAATTTTTGAATTCGAACCAGTAGTTCCTGAGATTAGCGCGTTCAAACAAACAAACAAAAAACAAACAAACTCTTCAGCTTTATAATATTAGTATAGATTATGTCGCACAGTAATATATACAAACGTGTTTGTGTCAGGAGTGGCTGGAGACGCTTGCCACCATCAACCCCGAGGAGGTGACCTTCATCGACTTCCAGCAGGCCGGTGCCAAGCTCTCGCGCCAGCTCAAGCAGGAGGTACCTACTGCCTACTCCACTCACCACTCATCACTCACCACTCACCACTCACCACTCATCACTCATCACTCATCACTCATCACTCATCACTCATCACTCATCACTCATCACTCATCACTCATCACTCATCACTCATCACTCACCACTCACCACTCACCACTCACCACTCAGCACCGCCGACAATGTCTTAATTTTCAACGTACCCCTGATCTTCAAATATGGCGTATATTATTTTAAAGTTTCGAGAACTGGACCTCGAACGAGAACTGTAAAGTTCCCAAAATATCAGCATAAAATTAATCCGTCAAATCCGTTATGAGATATATTTGTTTAATTCCAATGTGTAACAACCTCCAAAACATTAGAAATTATTATTCCCCTGCCACACACTCGCGCAATAGCGAGGAATGGAGACACATCAGTCGTTCGGCCACTAGATTCGTCATGCTCCTCGTCATGCGCCGCTCCGCTCGTTGTCGGTTTATGCGCAGCTGCGAAAGTAGTGTATAATGTGGCCAGAGGGGCTACAGCGCGACTGAGCGAGATGCATAGTGTGTCTGAGGCATAAGGTATTGAGTGATCATTGTATTTATCCCCAGGGCTGCGAGTACGTGATCGCGCTGACGCACATGAGGACGCCCAACGACATCAAGCTGGCGGAGGGCGACACCGACATCGACCTCATCCTGGGCGGCCACGACCACGTCTACGAAGTGCTAGAGGTTAGTTCATACAAACAACACACTAGCTCCATATGACCTGCTTAAAGGCTGTGTAACAGCGAATACTCTTATATAGCTGTGTGTAATATCGAATATATTTAGCTGTCATCGTCGTTGTCCCCGCCGGCGGGGTCGAAGACGTCCACATACACCCGGCACGCGTCGGACTTATCCGCAGGGACCTTCTGTTCCCCTGCAACAAAATAGTCGTGTCAACACACCTCCTGACGGCCCGAGCCGAGGTGCGACCCCCACCTTGGGGGGCCCTCGGGTCGGTCAGGGCTAAAAACCCTAAACCCAACCCAAAAGGCTAATGAGCCTCCTTTCAGGAGGCTCGGCACCCGTCCGGTTTTGCAGTGAAGGCCCATTAGCTGGCCAACTGCGCTTCAGTATTCAGTTCGAAAAAAAAAATCGTCGTTGTCAAGTTAGATCGTGTTCCACTGTACATATTATATTAACTGTATTTTGTAAGGAAGAAATCTAAGTAAATAATTCACCACCCTTAGGCAGTCTTTGTATACATTGAAGTCACGCGCCGCGGTCAACAATATTATTATTCTGTATGCGGTACCTATTATTTTTCTTTGCTTTTTTTTGTAAATGATCCCATTTTTATTTTTCTTTCATTACCGTATTAAGTATTTTTGAAACACACTACTGGATGTATAACAGAGTAAAAATTTTACCAAAAATAGATATGCTTATATATTTACTCTTGTCATTTTTTGAACAGATAAATAATAAGTACATAGTGAAGAGCGGCACGGACTTCCGCCACTTCTCGAAGATCACGGTGAGCTTCGGGCCCGAGGGTCCGCGGGCGGAGGTGGCGGAGGTGCCCGTCACCAGCGCCTACCAGGAGGACCAGGCGCTCAAGGACAAGACCGACAAGTACTCCGGTGAGATAATAACACGACCTTAATAATATAATAAGTATACTTAAATACTGCCAGTAGAAAATATATGAAATAGGCCTGACAAATGTTGGAAGAGGTAAATCCGTCGCAGTCGAATCGTATAATCCGCCGTATTACAAAACAAGGCCGTTTTGAAATATGAAGCTTCAACTATTAGCCGGATTGTCGCAGTTTTAACCTAACCTACTTTTGTTGTAGCAATTCTAATTTTACGAGGGTCGCAGTCTTTACCTAACCTTCTTTTCTTTTGTTATTTTCACATTAATTATTGAAGAACGTATTGCAATATTGATCCGGCTAATCGTTGAACAATGTGGCCTTAATTGGAATGAAACAACTATTAACGGATTTAACTCGCGTATTTTTATTTTATTTTAATAGCTGACGTTTCGGATTCTTTACAGTTTCCATAATCGTAGCACGACTGAGCTACGATTATGAAATTATAATGTGGCTTTAATTTGTAAAACGGCTAAACGTAATGTACCTAATACGTCGCAACATCATGCTGAGCTGGTCGCTCTTTTGGTGCTGTCATATCTCTCTCAATGTCTAGCCTTTTCTTTTTTGTCTGTATCTCTGTTTATAAAAGCTGTATCTGTTATGTTTGTTGTAATTATAGCACTAAATAATAAATGTTCTATGTTTTGATGACGTCAGCGATGATCGAGGGCAAGATGGAGGAGGTGCTGGGGTCGTTCTGCGTGCCGCTGGAGGGGCGCTTCAGCCGCGTGCGCCGCGAGGAGACCAACCTCGGCAACTGGCTCTGCGACGTGCTGCTCGCCGCCACCGGCGCCGACCTCGTGCTGCTCAACTCCGGCACCTTCCGCTCCGACCAGGTACCACACCCTCCCCCCCACACCCTCCCCCCCCCCCACACCTCACTCCTCCAAATATGACCGGGGCCCATGTCTGACAAGATTCCGCGTGACGTCAAACCCGGCCAAACATTTTAAACAACAAAGTGACGTAACGAGCTCTGATGCTCTTTAATAATATCACTAGCTGTCCGCCCCGGCTTCGCACGGATCATTTTTTTTATAGCCTATGTCACTCGGGAATAGTGTAGTTTTCCAAGAGTGAAAGAATTTTTCAAATCGGTCCAGTCATTATGGAGCCTATTCAATCCAAACAAACAAACTTTTCCTCTTTATTATCCTATTACTATTATAAAGGCGAAAGTTTGTAAGTATGGATGTATGGATGCATGGATGTTTGTTACTCTTTCACGTAAAAACTACTGAATGGATTTGAATGAAACTTTACCACAATATAGCTTATACATCAGAATAACACATAGGCTATATTTTATAACGATATTGTGTGAAGTACTCATCGTGCGCAGACGAAGTCGCGGGCAGAAGCTAGTATTAGTATAGATTAGGGTAGGGTAGGGACCCCAAAAAAAAAAACAGAACCCTTATTAGATCACTTCGATGTTTTTTTATAAAAGATCGTCGGTGACAAAATACGTGTAAATTTCTTGGTCGATGAAGTACGGGTATCGCACCGTGAACGTCACCGTTGTTTGTATGTATGTCGCACTGTGCACTGTGGTGTGTGTGCTGTGTGTACAGGTGCACCCGGCGGGTGAGTTCACGCTGCGGTCGCTGTGCTCCATCATCCCGATGCGCGACCCGCTGGTGGTGCTGCAGGCCAGCGGGGACGTCATCCTGCAGGCGCTCGAGAACGCCGTCTCCAAGTACCCCAGCCTCGAGGGACGCTTCCCGCAGGTACACACAGCACGCACACACACACGGACACACACATACACACACACACACACACACACACACACACAGCACGGAACACACACACACACACACACACACACACACACACACACACACACACACACACACACACACACACGTATACCATACAGACACGCGCACAAGTCTATACACACACAATCGTTTGATTATGATTGTGTATTTTATAAAACATGTATTATACATATTTCAATTTTAAGTCGGTAGGTATAATCTTAGACGCTGCGGATACGTGTATAAGTATTAAATTACAATATATGTGTGTAATGTTATCAAAAGACTTTTTTATTTTTTTGTAATTACTTATAACCAAATAAAATTAAAATTAATAGATTAATTTGAGAACTTAGGTAGGTACTTAAAAAAAAAATTGGGTCGAGTGACATCCTAGGATGTGAAAATTGATAGTTTTTATATCTTTAACTAACTGAACCATGTTTGGAATCTCTATTTAAGGATATTCCAAAATTATACAAGTTTGAACATGTCGAAGCACATTTCAAGTATAGTAAACAGTAATAATAATAAAAATCTTTGGACCATTCACACCAATTACAAGTATGGGTTCTAGACAACGGCTAAACATACATAAATACATCCAAGACTCAGGTACTGGTGCTAGTGCTCGTCACACTAACATCTGCTTCTAGCAGGATTCGAACCCGCAACCTTTGGTTAAGGGCTCTGACCACTAGACCAACAGACCGTCAAAATATTTTTCTCAAACATGCAATGAAATATCGTCCTTACGTGCGTCAAAACACGCCAGGAAATATATCATTTCTGGCCTAGGCCGGGAAGTAATTTCTTTTTAATTTGAATATCAACATGGCGTTGATCTTCATAAACAGTTTAAGCAACCGTTTTTTTTTTTAATAAGTTAGAACTTTATTGTACCAAAAATATTCGCGTTAATGCCTATATTATACACGAACTGAGAATAAAAAAAGAATCTGTATTATTAGATTAATTTCAATTTTATACTTGTCATGATTTTTAAAAAGTATTGTTATTTGTTTAGTTTTACTGGTATATTTAAGTTACGAATGGCAACATTCGCGCTGATCTATGATTGGCTATTGTATATTTTGACCAATGACGGACGAGCGAGCGTGGCCAATCAGCGGCGAGCAGCAATCAGAGCTGTCATGGTAGAAGACGCGGGAACGAAAAAGGAGATGGCTATCTTTGGACAAATATTGTAAAATGAATTCGCAATGTTTAGAGGTTGGAGGTTAACGGCCTGTTGAAGACTTATACGCTAATACGATTGATAACTAGAAGTTGTTAAGTAAAGGGATTTACTGGTACATGTTAGAAGTTGTGATTCTCAAGAACGGAATAAAGTAATCAAGTTGTATTTGGTGTAAAAAATAAAAAATCCTGTTATTCAAGTGTTATTTATTTTATATGAATGGTGTATTTATTTATTTTATTGCATTACTTGGAGAAAAGCACTATACATGCCTAGCCGTGAAGGAGCTTGCAGGCCTATCACTATTCAGTCACATAATAACACTAACAAGTCTATACTGTATACTCGGCCAGCAACCCCCTACCTTCCGGCGCCGGCAGTAATGTACTATTGCGTAACGTGTGTGCGCAGGTGGGCGGGGTGTCGTTCGCGTTCGACCCGTGCGCGCCGGCCGGGGCGCGCGTGGCGGAGCGCGCCGTGAAGCTCGGCGACGAGTACCTGCAGCGCCGCCAGCTGTACCGCCTCGCCGTCAAGCAGTACCTGCACGCCGGCAACGACGGCTACCACATGCTCAAGGACTGCAAGGTCTTGGTGAGTGCGCTCCCTCGCACGCGATCACATCACACGCGGCCGACATGTCCGCGTGAATCCCTACTAATATTATAAATGCGAAAGTAACTCTGTCTGTCTGTCTGTCTGTTACGCTTTCACGCTAAAACTACTGGACCGATTTAAATGAAATTTGGTACAAAGAAAGTCTGGAGCCTGCGAAAGGACATAGGCTACTTTTTAACCGACTTCAAAAAAGGAGGAGTTCCACGCGGACGAAGTCGCGGGCAGAAGCTAGTGGATAATAATCCGGAACCATTCGTACGCAAATCTGACTGGCTCGGGCGATTATTTTAGGCGCATTCAAAGTGACCGCCGAAAAATATTCGTGCTCTTCTGTGTGCGATTGTTAAATTGTCATTGTCTTAAAGATCGCTCTGTAGAAAATATTAGACTACTGAATATAATTATACGTATTCTAATACTTATCTACATCTATCTATAATCATGAAGGTTACAGTGCGAGCGTGAGGGCACTATTACTACGCGCGTGCGACAGAGACAAATAGAAAAAGAGCAACGTCCGTTTTTCGCTGTGTTCGGAGACCGTTCTTTACCTATTCCAAAAATATTTCCGTCTCCAGGTATCTGAAGATATGTGTCCAGAGATCGGTTTAGCGGTTCAGAACCACTTCGCGGCCATCGCCGTGCGCACCGGCCGCGCGCGGCACTCCAAGCACAGGCAGTCCCTCGTCACGCTCAGCCGCAGGTACGCTCCTCATCATTTACACGAGACTTAATACCGAGGAATATTAATTTATATTTTTCTCCTATTCATGACGACGTTTCGAGAATTGTATTGTTCCATATTTTTTTTTTACACTTTATTGCACAATAAAAAACAAATGTACAAAAGGCGGACTTAATGCCATACGGCATTCTCTACCAGACAACCTTTAAAGCAAACAGAGAGCATGTGTAGGCGCAAAAAGAATAATACATATTATAAAATAATAGATACAATATATTATTATAACAGGATGATATTACACTACATAAATACAATACATACCTAAATATACTAAAATATATAGATATACAAAAATACATACATAACTACAATGACAGATGATAAAAACTAAAGATTTAAAAAGTGCTTACGTAACAAACCATATTGTAAGTGACTTGTCGAAAGTCTAGCAACCTTTGCTCGGAGGGGTATCTCTCCTGTCGACAGACACGACCTCTTACTCGATGTGAAATATCAAATAGCCAAGTATTGATGACGTGGGAAAGCATCTCCAGTTTTGTCGTCATCGTCTGCTGTGGTGGGAGAGTAGTGCAGGTGATGCAGGTGATGCAGGTGTTGCAGGTGGTGTATGTAGTGCGGTGTGTGTTGTGTTGCAGACACAGCCTGGTGAAGCTGCTGGAGCACGAGGCGGCCGGGCCGCTGCGCCGCGCCTCCTCCGTCAGCGACCCCCCCCCACACCAGCCGCACCAGCCGCACCACCCGCCGCCGCCCGCGCACCACAGGTACCTACTCGTACCGTGCCATGCCGCCACACTACCACACACGCGCTTTACACTCACGGGTGCTTTACAACGAATGTGTCGCTTTTATACACGTTCCCATAACTAATTCCCATTTCTAAATTAATAATTCAACAGATTCCTAATCAAAGAGATTTCAAATACAACAGATTCAACAAATTTCAATCACAACAGATTCTCGATTCGAGATATCAAGTTTAACATAATTACCTATTCCGACTTTACACATTCCCCACTCGACAGATTCCAAAAGTAATGTATAAATGTTGTGAATGTCAGACTGACCCGGCGCGCGTCGCTGGACGACCTGGAGCAGCAGTCCTGCGAGCTGGCGCCCAAGGTCGACGGCCGCATCGTCATACTCGACAAGCCAGAGGTAACCCGCCTAATCCTTTTATGAAAATACTCTATGTGGAGTAACATACTGACATCTTTTTCAGAACCTCTAAATAAGAGAAATGAAATTTTCTTGACCAATAAAATTATTGAACTCAATGATGTTTGCCTGAAATTATTGCTTCTTTCCTGTAGGTATCATAAAAAAAAAACAAATTAATTAAAAAAATATTTTATTATAATGATATTTTTGTACAAAGACAAGAGTAGAAAAATTTTAGACCCTCAGTGGGATTCGAACCCACGCCTATGCCTTTACTAGCGGCAGCGTGCTGAACCATTACACCATAGGAGACCACTGACAGGTCATCGAATTTATCTACTCCTTTCAATGCGGTCTTTGTACTCTTGTCTTTGTACAAAAATATCATTATAATTAAAAACTAATGGTATTGAACCAAAAATATCAATCGAAATATCGATTGATAGATCGTAGTTAATATTAAAATATTTTATATAACATATTTTGAGTTTGTATTAAAATGAAGTTGTTGTTTGTATGTAGAAACTCCAGCAACTATTGGCGGAGCGCGCGCGGTGGGAGGCCGACACCGTCATCAAGGAGGTCGACGACGAGAGCTCGCCGTAAGACAGACAGACAGACAGACACACCACACCACACCACACCAGACCACACATACACACCAACTGGCGATATTGCTGCGAACAAATTATATTATAAATTAGGATGTTGCGGGAATCATTTGCTGTGCTTTGGTTCGATGGAACTCGCCGCAAACACTCAGGTATAGTGATAAGGAATTATGTAATGAAATGAGTAGACATCGGTTATACATTATTTTGTTGTGTAAGACTTAAGACATACCTAAAATTTACTGCTTTTTTGCTGTATAAGTGTACTTCAGAATGTAATTCTAAAAATACGTCAAAAATGTATAGTTTTTGACGATAAAGTAAACATTTGTTAACTGGGCACTTGGGTTAGTTATCGGCCATATTAATTAATAATTTTTTTTCGAGAACATTTCTATAGCCCTTTACTAAAGCTAAACTAATTTACTAAGAAAATGTTTACTGCGAATATCAAGCTTACGACTTAGAGAATAGAACATAATTTTATATTAGCAAATGACATTGCTGTGTTATAAGTTACCAAAATGACTTTACTTTACTACTTATATAGAAGTTACCATTTTAACAGCCTGTTTTATAACGTCCAAGTAAGCTATTCGATACTTCTAGCTAATAAAAACATTTGATGCACCTTAAGAGTTAAGCTAGATAGTCCAGCAGTCATGTTCAGACATGTTCATCCAATCAGAGACAAGCTGGCCTGTGATTGGTGGAATGTGACAGCTGGACCTCATTCTACATCGCATCTGTTTATTATCTAATTACTTGGAGTTTATCCAAGTTTTTTTTTCAAGAAAAGTTGCTTGAGTCAGTATGAAGCAGGCTCCACGTGTTTTAGAAAATGGTTTTTAAAATATAAAAATATTATTAATGTCACAATCGTACATATCCATTGAAGAGATTTTATTTTTTAGTATTATTTTTTGAAAACGTAGTATTTATCTGCTTGTCTACCTCAGTAAGTATTGCAGAGCTCATGTTATAAAAGACGATCTATTTAGTTATATATAAATATAGAAAGGACATATTTCCTCACTACTTCCCCTGCGAGCTCGAGCGCAGTAGAGTCGTATGTATGAGGCGATAGAGTACCAAAGTGGAGCTACAAATAGCTCTTGGACCTTTGCAAAAATGTCGGAATCACGTGACTTGACGAATAACTTTGGTATAAGTTATTCGTTGACTGTCCCGAACTGTCGAATCGTTATATGCGGTTCGGGCTGTTGCCTCCCCCATCTCGCCCCGCTGTGTAAAACTCTGCTAGAACTGCGTAGGATTAAATTGACTTTTGTTTAGAAATAAGCTGATACAAGAAAAGTCAGTCTTCCGTTCCGTCTCTACTTTTCTTATGAACTTCAGTCATCCAGACAATCGTGCTTATGATAGTGTTAAAAGATCATTTTGAAAAATTTACATCTGATAAAATTGTATTATCTTCGTTCAATTACTATCACTAATGCTATGTTTGAAATTGTTTTAGTGGATAAGATTTTTTTAGTAATGTATTTGACGAGATGGTAAACACCGTAGGGTGATTATTTTAAAAAAAATATAGGAAACGGAAGTTATTTTCTGCGTACAATCCTTTTTGATGACTAATATTATGAGCGCACATAATAATATAATTAAATATACTTTTTTCTTCTTTTTTAAGGCAATTTTAAAATATTTTCTTCTTATTAATTGTTGGTTTGTAATTTATTGTGTTTTCAATATGTTTAGTTACCTAGTACAGTCAGAATCAGACAGATATTATACTAGAACACAATACATGGTATATCATTTACTTCATTGTATTAATAGAAATTCGATATACTCATATTACATTTACCTTAGATTAGCAAAACACGTATAAGTTTTATTGAAATGAAATAAGTAGCTAATTAACTTTTTTTAACTTTGTGCACTCTTGTTGAGATTACAATTCGTTCAGAATTTTAAATATTTTTTTTTATTAGAAATCAAAATTCGTCGAAATTATAAACATGTCCGAAGAACATACCGAGAAGATACTGTTATATTTTCCCAGGACGAACCTAAAAGTATTTTTGTAATTGCCTAGCATCTTTCTATTAATGAAAGTTCAAATTAGATATACGTAATGATTTAGCTAGCACCGAAATACAATTTTTAAATATTGGATTACGAGTTTAATGTAAAATATAGAATGTATAGGACCTATATTCATTTGCACAAATTTTTGATAATTTACACACGTAACTACAAGTTTGACAAATTTTGGGAAAATAAATCTTATATCAAGCGGCACAACGATGTAATTCCTTTAATTACAAATGAAATACGGGTCAATACCTATTTATGTATTTTGAACCGACAGTTGTCACGTGGCATTATGACGTCAGGAAGTTTGATTCTCCCCCCACCCTCACACTCAAACCCCCTCCTAAAGTACGTCATACATTGTAACGGTATTGTATGGCACAGAGACGCATGCCTTTGCTGTTATTAAGTGAAAGATTCCTTCCTAGTCCGGTTTAAAATAAAGGACGGTCGCGGAGCACAGCGAAAAACGGACGTTGCCCTTTTCTATTTGTCTCTGTCGCACGCTGTTAGAAATAGTGCCCACACGATCGCACGGTACAAGTTCAAGGTTACTGTGCGTGAGGTCAAATAGAAAAAGGGCAACGTCCGTTTTTCGCTGTGCTCTGCGACCCTCCTACAGCACGTGTTAGGCTGTCATAGCCGCTTTCGTCAGTCGATCTGATAGTTGCGTGTGTTGCCAGCTTAGTGTAAAATAATTTCTTTCGTAGGTTGTGAGCCTTGATTGTATTAAAAATGCTTTTCAGTGCCTTCGCCAACGAATAGAGAATGGAAACAGTTCGCGCTAATTGACAACTTTAATATGCATCACTGTAATAAAAGAAGCTAACTGTACTTTTTTGTTTACTAGTAAAAATAAATGTAAAATAATATATATATGCTTATAGCCGAAGTTTTACGATGAGTGTGTTAGCGTGAACTGTGTGTTGCTTATGTATCGACATTTGCCTTATTTCCTAAGCAATAAGATTGCTTTCTGTGCAGCTTGTAGAACATGATTATCTAGGCACAACTTAAGCTTGGATAAAACGAGAAATAATCGAATTATGTGTAATTGTATTGGAAGATGAATGGTCTAAAATCTATTTCTGTGACTCGACGGATAATTCACTTTCTTGAATTTCTGTTCTCCTCGAATAGGTTTTGACCGTTTATTGTTAGGCTAAAAATATTTATTAAATGTTGTGATTGATTACGAGTATATTGTATAAACTGCACCAATGTTGTTTTTTATCTGAATTTTTAAAACTGTCTATTAAATACCGAAGTCATTATTTTGTCAATTATTGTAATAGTAATACCTACATATTACAGATTATTCTCTTATTATATAATTTAATATTGAAAAATGAATTATTTTTTGATAATTTAAGAAACCTCTCATACGGCGCTTGTGATATTATATCCAATAATATTTGTTGCTATGTCGTTAAGTTTTAATTTTGAATTAATTTATTAAAATACTGACACTTTAAACAAATTTTTATTTAACCCGTTTTAATACTAAAAGCAATATGTTTTATTTAAAACGGAAACAAATTAACTTCAAATCTATTAATCCCTACTAATATTATAAATGCGAAAGTAACTCTGTCTGTCTGTTACGCTTTCACGCTAAAACTGCTGGACCGATTTAAATTAAATTTGGTACAAAGAAAGTCTGGAGCCTGAGAAAGGACATAGGCTACTTTTAACCGACTGCAAAAAAGGAAGAGTTCCACGCGGACGAAGTTGCGGGCAGAAGCTAGTCTATACTAAACTTGTTCTAATATTGAGTAGGTATAACAGATATACATAAATATAACCCTGAATGTATGTGAAATGATTTTCCAATAGCTAGGTAGGTATGTGAACTAAATAAAACGCTCGCTAAAATTTAAGGAATTTTGTTCATAGATGATTAACCTTTTCACCGCCCCAGTCGGTAGTTACCGACAACAGAAAGCAGTACCACTAGCGCCTCGTCGGCCCGTGCCGACTGAAAGTCAGAGGCGAAAATTATAAGTAAATTAAAAGTTTAGTATACAAATTATGAACTTTTATTATTGTTTAAAGCCTAAATTACCGTAAACTTTATACATAAACGTGATACTATATAATATCATTGAATAAATAAACATTTTTGCGCGCCTTGATAAAATGCAGCAAGTACGCCAGTACCTGAAGCCCTAGTCGGCGATAGCCGCGGCGTAGTGCTGTTACCAACTGTGTTTTGTTTGTTGCAATACACGTTACGAAAATTTTAATGTAGGTGAATTTATAAATGTGTAGTTCTATAATTGTAAGTTCACTAATTAATTTACTTGAATGCGATTAATTAATCAAAATGGGAATAGTAAAATATATTTTACAGCATATTTTGAACAGTTATTTAAATTAGTCCCGCGGCTATACACGACCAGTCATGTCTGAGATCAGCTCGTTCAAGTAAATAACAAACGTAAAAATTGTATATTACTCTAATTTTTATCCTGTATACCTCTGTCAATTATTATAATGAAGTAGTTCGACTAGCAACCAAAACAAGTATTCTAGTTTAGGTAATTATGCATATTAAATATTTACAAACCTATCGTTACTTTATCTAAAGCACAGGCAACCAAATAGGGTCTTTGTTAAATAGAAAACGACTACATCCAGGTAAAGAAATGACCCTTTTATTAATGTTTTTTTCTACCTGAAACACTCATTAGCAATAACAATAGGCTTAATTTTTGTGAGGAATTCTTAGTAAATATGTAAAGCACACCGCACGTGCAGGCGGTATTTCAAACAAATTCCTAGAAAATGCCGAATATATGCTATTTGTACTTCCTAAATAATTATCGGAATTTATTTAAAAACTTTGTTTGTAAGAAATCTAGGTACCTAGGTACTGCATTTTATTATTGGTTTGTTGCTAAAGAATGTGTAGGATTTTTTCTTTCGATTCCCTGCCAAAATGTCGATAAATGCAGTTAACACATACCTACAACAGTTTCACATCTCTAGAATCAAAGCAATTTGCAGTACCTAAAAGCCCGGGTCGGCCGGTGCCGACAACGCATGACGTCATCGCGTGAGTAGTGTGGTGACTTTCGTCACTAAAGTGTACTGTAAATAATGCAAATATTTTGATCTTTTCATTAAGTATTTAATGTTGTTTTATAAGGTTAATAATCAATGATCATGTAGTAACAACATTATTGTATTATTCTTTTGACATTTCTTCGACTTTTTGGATATAATTATCGAGGAATTATTTAAATATCGATACACCATTTCCAAGTCACTATGGTTTCTCGATCTCGAATGCTTGTTTTTGTACTGGCGTCACAGGCTCAGCGTTTTGTATTGTTGCGTGGCGGCGAAAAGGTTAAAAACATTATTTTACTTACAGACAAGTATTATTAATAATAGTATTAATAGTTTATGTCAAACATAAGCAAATTAATTAAAATAGGGCATTCATTTATTTACACACTATCTAACATTCAACAAAATATTTTTTTATATTCTTACTTAACAATAATTTAGTTTTCACGTAGGATTATTAAATCACGGAAATACTGGAACTTTTATGAATGGCTGATTTTATTTGAATTATTGAATAAATAATTACGGTTTTGAATGATAATCCGTTGTTAGAACATAATTTTAGGTAACATAATAAAAAAGATGACATTGTGACTTCTATTAACATACTTTTAAAATAATAAATAATCATTCTGAACTATACAATAGTCTGCACAACAACTCGTCACACTTTCATGGATATTGAGATATTGATTGAAAAGTTTATAATAATATATAGTGACAAACTAATAAACATTCATACATAGATACATAGGTAATCCTGAAAGACTAGCTGTGACTTGTTGCTCTCTTGGTATTGAATATCAACTTTAAACAGCTTTTTATCGATTTACCTGCTGTTATATTTATCACATACCTGTTTGGGCTGTTTTTTTAACACAAAATTTACCATCCACATTACTCTGAATAGAAGAAACAAGACAACATTCATTTTCTTTTTGTTATTACAACCAGAAGCTCAAGTTCTCATACAAACAAACTTAGCATTTTATATAAAAACTTGGCCATTTAGACTTAACAAATCACATCTCTTCGGAAGTCCAATTCTAAAAGAATTTGCATTCAGACCCACCAAAACTTCCCCATATTTTTATCAAACAGCTTCAAACACAACGGGAGTATGTCTCATAAATCCACTTTGGCCCCGATGTTGCTCAACGGTATCGCTTGCAGCTCCGTGCGGAGACAGAGGAACTCTCCGGACACACAGGTGATGGCCGCGCAGGCTATGTTCAGGGTCCACCATGAAAAGGTGGTAGGGAATGAGCCATTGTACACCCAGCATGTTAGTAAGTGGATACCATGATATGTGCAGCTGGAAACCATATAAATATGTCATGAGTAATACAAAAGTCTTAGTTTTACTAATAATATATGATTGCTTTTTGCTTAGCTTACCAAACTGTTTAAGTAAATCATTTTCATTACCATATTAAAATACTGCTTGTCACTTTGTATAGGTGGATTATTAATTTTAGCAATTGATGACCTAAGCTATGATAATAATATTCTAAATTGTTTATTACAAGTATGTAATCAATTACAATTGTTAGGTAAAGGTGTACCTGAAGTCCAAACACAACTTGGTTCTGCCGATGAGGAGCCACAGCGCAACGGCACCGACAATGGCATTCAGCACAAATGCGGTTATCACTGACCGACCTTCACCGTCTCTTACGTGAAGTTCCTGAAATAAGATATTGAAAAATAAATAACAAATTGTACTCATGAATCTTTAACAATCTAGCTTCATGTTAAATATCTCAGAAATAGCCCAAAAAATTAGGTATCACAAAAAGTAAGTACAAGTGAGATACATGAATTCTCGCCTGATTATAACATTACTAGCGTGCACCCGAGTAATAATTTACATTATTATTTACCACTTAGCTGCACCTATATTTATAAATATATTTCACCAAAGCAGTCCTGTAAATATCATTTACAGTATTGGAATGAAACAACTGTTAACGGATTTAACTCGCGTATTTTTATTTTATTTTATTAGCTGACGTTTCAGATTCTTTACAGTTTCCATAATCGTAGCACGACTGAGCTGACAACATCCGTTAACAGTTGTTTCATTCCAATGTGTAATAACCGCGAAGGCATCAGAAATTATTATCATTTACAGTATTTAATAGGTAAAGCATACCTAAAACAATACCTGCACTTGAACTTCATACACCGAAATGACAATGTCGAACTTACGTGGTATTCGAAAATGTGGTCCAAAGTTCGTGTGGAGCCTGTCAAATCCTGCATGATGGCCATCAGTATACTTAGGCTGAGGTACAAGACGGACTGCATCGCCACTATTTGGGCCACGATCAGGCACGGGTCCCATTGAGTATAGCGGAACGAGCCCGTCAATTTCTTTATTCTTGACATCTGGTTATTAGTATTTGTAACTTCGAAAAGAATATAACATCACACACGTCTTCGTGTACACTACGTAGGTAACAGATAAAATATCGTAATTGTTAGGATTCTTAAAACCGTTCGCGTAAACATAAGGAGTAAATAGTAATTTAATTTATTGCAATATGCGATGTTCCATGAGCAATATTTTGCTTACTGACATCCATGACTATTTGGGTATATTTTTTACTTTTTCTTAAAGATAGTGCCTTAGTAAATAGACTCCCAGCCTCTGTGATACGGTTGTATTTCGTATAATAATAACTCAAATATAGTTTTAGATTAGCGAGTTTGGTAGCCAACATCACGAGCACTGTCACATTTGACGTAAGAACGTTGCGTTTTGAATTTGCAAAAGTAAACAAATAACGTCTTGATAATAATTATGTATCTTCAATAGGTTTCTTTTTTTTTCGTAGAGTATTTACATGAAAAATTATGAATATTTTCGTATAATTTTTGTAGGACTTTCTAATCATCTAGGTATACCAACATCTATACCTACATAGGCAGGTATGAAAAAGTTGCAGGGCGTAAACATTTTTGTCATTTAAAATATTATCTATAAGTATAACGAGAAAGTTCAGATTGGAATTAATTTTAACAGTTAGTATATTCGTTTTAGTTAGTTAATTATGTACTTATAACAGATTAAACTCGCGTTCGTGCTGCGAATATGGGAAATGTGGTGGTTTGGTAACGTCAACAAATAAAATAAAATACGTGAGTTAAATTCGTTATAATAATAATTGCTTCATCCCAATGAAAATAACTGCGAAGGCAACAGAAAATACAGAAATAATTATGAGAACGTACAGTTGAAAATGTATTTTGTCAACACCTACATTTGTCGGCAGTAAATAAATAATAAACAGCATAGATACTGGTCCGCAACTGGCTCAAGATATTTTGCCGCGTTGCAGACCTATCGTTTCGGCTAAATAATAAAGATCGATCCCTTGAATTATTTACAGAAGGGATGCCAAAAATACGCGAAACAAAGTCGCGGGCAAAAGCTCGTTTTAGTCTTATAGCTAGACTGACTTATATCAACGCACAGTGAAAAATTTACGCGTTGAGTGAGTCTGTACATTTCTGAAAAACCAAACGCTTGCACGTTTCTTGGAGAGTAGAGCGCCATCTAGCGTTTAAATGCAATTTAATATATGAAAGAAAACATTAATATTGAAAGGATTTCTTAGCTCTGAACGAAATATTAAAACTCTAATTGGACTACTCGTGTGCTTCGCGTGTCCGTCTGTCAATATAAAAAAAATATCTCCAAAACTATTAAGTAGGTAGGTGGGTAGGTACCTACGGTTACAGTTATAATTTAAGTAAAAATTTTAAAACTTTACAACTAAATTTTAAAACTAAAATGAGGAAGTAGGTACCTATATAAAATACATTGAAAAGGATAAAATACTTATAACGGATTCAAGTCGCGTATTTTTTTTTTGCTGACCTTTCGAAAACTTTATAGTTCCCGTATTCGTAGCACGACTATTGAACTAGTTGGGTAGCCATGAAAGCTTTAGTTAAGTATTTATTAGTAAATACAGTTTATTTATCAATTATTTACCTCGTGTCCATAAACTTTCATGGTAGGGAAGTAAGTAAACAGATAAGATTGAATACCTCTAGTTAAATACTTAATTATATTTATGAGAAATAAATAATATCTAAATCAAAATACGTAAAATTGATATAAATTAGTAAAAAACAAATTGATGTCAATATTATATTATTATGTGATACTTTTGTGATTAGGTATGGACCTACTTATTTACAGATTGGAATAATATGGTATTAGGTAAGTAACAAACAAGTAGGTAGTTGAAAAATTAGGATCAAATATCAAACAGGTTACACTTTGGAATGAAACAACTATTAACGGATTTAATTCGCGTATTTTTTACATCTTTACTTAAAAGTTAAGTATCAGTTAGCCATCTCATTAACTGCATAACTACCTACCTAACATATTTTAAACCACATAACTTCACTTAATGTATGAAATCTTCATCATCTCGTACTTTATCTTTATTCTTCATTAGATCATGGTGGGTAATAAAATCGCCGATTCTAATGTGTATAACTGTCATTGTAAACATTGACGATAACAATAAATGTCATTTTTATATCATCACGATATTTACGAACACCTGAGGGCGTAGACAAGGTGCCATCGTTCAACGTTAACGTTAAAAGAAACGACCAAAATATATGGGATTTGACATCCGTGAACGATTGTGACGTATGTGACAGTCGCTCGCGGATGTCAAATCCCATACATTTTGATGCTAATGTTCAGTGTTAATGTTGAACGTAGGCTCCATGTCTAGGCCCCCTGGTCTGTTATTTGCGTCCTCTCTTTGAAGTCGGTCAAAAAGAAAGCCGTGACATGTTCCAAGATGCAAACCTACCTATTAAAAAACTGTCAGAGTTAAAAAAAACTTCTGAAATCCTACACAGACAGAAGACTACATGGACTTATTACCTAAGTGCATACCTACCTAATGCCTTGAAAACGCCTTTACCTTTGGAATGAAACAACTATTAACGGATTTAACTCGCGTATTTTTATTTTATTTTGTTTGCTGACGTTTCGGATTCTTTACAGTTTCCATAATCGTAGCAAGACTGAGCTGACAATAGTCTAACGCTATTTTTTTTTTCTTTACTGAATAATTTAAGCATCCCTCGGATATTTTTCTTTATGTAAAATATAGAACGATATTTATTCGACAAGGTTTAGTACGTATCTACTTAAGTAGATAGGTACATAATTTTGTAAATTCTAAAATGATTCGCCTAGTTTGCATAACTTAATTCTGTAATTTACATTAGGTAATAGGTATATCAGTTCAGTCCACGAGAAAAATATACTTATGTGGTACTGTAAAGTTTTCGAAACGTTAGCATACTATTTAATATTATTACATATTATACCTATAGCAATCTGTAATATTGTTTTATTCCAAGACTTCCAATTTCTTTACCTAATAATGCTGTAGCAAAAATAGATAAATACAAAAAGAATAATAGATTCAGTAAATACATGACTAACATATTGTAAATGTGTTGTGGAGGCGAGGCGGCGCGGGCGCAGCTACATCCACCTGAACTAACCAATTGTTATTTAGCGTAAAATTGACGCTAACGACCCGAACACAACGACCTTTTAAATATTGTTACACGTTTTATTAAATACTAGCTTCTGCCCGCGACTTCGTCCGCGTGGTACTCCTCCTTTTTTGCAGTCTGTTAAAAAGTAGCCTATGTCCTTTCTCAGGCTCCAGACTTTCTTTGTACCAAATTTCATTTAAATCGGTCCAGTAGTTTTAGCGTGAAAGCGTAACAGACAGACAGACAGACAGACAGAGTTACTTTCGCATTTATAATATTAGTAAGGATTATTATGTTCTTGAACCTTGTAGGGGTTCCGCACCCCATCGTCTCTATTAAAATCCCGTACCTATTGTTTAAATGTTTACTTAAAAATAATTTTCAGGACCCGTTTTACAAGTCTAAGTAAGTCTTGACTAAGCTAAGGTAAATAATGGGACTGTACCTAAAGACTATAAATATTATAACTTACCTAACGATAATTAACACAAGTCACAACCCTTCTTAGTATAAAATAATCAACTTTTGCTATAAGTACCTACTTAACTAAGTTTTTGTTTTTCTAGCAGCCGATCGAAGATTCCTTTGAGTTACTTTATTTTTGTAATACCAAAAAGAAAAGTAATAACCTGATTGTCGAAAGAAGTTTAGTTAAACATAATAATAATATATTGTGATCTGACTATTTTATAAATGATTGCAACGTGTCGTGTTATAAAACGATGCGCTCTGTCTCACTTTCCCGGTGATTCATATTTATTAATTTTTCGCGAAATATCGCGAGTAATATTCTACAAGACGTCATTGATACCGTGAAATGGATTTTCAGAAATAAATATATATGAATAATGAAGACAGGTGCTAAACTTTACATAATGACGAATTTTTATGCGAAGGACGTGTCCGTTGATTGTTCTTAATTAATTAAAAACTATTTTTGTTTACAGCGTAGGTATTTGTAAACTAACATTTAATCACACGTGACTCAATTGTTAAAAAACGAAAAAAGGTACCTAAAGGTTGGAATGAAACAACTATTAACGGATTTAACTCGCGTGTTTTTATTTTATTTTATTTGCTGACGTTTCGGATTCGTTACCGCGAAGGCATCAGAAATTAGTACCTAAAGGTTATTTTTTTATTACATACGTATAGAAAAATAAATATGAGGAATTTTTACAAATATAATAATAGGTAGTATTTATGTAAAGTAACAATTAGGTACTCCTGTCTATGTTTCTGTTATTTACTTGTAAACCACGAAACCGATTTTGATGCGGTAAACACTGCCAATTAGCTAATTTATTCCTGGAAGTATTTATGTACAATACATATCGATAAATATATAATTAATACAGAAAACCCGCGTGAAGTCACAGGCTGAAAGCTAGTATAAAAGTGGTGTATCGTCGGAGGCTGTATATCGTTAGTGTTCAGCATGCAGCTGGCGCGCGCGGCGGTGTGCTTCAGGTAAACTGCACTCACTTTCATTATAACTACTGTATTTTTCAGTGCACCAGAATTATTACACATTCCTTAAAGGTAAGTGTACCTAGTTGAACGATTTTTGTGCATTCGTTTCTAGTATTTACTTTTTGTGCATATTTTGTTGTAAGTAAGGTACCTGCATAAAGGAGTTACTCATGACATTTTAAAAGAAATAGACATACAACCGTGACAGTATGTTTGACGCTTATACGCCGAACTGAATTTTTTTCATAATAACTTCTGATGCCTTCGCGGTTATTATACATTCAAATGAAACAACTTTAACAGATTACAACAAAAGTTTTCGGAGTTAATTTATCTTTAAATTTAACTGAAAAAAAAAATCAATGGAATGATAAATTAACTCCAAAAACTTTTGAAAATTTGATATTCGTATGAGTAACGCATGTATGTGTGCAAAGCAATACTAGCATTGATGTATTTCACCAATCAAACAGCAAAGAACGAGTCTACAAAACTACAAAATTAGCTTAGTTTAGGACTCGATCCATTAGTGTGTGACTTGTCCCAGTTACTAAATTATTTCGAAAATTTTATCAAAATCGTTATGGCCGAATCGTCATAGCATAAAAAAGAAATTTTAATGGATTTCATTACGGCATCGTGCATTTTAATAGTTTAAGTGCTAGTTTTTATTTTATGGGTAAATATAGGTAAGTAAATAAATATAAGTAACCTAGGTAAATTGCATAGTCGGTTGAAAGTCACGAGTGTTTTTAAAACAATTTTATTTAAAAAGTAGAGGGCACAGGCGCGTTATTGCCATACGACACAAAAGTCTGAGTCGTCCCATGGCCATGATAAAGTAGGTGTGTATATGTACCTATTTATTTTTAATCTATTGCAATAATATTAAATAAGTGTATAATAGACGGGACTCAGCACATTATGCTGTCGACCAATAAAGATTTGAGACAAACCAGGTGCGTGCAGTGTCGGCGCCAGGATAGATACATTTATTTATTTATTTATACTTCATTGCACAATAAAAAACAAATGTACAAAAGGCGGACTTAATGCCATACGGCATTCTCTACCAGACAACCTTTAAAGCAAACAGAGAGTACACATGCTCTCTGTTTGCTTTAAAGGCGCAAAAAGAATAATACATATAAAATAATAGATACAATATATTATTATGACAGGATGATATTACACTACATAAATACAATACATAAATATACTATAATGTAAAGATATATAAAAATACATAAATAACTACAATGACAGATGATGAAAACTAAAGATTTAAAAAGTGCTTACGTAACAAACGCTTGAATGCTAGCTTACTCGGTGCAGGGTGCTTGCCTGATAGCTACATTTAGCATAATTATTGTACTTACCTACCTTAATGTAATGCGCGCCTTTACTAGGACTTATATGAAAATATCGCAATATAGGTGTACTGTCTTAAGAAATTAATTGATTTATTTATGTTAACTGTTTGTGTTAATTAACTAAATGTTTTGGTAGGAACCAGCATATTTAGTCAAAACAAGGAAGGAATTATTTTATTTACAATAGAATTGAAATATAACGCACCAAATTTTAAGGAAATCTATTTATAATTATTTAGTCACAAATACGCGAGGAAAATAAACAAAATCTGGCTAATACAGACAGACTGACAGGCCAATAATTAGTGTTTTTTCATAAAGATAGCGTGCTGTCTGTTAAAACTCTACAGACAATGATCAGACTTAGACATAGAATTAAAACTTGATTCTGCTTTTGTTTAATTTCTTCGCCATCGTAGAAAATGTGTTTATTTATTATTCACCCGAATGAAAGAAGGTACTCCGGCTTGTATCTTGGTTGCTAATTAAAATATTATGTTAGGTACTAATTAATGACAACTTCAAGACATTTATTACGCTATTAATGTCAGAAGAGCATGAAAATAAGTTATTACCTACCTATATGCAACGTACAAATAAAATTAATAACAACATAAAAATGTAATGTCCTGTAAATATGCGTGTAATGTACGTAAGTATTAATAATTTATCTATGAGTAGCTACATCTTTAAGGTATTTGTTTCATTATTAATGCTTATAAATTAATGATCCAGCTTAGTTACGATTAACTCAATCTATTTAATAACTTAATCATAGATGGTTAACAATACAGCTACAGTATTCAAACGACCACCTGAAGTCAGTCTCAGGCTGCCGCGGCGCCGGCGCAGGGCCGGCCGCTCTGTGGAGGTGTTCATTGACCGTCTAGCATTAGATGCTTGAAGTTGAAATGATAACTGGCTTTATCAATGATCTCGGTAGCCACGAGCTTCTTCTGGAAAATATATAGACTCACAACCCAAAGGATCTGGAACTTTCTGGATTCAACGGGCATAAGTAGTGAACTGTAGACAACAAACAAGGGCTGGTACCATCAATCAGAAATGGTACCACTACTCCAATAATAATAATAATAAGTAATATGCCCGCAGCGTGGTGTGCGGGGTGGTCGGCGGCGACCTGCAGTTCCCCCCGGGATTCAAGTTCGGAGCCGCCACCGCCGCCTACCAGGTGGAAGGAGGCTGGAATGCCAGCGGTGAGTACATCTCACAATACGTAATCACATCGTATACTAGTACCGTTTTTATTTAATTATAACACGCGAAGTACAAAGACTACTCACAGGATACCACAGTAACAGGCTCAGCCAGTAAACTAAATATTATAATAAATTATTTTTAGACAAGAGTGAGAGCATCTGGGATCACTTGGTGCACAGCAAGCCTGACGCCATCGCGGATGGAACCTCCGGAGACGTCGCATGCAACTCCTACCAGCTGTGGAGAACTGACATCCAAATGGCTAAGGACCTGGGTTTAGACTTCTACAGGTCTCTAGTATAATTAGTCACACTAAATTTGCTGATAAGTGGGCTTTTCTCAAAAATATAGTCTTCAGTATTTAAGTTAAAACTTGTGCATGTCCTCTATTACAGATTTTCGATCTCCTGGTCTCGCCTCCTCCCCAATGGTTTTGCGAACTACATCAGCGAAGATGGCAAAAACTACTACAATAACTTGATCGACGAACTGCTGAGAAATGGCATCGAGCCCCTCGTCACCATATACCACTGGGACCTGCCTCAGAGACTGCAGAATTTAGGTATATATAACCTATATTTCGCTATAAGTATTAGTGTAAACATATCAGCTTGTACTCATCAGGTGGACACAATCGTTCTAGAAATATCTATAGTCTTAAAAGTTGAGAAATCTTCTTCAGCGGTTCAAAGTATAGTTATATCTATAGTGTTAGACCTTCCTTAAACATAAGTTTCCCTGTTTGTTGGTATCGTCGTAATGCTACTACTACTGTTTGTTCAAAATTAATTGATACTTTTCGCAGGTGGCTGGAACAGCCCTCTTGTGGTGGAATGGTTCTCCGAATACGCCAGAGTGGTGTTCTCTCTGTTCGGTGACCGAGTTAAAATATGGCTGACCATTAATGAACCGATGTTGATTTGTGACGTCGCCCACAGAACTCACAACTGGGGTTCCGGCTTCTACGACCCTCTGATAGCCCCTTACATCTGCAGTAGACATGTTCTGCTCGCTCACGCCAAAGCATGGAGAATCTACGACGAGGAGTTTAGGCCGAAATATCACGGTACTGTTTTATGTTTTTTTTTACATTAAATTTCTTAACATAACGCGTATACCTTAAATAACGTAGCCTACGAAATAATTTGTTGGCAGTTATTTACACTAGAACTATTGAAATTCTTCAGGTAAAGTTTCGCTGGCGAACCATGTAATGTGGTACGTACCATCTGCTCCGGAGTATGAAGAGTTGACTGAGTTGGCTCTGCAATTGGTTGTAAGTACATAGTTTCCGATACCTTCGCAGTTATTACACATTGGAATGAAACAATTAAAGAGGATTTAACTCTTGAAAACGTCAACAAATAAAATAAAATACATCAGTTAAATCCGTTATAATTATTTCATTCTAATAGTTGTAAGTCGTTAAATTTCGATCGAACCAAATCAATTAGGTAGTTTACAATCTATTGTTCGCTTCAAACCTATTTGTTTTTTTAGGTGGGTAGATACAACCACCCCATTTATTCAAAAAAGGGCGGATGGCCTCCATCTGTAGAAAATTATATCGCCAAGAAGAGTAAGGAAGAAGGATACCCACGCTCACGACTTCCACCTTTCAGCAAGAAAGAGATAGAGTTGATGAGAGGCACGTCCGACTTTTTATGTGTCAACTACTACACCACGCAGACGGTGCGTCCGGCGGCGCCCGGCGAGGCGGTCGGCGAGGGGCCACTGTTCGATGTTCCTGAACTGAACATCGCCACCGGCGGCCGGCCTGAATGGGAAGTCGCTGAGAATGGCTGGCTGCAGGTAATCATGCTGATGATGAACATAATAATGTGTTCGCAGTCTAAGCTGCATAGAAATTATTACGTCAAAAATTTGAAAAGTTAATTTTTCCATTACGGCGCAGCAATAAAGCAGGATGAACGGTTTCAAGTACCAGATAGAGCTTAAGAGTATCCAACTATACAAAAGTATAGTAAGGAAACGTAAAATCCGTACTTTAAATTTAACTGCATTTTTTAAGTTTCAACATGCGACGGTAGAAAAAAATGTGATGCACATTGAGTTTTCTAAATGGATCGAAGAATATAGACTAAATTACTTTAGTACCAAGTTTTTTTCAAATGATGTGATTGCAGGTGTACCCCGAGGGTCTAAGAGAGCTGCTGGTGTGGATGCGGCAGCAGTACGGAGACATGGAGGTGGCCATCACGGAGAACGGGTACGCCACCGTCAGCAGCCAACTGAAGGACCACGACCGGCTGCAGTACTACAGGGACCATCTCAAACAGGTACTTGCTGAAAGCCTGGTAAATACAAATATTTACTAGAAAGTAGAAAGGTTAAATATAGATTGATATCATGTAGGTACGGCTCAAATTGGGCCTCACTCTGCTATTGACCTTCATCATCATTAAAAGTTGATGGGTAGAGAATGCCGTATCGCATTAAGTCCGTCTTTTATATATATACATATATATATTTTTTAAACAATAAAATGTAAATAAATAAATATAAAAAGGACTTCACAGAGAAAAAGAGCCTATCTATGTAAGGTTCAGTATCGATTAGTAGCTTACCAGCGTGGCAATCCATGCGTAGCTATCTCTGACAGTTGACGTATATCGGTTGACCATGATGATTATTTTAACCAGTTGCTGTTAGCGATCAAGAAGGACGGCATCAACGTGACGGCCTTCACCGCCTGGTCTCTGATGGACAACTTCGAATGGGTCGATGGGCTCCAGTAAGTTTTTACTCCATGATCATTATTCTTGTATCCACTCTATCCATTTAACAAATGAAAATTCTGTATAATAATACCTACATGACAATTGGTACGATACAACTAGATAACGGAATTGACTCAATTAACTACATATTATATGGAAACTGTACCTACAATTTTTAAAGTTAAAATAAAAATACACAAGTTAAATCCATTATAATTCCAATAATAATAGATTTTGAGAAACATTTCACTAACTCTAAAACATACATTTGTTCCAGGACTAAATTTGGCTTGTACGAAGTTGATTTTGCGGATCCTATGCGCCGGCGCACGCCGCGGCTCTCCGCGCGCTACTACCGTGACGTCATCCGCACGCGCAGTCTAGATCACGATCTACATTCCTATTACAAAGATGAACTTTAGAATTATGTTCTAGTGAATTATCCAGCGGTACCCAGACGTCTGGACCTGGTCGAAGGACCATTTTGGGGACCTTCCAACTCTGGTAAAGAAAAACTGGTACACTCAAGTGCACAATTAAGTATTAGGTAATTAATATTTTCACCTTAATACTTACCTACATCTTTAAGAAAGGTGTAGCTATACATCATTTTGTTCTTGACTGTACCTTATCATCCATAATAATTATATAGGTAGTTAGAAACTAATTGTTACATCGACGGTTTTAGAATAATTTGTGTCTGAGTGTATGAGTTTCTTGGTATTCGAAAGGACGAGATTTGACAATTTTTGACAATGATTTGACCAGAATTTTAATAAAATAAGTAACTATTTTTTTATTTGAATTTCAATTATTCCCAGCTCCTATCAATTCCATACCTTTTTAGAAATATAGAAATACCTACGCCAGTATAATACTAGTATACAAACAACTAAGTAGGTAAGTCGGTAGATTAAACTAACGTCATAAAAAGATTACAACCTTATAATTATTCTTAAGCTGTTTAAGAAAATGTTTGTTAACAGGTAATACCTAATAATACTGGTACTAAATGTTAATGAGCAAAGAAAAGGTTATTAACTTTTATAAGGTTGCGTTTTAACAGAGTTGAGACGTAATATTTTTATTTGTGGAGTGAAGTAAGCTAGGATAGGATCAGAAAAAAAAAACGTATAATTAAGAATAATATATCATTATTATTATTATGTACAAAAGAAATAAATCGATTGACCCATACTATGAAATAGGTGAATAGATCAAAATTATTTTAAGCGATTGTGTTGTATTCTGGTTCCAGCAGCGCGCGCGCGGCGAGGAGGCGGCGGTAGTAGTGCGCGGAGCTGCGCGGCGTGCGCGTGCGCAGCGGGGACGAGAAGTCCACGTGGTACAGGCCGAACCGGGACCTACAGGGAACACAACAAAGAGTTTAACTACCTAACTAAACTTAAAAAAAATGCTCAAGCTCTTCACCACATTATTTGTCTCAAGCTAGCAGAATTTAGCCGTTAAAATTGAATTATTTTGGTTTTTCAACTAGGGATTTGTCGCTAGATATATTAGTTATAAGAAGCATAAGTACTTATCACATTTTTATCATAGATTGAGGACATTTATGTTTGCCGACGTTCTGCATCCACTTAACACATGTATACTGAAATTCAAATTTACTCAGTAAATTGCCTAGTTTCTATTATATTATTGATCTTAGTCACTCACTGGTATCCATCCCACCACTCGAAGTTGTCCATCAGTGACCACGCGGTGTATCCGACCACATTAACTCCTTCTTCTATCGCCAGGAGAACCTGTAATGAAGAAATTAAATTATTCATAATTATCGTGCACATTATTATTTTATCTCATCTCCTAAAACATATTTTTCTTCTGATTAACATCTGAGGTTTTGCTGCATTATCGAACTGTTACAGCGAGTATTCGGATGCCAGGCTTTCACCAACTAGTAATGCAGGAGGCCTCCCAGGGGTAGCACCAATGCAGCCTCACCTCAGTTCCACTGTGAAATGTGTGTCAAAATGATATCTTCATCTACGCACCTGTTCCAGATAATCCCTGTAATACTGTACTCGCTGCACGTCGTCCAGTTCAGACCCGGTGTCGGAGTACCCATTCTCTGTGATGAGTATCTTTAAGTCTCCATACTGCTCCTTCAGCCAGATCATCTGGTCGCGAAGTCCTTTAGGGTTTACCTGTTTAAAATATTTAGAGGGGCTCGTAAATCTCATGATAGTTTTAGTTTAACTTGTTGAAAAAACTTAGGTATAGGTACTGTGATACATTACAATTAATCAAGATAGCATACTTTTATAATATAGTCAAAACAAATATATTGTGTTGTGGGTTTAGTTCGGAACATCCAAACTGAATAAACAAAACACATAGGTACAAAATACCTTGTCAAGTCTCCCACGTGTTTATTTTTACTATAAATTAAACCTCTGTTTGTTTCTAAACTGTGTCACGGTCTAAAATTTTTCTACTCTTGTCTTTGTACAAAAATATCATTATAATTAACAGATGACTGTTAATCGTAACTCACAAGGAACCACGATGAAGTAGCCTGATCCCACTCCTCGCGGCCCTCGAACACCGCGCCGACGACCTCGTCTCCAAAGAGGGGGAAGGCTCCGATCTCCTCCCCCTCTTTTGGTTTTCGGACCACTCGGGACGTGTAGTGGTTCAAGGCGTAGAAGTCATAGGTGCCTGTTTGAATTTTTGTTAACAAGAGTTACGAAATAATGATACACTCATAACCTTTCTTAACTTTAAAGAAACTTAGATATCGACATTCATCAATAACGTCCATTTATATTATTATCAACACCAATAATCACTAATAACGCTGTAAGATGAAGACGCTTTATTTCAACGTGTGTTATTTTAAAGTTTTACTATAGGCGTATGTTGCAAGTCTACGTAATTAATATTACCTCTGATGAACTCAATCTCCTCCTGCGTGAATGCGGGCAGCCTGGATTGAGAGAAGCCTTCCTTTTGACTCTTTTCTGCCATGAACTTCTCCAAAACAGGAGGCCACCCTCCTTCCTTCGAGTAAATAGGATGAGAATATCGACCAATCTGCGAAATATTCCAGGGATAATGAAAATAAAGAAAAAACATTAAAAACTTCAAGAGATTTATGATTATAACACTTCCATTTCATTCAAACCTAAATTGTATGATATCCTTCGAACGTACAAAAAAACTAAGGGCATAACTATTACTTTGGCATATATATTATATGGCATACATATATATTATATCTATTACAGACTTCAATAGGCTATTCAGTCTTTGATTGAAACAAAAGTTAATTAAGAATTTTAGACTGATTTTGTCTGCTTAGCTACCAGCGCTCTGTCGGGAGCGGTAGCCACTTACGAAATTATCCCTAGCGAGTGCTGTGATTGCTTCATCATCCTCGGAAACGGGCTCCAGCCAGAACAACTGGTTAGCCAGAGACACCTCACCTTTAAAAAAAATAGAAATCATTGCGGAAAGCCCACAAATAGCAATTGTAAGTTTACTCACTGATAAAGATAAATAAAAAAGTTAGATTATAATGGATGCATTATTGCAATACCTTAATAGCATACATGACGATTGAACACCGACTTCACTCATCAATGGTCAATCTTATACAAACTCACCGTTATACTTTGGTTTGTATTCTTCGTCATACAGCCTATACGCTGCAGCGTGGGCGAGCAGCACGTGTTTATTGCACAGCAAAGCTCCAATCTCAGGGTCCCTGATGCCAGGAGCTAACAGTCCGGTGTATGATAGGTCGCAGACTACGATGGGCTCGTTGATAGTCATCCAGGTCTGGACCCGGTCTCCGTAGAGGTCGTACATGACCCGGGCGTAGTCCGTGAACCATTCTACTATAAGCGGGTTTGTCCAACCACCTGTATAAAAAAAAACTAAAATGATGATTCACAGCGATAGCAATTTAAAATAAGGCTTATGCTAATCCATCTTTATTTTCAATTAGAGCATGAGACGAAAAGATAATTAAGACGAGTGCAGAACCTAGATCCTGCAGGATCTGCGGCAGGTCCCAGTGGTAGAGCGTGACGGCGGGCTGGATGCCGTGCTGCAGCAGCTCGTCGATCAGGTCGCTGTAGTACCTGGCGCCGTCCTCGCTGATGTGGTTGGTGAACCCGGAGGGCAACACGCGGGACCACGATATGGAGAACCTGATGGATAGCTAAATTAGCATAATAGGTAGATATTTGAACTATATTATACATCGTTTCCATGTATCGTTGAAACAGTCAGTTGGTAAAATTATCTGGGATGCTTAACCAATATTTATTATTCAGCAATTAATACAAGTTCTTCCATTTTCATTATATCAATATTTATTTCTAATCAGCTGCATGTACAGAAGATCCTGCGCTTCAGGGCAGGGAGCAGGCTGGCTAGTGGATTATCCGGCACTTCCATGCACAAAGGCGCGACCTATTTTGGATCCCGTGTGGAAAACGAGCAATACCTACCTGTAGAAGTCCAAGCCCAGGTCCCTGGCGAGCTGCACGTCGTCCCTCCATAAGTGGTAGGAGTCGCAGGCCACGTCGCCGTTGCTGAGGTCCGAGATGGACTCAGGCCGCGTGTGCACGAACCGATCCCAGATGCTCTCGCCCTTGTCTATTGGAACATATTTACCGTACATATAGTATAAGGCAAGTATATTGCGCAGGCAAGGGCCTAGTTAGAGGACATGGTAGTTGCTTACCGCTGGCGTTCCAGCCGCCCTCGACCTGGTAGGCGGCGGTGGCGGCGCCGAACTTGAACCCGGCGGGGAACGCGCGCTGAGCGCACGCAACTGCCGCTAGGATACTAGGGGTGAGGTAGGAAATGCTTCGTTTAGAATTATTAATGTAGTTACATCATTATATTTTTCTTTCTTCTCTGTAGAGTGTCAATTTCTTCTCATCCGTTGAGCGTCCTACAAAGCGGGCAAACCTCGCCTTACCCATACTTTTTATACAAATCTTGCCTTTACTAATAATAGAACTTTTGTAACTACCGCACAGATAGCTAATAATTTCGGAAGTGCCTGGATACGCGTTAATGAATAAGTTGTTAAAAATTAAGGGTAAGTGTGAGGGAGGATGGAAAACAGATGTACCCCAGTGCGGTGTAGAATGAAAGAGCATCACATCCACGTTACAACATGTACAAGTAATATATTTATCTAAAAAATACTTACACAAAAGACCTAAAAACCCTCTCCTAAAAGAGTAAAAATAATAACAACATGCATGCACCTAAGTATTAACATATAGGTATAATTAAGAAAACGTTGCGTCGGGGACCGCTCCTAATTTTGATGAAACATTTACAATCTACCGCGACAGAAATATTAATAGTTCGGAAGGTACCTTATATTGTTGCTATTATTATTCTTTTTAGAGGGCTTTTATTAACAAGTTCAATACATAGGAAGGTAACTGCATATTTGGTGTTATCTAAAAAATCACTAACTTCAAAAATCAGACTAGGTACTTATAGCAGATAATTGGAACGTCTTTAGTTAATTACTAGCGGTCCCGGCAGACTTCGTCCCGCCCGGCAAAGAATCGATTTGACAGATAAAAAGTATCCTATGTCCTTTTCCTGGCTCTAAGCTACCTCCCCGTAAATTTTCAGCCAAATCGGTTCAGCCGTTCTTGAGTTATAAACGGGGTAACTAACACGACTTTCTTTTATATAATAAGATATACAGTCTGTCTTGCAGTCCGTCAGTCACCAGTGGCTCACCTGATCACGACCGCGTGCAGGAGAGACATCGCTGTGACTGAGTGTGATTGTAAACTCTTAGAGAAAATCAAGAAATAAACATCTCGTAATCCGGAAAGATTACGTAGCAAATATACTGAAAAACTGACATTCTGCGAAACTACGTGTTTGATTTATTAAAAAAAATAATTTATATACCTCGTGCCTAAATCGTTGTGGTTTCATCTAGCTAAGTAGGTACCTATTAGATTTAAAAATTTCGTGAAACATTCATTTATTTTCTTATTAAAATAATTATTTATTTATTTGTTTCTTTATATGCATCCATGGTATTTAAGGTAAGTAGGTACATAGGTAAGTTTCACATGGAGCCGAATCGGGTGTTGCATCTTATAACTAATTAGGTAGGTAAAACAAGGAGAAAACAAGGAGAGGTCAAAGTTATATTCTAAGGATTATCTAATAAAAAAAAACTTTTATGATATTGATATACTTAATGAACAAAACAACGATGTATCAATAGAAATTTGATACCAAATTCGATATATGTACCAAGACCAGAATTAGAAAAAAATTGAGACCCATACCTACTCTTGTCTTAGTATAAAATTAAATATTATAATTAGTAATTTAGGTACTTACCTTACATACTTATGTATTTTTATTTAATAATTTACGTCATGTCACTTAAATAATATTTCTATATTATGAAAACACGTTTATGTTTATAGTTTAATTTAATAATATTTATGGCGTTTAGGCATTTACTATATTGTTTAATTTAAAATGTTCATACCACGTGTCATTCTATTATTATTATAATATGATGTTATCATGCCCCCTAGTTTATCTAAGATAAACATTCAGCACAATAACATATTACCCAGCTCTTCAAACTGTCAAAAAAATCTTTATCTCGAGTATTTGTCTGAGGTAAGAAAAATAATGTAATATTTCATCCTGTGATGACGAGACTATTATTTATTTGTCTTATGGAAAACAAACACATGACAGACAGAACATACCTGGTCTACATAAAATAATATTATAAAGGAGTCCTCGAAAATAATTGTAAAGAATCATTTGAAATTTACAAGAATTCTGGCGAAAAATACAAAAATATTTATTATAGCGGTCAGCCCGAGCCTCGCACGGATCCCTAGTTTTTTTTCAAAATGTAACATAGCCTATGTCAGTCACGAATAGTGTAGCTTCTCAACAGTGAAAGAATTATTAAAATCGGTCCAGTAGTTTTTGAGCCTATTCATTACAACCAAACAAACAAAGTTTTTCTCTTTATAATATTAGTATAGATTTTCCACTAAATCTGACTAAAATAGATTTTCTTGAAATTAAACTATCCCTGGCGGTAAACAACAAAACAATATCAACTCACCTAGTGAGATAGCCTGTGAAAACCGCCCAATATTTTTGACATTCAATGGTATCACGTCATGTCTGACGGATTGACAGAGAGTGATGTGGATTTTTATTATTTATTTATTTAGTAAGAAACAAACTCTGTTGAACACGTTTAGGAATGCACACAAGGAGCCAATAAAAGGTAGGTTTAAAAATATACATAAAATGCACAACATATCAACTATTATCAACAGACCTCATTGGGGACATAAAATGATCTACATACTTAAAAAACATATTTATTAAAATAGGTTGTACAAAACTTAAATTAACTAGCCCAGTGAGCCCCTGGACTTGTTCCGTAGTCTATCCATTTATTAATGAATTCTCCTTATTTTCCATGGAACACCATCATTCCGACCACTTCCCGGTCTGCCTTTAATTACCATTAAGTCCTTTTTCCGTATGTTTGGCAGACATTACCTAGTTTACTAAACTAGACTTTTTGGTTTTGCGGATTCTGGTTCTATCAGCGCGCGTGCGGCGAGGAGGCGGCGGTAGTAGTGCGCGGAGCTGCGCGGCGTGCGCGTGCGCAGCGGGGAGGAGAAGTCCACGTGGTACAGACCGAACCGGGACCTACAGGCAAAATAACATAACTATTAGCACATTTGAACTTACCAATCTAAATAAGCTAGTCATTTTTCATTTAGGAATTTATAAATAATTTTTGTGAGATTTTTTTTGTTTTTACTCATAATGACGATATGGGACAAATGTCAGTAAATACAGAAATCGGCTGGAATTTTCTTGGAATGTTGATAAAATACTCGTAACTCACTGATAGCCATGTATCCACTCGAAGTTGTCAATCAGAGTCCACGCGGTGTATCCCACCACGTTTACTCCTTCATCGATCGCCAAAAGAACCTGCATAGAATAAAAATACAAATACAAATTGTACTATCATAATAGCGTAGACGTCAACTGCTTGTCTTTACGTACCTGTTCCAAGTAATCCCTGTAATACTGTACTCGACCCTCGTCGTTCAGACTCAACCCGTTGTCGGAGTACCCATTCTCCGTGATGAGTATCTTCAAGTCTCCATACTGCTCCTTCAGCCAGACCAACAGGTCATGGAGTCCTTTCGGATTTACCTGAGATTTAAATATTATCCATTAAGATTAATGGGAATCTGCCGATAATAATTACGGGTTAGTATGGCTCTCTGCTTTCTTCTATGATAATTTACTCCTGCATGTACCCTATATATATCTTCTGTAGGTACATATATAATATGTATAATAATTATTTAAATTGTAAAATGTAATCCAAACTACATTTTTAGTTACTAACAAGTAACTTTTAGTGTTAAACTATCGTCAGCTCAGTTTGGTATGAATATAGCGATATGAATAGTTTCATAGCAATGTGTAATAACTGCGAAGGCATCAGAACTGATTCCTTACAAGCAACCACGAAGAAGACACCTTCCACTCCTCCCGTCCCTCGAACACCGCGCCGATGACGTCATCTCCATATATGGGGAACATGCCGATCTCCTCACCCGGTTTTGCTTTCCGGACAGCTCGAGACGTGTAGTGGTTCAGGGCGTAAAAGTCGTAACTGCCTGTGGTTGTGTAAGTTTATTTTCATTTATATTAATAAAATGCAGATGTAGAAAAAATTTAAGCTCTGAGCTTGATCCCCAGAAGTGTTTTAGTCCTTTTGGGGTTCAAAACCCACATACATCAATTCCATCCTTGGAAACTTTATGCTGTTACGTTATGGGAGTTGATAATTAGTCGCTAATTATTGAATTATTACAGAACTAAATTTGATGTATTGATTTAGTGCATGGAGGTAAGTATTAAAGTAGCGATTTAAAATTAAATAGTTTGTTCTTTTATAAAGGACGGTCGCGGTGCACAGCGAAAAACGGACGCTGCCCCTTTTCTATTTGTCTCTGTCGCACGCGCGTGGTAATAATGCCTTCACGCTCGCTATTATACGTTATTGTTTCACCTCTGATAAGCTCGATCTCTTCCTGGGTGAAAGCGGGCAGTCTAGACTGGCGGTAGCCTTCTTCTTGACTCTTCTCTGCCATGAACTTCTCCAGTGCTGGAGGCCATCCTCCTTCCTTTGAATATATAGCGTGAGAGTATCGACCTGCCTGGAACATTCAATATAAGAAAATGACTAAAAATGTTCTGTAATCCGTGGTGACGACTAATAATGCTCAATATAAAATAAGTGGTGTCGAGCATAAAAAATTTTGAATTTACTGCTGAACCTGATAGTAGGAAATATACCTAAATCAATATTGAAGTCATTCCCCATTTCACCGATATAGTATTTTAAAACGTGTAAGTAGATACCTATTACGCATGGTTTTTTGAAAGCTGTGTTTAGTCTGATATGTTGTTGTAACTACTTATTGGTCTGATATTAAGGCAGATCGCTATTGGTGTATTATTATGAATCTGTTCTCCTCGGGCCCTAATGAAAATCAGTTTCGTGGAATAAATAAAATTCCCGTGGCAATCACTTCCACCACAACTGAGTGGTGGTAGGCTCTTTACCTTTTTGAATTTACATTGCACTTTTATTTTAATTTCTCCTTTTTTACTTACTAAGTTATCCCTGGCGAGTACAGTGATTGCCTCATCATCCTCGGAGATGGGTTCCAGCCAGAATATCTGGTTGGCCAGAGACACCTCACCTAAACAAAGTTATTAATTAAATGATTGTCTGTTAGTAATAATTGTGTAAATATTTAAATTGTATTTCTATGTTAGGGTAATTTGTGCTCTTTGCATTACGGATTTTCAATATTTTTCAATGATAAATCTACTCAATTTAAATTACCTACCATGATACTTGGGCTTGTATACTTCATCATAAAGCCTGTAAGCCTTAGCGTGGGCAAGCAGCACATGCTTGTTGCATAGTAAATTCCCTATCTCAAGATCTCTTATGCCAGGAGCCAACAACCCGCTGAACGAGGCGTCGCAGACTACGATGGGCTCGTTGATGGTGATCCAGGTCTTGACGCGGTCTCCGTAGAGGTCAAATATCACCCGGGCATAGTCCGTGAACCAATCTACTATGAGAGGGTTGGCCCAACCACCTGGAATTTATAATATAATATTGAATCGGTGAGTCCAATGGCTTCAAAAATCATAGCCTCGTTATAAGAAACCTTGTTGAACCAGTTGTTCAAATTTTGTATTTTTTTTTCTTAAAAGGACTTTTATAATCTGTCTAAGAGACTCGCCTAGATCCTGCAGGGTCTGCGGCAGGTCCCAGTGGTAGAGCGTGACGGCGGGCTGGATGCCGTGCTGCAGCAGCTCGTCGATCAGCTCGCCGTAGTACCTGGCGCCGGCCTCGCTGATCCGGTTGGAGAACCCGGAGGGCAGCACGCGGGGCCACGATATGGAGAACCTGAAGAACAGTTTCGAAAATATTATAGTAACATTGTATCGAGTCCTATAATCTGGTAGTCAATTTAAAGCTCGAAGAATACACCATCAAGGTTGCCATTGTACGCTATTACCTAGTTTCGTCGCTCGGCCTATCAATAAAACTCGATACGACATTACCTACTCATAATGTTTTCAAATTAGTCTAGGAATCTACAATAATGTACATCTTAACTGGCCTCGTCCTCTTTTCTTCGGTTATTTTTTTATGAGTCTTACCCAATATTTCCGATGAAATTGTTACCTGTAGAAGTCCAAGCCCAGGTCCTTGGCGAGCTGCACGTCCTGCCTCCACAGGTGGTAGGAGTCGCAAGCCACGTCGCCGCTGCTGCGGTCCGAGATGGACTCCGGCCGCGTGTGCACGAACCGATCCCAGATGCTCTCGCCCTTGTCTATTGAACATAGGCACGTACATATAGTATAAGGCACGCATATTGTGCAGGCAAGGGCCTGGTTAGAGGCCGTGGTAGTTGCTTACCGCTGGCGTTCCAGCCGCCCTCGACCTGGTAGGCGGCGGTGGCGGCGCCGAACTTGAACCCGGCGGGGAACGCGCGCTGAGCGCACGCCGCGGCCGCCAGGACACTGAGAACAACATGATTATTATCTATTTACTGCTTAATAAATATTACTTAAATCTATGCGATTGTGTTTACCAGTTAGCGATAGGAAAAGGTCTGGAGGCTTGATCAAATCAAGTGGGCGTCCGACTCACGTAAGAAGGGTTCCGTACTAAAATAGCAAAAAAAAACAATGTTGTACGAGAGCCCGGCCAAATTCTCATCTTAATTTGTTTAAATAGCGGCAACAGAAATACATCGTCTACGAAGATTTCAAGTGGCTACTATCAAGGTTCATGAACAGCCTGGTGACAGACGGACGGACAGATAGGATGTTTCCTATCTGTCCACACACGACCTTAAGAAATTACAAACTATCCTTCTTTAAAAACTATATTCAATTATAAATAGAAACTTTATGGCAAGGTAAATAAGTAAAATTGTTATAATATCAATGCACATGGAAGTGTATTATGTAACCACTTAAATAATCGATTATTTAAGTGATCTCGCACGTCTCGTCTCGTTATCTGCGTTATTATTTTGTTAAAGTATTTAATTATGAAATAATAAAAATGAACACTTACTTGAAGACGAGTGTGTAGTAGAGGAGATACATTGTCATTGCAATCACTGCGTTGCGATTTGTTTGAGTAGGTATCAATAGATACAATGACAAGTAACTATTAATATTTAAATCCTTTAAGTTGATGATAATGTATGTAGCTACAATTTATTAATTTTGAAGTTGTCTGAATTCCAGAATCAAATAATTATGTTTGATTGTAGATTACTACATCTGCCTAATTTGGCTGTTATATTTAAGAAGGTAAAATTTATGTGTATACTTATATAAAATAAATTTTGTCTTGTCTTAGTAATGTCGATTTTGTACTGATTACATAGATAAACATCTAATACTAACAAAACATACGCTGTGTACGATCTTCGGCCTTTTCGGTCTTTCTTATTTTACTGTCGCTACATTTATATAATATATGTTATATTATATAAAGATATATAGGTAGTTCAAATTTATATAGGTAACAGCAAATAAAATGTATGTACTTTGAAATACCTTATAATTACTTATTTACCATATCCAGCATATTATAGCGTCAACTCCTATCGATTTGCAGAAAGAACTATTTATTTTTTCCCATACCTCAAATATTGCCGTCCTTTGTTTTGGAGTAACTAGGATGATAAGGAAGTAGGTAAAATAGCGCATGCCGCATTTTTTTAAAAGTCCCTTATTTAATATTCAAAATTATAAGACTTTCTCAATTAAACTCAAAATATTCGCTAAAGGTCTGCGTACCTACTTACTTTTAAACCTTACCACAGTTTTCATTGCGAAGTCACGTCCAGAGCCCCCACATTTCAACTTTCACATTTCTCTTATCTTTTAATTTTTTATTTGTTCGATAAAAAAATATACGTGTTTTTCAACCGACGAAAAAAACGGAGGAGGTTCTCAAGTCGACGCGTATTTTTTTTTTTTTTTATGTATGATCACGCATAACTTTTTACAGAATGGTTTGATTTTGATAATTCTTTTTTTATTGGAAAGGGTATACTTCGAAATTGGTCCCAATTTAATTTGGATAAAAAATTCCAACCCTAAGGGTAGGAAAAGAGGGGATGATTGAGAGAGAGTTAATTTTTCACGCACCGATTGTATCGTATGACCACGCGTAACTTATTACAGAGTAGTCCGATTTTTTCTATATAATAATGTAGGTACTTAGGAAACTAATTGATTCTCATATATTTTAACAAGTTAACAGGGCTGGCCTATTTACAATCAAAATAAAATTTTACTGCAACAATTGCAGTGTGTTATCTCTCAGTTTATCTCCCAGATATCGCATACATATTTAAACATGATAAAGACTGTTTATCTAGACTTTTAATGTCAATGGCACGCAAACAAAACAAGTACCTACTCACTTACAGATTACCGCCTAGTTAATAAATACAAAAATGTAAGTATTTTTAATTTTAATTTGACTATATAATGTTTAAATACAATAATAATAAAATTTTAACTTTAAAATCACTAACATGACCTTATCTAAAAATGAATTCATGTTTTAATTTTCTTGCGCAATACACAATACTTATACAAAATAAGTAATATGCACGGGAAATCAGAGCTAACGTCGTTATTATATTATTATTACAAATCAGCATGTTATAATAATACATTATTCGTGATTTCAATCAACATAATATAAAACTATAATAATTTCTGATGCCTTCGCGGTTATTATACATTGGAATGGAACAACTTTAACGGATTTGACTCGCGTATTTTATTTTATTGGCTGACGTTTCGGACTTCTTTAGCTTAAGACTATAATTGTCAGCTCAGTCGTGCTACGATTATGAAATCTGTAAAGGGTCCAAAACGTCAGCAAATAAAATAAAATACGCCAGTTAAATCCGTTAAAGTTGTTTCACTCCAATATATAAAACTGTGTCAAGTTTCAAAAGCAATAAATAACTTAATCACAATTCATTTCTCGTGTTGTGATCAGGTTCCAGCAGCGCGCGCGCGGCGAGGAGGCGGCGGTAGTAGTGCGCGGAGCTGCGTGGCGTGCGCGTGCGCAGCGGGGACGAGAAGTCCACGTGGTACAGACCGAACCGGGACCTACAGGGAACATTGACTTATATAATTATAAAACAAAGGACCTCGACTTACATCACCATTGTTAAATCATTTGACTATGAAGCAACGTTTCTCTTGAAACCAGAAAAAAGTACAGAAACATCCTACCTAAGTAGGTAGTTAATAGAAGTAGTACATAATTTCAAAATCGCTGGTGTCTAAATTTTTTTACTCTTGTTTTGGTACCGTTATCACTGGATTTTATCTTAATCTACTACCGCACTTATTACACCCCTTATCGCTTTGGCGTCTTAAGATCCTGCAACGAGTTTGCTTAAGTAAATCGCCACTCAACTAAGATTGAGGACTATGTTTGCTGACATTTAGCATAAGTGAATGCTGAATGTCAGTCATGTGTACTGAAATTCAAATTTATTCGAAGACTACAGTACATTGCCTAGCTTCTATTATATTATTGATCTTAGTCACTCACTGGTATCCATCCCACCACTCGAAGTTGTCCATGAGCGTCCACGCAGTGTATCCTACCACGTTTACTCCATCTTCTATCGCCAAAAGAACCTTAAAAAAATTGTCGTCTAAGAATTAAGAAAGCAAAGAAATAAAACTTAATTCGGAAAGATTGCTCGTCTGTTTTTTATTTTCCAATATAATTTTATTACTTTTTATAATACCTGTTCCAGATAATCCCTGTAATACTGTACTCGCTGTACATCGTCTAGTTCAGACCCGGTGTCGGAGTACCCATTCTCTGTGATGAGTATCTTCAAGTCTCCATACTGCTCCTTCAGCCAGACCAATACATCGCGCATTCCTTTCGGATTCACCTGAAATTAGATTGTATTAATGATCAGGTTCCTCCCTTTTCACATTATGTTCTATTTGATCATGACTTTTTCTTCAGATATTTAATACCTTTGATTTAATTATTTTATTGGGTACTAGCGACCCGCCCCGGCTTCACACGGGGGCTATAAACCTTCCTTAAGAATCACTCTATCTATTAAAAAAAACCGCATCAAAATCCGTTGCGTAGTTTTAAAGATCTAAGCATACATACGGACATACAGCGAAAGCGACTTTGTTTTATACTATGTATTGATTAGGTACCAATAAATTATTTAGATCACAACTCACAAGGAACCAGCCAGCAGTTGCTTGTTCCCACTCTTCCTTCCCCTGGTAGATCGCCCCCACGCCGTGGTCTCCCAAGTTCCAGAACTTGACAATTTCCTCCCCTTCCTTTGGTTTCCTCACAACTCGCGTCGTGTAGTGGTTCAAGGCGAAAAAGTCATAGCTGCCTGTTAATACAAGCAAATTAAATTTAAAACTAATTCACTTTTTGTGTCCTGAATTGACATGGAATAATATAATTGGTATTATCTCCACTCTTATTTTTGTAGGGATGACATTTTTGTTATTGATTTACAATCTGAAGCTACAGCCACATCCTAAACATAGCTTTTAAAGTGTTTTATTTAGAGCGTGCCATCACTGGTCGTGAACATTCACTCTATAGTTTACTCTCGATTACGGTTTTCAACAAAAATCCTTTCAATGAACTTTCTATGTCATGAGCAGATTTCACAGCACCTACACAATTTTTGAATTAACAGTGCCTAGTGACTACTTGCACTTGTCGTTACCTCTCAAGAGTTCAATCTCCTCCTGAGTGAAAGCTGGAAGCCTGGATCTCGAGTACCCCTCTTCCCGACTCTTCTCGGCTATGAGCTTCTCTAAGGCCGGAGGCCAGCCTCCCTCTTTAGAATATATCGGATGAGAGAATCGACCAATCTAAGGGTTGGAAATAATAACTATGATCATTGAAAATTCTTAAATTGATGATATAACCTTATGTATTGACAGCCGTAAGAAGCTGTTAGTGTTGACATCTAGTGCTCAGTGGGTACTCTAGTTTGTGAGACGTGTCATCATTGTACCTTGGGTATATAATTAGTAAGAATTTAGATTAAGGGTTCCTTACAAAGTTATCCCTGACCAGCGCGGTGATCTCCTCGTCGGCAGCAGACGCGGGCTCCGTCCAGATGATCTGGTTGGCGAGAGACACCTCACCTTTCACAGAAATTTTATGTATCTATATTGTTGTAGTCGATAGTAGTCGAAACAAGGTTTAACAGCAGAAGGCACATTTGAAGATAAAATAAAAAAGATTATCAACTTAGCTTTCTTGATTTTAAAGAAGTTTATAAGGGATATAACAGATTTACTTTACATAAAACTTTATTCATCTACAATAATAAGTATGTAACACACAAACAATATTCTTTTTACAAGTATACAAAGAAGTGTAAACATATAGATGTCAGAAACTATGGCCAAAAGAGAAAAATATAAATATAATAAGTGGGCGCTGGCTCAGCTGCTAGGACCCTATAGTTATATCATTTATCGACCAGTGATAACTTCGGTACGAATTGATAGTTATATTAATAAAGAAACAAATTACTACTTAGGTAATAATATTCATAATGCAATATTAATTAATCAATTTAAATTAATCTCTGGCCTATCGTTTTATGGTAATATAAACTGCTAATTAATGTATGTATTTATGGCTTGATTAATAATTATAATAAAGTAATGAAGCTATTTTGCTAATAACATTACCCCCTTATTAAATATACCTAAGTAAACAACTACAGCATTACGGTCTTGATTAAGACCCAAGAGTCCACATGCTGATATTTTTTGACCCAGTACTATTTAAATATAGCAATGGTAGATAATTTGTCAAAAAATTAAAAGGCCCTCTAAAAAGTATAACAATAATAAAATCTTAATATACTATATATTGTTATACTTTTTAGAGGGCCTTTTAGTTTTTATGTCGGGGGTTTGTTAAATTTTTAATATTTTTTTTTTTATTTTATACTTATTGTAAGTAGGTAGGTAGGTACTTACTATATATTATTATTTTTAACTAATTTCCATTTCGCATGGAATTTTGTAATGTACATTCTCTTACATTTGATACCCCACTCGGGTATATTTGCCGACATTGGGCTTACCATTTACACTTTTACTCTTAGTAATTTTTGAACTACTTAATCGATTTTCATTATGTTTTCAATTTTGTAATGTACACGTGATCCTCTTTTATTTGATACCCCACTCGAGTATATTTGTAGACATTTATTTTTCCATCCCCTCTTTCAACCCCCCTAATTATTAAACTACTGAACCGATTTTCATTACATAGCTATAGCCCGACATAGTCACCTTTCAAACAAAAAAAAAACAGAATCAAAATCGGTTCCTGCGTTAGGGAGCTATGATGCCACAGACAGACACACACACAAAGACAGATAATAATATACAGACAGACAGACACGTCAAACTTATAACACCCCGTCGTTTTTGCGTCGGGGGTTAAAAAATAGGCTTTACGTTTGGTGTATTACATACCCATGTGTGACTAACGGTTAAGTGATAACAATATTCTTGTAAAGTCATTGGCCAACTGGATCTCTCTTACAATAATTTTCCACAGTAATCATTAATAATTGCTTTAAAAAACTAATTTATGATAATTTTACAATTAAATACATACCGTGATATTTCGGCTTGTATTGCTGGTCATACAGCCTGTAGGCTTTAGCGTGAGCCAGCAGGACATGCTTGTTGCACAGCAAGGCTCCGGCGCCGGCGCTCTCGATCCCAGGGGCCATGGCCCCGGAGTACCCCAGCTCACAGATTGCAATGGGCTCGTTGATGGTGATCCAGGTCTTGACGCGGTCTCCGTAGAGATCGAAGATCACCCGGGCATAGTCCGTGAACCAATCTACTATGAGAGGGTTAGTCCAACCACCTGGAATGGAAGAAGACACTTGCAGAATAATTGTAGGTACCTACCGGCTGCGGGATAGGTCACTGAAATCGAACTGTAGAACTAGTGCATCAAAACTCGCCTAGATCCTGCAGGGTCTGCGGCAGGTCCCAGTGGTAGAGCGTGACGGTGGGCTGGATGCCGTGCTGCAGCAGCTCGTCAATCAGGTCGCTATAGTACCTGGCGCCGGCCTCGCTGACGCGGTTGGAGAACCCGGAGGGCAGCACGCGGGACCACGATATGGAGAACCTGATGAGGAACGGCATTAGCTCGTCTTGGAATATATACTAGTATAATATAAAGCTGAAGAGTTTTCTGTTTGCTTGAATGCGCTTATCTCAGGAACTACCTACCTACTAGTCTGATTTGAAATAATATTTTAATGTTAGATGAGCCTATTTCTCGAGGGAGGCTTTGTTATATATCAACAAACTAAAACCAAAACCAATAGGAGCGGAGCAGCTAGTGTTTGTATATATCTTAAAGGTCGTAACAGTGGCAAGAATTACGCAGTAAGCGGATGTACCTGTAGAAGTCCAAGCCCAGGTCCCTGGCGAGCCGCACGTCCTGCCTCCACAGGCGGTAGGAGTCGCAGGCCACGTCGCCGCTGCTGCGGTCCGAGATGGACTCCGGCCGCGTGTGCACGAACCGATCCCAGATGCTCTCGCCCTTGTCTATTGAACACAGGCACGTACATATAGTATAAGGCACGCATATTGTGCAGGCAAGAGCCTGGGTCCTGTACGTGGTAGTTGCTTACCGCTGGCGTTCCAGCCGCCCTCGACCTGGTAGGCGGCGGTGGCGGCGCCGAACTTGAACCCGGCGGGGAACGCGCGCTGAGCGCACGCCACTGCCGCTAGGACACTGGTCAATAAATCTCATTACAAATAATAATGTAAGTTTATGTCTGTTTGCTTTTGACGACCTCACTATAAGTTTGAGAAACAATTCAAATAATATGTTGCGATGCACGTATATACGATGGCCTAATTTTATCAACCGACGAAAAAAACAGAGGAGGTTCTCAAGTCGACGCATATATATATATATATACATATATTTTTTTTTATGTATGATCACGCATAACTTTTTACAGAGTGGTTGGATTTTGATAATTCAAACAAACTTGAGCACCTTAGTGAAGAGTTGAGAGTGAAGAGTTGCTGCGTCAGCTGGCACCGACTTCAAAAATATCAGACATTACAACTAAAATAATAGTCGTTATAAAAGACAAAATTATTATTTTTTTCTTTTCAGTGCGCTATTGTATTTTGTTGCTTTTTAGTTTTTTTTCGGCGCGGGCGGTTATATGATTAATCTTTATTAATAATTACTTATATAAAATATGACTTACTGAAATGTTGTAGGTAAGTACCTATTGAAGTTTTCAATACACTAAATTAAATATGATGACCATCATTGCAATATTTTTTATAAAAGTAACCGCTTATTAATCCTTACTTCCTTACTAATATTATAAATGCGAAAGTAACTCTGTCTGTCTGTCTGTCTGTTACGCTTTCACGCTAAAACTACTGGACCGATTTAAATGAAATTTGGTACATAAAAAGTCTGGAGCCTGAGAAAGGACATAGGCTACTTTTTAACCGACTGCAAAAAAAGAGAAGTTCCACGCGGACGAAGTCGCGGGCAGAAGCTAGTTAAAGTATAAATCTTTGTCTAAATTAAAATGGCATAATAATATAGTAAGGTAAATATAAAGAAATTGAAATAGTGTAATAAAATAACTGTTGTTAATAAAAAATATTTCAATTAGCAGTAAGAACTAATAAAAAGACATAAATATTATTTTTTTATTAGAAGGTATGATCTCTGCTTACCACGTGGTAACGACTGTCCACAGAGGAGACATAGCGCCGAGTGACACCTGCACAGCGAGTTATTGTAATATATACATAATACCTACAATATATTATTACTTATATTCTTCTCGTTTAATAATGGTACGTAATAGTAATAAGTTTATTGATCATATCGCAATTAGTAAAAAAAATCCATTAAACCACTTCCTTTTTAATTTTAGTATTAGCAATGACTCTAAACGAGTCTTCTTTCATGGTCACACATAAGTGTTACATTATAATAGGGGAGCTGTAATGTTTTCGAAACATCACCAAATAAAATAAAATACGCAAGTCAATCCGTTAGAAGTGTTTCATTTCAGTGTGTAATACCCGCGAAGGCTTTGAAATTACAATATTATATACTTATCTCTTTTTATACAGCGGAACAAAGCAAAAACCGTTAAATCGTTAGCTACGGAAGATTCTGCCTTTGATAGTGGCCGGGGAGGAGGGGGGGGGGGGGGGTCCAAAACTTCGCTTCATGTTTACCCTTTTATTTGCTCAGAAGATAAACATCGACCTTTGACTGAGAACTTTCACTAGCCACGTCCCCTACCATCGCCTGCACTACCAGCCGCCCTGTACACAATTTAGCGCATTCAGGAAAACAAACAAACTCTTCATTTTATATATTCGTATACTTTTATGGTATTAACGTTTATTTGAATAAATGATATTTTTTTACAGTTAAACCATTATATAATTTCTGATGCCTTCGCGGTTATTACACATTGGAATGAAACAACTATTAACGGATTTAACTCGCGTATTTTTATTTTATTTTATTAGCTGACGTTTCAGTCAGCTAATAAAATAAAATAAAAATACGCGAGTTAAATCCGTTAATAGTAGTTAAACCATTGTTCGAGGTCGGAGGGAAATGAAACCCGAACAGTTTTGCTTTAATTCGAATATATTGAAATCTATGTAAACCTATGTTCATTTGGAACAAGTCGATAGTGTGTTCTATTTCAGACAAAGTGACATCTATTGAGACAATACATAGCTATTGTCATATACGTATTGAACAACCACTATGATGTAGCCTTCTTCCGGCTTACGACAAACTTAAGCACAATTTTAACAATATGATAATGAAAGTCGTGTGAGTATTCAGTGAGTTTCAACAGTAGGTACTGCTACTATATGATAGGGGTCTTTAAACCAAACCCGACAGCGACTTGCTCGACTGAATATAACTTACAAGTTAGTTGTTCCATATACCGTTCACTCTACCACGTAACATGAATACAAACATACAGCGTTCAAGTAATAATTTAAAATAAATAGTGAGTGAGTGAGTGGTTGTGTTCAAGTCAAGGTCGATTTTTGCGTCACGGTAGTTCTTTTCTTCTGAAGACAGGTTTTTTCGGAAACGGTATCATCTTCTGACCTTCATAAGAGCATTTAAAAGCCTAAATTGATTAAATATATTTTTGATTTTGATTTAAGCTTAATAATAATGATCCGTCGCCATGTGTCTCTGTTCTTGGTGGAGTGGGAGAGATCGTGTATTTCTTGTGATGGTCTGTCATCGTGTTGGAAGCAGGATCATTTGCCTTCGACCTTCCCCTGCACCACCATACAATCAATGTTTATTTTTATACTCAAATAAAATATATATTTATGTATGTATGTAAATATCATTAGGCTTTCACGCAATTAAACACAATTACCGCTTTTAAAATACAATCGCCCATTAAGCTCCTTAGGTGGTAAAATACGGGAGAAATATAAAAGCTTTGAAAGTTCCAACTTCCTTAATAAGCTCGGAACACAGATATCGCATCAGCGATTCTTGAATTCATAGTTTTACTTACTTTATTAAAAGACGAAGTTTATGACGATATTATGTGCTTTACCTGAGTAAAACATGCTGAAAGAAAATTTCTTGGCAGTTATAAAATTTTATTGAATTAATTTTTAGTTGGGAACTTTTACTTATGCATTGAATAAATGTCATTTAATAACTAGAGTCATATTGCAAAAAGTGAAACTAAAATTAAACGTAAGATCTGTATGTTTTTCAGCCCCACGTAGTATTTACGCCACATATCATTCAAACGATCACCTCTTTCCTATAGAGAAAACTTAGTTTCACATACCACTTCCTTCCTCTTTCGTTGACAAAAGCCAATCTCATCTTTGACTCTCAATAAATAGACCAAAAGCGACAGTGACAGATGCTTTCTTTTACCGACTAACCCCGTAGCCTGGTGATCGCAAACTGCCCGCTAAAGTGGTCCGATTTGATGGCTTAGTAAGTTGTTCAAATGAACACGATGGAAAGAAACAGCTATGAGTCTCCGCGAGTCATTTATCTTGCACATAGTATAGGTAGGTATATATAGTTGTCTCCATCGTGTATATTCCCTTATCGTGTATACCCAACGTCCATTTGACATCTGAGGTCGCCTTCAAGTTTGTAAACTCACTCTTAAGTTAGTCCAGCGACGGAACACAACTCTAATGAAGAGATACTCATCTTGAGATATCGTATTGAGCCCGCATCTCGGTTAAAGGGAGGCTGGAAGAATGCATGTTATAACAACATTTTAATGAAGTAAAATGTAGTGGGATAAACTCCTCTGAGGGAAAAAAACGTTCATTCCCTATGCCCTATATCAAGGGACGAATTATAAAAAAACATCTCTTAGTACTTTATTTTTTCAAAATTTCAAGCCTTAGGTTTTGCCTAATTGGTTGTGACTGAGCAGACTGTTTACCATTATACAAAAAGCGTCGACTACCGTGCAAATAATAGCTGATATTGTAATGACTACAACGGATTTGACTCGCGTATTTTATTTTTAGTTGACGTTTCGACAACTATATTACAGTTCCAGACTGTGTTGATAGTCTAACACTGAAGTGACATTACAGCTGTTGATAAGTGAGTTGGTATTATTATTTCTTCCTAACAGCTCTTCCTCTTAAGTGAGCGAGTGGCTATCTCCCATCGGCGTGCGCTCGCGCCACCGCGCCACGCCTCCGCCGCGCCGCGCCGCTGCAGCGATGCGGGCGGTCTGTCCGCGCCGTGCTCTTCGCTTATTCACTAACTTTGCTATCTCGGGGAACTTTGCTCCAGCCATGAAATCATAATAACACATTGTTTACTCCGAATGCATGCTACTTTCAAGAAACTAAATCCCAAAATTATAGGTACTAGATTTGGAAAGAAAAAAAAATATTTAAGGTCCTTTACTTATATGTCACGTGTTTGAAGTAAATAGGTACCTAATGGTAAGTAAAAGTTACTTTTTATTAAACGCCCAATAATAGTCTTTTGTATATAATAGTAGCTAGCCAGTAGGTATGTATCTACCTACCAATTCGGACAATTAAGCCAAAGACGAGTACCTAATTCCTATACGGACATAAGTTATGTGTTAGACACGGTAAATATCTAGGTTTATTTATATTAATAGCCTCCGCGCAATACAGCGAGAACATAAATAAGGCAGGCATCACGAGCGGCCGTTTCATCAGATCGACGTGTTTCTAAAAGCCACTCATTTATTTAGCGAACGATCCCGATATCAATCGTCCGGGTGCCGGGAGAGTCCGGGCGCGTCCGGGCGCGTCCGGGACGTGACGGGAATCATCGACGAATCAGCTCCGATCACCATCGCAGCTAATTGACAAATCATACTTGATCATGACATTGTATCGACAGCGTTTCCGCAATCGAGGACCTCTTACCCAATTTCAAACTAATAGCACTGTTTAAGCTAAAATAGTATCAATGTCCAGCTCACACAGTCGATAATTTACTGAAATAATACATTCTCGATCAATACCACAGAATAGATACTAGTACAAGTACAGAAGGTTCACTGCTTTGATATTCACAAATGCCGCCTTTTTATGTGCCTACATAATTATTATTAGCAAACGGACCGCATGCGAGCAGCCGACATTGAGCTCTCTGGCGCCGCGCGAAGGTCGACATTATTCCGCACCTTGTCAGACGTTCTGAATAGGGTTGTCAGTACCGTAGCTGCGTAAGAAGCGCGCGCGTGCGTCACGGGCCACTGCGCGGCAACCACTGACGATTCGCCCTCAGCTGAGGGAGGCCCGATACGCATTGTTAGCTCGGCGGCGGAACGGCGGAGTGACACCCCCCTGTCAATACGTAAAAATGAATGTTCGGTTAGAGCGAATCCAAGTAGATACCTAATAAGTCTTGTCTATTCGATACACGAGTAGGTATGATCGGGATAAAGTAGGTAAAGCAGCTTATTTTTCGTCCAGTCCCGGTGACACACATGTAACAGGTCGCCGCGGCCGTGCAGCCCAGCCTCTAATATCCAGGGCGCATCTAATATTAACGGTACAATGCTGTATTTGCACATACAGCGGGATCACTACATCTTGGCCGACGCGCTGGGACCTGCATGTTTAAAACTTTGGCGAAATTATTCGGTAAGAGTACAGCTACAGAATATATTTATTCTAATTATCCAGAGTGACTGATTTTTGTAAGAAACCATAAGACACTTAAAAATGTAATTGGTACCTAAAGCATGAGTTTAAAACAGGCGATCCGTCTTTGCTTTCGTCCGGAGACCTGTTATGTCTCCCAGAAAGGTATCTATTCCAACGATGAATCTTAAAATACCTGGCAAAGTACATATATAAACTGTCAAGATATATTATACTACTGTGTAGTAGGCATACATAATATATGTAAGAGTGGTCTCGGATAGGTCTTTTTTTGCACTGGTGTATATTTGTGCTTGAAATATGTAAAGAATACATCTCATCAATGAGTAACGCGCCCGGCCGAGCCTCGTCGAGTGCCTCTCCTCTCTAATATTAAACAAATAACGGAAAAATGCACCACGTTTGAACTGCACTGCAGGAAAATTATGCTATACCTACTTGCAACTCAAATGACGAAGGTTAGTCTCATTGTAATTATTCTGATTAAAAGATGCATGTAGTAGTAGGCTAGACTATGCCATTGTTTTGAACATTCTTACTACTGACAATCAGTAAAATGCCTAAAATATGTAGATACTTAATTGAAAAAGTGTATATTTAATTGTTACAAATTATACAAATACGGCTACGGCGGTTAAACTATATTCATAGTAAGTACAAATAATTTCTGATTCCTACGCGGTTATTACACACTGGAATGAACCTATTAACCAATTTAACTCGCGTTTATTTTATTTGCTGACTTTTTCGATTCTTTACAGTTTCAATAATCGTAGCACGACGGAGCTGACAATAGTCTAACGCTAAAGACTCAAGATAACCAATGTAAGAACATAATATTAAATAATATAACCAATAACCATTGCTTGTGTCGTTTTCATTATAGTCCGCATTTGTCGACGAAACAAGACAAAAAATGACTCAAATATGAAATTATAATAAATTATTTCTTATTTTTTGTAGCAATTTAATAATAAAGCTCTTTCTGGCATTTTTCATTCCTTTTCAATTACTTGCGACTTCACAGTGAGTTATCAGCAAACCTAATCAATTTTATACCAGCTATATTCCTCGCTCTCTTCTCTTGAATTTTATTAAAGAAATGAAATTTTCTACGCTTGCAAATATTTTTCTTAGTTTGTGTTACGCTGCAGCTTCTGAATTACTTCTATCGGAGACTTTAGAAATACCTGAACAATTTATGTGTGTACCATAAAAGCCGGACTAAAGAGAACAGCCTGACTGATACGCGCTACGTCACTTCCGATTTCCATCCACTACGTAGTTTAGAAACTAGACACGAAAGTACCTATTCATTCAAAATTTAAGATAAACTTTAATATACTTACAGTTTAATAACTTTAGAGATTTTTGTTTCAGCTAGTGATCTCCTCTAGGTACTATACAGTTATCAAGTTACAAAAGCATTTGTAAACCAACCACAGTTGCGTTTTCCGGTAAATGATACTTGATTATTATCCCGCAGATATAATTATAACTTCGCGGGACTCTACTCAAATTAATCAAAATCATATCAGCGCTGTAAGCGTAAAACCATAGCAAACTCACTCATTTACAATAATTAATTATCGCTTGACACACACCCTTTACTGGTAGTAGATCAACCAGTATGTATGAGTCTTTATCTTGTGTGTATGGTACGAGTGTGTATGGTGTGAGGTACCTGCGAGGCGGCGGCTGCGGCGCCACCTGCGGGCGGCAATACAATTTGTCTGGGAATTCTCCCGAAGATTAGAAATTTTATCGGTTATTTTGCCTCGAAGTGAAATGCCATTGTAAAGTTCGAGACCACAGAGAGCTTTCAGGATCTAAAACGGACCTCGGTGAGGTCAAACAGACCATTTTACGTCTCTGAAGCTGGTCGAAGGCATGTTTTGACGCAACTGACGCCGAAGTTATTCGAAATAATTATAGGTCCAGGTCTGCTCGCGGCGGTATGTGTGCACACACCTATATCAGCTGTTCCTTTGTTTTTATTCGAAAAGTATCGGAAAAATTAAGTTACGGAATTTATAAAGTTATGACTGTGAAGTCCATGACTTCAGTAATTCCAAAGTGAAATCAAAATTTTATTAAGTGATAAACTCTAGCTATTGTGAACAAAAACAATATTATAAATTTAAAAAATCCGTTGACATCCCTGACCTACGACAACCCGCGGCTCGCTCGCTGCAGTGACTCATAAATGGTAAAATAGAGAAAGAAAGTTTATGTGATACTTGACTTTTAAATATCAGATTTACTTATATTATATCTTTTTATGATTGATATAAGTATTAAAAAAGTCATTTCGTTTTCAGAAATTCATCTCCAACGAGTAGGATGAATTAAAAAAAATAAGCGGACGGATTTTTTTTTAAGTCAGTAAAAGGGGTATAAAACCGAAAACTATGCGACCGAAACCGCGGCCAAGAGAGCTATTCTATAGCGTTGGCGTATTTAATTTCGAATGACACTGTCTAAAGAAGATGTTCGGGGTTATTGTCCAGGAAGAGACAATGAAGTGTTGATCCAAGCAGCTGCATACAACTATCTAACGGATGCATCCCTCCTCGTGCTCCTAGCATGTGATAATAGAACGCTGCAATCCGCGGAACTTTTACAAGCAGTCTGTTCTGAACTTTATTCATAAGCGAGTCTGCAATGGCGTCCGTTAAACACCGCGTTTAATACCACACTGTGTAAACGCAGCTTTGTAAACTTTATAAGGCATTTTTTTAATTTAAACTAGAGTTAGAGATTTAAATTATTTTACCAGATAAGCCTATATTCTGTATATTACCTTGAAAATTCTCAGACGAACTTTGATGGTTCTTGTTTGGAAGTAAATATTATTCCGTGAATCGGTAAACATCAAAATATTTCCTGATCAAGTTGATGGCAGCTGCCAGGAGGGCGGGAGTAATAAAAAAGGTTGTAGTTATCCATTATTATGAAATACGAGGAAACTGGGAGAAAAATATTTGTTGTCACCGACGAGCAGGGGGCGCTCCAGCCCCTCGATCAACCAACAAACACAGGTACCTACTAGCTCCTCAACCGCGGCTTCGCTTGCATGGCCTGCTAATTATTATATAATATATCAACAACAACACAACTTCTAACACGTATGTTTAAGTAGGTACCTATTTAACTATTTTAAAAATATTTAATAGTAGTTTCAAGTAATTCTGGTCGAGGCAGAGCGGCAGAGCTACAAGTAATCAAGCGAACAACACAGATGCAATAACTGAGAGCTGAACGTACACAATTATATTAGGTAGGTACCTAATTTACAAAACTAAAATTCAGTGGGATTACAGTTTCCATATTCGTAACCAACTAAAGTTTAACGTCGTGTCTTCGATGTCAGAACTGTCGAATAGGTCAGCAGAATATGCGAATTAAATCAGTTATAATTGTTTCATTCACATATTATAATAACCGCGAAAGCATCAGCAATTGTTATCCAATCGTTATTTTAATAATCTAATAGTAAAGGGACGCTATGTTTTGTTTGTTTTTATTTAAACATGAAGTAAGTGGATGTACGGGTTGTAGCAGGCGGTTATTTATTCACCTCGCGCGGCCGAGCCGCGGTGCGGTGCGGTGCGGTGCCGCGGCATGCATGTTTCATAAGGGACTGCCTTTAAACGGTATCGAGAGGTGCCTTGATATTCATTGCCTGTTCAACGATTTATCTGATGGGATATTTGAAAAATTAAAAAAAATGCACAAAAACAAAGACATGAGCATTATTTACATGCAAAATGGTGACTTTAAAAATGTTCAGTGTATTGCTTTTATTTTATTTCATAAAAAAAATATTTCAACATTGGAATGAAACAACTATTAACGGATTTAACTCACGTATTTTTATTTTATTTTATTTGCTGACGTTTCGGATTCTTTACAGTTTCCATAATCGTAGCACGACTGAGCTGACAATAGTCTAACGCTAAAGTGATAGTTAATAGTTGTTTCATTCCAATGTGTAATAACCGCGAAGGCATCAGAAATTATTAAAATATTTCAAATTATTTTGTGACCAAAGTACATTATTAGATGAATATTACCTAAAATGATAATGTACAGTACTTACTAATAATTTTAATCATATATATATATATATATATATTGCTTTGCTAGTTAAGTAATTCGTTTACCAAGTAAATATAGGATTAACTTTACAAGATAAGTCTTTCTCACATCAAAGAATGTCTAAAATTGATTCACATATAACAGAAAATGTCAAAGCATGTAAGCAACATATAGGTACGATTTATTTGAGATGGCAGCATTTCTTCCAGCTGTTCCCGAAGTGAGTTAAAAATGCACTCTTGCATGTGTGCATGATGCATGTGCATGCAGGGTGATTGGCTGGTAATCGAGTGAGGTTGCATGTCGCAGGCAGACGTCGTCGAGGCTGCGCCGGGGGCGCCGCCCGCCCGCCCGCCGGCTGCACTCTCACACAAGTAAAAATTCAAGAAATAGAAATAGGAAAACAAAGACTGGTCTTCGATTTATTTATCAAATTTGTCGAGTGACGTGCAACTTATCCATTAAATATTTTGAAATTATGACGGACTTTAAAAAAGGATATTGAGTATTTTCTAATAAACTAAATTTAATAATTCAATCTGGAAAGTTTGTATCAACAACATCAAATAATCATAAAGTCAGTTTACAACAAATAATCATTAAGAAACTAACTTTCCCCAGGAAGCTACAGTTATCAGAATATCTTGTAAAAATAAATGATACAAGTCAATGATACAATAATTATAGTTTCTAATTACAAGTAAGCACTGCGATACCCAATACAATAATATCTTAATTTTGCTTAACGTCCTCTATTGTGAAAAGTACTCTAATGGCAACAGTTAAAAGGATCTTAAGCCTACTGTAGGTACCTAATAGTCGTTCGCTTGATGGTACCTTTATAGGGCTTAATGTTGAACAATAATTAGGTACTATTTAGTTTCTTTCCTTAGTGCATATTTTTCCATACCAACCATTGTTACATTGGGAATTTTAAAGTAAACATTTAATTGGGATATTTTAGTTAGTCATAAGGATAATTAAGAAACAAAATTATTGTTTTTGAAACAAATAAAGGAAAGACTATAATAAAAATTTCCTGTAAATTGTATTTGCAGGAAATTTGTGGTCACGTCTATGGAGAAAATATTATTATTAAATAGGTAGGTAGGTTTAATTTTTCCTCGCATGTAATATAAAAATAATGCATACCTATATAAAGCAGGTAAATCAATTGATTTGGGTCATACCAACAGGAGTTACAATTAAAATTTATTTCATTAAATTCAAATAAAGCATAAACCATATAATACAGTTTTGAATAAAAAAATTAAAATTTATTATGAATGAAAGTGACTTAAATCTCTGAAAACAATATCAGGAAGAAAACAATAAAGTAAATTGGCAAACTCAAGATAAGAAACAAAGCAAGCGAAGATCAAGTCAACATTTAAATTTGAACAAACTTCCCTGAGAATCACAACAAAATCACAGATCTCCCAGGGTCCAGTGGACAAGTGGTGATCCTGTGACCTTTACCTTGGGGACAGCGTATTGCCCATCCACGCTGCATCTTCTGAAGATCGGAATTCAAGAATATTTTGGCTCTAACCAGCTATCACTGTGAAAGCAATACTTAAAGAATTACACAGGTAGTACTGCAGCAATAACTCGATATTGAAGTTCCAACGGCATCAGCTTCTGATAATCAGTATTGTTCAATATGGCCGATGAAGTAATGGAAGACGTTCCTAGAAAAATTCTTTTAAGAGTATTGCTGACTTTGATGGTAGTACTTTTAGTCCTCGTTGTTATGTGCCTGTGCTTGTGGTTCCTGCTACCGAGGTCGCGGAGATATTTAAAGAGCATTTTCTTAAACTTTGTGTCCTGGAGTGCAGTTTTCTAAACTGTATAATTAATATACGAGTACGCATAAGTAAATCACTACATAATACAAAACAGAGTTGCTTTCCGCCGTCTGTCTGTCGTCATATATACTTAGATCTTAAAATTTTCAATGGTATTTCAACTATTTACATTTCTGGTATTTTTTTTCTGGAAAAATATTTCTTTTCACCTTAGAAATGGGTAAAACTCACGAAATATTAATTTCATGGTTGCAGTGAGTTTTACCTAGTACCATGTTTTACGATGAAAATATCTTACCTATTAACATAGACTGAAAATGTTGTCCGGCTATAATTGATTGGCTAACTCCTGTAACTCTCTTTGATAGTGCTTCGGGAAGTTATAACTAGGACCAAACTAACCGGAGACAAACTGAGAGCTCTCCAGGCCAAGCACTAACCTCAAGCACTATTGCATCACAAGTTATGGAGAGTAGAGGACCAACAGCTAGCTAGAAGATCCAATAACAATTATAATACATCATGTAAATCAGAACGAAAAGACAACTTGCTAATTTGAACTAAAATAATCCAACAAAGTACCTACTTAGTTTACCACACAAAAAACAGGAAACTCGACGTCATTATTTGAATTATTTGAGCGGGATTTAGCAAGATAAGTAGTATTTCGGTCTTTGTATAGAATATTTCCGCGTAGTAACATCTGATTCCAATATTCTGATGGATATACGGTGAATAAGTAATTGATTTACTAATTACATGTGTAAAGATTGAACGAATTCTGTGTGTTCTAAAATAGATCAAATATATATAATAAAGTTTTGCGTCGATATTGTTAAAAAGGTCTTAATCTGATTCCGATTTACCAGAAGATAACCGATAAAGAATACCTATATTAAGGATCTGTCTCCGATAACTTAATAATAAAACAATTAGATACCTCAAACGAAGCCGATTCAATTCATTAACAATCCACTTCAACAAGTTTTAATTAATGAATGAATTAATCAAACATTCCAACTTTGAAACCGAAATGAATTTGAAAAACGGACGCCATTTTGCGGAGAAGTCTAATTGGCGGGTATTCTAAAATGGCGGTTCTATTGGAATTAATAATTTGGTCAAACAAATGACGATTCGTTACGGACCGTCCGAAATGTGTTCCCGGTACAGTCATCCAGTTATTTTACATTGTAAAAAATACTTACAAATAAGTACAAAAAAATTAAATGTATCTATACTTTAATATTATATCAAGTTAAATAAATAATAACAATATATCAAGCAATTCCTGAAGTTTGTATGTTTGTTTGTTACCTATACATTGTAGCCTGAGGACATCGACACTTAAGTATTAGTGCACACTACTCATCAGACTAGAACGTGCTTGAGCGGCGACCATGAACCGAGAGACGCACCTGGTGCCCCGGCCTGGTGATGGATACCTTAGCGGTGGATTTCTTTCAGTTAAAAATGATGATGATGACAATAGAAGCAATATTGACTAATTAGTAAAGGCGACTATATCGATTGAACATGGATAACACATGACAGCCTGGTAAGCCAGCCTCCCCGCTCGCGCCTGACCGTTCTATATTCACGGCGCGTCCTCGATAGTTCGACGAGGATTTGGTAATTATGTTAAAGTTTCATCAATTCAGCCATTTCAGATCGAATGAGAGACCGTCACTCATTCGATATGAAATGGTTGTACTGTGAAATTAATGAGCACTTTAATTATGACCACTATTTCAAACTAGCAATGTATAATTGTATATTTAGGTACTTAAGTATATTTAAATTAGATCTCTATCCCGTAATAGGGTAAGCGTTTTTCGATTAGCTAGTAGTGATTCTTTTTTTGTAGTTCTTCTTATATTGTATTTTATCTTCTTCTCTTCTCTTATATATATATATATATATCGCAAAATGTGTTGGTAAGCGCATAACTCGACAACGCCTGGACCAATTTGGCTAATTCTTTTTTCTAGATATTCGTTGAAGTCCATGGATGGTTTTTACGACGAGAAAAATTCAAATGATTGCCGGGAGGTAGCAATCCTTCGTGGATCCAGGCCGCTATATAATTACTAGGTTTTATTTAAACATTTGTTCGAATACAGACTAAATAATCATGCGAGGTGTCTAGAGAGATAGTTGAATGGATGAATCGATAATAAATTGATAATTTAAATTAAGTGTTTGCATTGAAGGCCTCTATAGTACCTGACACCAATGATTAATGACATACAGAATTATAATATTGACTTTTCTGATGAATGTAGCAATCAAGCTTTTTTTTGTGCAAATTCATTCTGTGTGTATTTTCACGCAAAATTCGAGTTTGCGATTTAAGGTAAAAATACATTCTGTCATCACATCGTTCTCGTTCGCGACATGTGAGCAGTTTTTATTTAGCGCTATTTACTAAGAGAAAGCTGGGCCTCGCCGCCCGGCCGCGCCGGCTATCCGCTCTACAACTTATACTTACTTAATAAAACGTCGACACATCTTTTACACAAGATTTAATTTCCTTCTTCGTTAAATGTGGTACCTACGTAAATTTCTAATAAGCTTGCTATTACTGTTGATTTTCTATAAAATTAACAGAGAAAGGTTGATAATTCAGGTACTTTAGTAATTATTTTTAAGAGCAACTTACCTTCCACTCCATTCTATTGGCCGGTGATTAGGTAAATGCGAATAAGACCCAAAGCAAAATCAATACAAAAAAGCTATTTATAAGAAAAGTACCTAGGTAAATTAAATTGCTTCAGCATGAGATTTATTGAGACCCTTTGACCCTCAACTCTAATTTAAAACCTATAAGTACCTAATGGAATAAACTCAGGAAAATAAAACACACAACCTAAATTCAGAAAAAAATGCACTCTATTCCTACGAGATAAGGTTTAAGTCGAAGTCAGTCAGGTATGTCATCTTTAAATCAAAAGTCATTGCTCAGGACACGTGTCTAGAATAAAAGAGGTCTCAGATCGAAGAGAAACCAAGAACTTAGTTGAATTTAGTCAATTTGCTGAGTCGGAGCTCGAGTGTCGAAGTGTGATGTACTAGTAGTCCAGTTCTAGAGTACCTAATATACGAGTATAATAAAATATTTAAGTAGGTATATTATAATAATTTCTGATGCCTTCGCGGTTATTACACATTGGAATGAAACAACTATTAATGGATTTAACTCGCGTATTTTTATTTTATTTTATTAGCTGACGTTTCGGATTCTTTACAGTTTTAGTTCTTTAGCGTTAGACTATTGTCAGCTCAGTCGTGCTACGATTATGGAAACTGTAAAGAATCCGAAACGTCAGCTAATAAAATAAAATAAAAATACGCGAGTTAAATCCGTTAATAGTTGTTTCATTCCAATAGGTATATTATAGTATTATTGTTTTCGCACGCGGCTTCACTCTCATAGATTTCGGTTTTAATCTGCTTTCAACCTTTGGAGAGATACATTTCCAAACAGTATGCTTGTCAAAATAATGCCAAAGTACATGTTCAAAATTTAAATTTTTGATATAAAAGCCATCAAGAATATAAGTTTATAAAAACCTCTTCTTAATTGTATATAATAAAATTATGAAAGAACTATAATATGAAGATTATTACTACCTATGTATGTATACATATTAAATTAGAACTATGTATATCAAGTTGCAAGGTTTGGATCACAGTATTAAAATAATGGAACCAGTATGTACTTATAAAGACATGATCGCGTATTAAAGAGGAGTGGAGAGGATATTTACTGAAATCGCAAAATAATGACGCGCTATATTCTTCAATTTCGTGTCGGAAAATTGAGTTTCTCGAAAGGAAGACAGGTCCAGCCTGTAGTTACTAAGTTACTAGATATTTACATTTCGCTTAATATTTATTAGAACACAACTTTGACCACTAAAATTGCTGATATATTTTTTGCAGAAGACATTTATTTTTTAGTTCACACAATACGTAATAATGATATTATAACATAATACCAATCATGTACCAAAGAAACATGTGAGATTTTAAGTCGCCAATAATTAATTTATGGTGACGTTTTACAGTTTCTATATATATTCGTAAAAAATTGAGCTGATGACAGCAACTACTTCAAACTACACTTACTACAACGAAAGGGGTCCTAAATAACCACATGACTGTAACTGCGTTCGTGATGATTATTTATGTGATATACTAGAGTAATGACGTCATTTCTATACAACGCGTCTAGCACATGCCAGTCACGGCTTGACTATGATTCTGTTTTTGTCATTTTTTACCAAAAAGTAGTGAAGAAAGGCGTTTTGTCATTTAGAGACAAGCCTTTTAAACATGATCACGTCGACATAATAATATAAAAGAATATTATACATTCCTATTCTGCGAAGTATGAAATATAAATATAAATGCGTTTTTATATAGGTATATAGATTAGAAGGAAATTATGTCTACTATGTCTACCCCATAATTTATATACTAATAATACGAGATTCTAGCTGATCCGGCGAACTTCGTTACGCGTTGACTTTTATGAGTTTAGGTGTTATTTGTGATTTCTTCCAAATTTTATCACTGTATAAACCGTTCCTGAACTTCCACAAATAGGTAATTCGAAATCTTAGCGAGACTAATAAAATATTTTATTTTATATTATACAAGCTGTCCGCTCCGGCTTCGCCCGGATCCTATCTTATTATAGCCTATGTCACTCGGGAATAGTGTAGCTTCTCAACAGTGAAAGAATTTTTCAAATCAGTCCAGCCGTTTTGGAGCCTATTCAATCCAAACAAACAAATCTTTCCTCTTTATAATATTAGTATAGATAGATATGTACCTATTTCACTCAGACAATAGCAACTAACAATAAGCGGTAAGTCTCAAGTCATTACTGAAATAAAAACAAAGTGTAACTAGCGTGGAGTACACGCAGCGTGTATCAGACCGACAGCGCCCGGGGGACCTCTTCGCCGGCTAGTTATCCACCCGACATCTGCTGGGACACTGAACGGCGTGCGGGGAAAACTCACCAATAGTAAAACTGCATTGTGTGATGTGATTGGTGGACTTTTTGTGGCGTCTCCGATGGACGCGTGGCTTTATGAATGCCGACTGCATTTAGCTGCGAATATTTTTCAAGTATTTACTGCTGAGATTAGGACGGGCGTGTAGGGGCAGCGACCCTCTATACCTATTTATATTAAAGGTTATTGTACCCATGAGTCTGTCTGTCTTTTGTTCATTAATATTTAAAACACTGTTAACGTGTGTATTTAAATAAAAAAATATAAGAATTTTTAGTCGATTTGACACAAATGACTATTTTAATGTTTATAGTCATAATAATTTATATTCATTATACCTATATATAACGAATAACTTATGCTACAGCATACATACATAATTATAATATAAACGCGTACATAATTATGTACTCCTGGTCTATATTACCTATATTATTATAATGTCTATGTAAGACACGAACAGAGCGTTGAAATCGTACCTACACTACTTTCGAAAACATTTTCTTCTTTAAATAACAACTAGCGGCCCCGGCAGACGTGGTCCTGCCCGTCCGATTGTTTCGTCAAAGATCTGTCAAAGTCTTCGAACTGTCACTTATTCATAAGGCTTCATATTTTCCCCGTTTTTTACTCATTTTCCACTGTTTCTTCGCTCCTATTGGTCGCAGCGTGATGTTATATAGCCTAAAGTCTTCCTCGATAAATGGTCTATCCAACAAAAAAAAGATTTTTTGAATTCGAACCAGTAGTTTCTGAGATTAGCGCGTTCAAACAAACAAACAAACAAACTCTTCAGCTTTATAATATTAGTATACTTAGATTTAATTTTAAGTCCAATAAAGTATTTCTTTATTTCCATTTATTGTACAAGTAACTTTTTTTATACATCAGTGTGGTCACTTCAAGTGAGTAGAGGAGCCGCGCGCGGAGGGAGCGTCCCGAGGGACTCGCCGCAGATTCGTACCTATTGGCGCGGATATTACGTGATAGCCATTTTATTGCGGTCGAGCAATTTATTTATGGAATAGTGAGATCGTTTCAATGATGACAAATAATGGACGAAGCAACTCTTTATAACTAGTACCCCATAGACATAAATATTGCTTATCCTAATCCTAACTAATAGGATAGGTACCTATAAGTGTTATAAATGCGAAAGTAACTCTGTCTGTCTCTCTTTCACGCTAAAACTACTGAACCAATTTAAATAAAATTTGGTACACCGATACTCTAGAGCTTGAGAAAGGTCATAGGCTACTTTTAACTGCGAAAAACGGGCTGTAAGAGTGCATGAAATTCCACGTGGACGCGGGTAATAGCTAGTTCTGAATAAACATGGTATATCTATTAAAATTTAAACGCGGGAGTCTTTGAAATGGGTCCTAAAAACAATTTACATGTACCTACAAATGTACCCCGAAAAACTAGTAGATGTGAGCGAAAACACGTGTCGGTCTCGGTGATGTGTAGTAACGCGCAAGATGGCGGCGAGCGTGCCGAGTGTGCCCCCGAGACTCGTTACACTACAACAGAATATTTGCTGACTCCATGGGTCCAGAACAATACTTTAGGTGGCCACAATTGTTTGTATTTTTTTTTTTATATATTTTATTTGTAGATTATTCCATTATAATCAAGTTTTTTAATAATTTTACATTTAATTTAAATGTTTTCTCTTGTAAATATTGTAGCCAATTAAGTCTCTATCTACCAGAATAATATAAAAATATATGTAACTAGCTTCCGCCCGCGACTTTGTCCGCGTGGAACTCCTCCTTTTTTGCAGTCGGTTAAAAAGTAGCCTATGTTCTTTCTCAGGCTCCAGACTTTCTTTGTACCAAATTTCATTTAAATTGGTCCAGTAGTTTTAGCGTGAAAGTGTAACAGACAGACAGACAAACAGAGTTATTTTCGCATTTATAATATTAGTTAGGATTGAAATAAATTAACTACCTACACTGTCTGTTTATAAGCTGTTGCATAATATTAGATTAAAATGTATCGGGAAAGGGGAGCGAAGTAATTCCGGCAACTGACTGATTTGAAATATTACAATTTCACAAACATTCGATATTTGTTTCAGGCTCCGGTGCTGCGGGTCGGCTCGATGACTAATGACAACGGAATCGACTGCAGCCTTCCCGTTTATAATATAACACGGAAAGGATATTGCTTTTGATGTTTATAGTAACATGTAGGTACTTTAGATAGGTATTAGTTGTTGCAAAGAAGGAAAAAAAACAGAAAATTGTTATGTTTTTATTGTATGGCTGAAATGGATAAACTACTATTATACTGTAACAATCATTGAACACAGTTTTTGATTGAAAATTATAACTCAAACCGAACATTAAAATCGTCATAATAATTTATGATGCCTTCGTGGTTATTACACATTGGAATGAAACAACAAATAACGGATTTAACTCGCGTATCTTTATTTTACTTTATTTGCTGACAATAGTCTAACGCTAAAGTCGCGAAACTGTAAAGCATACGAAAAGTCAGCTAGTAAAATAAAATAAAAATACGCGAGTTAAATCCGTTAATAGTTGTTTCATTCCAATAAAATCGTCATATATTCACTATAACTGATAAAGATAAACCTATATGGCTTGCTGCGGCACCTTCAAACTATATCTCAGATAGGTATATTCTTAATATATCCATCGCCGTTGCTTTACTTTACGTCGAATACGTCAAATAGAAACGTGTGTACATTTGAGACGAGTGTAGGCGATTAATTAATGAAATCCCGTAATCCAAGGAGCATAAGGGCGCGCGGGAGCAGCACGGGGGCGGCCGGGAGCAGCCGGGAGCAGACCGGGACCCACGCGTCCACACTCCCGTGTGGGAGCTTAGTGGGCTACCGAGCGTTTGTGGTACATAGGTTCGTCACAAATTGAAACTGTTTTCTTTATTTGTACAGTCGACGGTTAAATAGGAAATAGTTAACGTAAAGTATATTGCAGACGTGTGTCAATAATTCTTGTTTATTTATTTATATTTGTACATGCTCAGATGTCAGGAGACTATGTGGGCCTGTTTCATAATATCTAAGTGAGTTTTGAGTTTATTTACAACCGTTTTAATCGTGTTTGTATAATTATATACAATAAATAAAATAAAATCATTTATTAGTAAATAAATCTCAAAAATAAAGTACTTACTTACCCGACACATGAATCTACTAACGCTTTAGAGCTTAGGAGAAACGCTACAAAAAAACTCAGGCGCTATCAGAAAGTTAATTTATAAAATTTAAACTTACATATCGCACACCTAGATCTAAAGAGAGCTAACTCAAAAAAGGTACTTTTTCGGAAGAGGCGAGAAACTGATTAATATGTCCATATGCACGCATGAGTTTTCTGTATAAATTTATACTTTTTATAATAAAGCTAGCAGAGTTATATTAGATGAAATCAGTTTTAGTGCAGGTGGGTTTTGCTGCAATCCGATGGTGTGCATAACTCAAATCTTCCGGTTTTTGAGTTAGCTCATTTTAGATCTAGGTGTGCGATATATAGGTACTAAAAAACGTTATATACATATAGTCAATTAACAATGAAACTAGCTAAACACTTTCTTATTGCGATCTAGAAATATATTTGTATTGTTTTCATTGACGACGTGAACTACATACATTACTTCGTATTTCCTTAAACAGTAAAACTTCATCGGCCCGTCGAAGCCTACCGCTGATCGATGAGTCTAATTGAAAGGCTGCGGCGCCGCGGTGTGGAGCTGCGGAACCCGCACGGACCGAGATCAATCCGGGGAACTGGCGACAGCGGTGATGCCGCTTTCAACACCAGAGCGAGGTACCATTTATTTTACCCCCTTTTTATACATGATAGAAACATTAGGGAACAGGTAAATTGTAACTGCCTGCAGCGCTATTCTTAAGTAAAGAGTACTATTGATATTGTATGGCTGTTTGCTTACTTAGGTATAGTGGCGTCGTCCTGCCAGGCTAAGCAGCGATTTTATGAGTCATGTTATCACCTTATTGCTAGTAATTTGACTCCATAAAAGTAAATAATCATACAAGACCCATATGATTACTTTCTCCGGTCGTTACGTACATCAGGTGCGTGCATTGGAGGCGTGGATATACCTAGACGTCAGGCAGCCAGTTCATAGATATTTGGCATCATGCCTGCGTATTTAAAACTGCTGTATTTGCGTGGAAAGCACACAAATATAGCAGTTTTAAATGACAGCTTTCACAAGTAACACCATAAATTTAAATACTAATATAGGTCAAATCGGTCAAGGGGTTATGTTGGTAAATATATTATAATGGTTGAGTGAATAAGAAAAAAAATAGAAAATATTTATCGTGCTGGGTATCGAATAAATCATCTTGATTTGTATTTTGTATTAAAGTATTGTTTTATTTATCATTTAGGTCTCAGAACCAAAATTAAATGAAGCTCGCGTGCCGGCGGCGAGGACCTATAAAGATATCAAAGTAAATAAAAGCATTTTTCAGTAAATTTTAGTAATTCAATTCTACCATTAGCACGAACTGCACTATTTGATTATTTATGTCTTTATAAGTAGTCACATCAGATTTGAGAAGAATTTCATGAATAAGCACGACTTTACTTTAATGTTTTGCATGATTTAGAAATTTAAATTATAGGCATTGCAATCAGTCGCATAACCGCCGTACACACAGTGTTCTGTTTTATTTTTCTGTATGACTCTTAATTCTTTAACGGTTGACGTGGTGTTGTTGATGTTCTCTTCACCTTGCACACACTTACTCCTAGTAGTTTTGTTAATTAAAGTATAAATAAATAAATGAACTTCTACATATTTAAAAAACGGGTGTGATAAATCGATCAGTGTCTTATTTCAAATAAATTGGTTCCCTCGTTTATTAAGACTAATACAAATATTAATTGTGCTGCCGTGTCACACATATATTTTCTACTAGCTTCTGCCCGCGACTTCGTCCGCGTGGAACTCCTCCTTTGTTGCAGTCGGTTAAAAAGTAGCCTATGTTCTTTCTCAGGCTCCAGACATTCTTTGTACCAAAATTCATTTAAATCGGTCGAGTAGTTTTAGCGTGAAAGCGTAACAGACAGACAGACAGAGTTACTTTCGCATTTATAATATTAGTAGGGATAATATTTGTCTTTGTCAGTGTGGAGTGAAACGCACTCGTGTCAGTGCGGTGTGAGCGGCGGAGCCTTATCGAGGCGGCACAAGCCAGGCGCCCGGCGCCCGCGAGCGCTCTTGAAAAATTGAACAATTACGCGACGCCATCTTGCGGACAGGGATGTCAGCGGACACCACATTCCACTAGCGTTAACGATTGTAGCGTTCACATTTTTCATTTCATGTCGTTGCTTTAACGATTTTATAGAATATCCATTGTTTAGGGGTCTAGTGGACTGCGAATATGAATCGGCTTTAACGATTCTGTGTAAGAAATTGCACTCGCAGCGTCACCTGAAAATATATATTTTTATAAACTTATATATAAATTCACTATAAGTATAATAGTAGGTACTTATATTAGTACACGGTTATAACTATTTATGCTCTAATAAGTGTTCAAGGTACATTTGCTGCTACCGCACTGTTTAAGAAATTACACAGATCTTTGCGATTCAAGCAGTCAGTCAGTCAGCTAGTTATTAGTTTCTTCATTGTAATATTAATGATAATTTCACTATTATTCGTTTTCTTGTGTTATCCTTCTGTATTTTTTGTACAACCCTATGAAAAAGAAAAAAAAAACTGTGATTCGTACAAAGATACATTTTCTTTCTTGGTACCTATATATTAATATTTACCTATTAATGTATGTTTTGGAGGCATCCCTAGCGCGACGTGATCCACCGCAGCAGGTAACAGGCAATATTGTTTAAAATAATCCAGCGAAGAGGAGAGACGGCGATATTGCACCTCTCCGCCGCATCGCCGCATTTACATAACTACATAAAAGATCAAACGTCACGCGAGGTTCTTTATAAACTGTTTAATATCTTCTGCGGGATATTGTGTTGTACAAAGCAATAACATATTGCTTAATTCTCCCTCTTTGTGTAGATATTACACTACACCGAGCAAGAGTGGCAGCGCTCGACGCTCACTTGTTCTCAGTTTACTTTTAGTATGCTCGGTCTTCGGCCTCGCTCTTGTATTTTGAGTATACATCCAATGACGTTTTCATATTAACTTCTGCGTTTGCGTATGGCTGAGATAACCCATTTTTGAGTTCCGTATCCAATGGGTAAAATAGGATTATATTACTGAGATCAGGCGCGTGCAGTGAGGGTAGTGTAAGTATGGCGCCAGGGTAGGCACTCCATACATTAGTGAAACTGTGCCTGTATGGAATGCACGCCCTTGACTGAGTTCGTCCGTCTAACACCAGACTATGTTATTTACCGTAATAGTAAGTCAGTTGAAAATTTCACAGATAATGTATTTCTGTTGTCATACAACAAATGTGTTTTTTTTAACTCGTTTTTGCTTACTTAACGCGAAGGGTTCCGTATTATAACGGAACCCTTCGCGTTAATCCGACTCGCACTTGGCCGGTTCCTATTATTACAACCGACATTACTTCACCGGTAGATGAGTCTCAAATATAATTTTTAAAACATTTTTTTTAACTATAGGTAGGTACCTATATTAGAATGAAACAACTTTAAACGGATTTAACTCGCGTATTTTATTTTACTGGCTTACGTCTCGGAGCCTTAACAGATTCCATAATCGTAGCATATGGGTATATGTTTTTAACTATAGGTATATGTTTTTGTTCATTGTGGTTATGGCATCAAAGTGTTTTAATAAACATAAGTGTTGTTCCCTCGTCGTCGATATTTCCGGTCGCGCGGTATCGTCCGGGTACATATTTAACGTCTTGCACTCATAAACGAGCCTCTCCCGGGAAATTACTACCGCCGGGTTTTAATATTAGAGCACTTCACAAACAAACTGACGGGCTTGTGCACTGCGCTCCGCACGCTGGTTTGCCTGTCACACGATCAGAGGAAAAGGCGAAATCTGTTAATTAGACCAATGCAAGTGTATTTATAGGTATGTAATTTAATATAAATAGATATATATTTTTTTATATATATACTAGCGGTCCCGGCAGACTTCGTCCCGCCCGGCAAAGAAGCGCTGCATTAATCAATCGATTTGACACTTGTCATTGTTGCGTTTTTTTATACTATTTTTAACAAATGAGATTATATTTTTTTTGTACCGGAATGTGATAAAAAGTATCCTATGTCCTTTTCCTGGCTCTAAGCTACCTCCCCGTCAATTTTCAGCCAAATCAGTTCAGCCGTTCTCGAGTTATAAGTGTTGTAACAAACCCGACTTTCTTTTATATATATAGATTTTTGTTATATTCCGTCGCAGATGGCTTCCTACGGGCGTTTACTGAAGAACAGGACTATTTCAGTTTTAATAAACTAATGCATCTATTACTGTAGTTACTGTTATTGAAAAACTGATTTTATGTTTCCAGATAATTATAATTATTATAGTAATACACACATACACGCGTATAAACACACACAAACGCCCGCAGAAGCTTTCATATACCTACCTAATAATTAACAAAGCACAACTAGTTCGGCGCTACATATTTAACTAGCAAATCTACGTAGATAGAAAATACTAGGTAGTATAAATCACACAATAGTACCTATACCTTTGACCTTTAGTTGTGTTATTTCTCACGGTGTCCTTGTTGGGATTCGAACTTGCGACCTCTAGTTCCTATAACATTCAACCACTCGGCAACATTGTCTGAAAACTACTTTTTTTACGAGGCCATAAAGCAAAAACTTAAAAAACAAGTAATAGAGGTTTCGGTAGTTAAGTAATATTTATGGAGCAGTCGCCGGGCAGCTCATACAACTTGGAGGGTTATCGGCGAATGAAACTTTCACCATGTAAATCAGGAGAGCCCGGGATAGTCCCCCCCCCGCGCCCCGGGGCGAGCAGAGCCGGGGGCTGAAGCAATGCGAGAGGAAACACCGGTTTGATCACTATATCTAAATCTATAACAATACCGGACTGAACGTATCAAGGCAGGGCCTAAACTATAAGGATTAGAAAAACTATACCAGAAGAGGCCTAAACTCTAATTTTGCACAGTTCCTTTTATAGCATAGTGCTTCCCTATGCTATAAAGGAAAGGATTTTTGTAAATTCAACCCCTAAGGGGGCAAAACGAGGGTTCAAAGTTACTATGAAACTTTGCTGTTTTTAAAGTTATTATAGTGATATTCAGTATGAAAGTTCTTCATCGGAAGTCATGAAACATGTGAAATATTTAAAAAAACTCACCCCCCGAGGGAGTTAAATAAGAGTGCTTATCGTGCAGACGAAGTCGCTGGCAGAAGTTAGTGTAGGTACTTACATAATACACAATAATATAGTATACAAAGGGTGTGTGTGTTCAAACGTTTATGCGTGCATGGTGCATGTGTGCGTGTGAGTATATGCATGCATGTGTAAGTGTGTGTGTGTATATGTTTTTACTTAGTGTTGGTGAGGAATGGACTGTAATGAAAACAATAGGATAAAGGAATATAGGAGGAATTTAATAGGTAACTTTACAACGAACAGTACAACACAATATCACAACACAACCAAATCAAAAACTAAACTAAGTGACAATAGAAATAAGAAACAATCGATATTTGAAAAAGGGCAATAGCCAATTAAAAGTAAACTATAAAAACTATATATACAAACGCAAGGAGTACGCAACACTTAGTATGTGTGAAAAGATATTTTATTTTCGGGAAGCGCTTTGCACGTAACTCTGTCATTATTTTATCAAGTGTGTATATTTATTGAAAGGGCCCGTCACCTCTGCGGGCTAACATTTGGAAAACTGTTTTTTGCAAACTCGTATATTGAAAGATTGGAAAAGTTCCGCCGCCCGCCCCACGGGAGACCACAAAAAATTGCATCCGGGAATTGTTATCATGAAACATGAGTTTAACTTCAAACAATATACTGACGCTTATTAATAGATAGTTCAACGTATAGCAAAACTCATTTGGTATACAAATTTTTTTAATACGATGTAACCTCGATTTTAACTTTATTTGTAGGTTACATCGATTTTATGCTGTACCTACAAAGAGTACTCTCACTGAATGCACAATGACAACGTAGACATATAGCTACTTACTTATTTATATGTACAAAAGTATATATTAACTAGCTTCTGCCCGCGACTTCGTCTGCGCACGATGAGTACTTCACGCAATATCGTTATAAAATATAGCCTATATGTTATTCTGATGTATAAGCTATATTGTGGTAAAGTTTCATTCAAATCCATTCAGTAGTTTTTACGTGAAAGAGTAACAAACATCCATACATCCATACTTACAAACTTTCGCCTTTATAATAGTAGTAGGATGCATAACCCAAAAGTGATTATTCAGAGTTATTTACCTAGAAAATTTCTGATGCCTTCGCAGTTACTATACATTGGAATGAAACAACTTTAACGGATTTAACTCGGGGATTTTTTTTAAATGTATTTATCTGTTTTTTTTTTAAATAAAATTAGTAAGCAAGTTAAATCGTTTAAAATTGTCACATTCCAATAGAAAATGTGTTTCATGATGGATATATAACTTTCCATTAAGAAAGACATTTTTCCTTAGTGAAGACTACTCGTTGTTTAGCGATTTGTTTTGGCGAAGTTATAGGTATACTTAGAGTAATAACGTGTCTGATATTCAAAAGCGCCGCTCTCTCGTACCTACATAGTAAACATAAACCATATCGTTTTAAAATCGCATTTCCCCGCGGCGGAGATGTGCTACGCCGTAGGCGTCTACGATAAAACTTGCTACGCTCGTAGACGCTCTACGAACTTTCACATTTTAGTAAACTCAAGCTTTCACGCCGTCGTTTCATATTTTATGAATTCGTGACGATTTTATACTTTTCTTTATGTTAAACAGTATTTCTTAAATCATGCCTATTTCTACTCGAAAATATAACAAAATTAGTTCAGTAGTTTTAGTATGCAAACGTAAACAGAGTAACAAAATCAAAGTAAATTTATAATTATTAATGATAACATATACTGGAATGAAACAACTATTAACGGTAAATACCTCGCGTATTTTTATTTTATTTGCTGACGTTTCGGATACTTTACAGTTTCCATAATCGTAGCACGACTGAGCTGACAATTCTCTAACGCTAATGTGATTTATACATATATCATAATTTATTTTTATCAATTTTGACCAAACAAAAAAATAAAATTATGCAACTTGGACATTTTCTTTTTTCATTATCAACGATATCAAAAAATATTACCTGTATTATTATAAAACGCTACTATCATAACAATAACACCGCACGTACCGCTAGAACGAAGTACTAACACTGATAACGATATCAAATTCTTATCGGTCATTCACCCCGCAAACTGGCATTACTTCTTTCTTATGGTGTTATTGGTTCAACTTCTAAACAAAACGACTGCTTATTAGGTCTTACGTGTTTCATAATACGGTTGAGTGTCGCTTGCGTTTTATTGTATAGAGATAAGGAAAATGTGGTAAACTCTCTATTTGTGGAGTTTGTAATATTCGGGGGTTAGAAAAACAAACGATATCGTAACCTTATGAGGAAAGTTTATGTATTTGTGGGCGTTATGGATTCCATTGAACATTTGTTCGCACTCTATGATAAACACGACTAGATAGAACCTTTTCATTAGAATAATAACAAAAGAAACGTTTATTTATCATTATAAATTAATACATTTTGTTGAAGATACAGCCAAGGTCATATATGAAGAAACCACTAAGTTAAATAATTAAACACAAACATTATTACTGTCACAATTAAGTACCTACATGTATATATTTTTTAAACTTTGTAACAAGTAGGTACAATAGTACATTACGCACCGAGGCCAGTAAAATAAAAAATGTCTCAGATCACATGTAATTGTCGTCCGAGGCGAAGCCGAGGTTGACAAAAATGTGATCTGAGACTTTTTTATTTTACTGGCCGAGGTCAGTATACTATTTTTCTGTTCGACGAAGCCAGAAAGCGGAAATTTCATTTAGCGCAGCGGCCACAAAGTTGGCGCTTTTTGGCCGAAGGTCGGAAACCTATATTTATGCCTGGCTGTATGTAACACAAAAGCTCATTACTGTCCAAACATTTAAGCTGTGTTTGCTTTGATAATATTAATTGATGGTCCTTTGCATTCATAGTTTAACAGTAAATACAGTAGTGTTCCGCTTATTAGTGAAGCAGTTAACTATTTGTTGTGGCAGGCGGGCTCACTGCCGGTACAGTAGTGTGTTGCAGATGCAGTGTCATCGCTGCAGCGGTGCAGCGGTGCATTATTCAGGAGTGTTGATCAGGCAGTCCGTCTGTGACAACTCGTTTGTTGGTTCATTAACTATACTCATTAGCGAGCTGACACAGAATACCGCAGTGTACAGACAACTAAAATGGTTTTCATTATTTAATTTTATTATAGATGATTGCATTTCTGATATTTGTTTTGAGCAGAATTAAGGAAAATTTACGAGGCATTCCTTGTTTTTCTGCTGATGGATAAGTTAATTCTATACGGATTGAATCAGCACAGTGTAAATTGATCTTCAAATTTTGAAATTTTCACCCTGTATGGACGTAAGCTAGTACAAGAACAGTTTTATAAAGTATTGCCTAGAAAGTTAGAGCAGTGCAGCAGTGATCAGAAAAGAGGTTAAATCTTTATTATATAAAAAAATAAAAACTTCTAAGCTGGAATATCCCCGTCAGGCCTACTTAAGGTTGACTTCATCAATATCAATACATAGTATAAAACAAAGTCGCTTTCGCTGTATGTCCGTATGTATGCTTAGATCTTTAAAACTACGCAACGGATTTTGATGCGGTTTTTTTTAATAGATAGAGTGATTCTTAAGGAAGGTTTATAGCCCCCGTGTGAAGCCGGGGCGGGTCGCTAGTATTTTATAATTTAGTTCGTAATATTACCTTTATCATATATTAAAATATTGTTTTGTGTCAATTAGGTATCATTAGCAATGTAAACAGTAATTAGGTGTCTCTGTGCGCGTGCACTCTGTTTATATTTGAATTATTGACAGGCGTGCTTACTGCCCGCTGCCCGCTACCCGCGCCCGCTGCCCGCTGCCCGCTGCCCGCTGCCCGCTGCCCGCTGCCCGCTGCCCGCTGCCCGCTGCCCGCTGCCCGCTGCCCGCTGCCGGCCGTGAGTCCATCATAATGAACGCTCCGTGTCTTGTCCCTAATACTCCGGACGAGACCTTCTTGTACTTGATGTCGCTAATACTCGGGGCGAGACCTTCTTGCACCTGAAGGTATTATATTGGCAAGCAGTTGAACTCCATTGTCATACTTATTTTTAATTAGGCTTTCTCACCCTGCGTATTTAAAGGGGTAAGAGGTTGCGTCCCTTTACAAGCAATTTATCAAAAATAAATACAATTAGATCTATTAGTAATAAGACCTTAAAGAGTACTTTTACACGACACTAATTCCCTACTAATATTATAAATGCGTTAGTAACTCTGTCTGTCTGTCTGTCTGTTGCTCTTTCACGCCTAAACGGCTGAACGGATTTTGATGAAATTTGGTATGGTAATAGATGTTAACCTAGAAATGGACATAGGCTATAAATAATCACGCCATCGTTCTTAGGGGGTAGGCAGTAGGCAGATAACTAAATTGAGATAGTGATTTTTAGTCGTTTTGGTTGGGACTTTTGCTCTATTGCTCTATTGCTCTATATATTATAAATGCGAAAGTAACTCTGTATGTCTGTCTGTCTGTCTGTTACGCTTTCACGCTAAAACTACTGGACCGATTTAAATGAAATTTGGTACAAAGAAAGTCTGGAGCTTCAGAAAGGACATAGGCTACTTTTTAACCGGCTGCAAAAAAGGACGAGTTCCACGCGGACGAAGTCGCGGGCAGAAGCTAGTATAAAATATATAAATATTTGTGGAAGGAACAAACAAATTCAGTATGGTTTGTATAAAAATGGATAGACTATTTATAATTAATCGGTACGTATTGATTTCATTCTAAATTTGTAACAAGATATTAATAGTAGGTACAAGTAAAATGAGAACTCACGTAACAGTTTTAAAAAATATTTCTGGCGATTTTATTATTTACAATTATTTTGAGGGCTTATATGGGGATAAATCGTTTGTACAGTTTCAATTAATATCTAATGCTGTTTTATTTATTTAACAGTCAAATAAGTCCTTATTTTTGTTATATATTAAATGTTTACAATATATTATTGTCATGACATAAAAACGAAATATAAATATTTCACGAAAATGTCGGCATACATTGTTGTTTTTTAATTCCTTATTTCATTTTCCTACAAGACTATTAACACTCTTTTGTTTCAGAAACATAAGAATACTTAATTTTTTTAGCAGAGCTCAGTCGCACATTCAATGCTGGTGCGAGCATCACATGTTCTTGTGAAAATACGTTCTTTTTCGGTACAAGCTAACTCGCCGGAATCATTTCGCACCAAACTTATTTGAATAATTTTAGTAGAAGCTTTACTGAAATCCTTATTGGCACCTCCAGCCTCCAGCCTCCAGCGGTGCTCCATCCGCGGCGGATCATTCGCAAATTACTACAAAATGGCCGCCAGCCTGTGATTTGTATCACGCATGTGTGAGTATGTATCTGTACACGTGAGCCAGGTGAGCCTGTCGGTTTTTATGTTTGTTGAGAAATTTATTTCTTTGAAATGCTTCACGTACCTACGTATTTTTATTTCTAAGCTATACATACCTACTGAAGTTAAAAACTTCATAGAATATGCATATATATTAGCGCTTATTGACGTTTTTATCTGCTAGATTTTTTTAAATAGCTTACTCTGAGCTTGGTTTGACGGCATTAAATGAATCTAAAACGTTATAAGTACCTATTCTCGCAAGCAAACTAGTACAGTCGAAATTAATATATTATTTTTATGACAATTTCCCCGGAAATATAGTAACAAAATGTTTTCGTTTTGTGCAAAATAACATGGGTTCATGAGTGAGGCAGTGGGCCGCGCGGCCGGCGAGATGCTAGCGATATTTATCTGTTTGCTCCCCGAACACGTTCAGATGCTATTCATTATGAAAGATTTATCTTTTTCGGGCCCTCTATTAGTTATTGTCGATCAATGCTTAATAAAACATGGCGGTTTTATCGAATCGAGGCGTTCGAGGCTTTATTTTAATATAATATAATAATTAAAATAACACGAGATTTTAGTGACACGCACACTCATACACACATCTTATTGCCTTTTAATGTACACACTTTTTAACCCCCGAAGAAAAAACGACGGGGTGTTATTCAGATTCAGGTTTTGGTCCAATTAAGTGTAAATAGTACACAATGATTCCATTTTTCCGTTGAAAACAAAACCCGGGCATGTGCATAAAATGTCACAAACTGTCGGCGCTTATGAAATAAATCGATTAAATTTACAGTACACAAGCATATCATAATATTTTCGCGTAAATGTCAGGAATCCCTGGAATATGTGTAAATGTTTGTGTAAGCGTCACACTCGTCCCGCATATCGCAACCAGCTTGTGTATTTGCCGATAGAGGTACGAGTTAAGAGCACATCGTGCCATTTCAACGAAAAAAATGTAAATATATTTACAACAGTAAGCCGGATTAAAGAGTCAATCGCCTAACGCCTTATTATTATTTCATAAAACTAGGGAATAAAATCTACAACGAGAAAATATAACTTAATCATTGTAGATTGTACCTACTCATTGTTTTTTTCACTAGTCATATTAAAAACTTTCGAATAATAATATTTATAAAAAGTTGACATTCTATTATCCTTCCTATTCAAACGTTGTTATTTAATTATACATGCACCTTTCCTAAATTTTGACTTAAATTTGTGTGGTTTTATTTTCACCTAAACTTATTATAATTGTTTTAAAATAAATAAAGATATTTTATAAAATGATAACCTATTTAAAGGATTATTTGTTACTGCATCACAAACTGTCGAGTGCGCGTCGCCGCGAGCTAGCTGCAGACACGGCGGTGCATCGCGACCCGGCGATATGTTGCACGCGCTGCAATATGCAGCTGCATTCAACTATTGCGGTTCAGAGGGTGTTCTGGATGAGGCTTTTATCAATAAGATGCGATGCCTCCATGTGGAGCCTCGGTACTCGGTAGGGTCATTACTAATGTAACTGTCACGGTATTTTTTAACTCAAAGTAATGAAAAATCACTAAATTATTTATGGAGACAATTTATATATTTATAAATAACTAGACGTTCGTACGGATCCCTTTTTTTTCAAAATATTTTATAGCCTATGTTACTCATGGATAATACGATAAGTAGCTTTCGAATAGTGAAAGATTTTTTAAAAACGGTCCATTAGTTTTTGAGCCTATTCATTACAACCAACAAACAAAGTTTTCCTCTTTATAATATTAGTACCTACCTATAGATGGGAGTTCGTTTAAATATAGCAATGACGGGATATAGCTTGACCATTGGGAATAGCTCTGAAGTTTATTTTTTATCACCTAATTGAAAGATATAACTATGTTTTTATTTTAACGCGAGCGCGAGGGGAGGCGCGAGCTGTTGTAAAATAATTTATTTTTCATCAGGGAATACACATACTTCATAACACAATTACAACAGATCTGGATGTATTTAGGAATTTTATACTCTTAACAAGCAACGCACATTAAATGATGCCTAAATGTAATTTAATAATTACTAGACTCGTTAATAGAATGAAAGACGCAAATTTATTATAAAAAAAAATGGCCGTGCTTCTTAAATAGCTTCTACTTAACAACTATAATACATTTAGAAACAGGTAGTAGATTTGGAGAGTGTGAAGGAAAATGCATTATCATAATAATTATATTGTAAAAAATATTTAAAAACGAATCTACTGTGATTTTGCTGACGAAAGTCTAGTGTTACACTATCGTCAGTTCAGTCGACTACGAATAATATGAGAAACGTACTAAAAACTTTTTGGAATGTCAGTAAATAAAATAAAATACGTGAGTTAAATCCTTTGTAGTGGTTTAATTCCAATGTGTATAATAACAACGAAGAAATTACTATGGTTCTACTGTGAGTGTTGATTCGCTAAAACTCCGTTAAGGGACAACTCGCCGTCTCGTTAAGTGGCCGATACCTCTTCCGCAGTAAACACAAAAACAACATCTTTTTTCTTCTAAAAGTGGACTCAATTTGCGTTCTTTTGAATCAAAAAGTTATCTTCTTGTTAGGGGACGGTTTAAAGGGAATTCTTTCGTAAACACTCCTCGGAGTAAATAGTTAATTATACCGAGTTGCTTAACAAAGTCTTGTTATAGTTATGCTTTTATTTTTAAATATATTTTTTTTGCAAAGTTAATACCTAAGACTTTGTAAAATATTGTATGGCCTGCTCGCCGTTTCATGTGTGTGGTAAATCTACTAAATTTGGTTTGATGTGTATTTTATGAAAAAAAAAACATTAAAATCACATTGATAGTTATATATGTACGTACTTATGATAATAATAATTTATTTTATATAGCATATATGCTACAAAGATTGATTGCTTATCTCCGTTATTTACTAGTTTCAATACTGCTTTTTTAATAACAACTCACACTAATAATCGCAATGAAAAAACTATTTCCCACGTCAAATTCAGATGAGGAGATGCGACCCACATAGCACGCGTGAACGGCCGTTTACAATCAGATAAGCAGCCAGGCTGGTCGTACTTCCTTATCGGAGTCCGTATGACACGCGGGAGGCTGTGCGGCCAGCAGCGGGCAGCGGGCAGCAGGCAGTGGGCTAATGAGGGCGGCAGGTGGGCGCCGCCCTCGCGCCGCCGGATCAGGGTGCATTATTTACACGCCACTCCGACTTACCCTGAGGCCAGCCTCGCGATGCAAGCCATAAGCGATAAGCATAATATTGTAATGACGACTTGTATTTAGATAGACCTATATACCTATTTATTAAGTCAAATGGATCTTAAGTAGGTAGTGTTTTATATATGTATACCATCTTTTTACGATCACACGACCTTCGCCGGATTCGCTCCCTGCACTCATGCGTAAATTAGCGGCATGCAATGTTAATCAGTTAGATTTTTATATTTCATGAAACTTCGCTTTAATAGTGACCATGTTTCTCTTCTATAATAACATGCAGAATCGGTTACTTTATCACGAATAATTGATAGGTGCGTATTCAACAGATATTTTAGAGTTTTAGATAATATTATATTTGAATTCTGAGTATCGCTCTACCCGTGGCTTGCGTTGCGCCGCGGCGCCGCATGTATTATAAATCAGTCTCGCGACTCCCTAACTACTGCTTAAGCTGAATTTTGACAAATATCCATTATTCACACGCACACCTGCCTCCGCCGCCTCCGCCGCCTCCGCCGCCGTCTCCTCCGCCGGCCACGGCTTTACGCTTTCATTCACTCGATCACGACTTCAGACTATTATAGTAGGTACTAATAGTACCTATATCAACCTGTATACAATTAATTAAGGGTATGATTATCTTTAGGGAATTAGGTAATCTTAATATTATGCGACACATTGAAAACAAACAATTAAGCGATTTAACACTCAGTAAATAATAGTATGGGTCAGTAAATATACGCACAAGTATATTATGCTGACATTTGAAGAACTTTACGTAAGTAGGTATCTACCTCATGTATGTAGTAGATGGGATTAACTGGAACTGTAAAGTACGGAATAGATAGAAATTCAAATTGCTGGGTTTTATGTTCAAAAGTATGAAATTGAAGAAGGAATACTTATTTTCGTATGTGAAAAAAAAAATCTTTATATTATTATAGGTAGTAGGTTACACGTACCTAGGCGTGGTAACAATTTTAAGTATAATTTTATTTATTTAACAATCAAGCTCCGGTAATGAAACAAAGGAATGTTCGCTATTGTATTACTCGCTTTAATTAAATTAATTGGGGCAATTAAATTACAATGCCCTAATTGGCGTCACACTTCTCAGGAATTAGTCCTTTGAGCGATCCGTGCCAGCCTGAAACATCCGCGATTATTAACAACATAACTAATTAATTATAATAATTAGGACATTTCGTGCAATTACAAAAATACAGTCGCTACGTTCTAACCGATGAACTACCTATTGATTCATTTTGTTATAGATCTATGAGTTTTTGAAATATATGCTGATAAAATGAAGGACGCCACTAGATAATGGCAGTTTCTATATAAAGACATACAATGTAATTTATTTAATTCTTCGTTGTTTTCATATTTTTAATGATACAGATCTCATAATCCAATCTACTTTGAAAGTAGCTGCACATATCACAATCACATGTCCAATTTATACATCAACAATGATATAGCCATAATTATTATATTAGTTTATTTAAATTTGTATCTATGTGTAAGTACAGTGAGTAGGCGCGGGTGGGGTGCCGGGGGGCGGTGTGCCACGTGACGTCATTGTCTTGTATTTGAGATCCATGCGACCGACCACCTGAGCGGAGTCCTTCACGACCCTTTACATAAGCACCGCCTGTATCGGCCATTGTCGGGCGGCTATCGGGGCAGGGCTGTCATCCGGCCGGTTTACCCGGATCCCTGCTATTTAGAGGGCACCCGGGGATATCCGGGTTCTAGGAAAGTATCCCAGATAAACTCTGTCAATTTTTGTGCTCGACAAATCGGGATTCCTTATAATGTTGCACTTTGAAAATATATATTTTTTAAATATAATCATCATACATTTTGGTCAAACGCTGCGTATTTTTTAAACCGATAATAAGTAAATAAGGTCTCAATTCCGGAGTGTCCGGGTAGAAGTTCGTTACACCTGAATGTCCGGGATTTTTAAAGTCCGGACAATTTAGGTGACGACCCTGAGAGTGCGTAACTACAACTATAATATAGGAGCCGGTAACAAACAAGTAATTTCATAAAGTTGATTTATGGCTGTATAATAACATAGATGTTGCTCCGTATACAATCAAAGTTTTAGTTTGTGACACGTGGCAGGCATCTGCCTGTAAATATATATTATTTATAGCGTACAACGTGTTCTATTTCTTTATACATTTTATAGGTATAGGTAACTTAGGGTTTGTGAGCTTGGGAATTTGAAGGTTGTAATGCTTCAAGTAATATAGTGACAAACAAACAAATGTGCAAGCACATGCGTATGTCACATATAAATTGTATGGTAACGTTTCGATAACTTTACAGTTCCCAGTTCTGTTAATACAAAGTACATTATGAGTCTGAACTATGAGTGTTAATTGTTACCAATACACAACCGATACTGAGTTCATTGATTACAACCCGTTTGATAATGTAGGTTGTTACATATACCTATAGTAGGTCAAGTGCTGACCATGCAAGATACTCCGCACACGGCACTTGGCTGACGCAACATTACGTACGTGGGATAAAGTGCTGACCCAGCAACGCGTGAGCGCCGCCGGAACCGTTGGCGCACTCGGCTGACGCAACTTTGTACATGAGATAAAGTGCTGACCCAGCAATGCGCGAGCGCCGCTATAACCGTTGGACACCACCGAGGGGCGGGTACTTCGTTTCTCACATTGAACGGGTCACCACCCTTTAGGTTTAGTTAGTTATAGTTACGGTGACTTCGTTTCTAACATTGAGCGGGTCACCACCCTCTAGTTATAGTTAATTATACGGAGACTCCGTTTCTAACATTGAGCGGGTCACCATCCCTTAATTATAGTTAGTCATAGAAACCTGTAATTTTAATGAATAAATCTTAATTATAAGTAAATCGGTTCTTCTTTGAGTCCTCCTGTCGCTGACATTCGTAACTGGCGCAGTCGGTAGGATTCTCGCGAGCCGGTCCGCGATCGCGTAAAGGAAGTATCGCATATTCCTCGCGTCCTGTCACCGGTGGAGGCTACCAAGTCTTTCAACGAGAATCCTAGAACCTACGGAGCAGCCCAGGAGTATCCAGAAATCGATAGCAACTCAAGGAGGCCGATATATTCAAGTAAGTACACTATTAAGATTTATTCGTAGTGTTGCTTTCCTTGAAAACTTTTCTTTTAGTATTTATTTCCTTTCTTTTTTTTTTATATAAAAAAGAACTATTTTTATTACTTATCCAAGATTGCTCAATCGAGAGTATCTAGGGAACAACTATGTCGAATAGAAAAGACATTTTCTTTCGTCCGTGCATCGAGCACACATCAGTTGGTATTAATATTTAGTGATAATAAGACAGACGAATGAAGCTTCCAACTATGTAGAATAGAAAAGATATTTGCTTTCGTCCGTGCATCGAGCACACATCAGTTGGTAGCTATTCATATTTAGTGATAATATAGACGAATTAAGCTTCGAACTAAGTAGAATAGATATTAGCTTTTATCCGTGCATCGAGCACACATCAATGTAGTATCTTAGGAATCAACGCAAAAGCTATTAATAGCACGTTGAATACACTTAGTAATATAATATAAAGTAAAATCAAGTATTAGATTTAGACCCCAGAGAATATTACGACGTAATCATATCAGGCTCATATTACAGCGATAAAAAGATTCTTTTAATACTCAAATTTCCTATTGTAGCACCACAGTCTTATGAACTATTTAAACTTCCTATATTAGTTATATTACCTAATAAATTTAATCAATCCCTTATTCCTCCATATCCTATGATAGCAACTTGCGATAATTCTTATGTGTACATAGAGACAGAATGTCCGAAGTATAATATTCAGTACGATAAACTGAGTCAGCAAATTAAAAGCACAGCCAGACTGTATCCACAGACTCATTATGAAACAGATTTTGCACAAATCCTGCCACATGATCACCATAGCCTTAGCCAAGAAAACTATAGAACCACTGCACGATGAAAACTATGGTATAGTGTTCCCCGAGCCGACTAAAGGACGCTGACCTGTTCCCGAGATGACTACAATACGAACTTTAAATTTACCCACGGACTTCGAGCCCGCCGCCGCAACCTACCAGCAACATTTTTTGTAAACCTGAAAAAATAGTTGCTGTTCTTCAGGAGGGAGGTGTTACATATACCTATAGTAGGTCAAGTGCTGACCATGCAAGATACTCCGCACACGGCACTTGGCTGACGCAACATTACGTACGTGGGATAAAGTGCTGACCCAGCAACGCGTGAGCGCCGCCGGAACCGTTGGCGCACTCGGCTGACGCAACTTTGTACATGAGATAAAGTGCTGACCCAGCAATGCGCGAGCGCCGCTATAACCGTTGGACACCACCGAGGGGCGGGTACTTCGTTTCTCACATTGAACGGGTCACCACCCTTTAGGTTTAGTTAGTTATAGTTACGGTGACTTCGTTTCTAACATTGAGCGGGTCACCACCCTCTAGTTATAGTTAATTATACGGAGACTCCGTTTCTAACATTGAGCGGGTCACCATCCCTTAATTATAGTTAGTCATAGAAACCTGTAATTTTAATGAATAAATCTTAATTATAAGTAAATCGGTTCTTCTTTGAGTCCTCCTGTCGCTGACATTCGTAACTAGGTACATTGTGATATTGACTGAATACAGAATCCTAAAGCAAGAGTACCTACAGCAAAAACCTAGCGTATTTAATGACTACAAATGTCAATAAAAATTAACAAAAATCGTTCCGAATTGTAGATTCATCTATTTGCAGTACAGCAATTACGCTGCAAATATTTGCGGGTGTTTGTTGTGGGATGCAGCGCGGGGCAGAGGGGGGAGGCTGCAGGTGGGAGGGAGGGCGGGGAGGGGGGGTTGCATAGCTGACCCGCGGTTGAATATTATGCAGCGCTGCAGAACGACGGACAACCGCTGCATAGATGATTTTACCGGCAATTACGGATCCCTATTGATCCCCGCCGTAAACAGAACCGTGCCCAATAACGTTTTATTGTTATATTTTTTTAAATGCCAAACTGATGCTTCACGTCTTTGTGTTTAACGACAATTCGGTTACCGTCCGTGATCGCTCGACATCGATCTGTTTGTGTAAATTCATTTGAAAGCAATCCGAATCGTTTGATACAAAACGTTAATAACACATTCAGCAAATTAGCATAATACATTAAACAGATTAAACGAATACGGATTAAGGGATCCGTGATAATGATATTCGACAGACACGTGCCGTATAACTATAATTCTGCACCGTGCAGCTGGATGCAGCCACATGCCGCCGTCGCACCGAGCTCCGTGACGGACGGACAGACAGCGGACGGACAGATTAGACAGACAGGAACAACAAGTAACGTCCTGTTAACCTAGAAACACGAGCTAGTCTGTATAAAATCCGTTATTCAAACTAGGGGTTACGCTTCAATATCTTATACTGCTTTTTTTGGGAATTGACTTTATTGTTGTTCCGTAACACAACATTGCAAAATGACAGTGATTCAATGCACCTTTATGACAATTTGAAAATAAAATGTAATTTAGGTAAGTCCAACACCTATTAGGTATAATTAGAACTGTACCTACCTGCGTTACTATTTCAAGTAAACATTATTATATTCAGTGTACGAATATTATTAATGTAATCTTATTATTATTATTAAGTATTAATGTAATGATTAAGCAAGTTCCCGGGTAAAATGTAAAATATTCATGGCCCCAACAAGTCTGAAGACGATTAAAAAACAGAATAAAACTAAACAAATTGACTAGGCACTTATTTTATTTCAATATCGAATAATTGGAACAGCCTCCACTGGCATAAAAAATATAGGTATTTAATTGATATAACACAAACATGTGACCAGTTACATAGATTCTATTATATTATGTTGCGTTAGCGAATATAGAACGCCACTTGTATAGCGGAAAAAGAAAGCACTCGCCTCGCCAGCCGGCTTCTCCCGTGAACAGGTAGGGATCGGGTTACGGCGGCGGCGGCGGCAGTCGGCTCGCGCAGGAATGAAGTAACACCGTTCCAATAAGTTTTAACAAGTTCCTGAGAAAATGGCCGCCACGAGCTCTTAATCCGTTTGTGTCGGACTTCGGAATCCAATTAAACCTTCCAAAAGCCAATCAACCACAAATCGCTTTAAAATTTATTTCATTTTACCTCAAAGTTTGGAAGTTTTTCAACATTCCGATCCCAAGACGGCCTTAATATTCTCTTTGTAGACAGATCCTGTAAGTCATTTAACTTTGATTATGTCTTTTTGTATGGCTGCTTGAATTTACGATTTCATTAATTGATATAAATATTTATTGTTTGATGCTTTATGATTCTTTTGCTATTATTACCTACTTTAATAATACTTATAATAATATAATAGGATTGATTTTAATAAGTACAATTTCTGATGCCTTCGCGGTTATTACACATTGGAATGAAACAACTATTAACGGATTTAACTCGCGTATTTTTATTTTATTTTATTAGCTGACGTTTCGGATTCTTTACAGTTTCCATAATCGTAGCACGACTGAGCTGACAATAGTCTAACGCTAAAGTGATTTATACAGTTATGCAAACTACCTTATATTTAAATTACAAATTTTGAAAAACTACCCTATTCTGAATTATGAAATACTAATGTTACATTTTACGCAAAAAAATTTTACTTTTATACATTACAATTAAAACCTAATAGGGGGCGTTACTAGCGCTTCGGAAAGACCGAAACTGTAAAGAATCCGAAACGTCAGCTAATAAAATAAAATAAAAATACGCGAGTTAAATCCGTTAATAGTTGTTTCATTTCAATGTTTAATAAGAACGTTTAGAGAACTTTTCGGTTTCCATATTTATATATTCGGTGCCTACTTAGCCACACCCTCAGATATTACGTTAGTTGAATCTTATACAGTAATTTGATTTCATTCCTTATAAATTTATTTAATAAATTTGTTTTCATTGAATCCGATTTTCTCATAGAACCTGAACCCTCAGAACAAACACCTCTAAAAATCCTTTTCCCACTGTCATCTCTGTCCGCACCCATACATAAATAAAACGCATTTTCTCACTCATTAATTTTTTACGAAACTTAACAGCACCAAAGCCTACCTTTTTTAAACTTTGCGAGTAAATTTCCTAATAAAGACCACAAAATCCAACCCTTCAGGGAAAGAAGTTTTCGAAATCACATTTACTTAAAACACTAGTTTTATTTATGCAAACATTTTTGCTTAATATTGTCCCTCGAGTTTTATAGGTATATCCTCTGGTCTAGTAAACCTTAGCACAAACTAATTATATAATCTTGTTGTTCTTTTTTACTGACGATCTCGGTATGAGTGCAAGTAATTTTATATAACAACTAGCCGTTTGCCGCGGCTTCGCATGGATCCCTAATTTTTTTCAAAGTATTCTATAGCCTATGTTGCTCAGGGTGAACGTAGCTTCCCAACAGTGAAAGATTTTTTCAAATCGGTCCAGCCGTTTTGCAGCATATTTAATCCAAACAAACAAACAAACCTTTCCTCTTTATAATATTAGTATAGATGTAATTATAACATTATTATATAAATAGGTATATTATCGAGAAATAAGAAATCTAATCTAACATTTCGATTACAAATAAAGAAACGTGTTCCAGCACTTCCAATAAATGAAGGATAAATTATAAATGAAGTAAGTCTCCACACAAGGAGCGGAAAGGTAATTAGCTTTATGTTCTAATGATGTGTTAATATGGAGTGATTATCGATAATTGCTCCGCAGATCGGTCGTTGTTCCCCGCGCGGCGCACGGCGCGGTGACTAGTAATTTACATACTAACTATCGACAACTTCATTTAAGTTTTAAGCACCAGTTGAACGGCACTTTATGCGACGGTTAGCGGGAAAATTTAGTATTTTATACAAACACATAAATTGTTAAACATAAACTCATCCTTTCATGTTGACATTCTATTATAGGAGATTACGTCGTTTGTAGTTCAGTGGGTTTATGCGGGTTTGCTAAAACCGGATCGCTTTGCTGCCAAGATCTTTATAACCTGCACAATAGGTGAAAAATCGTAATTCCCCGGGGCACATAGACAATAATATAGCGTAGAAGACGACAGAATGATAGGTGGATGCAAATCAAGGACAAGGGATATAAATATTGAATGATTCGTCACGTGTGTGGGATCAGCAGCGTGTCGGCTGACACACTGAACACGAAATGCAGGATGACGAGTTCGAATCTGCATTTTAAATGATAATTAAGTAAAGCATTCTCTTAATGAGTAACACTAACTTTTGTAAAGAATGAACTCGAAATTTAAAATTACTTTTAAAGTCTAAAATTTTTCAGTTTTATTTCGTAAATAATTTATGGTAGATACGTAGCACATACACTTCGTGTCTATTAACTTAGCTATATTATAATAACGCGTCTTTGGTCGTAGTCGGTAAGCGGCGTTAGTAAGCGTTTAGCAGCAGCATGCGGGTATCTCGGTAAAGCAGTTTAAAGTTAAACTAGTTACCGAACACACACAAACACACACTATTTATTGCTAATGTACACATTAACCTGTAGACACTATAGGTACATAATATAATTATTATAATAACATTTTTTTTACTGGAACAATACACTCCTGATGTACTATCAACTGTGCTGGCGATGTTACACCTTTAAGGCAATAATCGCTTGAACGACCCTGGTACCTGGCGGCTGTGTGTGAAGCAACAAGTGCAAGCAATTTTTTTCTAAAATGGCGTACCCCGAAAGCATCCGATAGTACATAAAATATGCTATTTTATTAACTGTATTTGTTTCAACTTTCTATCTCCAGTATTTCTTACCTAATCTATATCAAAATAAAGTTTTTTTCGACTATTCACATATTAGGAACTATTTCAGATAAATGAACCCTCAGAAATTTCAAACCTCTAATGGGTTGATAAGCAAATAACCTTATCTAAAATAACCGAGGAATTCCAATAAACCAGATCGCGTATTAATAAGTAGAAAGCCCAAAAAAGGTTCGACAGCTAACCGACCTTTTTAAACGATTTATAAATAATTAAAAACCTTATTCATTATTTTGTAGGAAATATGTATATTGAATTCGAGCTATGAGAACGGGTTACCTGCTTACGCGTCGAATCTTATAAGTCGTAATGTGAAAATTGTTTTTATTTAAAAATGAACTTTGAGCTGTCAGTGGTAAGGTTTAAATTTGTGGCACCATGGTGGTGGAAGCGCTGTTCCGAGTGTCGTGGAGGAGGTCTGGAGGCGTTCCATCCTGTGCGAGTCAGTCTGCGTGCGTCTTCACAACTCGACGGACGTTTCTTCGCGCGAGAAATAATTATTTCGATCAAATTCCGCGATAACGTAAAATCATACCGTGGTATTATTTTGACAAAGTTACTTTTACGAATTTATAGTTTTCACTAGTTGGATAATTGTGTTGAATTTTCCAGTGATATTATATGAAAATTGTTATCAAAGCGGCTGTCGAAGCGTGATCGCACGGTGAGTGTTTCGTTATGTACTTCTCACGCAATATTCAACTGTTTTGTTTAGAAATAAGGTGCGTTTTGAAATTAAATCTGAATAATATTTTGACGTGAAAGCGTAATTGTTTAATTTTCTTTTTCATGGATTTTCGTTGGAAGTGATTTTGTACGCGCACTCAATTAGTTCATTCTCAAGTAATTACTTGTAGGTGATTTGTATTAAAGAAAACTGTTCCGGGAGGGTGGTTTGAGGATCACTGTTTTATTATTAAACAATTTACTTTATACGACACATGTAATGTATTTAAACAAGTAAAAGGTTTATGGAAATAATTGGGATTATCAATAAAAAAAATCTTAAATTGGCTAGATATTTTATGGTAGGTAGATATAGGTATTATGACACTATATTCTAAACTAGCTGCGCCCGCGACTTTATCCGCGTGTAGTTATTTTCCCCCGTTATTTACACATTTTCCACTGTTTCTTCACTCCTATTGGTCGTAGCGTGATTTTACGTAGCCTTAAGCCTTCCTCGATAAATGGTCTATCCAACAAAAAAGTTTTTTTCAATTTGAACCAGTAGTTCCTGAGATTAGCGCGTTCAAACAAACAAACAAATTCTTCAGTTTTATAATATTAGTATAGATTGATTGCAGGTCGTTATTATTTTCCGAGCACATTATATCTTTTGTAAATACAAATATCAGTAACTGGTGTTTCTAAGGGACGGATAAATAATGATACTACTATTATAATAAATTCAGTACGCGTGTTTACATGATACTAATCACTGCATGCAAGCACCTCGTCACACACCTCGCTCGCGGTGTAATATTAATCAAGCGTGTTACTTACGATTCATTCTTACTTGTTGTTTTGTTTTCGTTTGAGTTGTCGTTATGTAACGATGTAACTCCTCATAAAACTTGTTTAAACTATAAAAAAACTGTAGAGTATAGATTCTTTTACGTAACATCGCATATGACATAAATTATGCTAAGCCACAAATTGATTTGAATGCAAAAGTGTTCAATATTTTAGTGGAAACTGTCTAATATAACAAATTGTTAGTAAATGGTATGAAACTGAACTATAAAAACTGTTTTAATCACCTTTCTTACCTTGATAATAGACCCGTCGATATTTGTTGAAGCAGCAACGCGTAGCTAATATCGTAGAGGTCTACGCGGAAGGCTACGCGTGCTACGGCGTAGCTGTTCGTAGCATTATGGCTCTGGCACTTAAAATAGTTAAGTAATTGGTTAACTTTGAGCAATCTCAAAATAATATTACCTACATAATGGTAAGGTTACTAGTCGAAGGACCAATTTTATAATATTTTCTACTGAGTATTTGTAATCGTGACGACGTCTTTGTCTTCTTAAAAATATGAGAATAGCTTACTAGAGTTTATATCTCTAGTAAGCTATTTGGGGGTTTTCACAGAAGATAATAATAAATTGGAATAATGTGCACAAAGTACTTAATACTTACTTATAAATATTGACAAAACTTATCAGAAGCAAGTGAACAAAAGGCGAATCTTCTAAGGTTTGCTACATGCGCTTGAGCCCTTGTTGACTCGGTGTCTGTTTTAATGATTTGAAGCTGCGACCTCGCGGTCGCTGATCCACTATTCACCCGCAGAGCTCCGACAACTCTCATTAAACGTAAATACGTATTGATCGTGACATTTTCCTAAGTTTTCTTAATTACTCTTGTTTTATGTATTTAATAATATCCACTTAATAAGTAGACTCCATCTCTTTCGAGAAACTTTTAATTAATCTGCCGGAGACAAAAAGACTCGTTTAAATAAGTAAAGCAATATTTAAGAAAGATTCGACCTACAAAAAGTTAATAGAAAAAGCTGTTTTTATATCGTTAATGATTATTTACTCGCTGACTGGGCCGCTTTTACTACATCCAAATATGTTTTGAGTAATAATTTACTAATTTATTATTTTACAAATATTTGTAAGATTACACGTTGTTGTATTTTATACCTAGTAGGTATCAGTCATCTGGTAGATCAATTGTTTTGAATTTGCCACATTCCTATTATAAGTAGTATACAATATTATGCTCAATTGATGCGGGATTCAAGTGAAGCTGCTAAAACAGCTAGATTCTAGAAATATACTTTATTTCTCATTACAATCACAAATTTTCCTAATAATAATAGTGCCATTTTGCACAATTCGAACCCGATTTGATAGTCAGAGGGTCTGACCGACAGACTGTCCTGGAATGATGCCAGGCCCTGGTTAACACGTGAACTTGCGTCTTTTCAGCGGCAGTCGACCGGCTCTTTATTCCGGTAATGGTTCCAGGGCTCAGCCTAATTCTAGAATATGCCAAATAGCACTAACGTCACCAGCCTATTGACGGGTGAAAGCTTTTAGATACTTTTCGTATTTCCTATGGAAATGCTAAACTTATTTCCTGTACTAAGTAGCTACCTGTTCATGCGTGACGTCACAGCGACAGAAAATATCGCAATATGTGAAAAATGTGATTGTATTGAGTGGTACTTATACATAAAATCAAGATAAAGACAAGTAAAGCAGCTTTTCCTATTTTGGAGATAGGCAGAGACTATTTTTTATCTTGACTGTCTGTTGGTTTAGTGGTCAGAGGTACTAGTAGCAGTCCGAGGCTACGAAACCGGGGCTTGTGGGTTCGAATCATGCTAGAGGTAGATGCCAGTGTGATGAACACGCACATCTCTACCTGAGTCTTCTGTGATCTGTACCTATTTGTTATCTAGTACCCATAATACTAGTTGTGCCTAGTTTGGCACTAAATTAAATGGTGCAAATTGAGTAAGGATATAATTTCTTTCTCATTTTATACGAGAAACTTCCATCGCATAGCAACTAAACACGGGAATCGTTTGGAATAACCGCGAAGGCATCGTAAATCATTATGGATGTTTTAACTTCTTAATTTCCTTTAAAACTTGTAATTTTTCACCCTCGATGGCTCGTCATATAAATCTGAACCCATGAAAGTAGCCGTGTGTGTGTGTGTGTGTGTGTGTGTGTGTGTGTGTGTGTGTGTGTGTGTGTACACTGAGCGATCATCAACCCCGCCCGGATCAGAGGTGTTAACATAAAAGTGCAGGATCATCAATATCGCCATCATTTATGCGGCAAAAAGCTTCAAAATATAAAGATGACTCCAGAAACAATTACTTAAGTTCACAACATCTACACACACAGCGATGTACTTTAAAAAAAAGGGTGGTCCCACGGGCGTTCCAACCGCGCTCAGCTAATAGTCCCTTACCCGAAATATGGAAGGAAAAAGATACGAGAAGGTTTAAATTTGACTAATTCTAACACAATGTATGATATACGAGCATAGTACCTATGTCGTTGTATCAAAATGTTATTCATAGTGTAGATACTTTATTCAATATTTAGAACTGGGGCCGCCGCCGGTTGACACGCCCAAACTGACTGACTAATTTGAATGATACATTATTTCAGTAAAAGTAAGTAAGTAGTAGGTACTTACTTAATATTATCCTACTACTATTATAAAGGCGAAAGTTTGTATGTATGGATGTATGGATGTTTGTTACTCTTTCACGTAAAAACTACTGAATGGATTTGAATGAAACTTTACCACAATATAGCTTATTCATCAGAATAACATATAGGCTATATTTTATAACGATATAGTGTAAAATACTAATCATACGCAGACGAAGTCGCGGGCAGAAGCTAGTACTTTACTAAATCCTTGATGGATTTACTAAAATCCCTTTTTAGTGCTCGCTTACGTCACATAAGTGATCCCTATGCAACTTCGAGCTTACAGACCCACCTGCTATAAATTACGTGGAACTGGTGTCATAAGCATACAACTACTCAAGTATAAATATTGAAGCGAGTACCGCGACACCGGGACAGGCGGCGGAGGCGGCCGGCGGGTGTATCCGGGGTATTTAGTAATTGGACCAGCATGACTTGCGGGGGCTTTGTCCAGACGAGGTCTATAGTTTGCCGCGTCATCCTTGTGACGTCACTCTATAACACGTCACAATTACCTACGTACTTACCTATATATGTACCAGCCTTCCCAAGCTGCTAAATACTTTGCCTGGGTCTTATCTGGGCATTGTGAAACTTAATGTAATTTATGTTTGTACCTATACAGTACCTCTACTCAGTTACTTTTATAAAAAATCGTTTTAAATAACCTTTTTTTTAATCCGCAGCATCTCATTAGTCTGCTAATTCGCTTTGATTCATTCCCGCCATTTATCAAAATTATACAAATTACAATTTATGCGCTTCAGCGGAGTCCACGTTATACGAATGGGTTTATTTTTACTCGACTGCAGACCGACAGGAACAGCGTAAACATTATATAATATGTAGAGGATTGTATTTCAACTCTCTCTTGGTGGGTTCTAATTATTAAAATAGGATTTAAAAGAAAACGATGCGTCTTGGTGCAAGTCGGAATGGAAAGAGAGCGATTTATTGAATGACAGCTTAAATGTCACAACTCACACAGATATCAAAATGTACATAGATAAAATATACTTAGAACGTTTTACTGATATTAACCAATATGTATGTATACGTTATTAGTTTTAGAGTACAATAAAAATATTTAAAAACTATAAAGTATTCATAGATGATTTGTATGTTTTGAAATAAGCGAGTTGAAACTTTTAAAGAGACCTAGCCGATTGATCTTCCTAGATCGAACTCACGATGTTTAGAAAAAGAGCAGAAATTAGTTAAATTCACGAACCAGTGCGAAATATTAATTACCTACCTCGTATTTACCTTGTAATTATAAGTATACGTGTTTGTTATTGTGAGACCGATGACGACTAAAGTAATTTCGATAAAATTCATAATGTAAATACAGTGTGAACATAAGCATCGACCTTAATTTCATATAAGAGGAAATTTCGTAAACTCAGCGCTTTACAGAGCGCGGCTCGGCCACCGCACAATACAATTATAATCAACGACGTTATGTCTTACAGGGACTCCGAGCACACGCGAATCTGAAGCAACGCAATAAATATTACATTATCCAATACAGATAAAGAGGTTCCCTCTTCTTTAGAGAAACCGTTAGGAAAATTTAACAAGGGAAATTATATTGAGCACCGGAAACGACGTTAAATCCACTGACGGCTCCGCCGCCGCCGCGGGACCGTGCTAGACGATTATGGTAAGACAAGCGGCCCGCCCCGGCTTCGCCCGGATCCTTTTTTTACTAGCCTATGTCACTCGGGAATAGTGTAGCTTTCCAACAGTGAATGAATTTTTCAAATCGGTCCAGTCGTTTAGGAGCCCATTAAATCCAAACAAACAAACTTTTCCTCTTTATTATATTAGTATAGAAAAATAACAACTTGTAGTTAATTTAATACCTGCGCCGTCACGACCTCTTCGGGATTCGATCTGTCACTTTATTATGACGTAGGTACCTAAACATTTTTATTTTAAAACAATACTTTCAAATAAAGGAATAAAGTCTAATATCCTTGACAATATAATCGTGTTTATGTATATGATGCCGACTGTACTCAGGTGAAACATATTCTGTTCATATTTACAAACTCGACTATACAGGGCTTTTATAACCATAGTACATCTGTTCATTCCCATTTAAAGATATTATACAAAAAGCCCGAACCCCATACGTTTTATATTACAGCCCTCTCTACCTTTGATCCACCATCAACGTAACACCCTGTATAATGTTCCCATCTCCATTTTTTAGCTTTAAAAATATCCGTGTAGTCAATTTCCGATCGCGAGGAAGATGTATCGCCGCCATCCGTCTCTGCCGCGACTCGCGCGCCCTCGCGCCCGCTCGCACTCTCTCGCGACCGCTCGCATTTTCTCGCGACCGCATGTGCTCCGGCACAACCGGTATAGTACAGTCCGGTACAGTCGGGACGACCGTTTTCCGGGAACAAAAGTAGTATTGCTGTATTACTTCTAACGCGAGTGTGATGCATCTTATAAGTTAAAGAGCCAGTCGGTTCTTATAAAAGAAGCGTGTGTCTGTCCACAACACCGATTTGAAAAATCTACGAGCTCAGACGCGGGGTTTAAGAGCACTTGTAATTTTTTACATCAGCTTATATTATCGCGTGCCAGGCTGCCGGTTATTAATTACTTATATCAAAAACTTCATTATAATTGGTCAAACATTATTGACGTGAAAAACGATCATTATCGGAATATTTATAGGTACTTTCACATTCATATCATTAGTAAGATTAGTAGGTATTGAAAATGTGTTCCCTGACACTTTTAAGGGTATTATATTATGTTCATAATTTAGTTTATAACCTACCAATAGTAGTATGTTCTCTAACGCTCACGAGCGCTCGCCTGCACTCGAGAAGCGTCCTGATCGTCCGTTGTAATCGAACCCGGAGGATAAATATTATATTTCAGTCAGACAAGTTCAAATGGCCCTTCAAAAGGTACGCTTTTGTAATAATACATTAAAGTGCTTCCATTATTTACTTCATCATGCAATTACGATTACCTCTTATTTAAAATGTTTCACTTGTCTGAATATAGCCAACTAGCGTTTATCGAAAGTAAAAATATTCATCCATCCTATGGCAAACTTTGTAAAAATCTACTTAATACGTAGGTACCTACTTACTCATATTTTATTTTCGAAAACAAAGAATATCTTATTATTATCATTCGTTGCTCTAAAATTATTAGGTCGGTAACTAACCTAAAACAGCGATCTTTTAAAAAGTTGAAAACAAAAATGGCGCAAACTTTTCCACCCGAGTTGAAGAATGAATATTAATTATCTGCCGGAGACAGTCGCAGCTTCAGAAACAAACAGATCTCAGTTATAAGTTGTTCGCAGAACTCACTAGTTCGCAGAACTTGACTATTTCACAGGTGACGAAGTTCGCAAGTCCGGAAACTAATATATATACTTATATAATTAGTTACAGGCCTTACTAAGTTCAACTAAAGTTCTAAATAGTTGAGTAATAAATAAAGCTACCTTTTAAGTACCTAGTCGTTATGCATTAGTTAGTTATTTAGTCTAGGTACCTATAATAATTATGTAAACCTACATGTCATTGATATCAGAATGAGAAAAACCGTTTAATCGTTATAATCAATACAAAGGAATTAATTTAACAGTTTTCTGATTGTATAAATTGAGTGAAGTTCACAGGTACAGGCAGGTTCCGTTGCGTATTGTTATAATAGTGAGCTGTACAGCGGGCGGCGGCGCGTTCCCTTCTCGTAAATAAGTCAATATAAATTCTTATTGGATAACCAGTTTGTAAGTGAAACCAGTTGCAGTCGATAAGCGCGGCGGCTCCGCTGAACTCACCGCATAATTTATAAGGAATTTCATTAAAAACGAACTGCTTTTACAAGAAAGCTCATTTTCTCAAATATCGATGGCCGCAAGTTTTGTTTTCTTTTTTCTTGTTGCGATCTCCCCTCGATATGGTGTATATTTACACTGTGTTCAGGCACGATCTCAGGAAGGGATCCACACCCCCTCCTCCCCTAATAGAAAAGACAAAATTTAGAAAAAATATTTTAATATACCCCCACTCTATTACTGACCCCCCTTAACAAAGCGGCTACTACGGATGCTAATTTTCCCTTAATTAAATAGGAAATGAGCATCCTTTGGAAGGAATAAAGATCGTTCGCGGAGGTGTTTTTAAAATAAGACGAAACTTCCCTCATTCCTTCATGCAGCACCCACATACATCCGCCACTGCTAGATGAGAGGTATGATTTTTCAGTTAAAATGCGATCGAGACAATTTACAGTCTCAGGTGACTTTCCGTTACAAATTAATATAAATTTCATAAATCTAGTTCGCTATTGCGACACAGCCAGTGCTTATCTCCGTCGGCGGAGTGAAGTTTTGACACATTCTGTCAGTTGACAGCTCTTTGAAGACGCTCATTACGCGACAAACATATTATGTTTCTTATAAATAAGTGACACAAACGTCTCCTGTTCGCTTTGTTGTAATATTTTCTTCGGCTTTATCCTAATATTTTGATAATATAATTTAATTTATGTAACATTTTCTTATGTTTTTGCAGTTATAACACACAAAAACACACGTAATACATTATTATGAGCTGACGTTTCCAAAACTTTACAGTCCTCATATGCGTAAACTGATACCGATAAAGTCTTTATAGGCGTAAAGTAGGTATTCCTTGAGAACTGATCTCGAAGAGCTATAGAGCGATGGAAATTGTAATGTTTGACGCAATGCATAAGTACACACCTGATAAATATTTATGACAACAATTAATATTTGCTTTAAAAAAATATAATCGAAATACAAAAAATAAAGAAATAAGATGTCGGTAATAAATACATTCTGCCAAACACAAAGTCCGTATCACGGTTGGGAAGATCTTAAAAGGCGTTTTTCAGGATAATATTTCTTTCCACACGCGTCAGCAAATTGTAACAGATTGTACGATGACGTCACAGATAAAGGATCTACACACAAATATGAATCTTCATTCTGCACCAATCGTCTCAAAAATAACGCCAGAACGTTTACAACCTTATATTTTCGTATTACGGTGGGTTATTGTTTGTTTAATTTGTATCTGAATGCCTACAGTTCTTAGGAAGATATTCGTTTAAATAAAGGCTTACGTTGAAATTCGATGTATCCGATGTTTTTGCAATGATACAGTTTTGTTAACCTCTTCGTTGTGTATCATAACAAGAGACGGCTTATTTCCTATCATCCTGTTCCTACGTAGATCGGTACCTATTGTTTGGGGACTAGCTATATAATATAATAAAAATACAAAATCAATCAAATGGAAGTTGAATTAGCGCATGTAGGTATTTAGTTTATATACCGTGCCTATGTATGAGCAAGCTTTACCCGGCGGTCTCACTCGCGCTGGATGACCAAAAATATCCTATTAAATTAATTACAGGTTGCAATATGTGTAGGTATGTGCTTCAGCATGTAATCCTCACAGCCTCCAGCTCTTGTGTTTATTATGGCCCTTCAGCACGCTTTATCTCATTTTACTTTTGGCCCACGGTCAAAAAAATGGAAATATTATTAAAATGATAATATCTAATACTTTCGTGATTGGATTTATCACAAACTCTGTTACAACACGTAAATTGTAAAGATAACCAAATATCATAATACATATTATCAATAAAAGCAAGTTAATCCATTTCCGCTATTTAATTCCAATCCATTCAAACGTCTTGATAAGGTTACATCTGTCATTATTAAAATACCTATTCCAATATTTCTGCGCCATTCTGCAAAATGGGCAAACCATAACGAGTAATCGTTAATTTGTGTCCAATCTCGTCGCGGCCTGATTGAAGACGCCTTCTGCTTTTTGCTTCGGGTAATGATTGAAAATGAATGAACTTTAGTCTTCAAAATTATTGGAGCTTTTAGAGGTCGAGAGAAAATTGGGCCAATGAACGACCTCTCGTATTGTTGTTAGCCAGTTTTACCTGTTCCAGTCCTATCAGGAGACATAAAAAAATGTTGCACGCATTTTCTGCCAATTCTTATCATTCTTTGCAATAAAGGAAAAATAAGGTCGATCGACCGTTTTTCGAACAGATAAGCTGTTTCTAGGACACCTGGAGATTTAAGCTTAATCTAATCACATGGTCCTAGTATAGATTCGCAAACACATACACCTTCTATTTTCAATAAAATTTGTATCAATTTAATTATCAATTATAAATCTAATTATTACTGTTCGCTCGTTTGTCTCGTACAACCATTGAAAACTTTCCTTCGCTCAGGAGGCTTCGCCGGCGGTGCCGCGGTGTGATCGATTGCTGCCGGTTGACATTTCACTTCGTCAATAAATTAGTTAGCGATGTCACGGCTTTGTATATCTTTGCAAACAAAGATTTATTGTACCAGAGCTGTAACTGTATACAGAGACAATAACAGTGTCCTTGTTCCACATGACTATACAAATAAATTCTAAATTGATTTTAAATATTCATATTTAATGCTAGTTTTAATTAAATTTTATTTTATATTGCCTGCACATAAAAACTAGCCGAATGCAAACTGAACACGAAGGTTTATAAGGTGTAATGGTCTATGTATGTATTATAGTTATTTTACGATTTAATGCTTATATCACTTCTTAGTACGCACAAAGGCCCGACCTGCGGATCAAGTGCGGAAAAAGAGCCCACCACCAATACCAATCACTTCTTAGTAATATGACTATGAAAGTCTTTGTCTTTTAAACCGAAACCTAAAAAAAAGATTTCAATGTGATATTATTCAAATATATAAACTGGCTTCTATTGAAGGTTTTATCTGCATAAAATTATATAAAAGGATAGGTATTGAAGTATTAGTAGTATTAGGTGATGCATCAATTATTCCACCTACATAGTAACCTAATTCCCTCTCTGCTCTACTAAAACTACCTTATGGTACTTCCGCGTTTATAATGGTGCAACACTCTACCCGTAGAATAGATAGACATAAATAACTCTCGATATTGTTGTGTCAAAATTGAAGGTGTCAATTACTCAATTAGTCTCAGATTGATACGATTAGGTATTCTCAGTGGCACCTCGACAGCAAATTAGTAAGTTGCACCGCGCGCCGCCTCCCCTCCACCCCGCCGCGCCGCCCCTCGCCGCCCCTCGCCGCTGCACCGCGCCTAATGCAGTTTAGCAGTTCGACGGCAAGTGCAAGTCTGTGGCGGCTGCACAACCAATCAACACCATGTCTCATTCACATCCAACACCGAACTTGGCTGACTTGTTTCAGTGCCAAGTTTTAATACAAACAACGTCTAAAGTTTAGGTTATTATATTAATGATTCCTTATTAATTAAATGGTATTAAAACATACATATCCATCGGATTTTATAAAGAGTAAGTTAACCAGATCAGATCGCTAGTTTGCTAATAATATACCTGAAGTAATAGGTACTATCCTAATACAAGCGTATCTATAACCGATATCTCATCACGAAGCAACATCAGTACCTAAAATACCATTAAATTCTAAATACGAATATAATTCTATTCCAAAACAATAGTCGACCTTCTATATCGGTTGTTTATATAACTTTGTGTTAATCCAGACTTTGACGGAGTCCTAGCTGAACCAAAAAGGACTTTACACCGTCTAGTTAAAGTGAAATTTCGAGTAACTGTTTGCAAATTGTGGTTGATGGGATACCTGTTCTGAATTTTGCAGCTCCGAGGATGCGGTCGCGGATTTGTTTTAATTAAGGTCGCTGGTTCGAATCCCGACGTCGACAGGACAGTCTGCCGCGTGAAGGTCACGAGTTCATTAGTCCGAGTGTACAAGACGAGGGTGTCCTAGATCTGTCTTCTCAGAAATGTCTGAACACCTCACAGAAGCATTGGGAAGTGACAATACAATAATTAAGCACAAGTAGGTGTGTTACTTCCATGTCTAATAATGTGCCGTTTCATAATTATGCAACATTCAATTATCTATGTCAAATTAGAGCCGCATAAGTAGGTTTATATTAATTTGTAACACAATTTTTTTTTTGCCTCACGTAATACATCTACTTTTTCTTTGTTAGTGTTGAGATTATAATATCGATAAATCAGTACATTAATGTCTAAATAAGACCTGGACATGGTAAATGAAACTTTACAACAGACAAAAACATCGTTTAATTTCCAAATGAAATAATTTAATAATTTCTGATGCCTTCGCGGTTTCATTCCAATGAAATGATTTAATATTGTTTAGTGAATAATATCTACTACTTATCAAAATTTAAAACAACTTACCTACGAAATTCTTACCTTTTTGGGCTATAGGAAAGGGGTCTTTGTAAAAATATATCTCGCAAATCCAGTGCAGGCAAACAATAAGTATTTAGCGACGGACTGACAAAAGCTTTTGTGAATAAAGATAATTCCCTCTGATTGATCGACGAGCTCCCTGCAGGGAGCAGGGCGCAGGGAGCAGGGAGCAGGGAGCAGGGCTGCAACTTGCCGAAACATTCCGCCGACACAAATATGCAGAAAACTTGGGAGTTAAAATGTTTTTTTTGGTTGGATCTTTATTATTGACTTTGTAAAATATGGCCGACTTACCGACTAGTTGTCTTCGGAACCTCGTATTTGTTAAGCTTGAAGAAAATGATAGGTAAATAATATTTCCGATACTGTCATGATAAATGCCGATAGGAATGAAAGTTCTCCAAACGTCAGCATAAAATGAGTTACAGTTGTTTTATTCCAAAATGCTTATCTTTCCTTAATTACGATTCCCCAAAGTAATAATCAGCCTCGGTGGAAGGGTTAAATAATACCATTAGTTGCATTTAACCGGGTTTTATGGACGCCATAAATTTTAATTTTATTCGTCTATAAAGTTGGAATGACGTACTTCCGGTAAATGACTGCATAGCTGTAGGTAGGTACTTATATAAAACTATGCCCAGGAATAACAGTAGCTTTGTAATAGTACATTACGCACCAAGGCCAGTAAAATAAAAAATGTCTCAGATCACATGTAATTGTCGTCCGAGGCGAAGCCGAAGTTGACAAAAATGTGATCCGAGGCTTTTTTATTTTACTGGCCGAGGTCAGTATACTATTTTTCTGTTCGACGAAGCCAGAAAGCGGAAATTTCATTTAGCGAAACGGCCACAAATTTGGCGCTTTCTGGCCGGAGGACGGAAAATACCGTTTACAGGCTTATTATTAAGTTTTGATTAAATAATTAGGCGAAAGACGTTCACCGGCCAAAGGTCCAAAGGTCGAGGAGTCTATCCCAAAGATCTTCACGACACGTCCTCCACCACCCACTCGTCGAACGGTTCGCTTGTTGGGTGTTACGTAACTTTTTCTCGTTTGAAATGAATTTTTGTTTGAACATTAAATAGGTAAGTTTGTGCCTTCCTATATTTACTCCAACTTCGGTCAATTTTGTGACACGCGGCCCAATACCACTTAAGCTTAGGATTTCTTTAAGCTAAGTACCTCAACGAGTAGGTATATCAAATTGTGGTTCTTTTGTATAATATGTAATAACAATGTCGACAATAACATACAGTGAAAGAATTTTTAAAATAACCACACTACAGTCTACACCATAAACAGTGTTTTTTGACAAATCTATATCTATACTAATATTATAAAGAGGAAAGATTTGTACCTATTTTTGTATTTTTGAATAGGCTCAAAAACTACTGTACCGATTTGAATCATTCTTTCACTGTTGGGAAGCTGAATAACATAGGCTATATAATATTTTGAAAAAAATTAGGGATCCGTGCGAAGCCGGGGCGAACCGCTAGTCAGCTATATTTTGACAGTTATGCAAGTTAAAAGGAGTTTTGAGATTTCAAGTAATGCAATCTGTTTTCTCCGTGTAGTTAAGTAAGCTTGCAAACCATATCTCTGTTACAGTAAGTAGGTATCTTTGTAACTCAATTTGTTGCGAAAGCGCGCGCTATGAAGTATGTAATATTAATTTCTTGGAAACCGACGTGAGCGAGGAATACAAGTTAGAAGTGCTCTATGAAATGAAATCATTTCCGTTTAGTAATTTGATTTCAATTACGCCTCGTCGCGGTCGTCTATTGCGAGTGCTCTCCTTGTACATTAATGTAGCAGATATCGTTTTAAATTAATTTATTCTAGCTAAAGTTACGTAATAACGTCCTGCTCACCTTACTATTTGTATCAGGACTTCTCGATATTATAAAATACTAATTTAAAAAGAGAGAAGATATTATAAAAGAATTTTGAGTTATAACTCAAAATTTTCAAATGCTTTAACCTAACTTGTAACATTGTTATTCTTGTGAAAAAGATAGACATATCTTCTAATTATTATTAGTTCTTGCATTTTGTCATCTGATTTTGGGAATGGAACTCTCAAAGCTCGTATTTCATTTTCTTCTCTCGCTGTTTTCATTAAATGTTTTTTTTTTAATTTTAAAAAGGTTTTAACATAAAATTGCATGTAAATGTCTTATTATTGAACGTAATTAAATCCTTTTGTTTTTATTAAATTTTTAATACTTTCAGCACCTGTTAGCAACATAACGCTCCTCGCAGCTGTTCCACTTTAATATTATTAATTATTCTGTATTCATTAATTTAGACTAGTTTTGCACTGCACTGTGGTTACTAGTGAGCTAGGTACATAGCTGTACCATGTTATATAAGAACAACATCACATATTCTGACAAAAGAACATTTTATCTTGCAAATGCGATGTTATCTTTGCTTTAATTTATGAACGTCAGAAACATAAAATAAACCTAATACTTGCATAACTCGGAATGGGAAACATAAAATAAACTTCCACAAGGTATATATTATAAATGTATCTTCGCTTTGTCTATTAGATAATATCGTCTGTGTGCCGCGGTGTCTCACGAGACGTGTTATATACCTACCTACTTATCGACACGACAACATAATATTTAAAAAAAAAACTAACTTCACAGTTCCCGCTTCAATTATTCCCGTTATTATTTTGTAAAACCTGCTATAATTACGGCAGCTGCAGTGACAAATTGTTTTAACGAAAATAATCTCGTTAAATTGAAAAGTTGTAAAGGGCAGCGCGCACTGGCGTAATTACGATCCGCAGTGAATGAATGAGCGGAGGGAGCGGTGAATGGGTGAATGGAGTGGCGACAGGCAAATTGTCTCTTTTGAGCGTGCTCCGGTCCTTATTAAAATGGTTGTTTTCTAGTTTACACTCGCCTTTAGACTGCCGGCTTTCAGTTTCAACTCGGACAATTATTCTGGTTACTAATTATGATTTGTGATATATCACATTTTGTGATTTTGTTTGTAGAACAGTGAATACAATTTATATATGAGGAATATATTCCTTTGTATTTTAAAAAAGGATACTCTATAAGTAAGACGTTTATTAAAACCAATAAGTTAGTGTATTGTTTAAGAATGAATTTACGAATGCTTATTAATATTGCAATCTAACTCAATTTTTTTAAAACTGTACCTACATAATTATACTGCAATAGAGCACGAGTGTAATTCCAGGGTGATTTTCAGCTCGTAACAACCCTGCTTTGTGCATATTAAATCTGAGATCTCAAAGGGCACAAGTGTACAGAACTGTCCGGCTAATTGGATCCGGCCTATGATCCCAGTAACAGCAAAAGGACCTAACCGACACACCAAAAACACAGACTTGTTTTCTTATGTGTTTGGGGTGTTTTTACCGAGTCGGTCATTCGTTCAGTTGTTTGGGTCCGTGTGCGCCGGGGTTTATGTTTCAAATTTGAAATTATGTGACGCTGCCCGAGCTGAAATTAGATTGGGTTTATATTAAATACCTATTATAATCTAGGTTTCAGTTTCACAACAGAAGCCTTGTTATGCAAGTGACGGTGCTGTTTTTAATAATAATTATGCTCAGAAACATTTTCTCGATGATATAGCATAATTATCGTCGAGAATATGTATCTATTGTGTATATACAATTTATAATCGAGCCGGCGGTGCAGATGCTCTTAAACAATCTCCAAGATTCGCCGATAATGCAAACTAAATGGTATTCAGAAAGTTAGTTCAACGCTCAAGAAACACTAAGTCACATTTGAATCTAGTTTTAAACAAAATTAAGTACGTAAATTAAATCCCAACTTAAAATTTATATCCGAAGCTTTCGTGAAGTCCCTAAGAGCCAAAGTTGTCCGGCAAAAAGCTCGCTCGGACAAAGTGGGACACCGAAACTTTACCGGTTTAAGTTTCCTGATGATATTATATCTATATCGCTCTTGCGCGGGACAAGCGATGACCTCGTAGCGATATTTAACATTACTGGCTTAACTATAATGATGCATGAAAATAGTTGGTCGAAACCACGACCTCGTTAGCATCTTTGTAATTATTTCTATTACCTTCATGGCTATGACTATCACAGTCAGCAGTGATCATAAAAAAATAAACGCAAGCTTCATCGGTGCAATTATTTATTAAAATAATTAGTCTCTCAATTTATTAAGTATTTAAGTAAGTAGGCAGTTAGGTATAATAAATATTATTATATCTTTCCGCTGACCGCTCGTCGCTTGTCCCTGGCTCCGAGGATACGTGAGCTGAAGACTTTTACACCGACACGTGACGTGCTTCAAAATGGCGGCAGACTGATCTCAGCTGATAATATTATGACTACCCGCTAATTACTTATGTCTTAAAAATCAAAAGCGGTCGCTGAATTGTAAGTTGTACTGTTTTTGGATTCCTCCCCAAACCAAATACAATTCGTCTTATGTCTCGTCTTAGAGCTGGATCTAATGAGCTTCTACTTGCAACTTTCATATATTATAACTTCGAGAAATAAAAAAACAAAAACAAAAATTCACCATATAAGAGTACAATTAGTTATTGACTAGTTTTTTATATACCGCATGGAGATCCTTATTCAATGCATAATTATAATACGCATATTTTCAGATTTTTTCCCTATCTTTATTTCTCTTATAAAAAACAAATTTTTAATATATAATGTATAACTCGCTCACCTCTCATCACTCGTCCTGCAACACAGGCGGAGGCGAGTTGGGTCGTGTTTTTCCGCTGACACGCGAGGTGTTTCAAGATGGCGGCGCTCTAATTGCAGTTACAACATCCTGTAGCTGAAACGTCATTAGTAACAACTTTAACAGTTATTTTCTATCAATACTTACTGTCATTTCGTTAATTATTAGATACCGCCTTTCAATCGAGGGAAAAATTCACCAACGATGTAATTCTATATTCCAAGCTTCGCTCAGTGCAACGCTGGTTGTTCGTGGTCTTTTTCCTCTCCTTTTCCTAGCGCATCGAGAATAACGATGGAGTGCGTTGCGGTATTTATGATAAATAATCTCTACCGAAAGGTTGTTTCTGTTCTATATGTTGTTGTATAACGACACCAGTGGGAAGCTTCAACCAGTCTGTAGTAATTTTATGTAAATTTATATCCTAGTACTTGTATGTGCACGTTTGCTTAGATTCAAGTAAATCGCCTTACGATGTAGGTAGGTACTTAATATATTTCCGGGCTAAATTTTAGTACCTTATCAGATTAATACGAAGGTAGACACTAGGACTTAAAAAAATCTGATGCCTTCGCGGTTATAACACATTGGAATGAAACAACTATTAACGGATTTAACTCGCGTATTTTTATTCTGAATTATGATTATGATTTTTATTATATTAGGGTAGTTTTTCAAAATTTGTAATTTAAATATAAGGTAGTTTTGCATAACTGTATAAATCACTTTAGCGTTAGACTATTGTCAGCTCAGTCGTGCTACGATTATGGAAACTGTAAAGAATCCGAAACGTCAGCAAATAAAATTAAATAAAAATACGCGAGTTAAATCCGTTAATAGTTGTTTCATTTCACTAGGACTTAAACCCAAATTTTCTGTATGTCTTGATCAATTACAAGTCACGAAAAATCCTACAGATGATGGAGTTTGCGAGGTGAAACTAGACTTATAATAGTTACGTAAACGGAGTCGATGACGTCAAAAGGGCTGTCAAACTTCAATGACGTCACTGCAGGGACCTGCCAGTGAGCATTTGTCAGCGCGGACGAGGTCTTGAGTGAGGTGCGACGGCCGCGTAATTGATGTTTGCGGTGTTTACCTTTAATTAATATTTTGACAAACATATTAATCCTAACGGGGTTTGCAAATATAATTACGGATATCTATACTTATGCGAACTCTCAACAACATTATTTAATAAAATGAATTGGATAGTATTTTAACTTAAAATGCAAAGGTGTCGGAGTGCTTCAATTACTTCACAAAATCAACTTCATTCTGTTTGTCCACAACGAACCCGGTCCATTTGGGAGTCGCTCTAAAATACATTTGTATTTACTCCTAAATTGCCCTCTCTCCGAAAAACAAACAAACAAAACTCGGAGTCGGTCAATTTAAAGTTCGCTAACTGGCGGCGAGTTTCCTCCAGTCAAAGTACTTGCTCTAATGGCCCGGAAGACAGACTTTATCAACTTGTACATATTGTATTATACTGGAGAGTAGGTACATGTAGCTCGAGATAGAGGCAAGCTGCGGTGTGTACCTACTACGGATTATTATTATATAGGCAGGTACTTCTAGTCTAATTCATATTTATTACATAATTGAGGTGGGGCAGTCTCAGGAACAGGAACCATAATGTAACCCAGGAAATTAACAATAGAAACTTTATTTAAACATTTCGAAGCCTTCGTGGTTACATATGAAACGAAATCATTATAACGGATTTAACTCCCGTATTTTATTTTATTTGCTGACGATTCAAAAGTTTACTACCTACTTATGTATGATCTAAATAAATATCTGTAATATAATTGACGTTTTAGTCGCGCTATTTATCGAATATAAATAATATAATTTATATCAAAAATTTAAAACAAATCTCCACTGAAACGCTGGAGAAGTAACATCCTTAGGAACCAATAGAAATGTCCTTTAGCGTTAATTCTCGTATTAACTTCGATAGAATGGTTTTCTCAGAGTAAGGGGCTGGTAGAGGGTGTGGAGGCGGGATGAGGGGGTGTGAAATAAAAGAGTTTTCTTACAAGATTGCGCTGACTAGAGCAGACCGCACCGCGGCTTACTGCACCTCACTTGTCTTGAAACTAAAAGAAAACGAACACTGTTAGTTTGTGACACTGCATTGTAGCTTCCGGTATGGAGTAGTATAGAAATAGCTTATATAATAAACTTAGAACTAGGTCTTAATTGAAGAACTTTGTTGTAACAGGTAAACACATTGTTTGAACTCCAAATAAAATTTGTTCACATAGTTTTTAAAAGGTATACCAATTATTAATTGTATTCGTATGAAATTGTATGTAGGTACCTACTTAAATCTGTGGCAATTAAACAAATTTTCTTTCTTTCTTTCTTTCTTTCTTTAAATAATTTCGTCTAGTATGATTGTTTGTTCGATCGGTTTTTGAAGTTAACTGGGTATATGACGTTTTAATGTAATTTTTTATTTGCCTAAATATTTTCTACTTACCTACTCGTCCCGTAGGTACTTTGACATAGGCTCTTAATATTTTTTAGTTATTGTAGTCATGTGATCGGTGTGACGAGCACTGTAGCTCGGTCTAAACTCTCGGCATATTACTTGTACTCGTACAAAAAATGGTTGACAACTTAAGTGTTCCAAATAAGTATCTTGCGGGAATCTTTACAAAATCTACATCCACAAGAGATATTGAAGTGCCGTCGTCAACACAGTGTTAAAAATCGCGATCGTATTTAAAGTAGGAAATGAAGCGCGGAAAGAGATATCAAGAGATATATTACAAGGAGCACGCTAAACGTTTTCCGATAGCTCGCCGTGTCGCGACACAGACTGACACAGTGCCGGCGTGCAGCTCGCGCGCTGTCGCCGACGCCGCTATTTAGTATCCAGCGGAGAGCCTTTCAATATTTTTTAGGCGTATCAGCGGATACAGACGCCGGTCTTAAGGGATTCGTTTCTTTTTATTTATTATCGGTACATTCGGGATACTGAAATTGATGCTTTCGCGTGTCAAGTTGCCTGAAGGTTCCAATTTTTATACATAGTTATACGTAATTAGCTGCGCCAGGCGGTGTTATCGGCGCCGCGTGGTATGGCAGTTTGCACTTTGAAAACTTTCAACTATCTCGCGCTACCATATTAGGATGTCGTACCCAAAGGGTAAAACGCAAAGTACGAGTCAGACTGTCACGCACGAGGGGTTCCGTACCATCATCTATAAAAACAGAAAAAATCGTGTCGGTTATATGGGAGTCCCCTTAAATATTTGTTTTATTTTATTTTTTAGTATCAGTTGTAACAAGCAGCGGAAACAAAAATAAAACTGTTGTGTGAAAATTTCTACTGGCTACCCTAGTGTGTGGTCAGCCTAGTGGCAGAGGGACGAACGGGCAGCTGAGTCACGATTCTACCCTTTGGGTACGGAACCATAAAAACCTCAATTCCACGTAGTTTAAAATTAGCAAAGCCGCGACTAAACAGACGTAATCTTCTATTGGAGCATGTCGGCGGCGAAGCGGTGTCGGAGCGGTGTCGGAGCGGTGTCGGTGCGGTGTCGGAGCGGTGTCGGGGCGGTGTCGGAGCGGTCGGGCTCGTATTAGAAGTTTGTTATAAACTTTTACAATTGAAATGAACCCGCGGGTCTGCAGTTATGTACGTTCTTAGTAAACACCGCGAGCGCCGCCGGCTGCGGTTACTTTATTAAAAGTTGCTCAACAAATATTTTTAAATTGTATTTGTTACTTAATGGACATTTTGTCAACTGGTTCATAAAATACTTAACTATCAAACGTGAAATATACTTAGATAAATTACATTAAGTTTAAAAGTATTCAATAGATTACTCGAGACTGCCCTGCCCTTATTATATTATATCTGAGTATGACGATTATGTATAAGTTAATTTGTAACTGTTGCTTATCATACTGATTGATTGACAGGCAGAAAACCCCGTAGTACCTACAATAAGTCCGACAAATGAATAATCAAAAGTTTAAATAATCAGAATTGGTACGGTACATTCGACTCTCATATCAAATTCATACAAATATCATTTAAATAGAACCCTTATCTCAAAACTTTCAACGCCAGAATTAATATTCAAAGGGGAGTTATTTTCAAACAATTGTACTTTCGACTTGTTATAAAATTGACTTAATTATTCGTTCCAACTCCAGTGTCGGCTCTCGCTCGAATGGGATCACCCTTGGCCGCGCGGTGACGTCACGGGACTCCTGCTGTCGTGGTCGATTTTAACTTAATAGGCTCAAGAATATTTAAAATTGTACACATGAAGGTACAAGTTAAATATAAATCCGGTCCGGATGCTACTTAGCTTTCATTTAAAAAGTCTATGGATACCTACTTACTTTAAACTGCAATTGAGGATACCTATACTATGTATATAGTTTAATACAGAAAATCGACTAGTGAATGAAAAAGTACCTAACTGAAATATGATGAGAAATCATCGAAACAACTTTTCACGATTAGTTACCTGTATTACAAACTTTATAAATAGTATTAGGTAGGTAATATCTAAAATAAATAAAATACCTTACCCACAGTCCATTAAAGAGTAAATCAAGAACTTGGAATATAACTATGAGTCCACATGTTACTTTTTAACATAATATTTCACAGACAATCCGCGACAAACAAACGAGGACTAGTTTCAACGAGCAACTACAAATTACTTCCGAGATTGTCTCTCGCTGCGTGCTAATCTATTTTGACGTCCTCTATGCTATGGTTGTTATGTGAGGAAATGGTTTTACTAATTTAAATTACAGTCTCATTTTCTAAGGAAAGATAGGCAAGGTAAAACGGGCCCTATTACTGATACTTCGCTGTCCATCCGTTCGTCTGTCACCAGGCTATATGAATATATGATAGATATATATCTGTGACGTTGCCACTATAACAACAAATACGAGTAGGTAGGTACTTACTAGAAAACAGAATAAAATAAATGTCTAACGAGTTCCCATACAACAAAAGTGATTCACGCTTAGGAACCCTTCATGCATTCCCTTCATGATATTATTATATTTTGATACTAAACTTAACAGTTTGACATGAAAAGGAGCAGTGCACTGCTCCTTTTCATGTCAAGCTGTGGGACAATGTGACAGGTAGCTTCACTGCAGTGAAGCTACCTGTCACATATAGAAACTTTATAAACTGATTTGTCTCGAACCACAACATTTTATTTGAGACTCAAGTTTCCAATTTCTAGCGTTCCATTTTGAATGTATAAATTGAACTCGTTTGCATTTAGACAGTTCTTTTTAAAAATACTGGTAGAATCATATTTATAATTTCCTATTTGTCAGTGACCAAGTGTTGCTAAATACTTCTGTTGATTATATTTCTTACTAGGTTTTATTATCATCTTGCTTCTCCGATTCGATCACGGCCGCCATAGCGGCCGCCGCGCCCCCTCCCACGGACACAAACCGTACACCGACACACAGGCAGCTGCCGCGCGGCATGCGGCCTCACCCACACCTAGCATACTCGATAGTGTTACAGCGGCCCCGCCGGCGGGGTCGAAGACGTCCACATACACCCGGCGCGCGTCGGACTTATCCGCAGGGACCTTCTGTTCCCTTGCAACATAATAGTCGTGTCAACACACCTCCTGACGGCCCGAGCCGAGGTGCGACCCCCACCTTGGGGGGCCCTCGGGTCGGTCAGGGCTAAAAACCCTAAACCAACCCAAAAGGCTTAAGAGTCTCCTTTCAGGAGTCTCGCCACCCGTCCGGTTTTGCAGTGAAGGCCCATTAGCTGGCCAACTGCGCTTCAATATTCAGTTCGAAAAAAAAAAAAAAAAAAATCTTGCTTCTCTTTCATGAATGATTGCCTCTTAAGGTGAAAAGCCTGGTTTTTTACCTTAATAGCTTCAAGAATAACAACAAAAAAATTGTAAAGGAACGTACTCAGAATTCAATAGATCTTTGCAAACGATACAATACAAAACGGAATACATCAATCCTTTAGCAGATCGTCGATCTGATTCAAAGGTTGAAAATACATACGAGTACATGCCGTGTGCCGCCGTCTCCCCGTCTCCCGTCTCCCGTCTCCCGTCTCCCGGGAGGCAGCCGCTGCGATCAGTATCTACTGATGTCAGCAAGCGGGAGTCAGCATGTTCAGGCGGGTACGGGGAGGTGCCAGGCTGTATGCTGAGATCGTCAGACTTTAAAACATTAATCTCTGCTGCACCCTTGTGCCTAAGTAAATTAAAAATGCAAACAACCTTAGGTACCTACATTACTATTTTTTCAAATCATTCTTTCAATCCTTAAACGATGTTAAATTAATTATACCGCACTTATCGTAGGTACTTAATTGTTACGTCCTAGTCTGTTCCTAATAATTATGTTAAAAAAATATTAACATTTAACTTACCTGTTGTGTTTTATGTGGTTTCAAAAGTACCTACTCTGTATATTTTAAGAACACCTTTTAAAAATAATCTCTGCAGGTACCTACCTATAATATAGTACCTACACTTATGCATTGGTTTTAGCTATATCATATTTTAGCCGTAAAGCGCTTTCAAGTTAATAGGCGGTCTCGGCGGGCGCGCTCATCTCGTACAATAAAGTTAAACGACTTCATTAAAAAAGTTTAGGCATTAAAAACTAAAGGGACGCTTATCGCGGCCGCGAGTGTAGCGTGTGTGGCGAGTGTCGCGAGTGTGGCGAGTGTAGCGAGTGTGGCGAGTGTAGCGAGTGTGGCGAGTGTCGCGAGTGTGGCGGGCAAGATGGCGGCGTCGCGTCGTAAACGATTCTCCAAAACTGCTTCCGTAATTTAAAAACTGTTTTGAAATTCGAACACGGTTTCCGAATTTAAATAAACGTTGTTTGTGCAAAACGAAATTTATACCGGTTTATACCGGTTTATACCGGGCACATTTTAAATGTCGTTTTATCCTAGACTGCGTCGCTGGGGCACAGGTTTTCATACGAATTACTTTTTAATTTTTAAACCATACAAGGGCAATGTTTATTAAACCCAGTCACTATTTTACAGACGAAAATGGCAACACTGTTCTAAAATAAATTGCAGTTTTTAACTGTGTTGCCGGTTTTCGCCATTTAAAATTGGTTTGGATTTATACGATTTCAAAAAATTCTTTGAGGTAAAACAAGGAAGAGAAAAAATAAATAATAAAGTATTTCAAAATTGACTAAACTATTAAACTAAAGTTTTGCTATTTCTTGTTACAGATACACGCGGTTTATGAAGAGCACTCACAGCATTCGAACTAGCATCCCACAGCCGGTCGAGGGCAACAGGGCGCTTATTAACCAAAAGGTATTTTTCTATATATAAAACGGTTTACTCAATGGTCTCTAGAATTAGGTCAGCGTCGTGTGCTCAGAGACAGCGAAGTGCGACATCAGCCGGTTCCGCGCCGTTTAGCGCTTTCTTAACTTTACGAGCTTTAGGAAAAAGCTCCGAGACTTGCCCCAGTTTACCTTTTCATGTCTTAAGTGTTCTAAGGCTGCTTTTCCGCCACACAGCGAGATTACCGCATACCACACCGCGATGCATTTTAACCTCAAACACGCTGCACCGCTGTTTCGTAACACAACATTGTATCTGCGGCTTCATTTAATTTGAATTGCTAAATCACAGCCATTTAGTCTAGAATCCTATTAAAACTGAACTGCTTCGAACTTTCGATATTCTTAGGAAAATTGTGGTTAAGCTTATAGTTCTGTGGAAATATATTATATCATTAGATTAGCCTAGATTAGATTTGTATATAATTTAGTAATTAATTAAGCACATTACCTACTATATAACATGTTACAAAAAGCAATCAATTTTAACAATTAGGTAATAATAGCAGAATTATTTATTTTTCTATTTAGTCATCAAAGCAATAAGTCAAATTAAAAAATACTAATACCTAAATGCAATAAAAATTACACCGATAGCTGTACCCGAGACCAGATAATGCAAAAACACATGTTTCAAAAACCTGAAAATAGTATAGTAGTAGTTTAACATTAACCAGTTCCATTGCGTACCACAATTGATTCGATGTTAATTTTAATTGGGAAATCAAAACAGTCGCAATATTGTTGGACAGATTTCGCTCACAGGCATAATAATACAGCAAACATTATATTTGTTTCCCTTCCCGCCGTCCGCCCAACAGTAACAATTAACAATACCTACTTGTGTAGTTATAACTTAACTTTGTCGTCTTGTCAGTTTGTGTGTTGACAATAAAGTGTACAGTTGTATGCCGAGAGGTCCCCGGAGAGCCTCCAGCTCCTCCGCGAGGCTCTCCGGCCCTCGCTAGTGCTTCACAAGTTTTAAGTGCTGGAGAGATATAGAAGAAATGGCACAATCTTGCAAATAAAATATTGTTTACTGCCTGTTCCACAGTAGGTACACTTGTAACCACGGCGGTCACTTTTCTAGCGAATAAATGCATCATAATTTATAGTCGAACAATAAAATAAATTGATAAAATAATAATATATGATAACATCATTTACCTAATATCTATTGTATTCAAAATTATCAGCCTATATAAAGTTTTTATCTTCTAGATAATCATCAGGTAGGTATCTATTAAATTACAGGCTCATGGCATCATACACTCATGAAAATACAAGCGCACCAAAATGTTATTATAATTTTGGGAGTATTATAAATTTTGTAATCAAAATGATTCATTTTACTAAGTAATATTATAATAATATGAGGCCCCTTAAACTGTTAAGGGGTCTCATATTATTATAATATAAAAACTTTAGAACTGAACACAACCTGTATACGATACGATAAAATAATAAACATTAATACAGTTTGAGAATACAGATTGTCTGATAAATTGTTCCACGTGCGCGTGTTCTCGTAAATACAGTGTGAACCGATTTACGGTAAGAGCACATTTTAAAAGAAGTGTTGGATTTTTAACAAAGGAAATAGAATCAAATGCCTATCAGGTGCTATAGGTAGGTAGCTATTTGAATAAGACCCAAGAAAGGCCTAGCGTTTATGAGGTAGCAAATGGACCGTTTCATATGATTCCACCCTCGTTTGAGACCTTATTCAAAAACACGGCGCGATATTAGAGCACCTCGTTATTTTTATATCTCTGGTAATTGCGCGAGTGATGTACCCATATGAAGGCACCTGGCCCTTCTGCCTGGTTTATTATATTTTTCTTGCATAAAAAAAAAACTTTAAATCGTTTACCTATTTCTAACGTACCTATTGAAATTTTTACAGTTCTCATAAACGTAGCCGATAGAGCTGCCTTTTCGAAACATCGACATATAAAATAAAATATGCGCATTAAATCCGTTACAGTTGTTTCATTCCATTTTCTGCTAGAAAATTCCAATGAACAAACCCGGGACTACATTACATGGACACTGTGAAGCAGGGTGTTATAAAGGCTATCACTCGACACAATAAAATAACAACTGCCATTAAAATTATAGTCGTGTATTGTTTTTCAGCAAAGTTCCCTGTGTATTTTCCGGGACACAGATGTCTATAACTAATGCCAATTATTAGAGCACTTGGAACTACTCGGTGCCAATAAATCATCACGGTGCATGATGTAAGAAAGCCATCATTACCATAACCCGATAATTCACAGAAACTGCTAAGTTCCGGGAACAGTCAGGAGGCGTCCCCGAACCCGGAACCCGGCTGGTCCGGATTTCGACGTGTCATTTAGTATTCGCACTAAGTTTAACTAGGCGCAGCGGCGGAGCAGATTAATGACCGCGGGTCGGGGGTTCCAATCCTGTCGGCGATGGAAAAAATGGTTTATAGAACCCGTGTCGTCTGGTACGCGGTCGCCACTATACGACATATTAATACACATTACCTACTACAAGGTACTATTTCTTTTAGATACTGATATCAACCGTTGTAATTAAGTATATTCTAACAAGTGTAATCTTTAATAGAGTTAGTAGGTACATAAAAGTGATCCATAAAATATGTGCAGCAGCGCACATACAAGTAATAACTCGTAATGTTACTGTATTATAATATTGGTTGAAGTACTGTACCAGTTCATATTAAACGGTACAGTAATATTTCAACGGGCACTGTGTCGTACCGTGTTCACGAGTAATAGTTACTTACGCTTGTTTCGCCGACGTGTTTGCTTTGTGTTCGCTGTCTGTTTGTTTGTTTGGATATAATAATGTTGTTATCTTGATGCTTCGCCTTAATTAGCTTTTCCTCGTATTGTCGTTTAATAAATAGGTACCCGCTAATAACTTCATAAACAAGGACATATTACTGCTTGTGCTGTCGTGTAATAATTAAAATGTTTGTGATGACAATTATTAATTTACTAGCTGCGCCCTCGCGGTTTCACCCATTATCCTGCGATATCATAAAAAATTAAACTTTACTTACGCTTTGGAATGAAACAACTATTAACGGATTTAACTCGCGTATTTAGTTAAATCCGTTAATATAACACTCCCATAGTGCAATGTGTAATAACCGCGAAGGCATCAGAAATTATTTACTTACGCTCTCAGATTTATTTCAATTTTATTCGTCTGTATTTCGCAACTTAATTTTTCTCTGTGCATGTGCACTGAATAAATGCATTTCTTTCTTTCTTTTTGTATTTATTACCATTACAGTGGAAATAAGTAAAGGTACCCCTCTATGCCAAAATTTTAATAAATGGTTCAACACAGTCATAAGGCGTGTTACAAACAAACTTAACTTATTTGCAAGAATCTGCATTTATAATATTAAAACCAACTAAAAGTAACGCAAGAAAATCAATAAATAGAAATCAACTAAGCTAACAATTTTGTAAATAAAAACCTAAGTACCTATATTATTATAATAATTATTATGTTATTTGCGGCACCCGCGAGTACGTCCAGTGTGAAATAAATAACCGCTGAAAGTATGAAAGTACATCATTACGCTGAGTAATGAACTGTGCCGTGAGGTTTTCAGAGTGCTGTCCGCGCGGCGCCATGTCGCCATAATCTGCGGACATGGCGCAGATTATGTTTGCGAAGGATTTTCGCACGTTGGATGGATGGCAGAGCCTCTAACAAGACCAGTTACGCGTAATAACACTACTAGGAGTAGATGGCATGAGTCCTAGGTGTTATTGCGTGTGTTTAGGAGTTTTATCCGTTGTCCACATCCGTAATAGCGCTTACAATCTTTGATTACGACTACGATTACGATTGAAACTAGATTATCTTATTTTTCCGTCCTCCGGCCAGAAAGCGCCAACTTTGTGGCCGCTTCACTAAATGAAATTTCCGCTTTCTGGCTTCGTCGAACAGAAAAATAGTATACTGACCGCGGCCAGTAAAATAAAAAACCTCAGATCACATTTTTGTCAACCTCGGCTTCGCCTTGGACGACAATTACATGTGATCTATGTCTCAGATCACATGTAACTGTCGAATTTTTATTTTACTGGCCTTGGTGCGTAATGTACTATTAACGTTGCCTACTTAGGTAACTTAAACATCAGATAATCTTTTGCGATGAACTGTTTCTTTGTAATTTGGAGTTTATGGTATTTTTCTTGCTTCCAACCTGTTTGAGCGTTGATTTATTCGCGGCTAGGGCGGGCGGGGGCGGCGAGGGCGGGCGGGGGCGGCGAGTACTCCGCTCGCGCGACAACTGCGGAAATACGTAACAATGCCATTCCGACAAATGCTAATTTATAACCGTTTGAATTTTAATACTTTCGCCTCGCATTCTCACAGAGTCATTAATTTGTGCCGCGCGGAGGGTTATGTCGCAGGGCACGAAATCATTTTGATTATTTTTAAAATGTATTTCAGAAGGAACAGAATCCAGAAGACGATTATAACATGCTATTGAATAGACTCCGGCGGGACTTTGAGAAAATCCATTGATACAAAGACAGAAAGACAAAAGCATCGCTTAGCGAGAATTAATTTTATTATTAATGTGAATTAGCAAGACAATTGTCTTCTTAGATTATTTGGTACCAAATGAAATCTTAAGAGGACTTTACTTTCTGAACTTAAAATGGAAAATGTTAAAATAAAACAAGTGAATACATAGTAGATACCTATAGTTTTTTATCCGTCATTAAAAATACCTAGACTAAAAGTAAGTTGTACATAGAGTTATCAAAATCGTAATTATAATAGGTATACTGCTTACGCTTTTTGCCTTTTCTGTAAATGTCATAATAATTCTCACACCTTTTCAAGAAGGCAAAAGATAATTCAGCGATAAATTACAAAACACAAAGCGCAATTGAGAAGACGTTCAAAGCCAACGAGAAGAATAGTCTTAAAAATTAAATGGGTTTCCAACTTTTAAAATGTAAAGTAAGGCTCCCCGTGAAGACACACAGATTGTCTCAATACTTAAGTACAGAGTACAATATAGATAACAGTTATTTTTACATCGGAATTTATAATTCAAATTGTACTCAGAGTTCTGCTGTTTATCAGCCCGCGCCGGCGCGTCTAAACTATTTGTCAAAATACCATTTTATTAAAAAAAATATTCCAAGTGTTTCGTTACGAGATAAATGAGAGAAAACAATTGTTTTCGTAAAGAACTGCGATATTCCGACGACATTCATTTATTATTTATAAAGCACAGCTGCTTCTTCATTTTAAAATATGTAAAGTTTAAATTTAATCTCGAATATCTCGGACAATTTTTCTCTTTCCAGTTTGACCTAAAATATTTTTCCGAATTTTTGCAACGATTGTGTTCGTAAGCTAAATTCGCTAAACTATTGCATCATAACTATTCCTAGCACATTACTAGAATTTTATCCAATTCGTCGAATGAGAAAAGGTTCTCATTGTCCGTTCATCCATTTCCGTGAAATAATAATATAGGTACCTCCTTACACAATATTCTTCATCGTCACATTTCTCACGTCTTCGATATTAGCATGATATCCTTGGAAGGCTGCGTCCTGGAGCGGAGGCTGTCCGGCTGGAATCTCGGCCTAACGAGGCGCGGCCGCGGAATACAAATGCCGTCGCTGATGATGGGCGGCCGCCGCTGAGCAGCGCAGCCGCCCGCCCAACACCTTCTGCTTTACATATACTACTATGATCGATTGTCTCATTAAGATTAGGTATTACCTTAGATCAAACGGTGATAAAGGCGATAACATTAAAGTAATCTGTATGATGTGTGTTACGTCATACAAATTAGGTAGGTACCTTAATTTTGCTATACTGAGAATCAGAATCGGTTTGTCTTGACGTTTATTTTTTACCTACTAGTGGTCCCGGCAGACGTCGTCCCGCGCGACAAAGCAGTGCTACATTAATCAATCGATTTGGCAGTTGTTGTCATTGAGATGCTACTTCGTTAATATTATATGTACGTGTTTTTTTTTATATGTATGTACATACTCGTAGATAGATGAAAATTCAATGTCATATAAGGAAGGAGCTTAGGTTAGGCTAGGTTTCTGTTAGTATTGCTATTATCTCACAGGCAGTCTGTGGCCGGCTGGTGTGGTGGTGTGTCCGGCGGTGTGTCCGGCGCGGTGGATGGATGTGTGCTATTACTTCTAAACTCGCCGCCGAGAGCCGTTTATCGGAATAATCACTCAACGATACACAGCCGCGGCGCAGCTGCTTCACTGCTAACAACTTCATACTATTAAGTGCCCATGCAATGAAAAGACTGCAATTTTCATTAAATAGACACACTGGCCTCATGATATCCTAGTTCTTGAATAATTATTGTGATATATCCATTACATAGACCATTATTGATAGAAAGAAAATTGTAAAAAAATGTATTCTGTGTTCTAACTTTACATCTCAAACTTTTTTTCTACCGAGTAACATATTATTATTTGCACTGAATGATGTGTACTCGTCTGCGGCGCGGCGGGCTGTGTGTTGTTGGCATCAAACGTCGTTGTCTATTAACGAGATCGATCGGTCTGATTTACTGCGGACAGACGCACATTACCGCTTTATTTACAACTAGAATAAACTATACTTAGCACATAATGTTTACGGTATAACTCTTGCTAGACAATGTCCGTGTCAAGGACTTTTAGGTAAAAGTTACGCCAGTCTCTTCGATGTTAAAAATTAATTAATAGTTCCAAAGTGAATATAAATTTCACGTGTATTTTTGAACAATAAGAATTGACGAAAAACTAAATGTGTGACATAACCGACACAATTTCAGCCAGTTGCGCTACTGTCGCGGACGCAGACGGCGCCGCTGTGTTTAAGTCAATGATTGCTTTTCATTTCCCGTTAATGTAAATTTTTCGATCCTGTCAAAGATTGGTTGAGCCTCCAACGCACACACCGGCAGACTGAGTAACAAACAAAATTGACGTCATTGTAGGTAGATAAGTAGTATTGGCTACGCAGAATAATTGTAGATAGCAATTATGTAAACGTTAAGATATTTTTCAGTCGTCTTCATTAAAAGATTTGCAGAAATGTAATAAATTATTGTTTGTGTTCAAGTCCCGGTGTTGTTATAATAAGTAGGGAGGTAAGTATCGTCTCAGAGCATTTGACATTTATTTTAGACGGCGCGCTCGGTAAGTGAATACAAACAATATTATAGGCTTCTCCACCTCGATACAGATCCATTCCTCTGCACTCACTGAAAATAGAGTACGTACCAAATATTTTATCAATCTATATATCGCACCTTTACTAGAAAAGTGTGGACAACTCGAAATGTGCCACCACATACATTCAAATTTAAATGTGCAGATTTAGTATTAAATTTGGCACAGATGTTCTTTTTATAACGTAGGGAAGTACTAAGAAAGGTTTTTTGAAAATTCACCCCTGATGGAGTAAAACAGGTGTGCTCATCGTGCGCTTATGAAGTCGCGGGAAGATGCTAGTTTAAAATAAGCCTTACAAAATTTGCCGACTTGTTTTTTGTTTGATTTTAACTAACCAATTTAAAGTTACTCCTAAGTAAACATTTTCTGTTTATTTAAACTTGTTAGACAAGCTCGGGGACCGTGTGCGCAATTTTATTAAAAGTTTCCTCTCGCAGTGTGCACGCGGCACGCGGTGAGGGGAGGAGGGGGTGCAAGGGGACAGAGGAGGGGGGTAGGTCCAACAATCGGATCGGGATGGTCACCGGAACTGATTCAATTACTAGCCTAGACCTAGCTCTCCAGCTGGCGAGAATTACCTAAAAGCTGCCTCGATTGGACCTACTCAATGGTCCATTTTTATTCAGATGAAAATACAAGAATTTGTTACTGTTTCTCGTGTGTCTCATTTCGTTTTGTTTATTTCATATGCAGGGTTAATCCTGGTTTATATTAATCCGGAAGATTAAAAAACAAGAATAATTATGAAAAATGACATAGGTAGCACCTATGCATAATTAAATTAAAAACCTATTATTTCAAATATAATAGAAACGATACGTTGATTCAAAAGCTGATCGAAGGTCGCATGTTATCAACTTCAATTTCAATTTGGAAAAAATACAATATTAAGAAGATTCAAAAGCAATTGTTCTGCTGATCTCGACAAGAATTGATTGAACTGAAATGTTATAGTCTTGTCTATTTATATTTAAGCTGTGTGTTTACTCGTACCGTATGTAGGTACTTTGTATCGGAGCAGATTCAACGACAGCTCGACGGCTCTAGTTTGAGAAGGAGACATCTACTTTTCTTTATTATTTCTGTAAGCTGCTCATGCTACTGTATCGAAACAAACTATATATTATAATAGGACGCTGGGGTGTCGTGCACGAGAGGGTAAACACGCCGTTTTTGGAATTTATTTTTCACCATAACACTAACTTAGATTAATGGTAAAATTTCATGTGTCTCTAATTTCGAGATAAGTAAATGACCTGCTAGACATATTCTCATCACAATAATATACCACATCCGTCGCTTGTGATACAAAAGATCATTTTTGTCCTATTATTCGCACATTTTATTACCCCTTCCTTACAGCAAAAAATAGGACAGTACCTTTCTAAAGCACAAAGAAAATCCTGAAGTATAGAGAAAATCTTTTTATGCCCTTTGTCAGAGTTCCTCACATCGAATCTCGAGAACAATGTGTCGGTTATCTTCCGCGTAAATACCAACTCGCTATTGTCTTCAATAGTTTCTTTGTTCAATATCACAAGTACATCTGAGATATTACACACTGACATCCGGATGAACAACTGTGCTTATATACATATATATATATCCATTCAGAAACTTGCGAAGTTTACAAACATTTAAAAAAAAAATGCTGACGGTCTAGCGACTGTGATGACGTAGGAGATCATTCATTGTGCATATTTTACGAAACAGGACAATTTTTCTAGTGAAGCAAAACACAATGTTAATAAGATTAGTTCCAAGCTCTTTGCTGGTCAAATGCTCCAGCTACTACACTTCTAGTGAGGCTTGCGACAGCAAGGCGGTTACAGTTGGATTATTGTCAAAGTGAAACATGATCATCCAGATACTATACCTAGTATTAGGTAGCCAATACAGTTGCGAGTCACGAGAAAATGATTTTCATTTGCAAGCAGCGGATTAGTTTCAGCCGTGATCAATAACAGAGGTTACATTTCAGAACCGAGAACCGGTTTTGCACAAATACACCTAAACTAATTAATCCAGCAGGTATTTAGGCGGATAGTTAATTCGGTGTTTATAATTTATTTACTTGCTCTTCAATCTAAATTTACCGCACATTCAATATCATTTCAAATCAAATATGCTTTCTGTGTAGGAGTAGATACATATGCCACTCGAATAACTATTTCCACGTGCATGATGGTAAACTTGTTAGGAAAATTGTGGAAACTTTCCGACACACTGCCAAACACACCGACGAGTATGAAATTAGTTGTAATTAGTTGAAATCTCGTTCGAATCAGTTGAAATGAAAGTTTAGCGCCGCCGCTCCGCCGCCGCCTCGCCGCCGCCTCGCCGCCGCGCCGGCTGCGTCTCGCGCTTGGATCGGTTACCGAATATAACTAGTTCACCAAATTTGATAATTACTTGTGTTTTAAAACTCTGTGTATGAAAGCAAGATTACCTACCTACTACGTATTTACCTACTATGAAGTGCCGGTCGAAATTCGTTCGATATCAATTATTATTATGAATTTAAGTAAATCATAATGATATTTGCACCAAGATATTACAAAGAAGTGGAAGATTTGTTGTAATTGAAAAAAGCACGATATTACGCATTAAGGTCTACGTGTTTATTCAAGTTCCACAGGGGGTCCCGATTTTTTCTACTCTTGTCTTGGTACTAATATCGTTATTTTATACGTAGGTACCTATTTTTAATCTTGACAGTACCTGGTTAGGGGACCCTAGTCAATATACTTACGTCACCTTATGCGACGCCACAGAACGAGCTCCGAATTCCTGGAGAAACCCTAAAAGATATGCAAAATCCTTTCACGTCATGTTACGTCATTATTAGGGTACCGCTTTATCAAATACACGGACCATTGGGTTTGTAATGAACCTTTTACAACCATTTCAGACCACACGTTCCCAGTAATAGAACATAAATTTGCATGAATCTCTGACTAGAGTTACGTCATTTTATGAGTCATTTTAACAACTGTCAGTTGCATTTTCGGAAATGACATTTATTATTATTTATGTCGGTTGTGAGTGACGTAACCCAGTTTGTGGCTAAACGTCTTATTCCTGAACAAATAAGTGTTATAGTTGCATGCTGCGATAAGTGAGTTATTCCTTTATTTGAGAATGAGCCGGTGTACTTTAAAATGTTAAGTGGAAATCGGTTGAGCGGCTTGAAACCGTATCATTACCTAACGCTGTTGAAGCTATCGATTGTGTTTATGTAACAATATCAGACAGTATCCAGTGGAACTACATAATGTATACGTTTTGCAATCTAGAGTGACCGATCGCTGCCGTGTTAGCTGATAAGTAGAGAGAATATATTTTTATTTTTAGAATCTCATCTTGCCTTGATTAGCAAGGAGCCAGATTGGACTAATCTTAAGTGTGATTATTTGTATCCCGCGGATACGCCCGGTAACGACGTCATTTCCCATCCATCCAAGTGAAACCGTAATGATCTTTTTATCTCCAAAAAACAGTCTAAAGTACTTTCCCGCTGTGAAGTAATATTGTACGTGTCAGTCCGTAAACATTTTACTGCCCTATCGGCTCATTTCCTATTAGCCGCCATCTTGACGGGGATGACGTTTTTATTCCATTCGGCTTACGGTAATGACTCTGCTGAAAATGATCTTTACACTTTTATTAGCGGTAAATGGATTTTACGAAAAAATAAATGATGATAATTGTATCTTGCAAGACTCGTGAATACCGGTGGTTTACCTGTGACTCGGCTGGTTTCACTGGGTGTGCTCTTTGTTGTACTTACCTACTAGCAAAATACGTGCCAAAATTTTATCAATTTGATTTTGTTTTTTTATTTTACTCGAACCAAATTCTAGGACCTCGTTTTTTCTTTTTCCTGAAGGCTTACTTTGATGTATCAATTCCACATCTACCTGACACCAAAAAGCCTATTTCTACTAAAATATTTCACTTCAATTGTAAAAATAAACACTTTCTTGTATTACTTACTTACTTACGTTTTCTTTCGTTTTACTTACACAAAACAAGCGACAGCTTTCAGCTATTACAACTCCGTTGGTAATGACATAATGCGATTGACTTTGTCATTGAAATGAGCTGTAGGCACGAGTATTAACTTGGTCCTCATATCCACGTGATTGTATTCCTTATACATACAATTATAGTTACGTATTAATTCCTCATTCTAAGTGCGTTGCATGACGGCCTCGCCGTGACGTCATAAGGCTTCTCGGGTAATTAACTCGAGAGCGACATCAAAAGGAATCCTGGATTTATACGATGTCGTCACAGCTTTGACGTTTATAACGGTGACAAGTAAGTGGCTAAGATCAAAGGACCTTTCAGAATCCTGCGCTTGATTCTTGATTTTGTAGGAAAAGACAATTTTACTGATTAATATCGCTCGCCAATAATAGGTTATTCTGTCGGTGACAACGAATACTTCATTATGAGCTACTCATTGTTGTGAGCTTATTTCAAACGACAATATTTCTGGCAAAATAATAACATCGTTTTTTGCCATTATTGGTGAGCAATCCGAAAAACCAGAGGATAAATTTTATGGATCGTACCTGGCCCTCCACATAATGTTTCAACGCGGCCGTGATCCAAGTCCAGCGACGACCCAAAATACACTCACACTTGAATTACTATTACCTATTACAATCTGCCGGTTCAAGAGATACAAGGATTGCATTACAATCGAATTTTATAAGTGTCCACTATGAAGCTGCGGCATCTCGGTCACCGGGAAACTATAAAAAAGCGATTACTGGAAACGTTTAACCTTGATACTTGGCGAATATCCGAATGGGAGTCATGACCCCGAAACTAAAAAAAACATCAAAAACTAAATAGGCGTCGATAGATTGACTGCTTCACAATGTATATATTATTACACTTCGTAGTTAATAAAATGCGAACACCTTTGATCACAACAAAGTACTGATTTCTTCACTTCATTACAAGTTGACATAAATTTTCGACGTTTTCTTTTTTAATTTACGTAGGTGATAGGATACCTTCGCAAATTAAAATAGAAAACGTGGAATATATATCTAAGTACTTTAGTTAACCTAAATGAAAAAAAAATATGCTACTTGTCTAATTGACACTCATTTTAACGAAAAGTATTCTATTATGTAGTATATACTTTACCTTTCTACCGATACATTTTCACAGGAAATAGAATCACAATATTTAACATATAGAGTATATTAACGACCACTTGATAACTTGATATATTAGTGACCAGAACAATGCCAGCACGTGCATCGTCTGCCGGCTGCCAGCGTGCATCGTGCAGCGTGCATCGTGCAGCGTGCAGCGTGCGGCGTGCCAGCCGCGATCCATCCCATACATCCCTGTCTCAAACAATTACAATTGAATTACATGTTACTATAAAAACACTTCCTTCTGCATTCAGTTCATTAAAATACATTGTTGAATCGGCCGCGTTGTAATAATGATTGCGATCGTTGTCTCTTTACACTGCCGCTGTTTAAATATATATATCCTTTGTACCTACATGTAGTATTTTTGTATCGTCAATGTTTTTTTTACGTTCACCTCTGGTAAACGTAAACCAAGTTTCAGCTATAAAGTAAAGACCGGTAGAATCAAGACCTGAGTGAGACTTGAACTCAAATCTACTTCCAATCGGGTAGTCGTGCTTCCAATTGCGCCATCGACGAGACTCATCGTTTTTCGAATTCTTCTACTATTTCTAGTAACCTGCCATGGGGCCGTGTAAATATGACAACATTCAACTCTGAATAGGTATATTTAGGATTTTCAGTCAACTAAAAAGAGTCTGCACTATCGTTAGATCCGACAGCCAAGGTTACTCTGTCATACTCAATTGCTAATGTTTCAAAATAGCCGTTTGAAGTGATCCGGCATCGAGTGACCGGACGCATCCCGCGCACCGCACACCGCACACCGCACACCGCACACCGCGGCACCGCTCGCAACAACCAGCCGGTGTATTCCGAACATCATAAGAGAACGTAAATTGCGCACGTATTGTCTTTCATCGACAACCGATTAGGTACCAAAATTCTACGAGATTTTTTACGAGTCGATGAAAAATGCTTCCATAGAATGTATAATGCAATCGGAATTACCCTTAGCTTGTATTTGGACAGTTTATTCAAATAAACGTCAAATCAGGCCGATTTCGATACCATTTCGCTGCAAAATTACTCCTCGGAGCGTCGTAAACCCGCTGGTGTCCTGTCGTTACATTGGTTCCCGGGAAAAGGTTCCCGGGGTCAACTTTATGACTATTCTGGCATCGCATGACTTTATATAACTGGAGGATTAGTATTTTGTATTTTGATTGAATACACTTTACATTAAACTGGGTTTTAGTCAGAGAACATACATTGATGTATAATAGATAATATAGTAGGTTTATTTTATGCATACAATTTGCGACATGTACTATCAACTGTGCTGGCGATGTTACACCTTTAAGGCAATAATCGCTTGAACGACCCTGGTACCTGGCGGCTGTGTGTGAAGCAACAAGTGCAAGCAATTTTTTTCTAAAATGGCGTACCCCGAAAGCATCCGATAGTACCACACCCAGTATTTTAAGAGATTTATTTGCTTACGATGACTGACATATAGGTATGTACTTACCTATTAAATAGTATAATTATGATATGTATTGTTTAAATAGCAAGACACTTAGTCCATTATTACACGGAACGTACTTATTTATATCGCATTTGTATCGAAAGGTTTTTCAGAATCATGCCTCTCGACCTCGCTGCTGATACTGATTCCTAACAATCGGATTTCATTTATTTTGGCAACGCCATCATTATTATTAATAAATCAAAAAATATCACGTAGGTAATTTGTAATCTAGGGATTTAGATAATTACAATGTTATAGAGTATTAATTGAATAGTAATACTACATCTTTATTTTTCTTTTTCAGTGTTGTTACAATACGTTACACTAACAAAAAACTGCATAATAATGTAGCTATAAAATTAAAGCATTAAAAAACCTATGATTATTTTCAATAAGAAAACAAAAGACTTTTTTCGTATTTCACCGACAGTGACAGACCTCTTTCACTTCCTGCGCTTTCATGAAGTAGTTCTCAGCTCGTGGCGTCGAGTGGTCTCGACGGCGCTGCAGCGGGCGGCTTCTAGCAGCCACTAGCGGGGGCTCCGGCGCTGCTCTCACAACGATAATGATATCCTGGCTCGAACGGCAAATGCAAATGTGCAGGGCTCTCCTCGGTGCAGCGGTGAATGAATCACCACTCGCCTACTCCTTGAAGAGATTGCGTGTTTGCGTTAATCTACTACCTGGCCGCTGATGCTATCATCATGCTAATTGTAATAAAACGCCGGCGAAACCCGCTTACGAATTAAGTTATTAAAATGCCAGTCTTTATAAAACTTTTTTCAATGAAGTTTTGTTTTTATTTCCTTAAATTTTAAGTGCTTTACATTGTTTACAAAGTGTATGCATAGAACCAGCAAAATGGTTCCAATGTAGATGTTCCTGTGAGAATGACATTCTAACGATTCCTACGACACTAAAGTTATCGAAATTAATTAGGTAAATGTAACTTTAATCGGTTTGAGAAGATATTATTTATATAAACGTACCGATATTGACTGTGGTAAGTAGGAACTACCAAAAAGTCTTCAAAATTATGTTGCGGCAGTCCATTTCAAAAATCCATCTCAAATAGCTACCTCCCGCCGGAAGCGAGCGCGCTACCCCGCAATTGCAAGCGGACTGCACTGCCAAACTGCATTCGATAATAACAGCTTTGAAAATGTTTCATCGCCAGGTGACCTAGCCAGTGCAGTGCTGTTGTGCCTGCTTACCATTAAGTCGTCATTTTACATACAACGCGCAATGTACAAAGAATAAAGGTTACGTTAGTGCATTAGCACTCAAATTGAAAAAGCTTTTATTTTACAATGTATTTTATGGCATAACAAATTGAATAAGAACAGTAGCTAATGAATATTCGTACAATATATGAAATAGAATAACTAATTAGTTGCGTTGTATTACGTTAAAGTCGTGAAAACACAACATGAATTGTGGATAAATTTTCTTTAACATCTACGAGCATATTGGTTAATGCACCGACAGCACTCGGCAATACATCTTCCACACTCCAGCTGCCTGTCGTAATGTATGCTGAGTAAATGGGTTCCTAATTAATACGTAATTAAGTAATGACGTCACAGAAACGCTCCGAAGTGTGAATAATAACGCGTATCAAGCCAGGGCCGCTATGCGGAATCAGTCACTCATATTACCTACTACTGATTTGGTAGTAAGTACCTTATATGAGTGTTAGTCTTGAAAACAGCGCTGCGCCGCGCTCTCACTCGACTCCGAGTTCCTCAGTTCCTCGGCCGCGGCCTGGAGGCCATCGAGTTTTTTTTATCAGAACTAGGAAGCGAAATAAACTTGTTATTGTGAGTGACATTTCCAGCATATCCTCAGCCCTTGGCCTTTCTTATCGCCCCCTCCATCCGTCAACGCAGGGGGGGGGGGTCGTGCTGCGTGTGCGTGCGTGCTGCGGCTGGATCTGATAGCGCCGCGGTAGTAAACCACCCAATTACGCTGTTCTTGATCACTGACACTTTATGACTTTCTGTTTCAAACACAAATTTGCTTGATTTATGAAAATTGCAGTTGCTGTAGGTTTGTTTTTTTTTTATTGCACATAACCTAGTGTAGGAAATGCGATGTTAATGTTCTGCACGCACTGGGTTGTGTTCGTTAGCAATCAGTTTCTGACCACGTGGCCTCTCTATTATTTTTGATTAAAATAGTTAAATTAAATCTTGCTGTAATCTGTGTTTTTTTTACTTAACAGCTCCACTTTTTTCCAAATTCATGGAATAAAGTGGACTTTGAAATCAATAAACTTTTTAATTCGTTGTCAAATATACATATGAACTTAAAAATACTTACCTACAAGCGGGCTACAAGTTATTCGATAGTTGTAGGTATATGTATTTCTTTGTGAACCCTACTGCTACCTTGAACTACATTTAAAATTTGCATGTAGTACCAGTAGTCGGTAAATACATAAATGAACACATTTCAGTGAGTGCTCAGATACATTACGCTCGGCTGCGCAGCCCACAAAGGACGGTTCCGTTCCGATACAATTCGATTTCAGTTTTATTCAATTGTTGTCTTAGGTTTAGCTACCACAACAAGAACATCCCATAATAACTTTTTTTAGCATTGCATAAACAAAATAGTACTTAGTACCTATGCACAAGAATGTAATTTAATTATTTGTTTAATTCAAGTAGGTAGGCATATTATTATACGAAATTCCACTAACTACTTAAATTCACCAAAAAATTACTAATCACTGAACAATTAAGAACCAATGGCTTGCTCCATAAGTGCGCATTGATCATGTTTATTACTTACCTACTGTCGGGCCGCCCCAGATTCGCATTAATCCCTTATTTTTTTCAAAATATTTTATAGACTATGTTACTCAGGGTGACTGTAGCTTCCCAACAGTGAAAGAATTTTTCTAATCGGTTCCGCCTACCTATTTAATACAAACAATCAAACAAACAAATCTTTGCTCTTTAGATTAGTGTTGACCAGCCATGCGTTGGCCCGTGCGACCCTGTGGCCCGCGTGGCCCGTGTGACCCGTGCGGTCCGTGCGGTCCGTGTGGTCCGTGCGGCCCGTGCGGCCCGTGCGGCCCGTGCGGCCCGTGCGGCCCGTGCGGCCCGTGCGGCCCGTGCGGCCCGTGCGGCGCACACATCACACCCGGAGCACACAGCCAGGTGCAGGGAGCCCGCGCCGCGCTCGGCTGCGCCGCGCTTCTGCCCACAAAGGACCGCACTCAAAGCGTGTGCAACACGAATTCAACGAATTTCATACACGCCCGTAGTTCTCTTGTGCGTTTGACATTATATTTATAAAAAAATAAATATTGGTACACAGACTGCAACCTCATAAAAAGTAAAACGTAAAAAGCATTTAAGTGTAACCGTTAAAAGTTGTGACCGACAAGAATTCATAGTTAAGTTTTATTTTTAATTTAGGTAGGTAATTCAAAATATCCAGATTCTAGAAAGAATATTAATTCAATATAGATTTTGTTTGTGCTAGGCACTGCTAGGTAGGTAGGTACAAATTTTGTATATAAGATCGAAAATATTATTTAAGTAATGTATGAATTATCTACTTATTATTCGCTAGGTGCAAAGTAGGTGGTGGGAGAACCACGAAACGATCGCGGCGCCCGCAGTGGCCAATAAAAGAAACTTTCGGCGGACCAACTGTCACTTTTTAGTAGGGGAATCTGCGAAATTGAGACATTAGAAAATAAATAAATATGCGACACGAAACCTGCTGCGTCGTGAATTGCAAGAACAATGGATTTTGTTTTGCCATATTGATGATATTGTACATATTTGCTGTGTTTTAGTAAATTTACAGCCCTCAATATTTTCTAATGAATCTGTAAATGGTTTAAAATAATTATATATTATTGTAAATTTAAATAAAACAATTCCATAGCACAGCTGTTATCTTTTATTTGAGATGAGAACAATAATTAAGTGAATAAAGTGATTTATTATTACTAATTTCAACAATAGATATATTTGAGATCACAGCAACAATTAAGTAAATAAAAAGATTTATTATTACTAATTAAATATTCAGAACAAAATATATGTTTGAGATCAGAGTCCTGAACATGTCCAGCTAAAACTAATTGTTTGCCTTTCATCAAAGTTTGGGGTTGGAAACTGATGTTGTGTTGGATCGCGCAAAATCCGGTTTTAATTATTGATTGCGCCATGTGTAACTGAAAATACAAAAAAGTCTGCATTATTACGACCCACGAGTCATAAATGATCGCCTGCATTAAGCATGAAATGCGTTATTCGGTTGAATTTGTATATTTTGTAACCTACTTCTCGTGAAGACAGCCATGAAAAGGTCCGTGTGATTTATCTGAAAGTTATTAATTTGGCAATTTTAGACGGGAAACAGAAAAAGTCAACGTTATTATCGACACTGTAGATCACTATAGATTAACATAATCGAAATAAAAACATACGTAAATTGCGACATTTCATTAAATTATTTGTTTGTTTACTTACTCTTTTTGATGACAGGCAGCCATTTGACATTTCAAAGTCCGCTATTATTGTAACTGTCAGATGGCGTTGTCGTCGCGCACCCAGCGAATAGTACCTACGTTTTGAATTAAGCTGCAGTATTTTTTACAGCTCAACTACGTGACCGTGAAAAAAGTTCAGTCGGTAATTATACGTTGTTCAGACTAATTCAAATCAACAGCTTTATGAACCTGATTCCATAAATCAAATTGTGCAACCGCTTTTACAGAATAATAAATGTTAAATTAACCTGTACCAGGAAATAAAGTTTCTCAGAAATGAACAAAATCCAAGAATCTAGAGAGTAGTTTGTTAACGTCAGTTATTAAATAAAATACATTTTTAACGTTATTCCGCAGATGTCGCGTAGACAAAGCATTTTTATTTATTTGTGTTTCACACCAAAGCTATATAACAGCCATTGCACTTCTTAGAAAACCCCGCGGGTAACTTCAGAAATATAGTTACCTGATCAGGTACTGACAGCAGGGGCGTGCATTCCATATAGGCATAGTGTCACTAATGTATGAAGTGCCTACCCTGGCGACATACTTACGCTCCCGCCACTGCACGCGCCTGACTGACAGACATGTGCATAATATTATTAGAGCTGTATCTGCTGTAGGAATCAATGAAAAACAAAATATACTTATATAATATTTGTTTTCTTAATATCTAATCTTGACTAGACTCCAGCAATGCAATGTCCAGAATAGCTAAGTAAACTAAGACAGATTTGAAACTTAGTTCCATTCTCATGTGGATTTATTATGAGTAGCCCCGAGCAGCCCGTGGAGGGGGTTTCCAAAACTCAGCCGGAAAGGAAGCAAAGAAAATTAAACGGCCTAACAAATAAACGATCGTATTTGTATGAAGGAGTGGTCGCGGTGTGAGCTGCGCGCTGGCTCGCCGCCAGGCCGCGGCCGTTTTATAATTTTCGTAAGCGCGGAGTCGTCCGCGGCGCGCTGCTGCCGGGATTGTGTCATCGGAACACTTTTACTATTCTGAGAAGTTTTCACTTCCTTTGACTCTCCCGCTGCGTTTAGCGTATTCAGTGATGGGTGTTAGGTTAACAACCGTCATTCTTATAATAAAGGTCCAAAGATCTTCCGTGTGTTATTTTTTTTTATTTTTGACTTCGCCTAGTTCACCACCTGATTGTTTCAGGCTCTCTTATTAGTAACTTTATTTTTGGATTCCCTGAGAGAAGAGATGGCATAATTTTATCATCTTTATCAAAACAAAAACCGGTCAACAACGTGATAGCGACGTGTCCCGTCGTTCGCACTTAATAATGTGCACACTGCACATAATATTCCGCCACGACAAAGTACTAACTACGGAATTCTGTCTCCAAACAGTATATTATCTATATTTTTTCTTAATATAGGTACACATCTACAGTTTGTGTCTACATAATATTAAGATTGTGTTATCACAACAACCGATCTCCAGCCAGACCCCGACCAATAAATCGTACCTGAACAAAACACAGTCGTAAAGTAGTCATAATTACAATAATCCAAGCGATCAATTGTGTATGATGTAAAGAGGTTGGCGGCAAGCCAGCTGTGTCGCGGGACTCGCGGGGCAGCCGGCAGCGGGCAGCGGGCAGCCGGTAGCGAGCAGCCGGCAGCCGCGCTTCCGGCGACATCGCTGCTTACCAACACAGCCAACCTGTAAAAATATATTCTATAAGTGAAACGTTTGACAGACAGTGGTTCTGAGTACAATAGCCATTAGGCTAGAAACTGGCACTATACGTGTTGTCAGTATGCGCTGCGCTGTCCTTGCGTCGCAGATATTGCCCAGTAGGTACCCATAGTTCAAGCTTTGTTTAGATTGGAAACAGATCAATGTTTATTTTGAAGGCGAAGTATTAATGGTTAGCCGCATTGTGTTCGCTGAAATTTTCTAAGTGCGTTTTGAGCTGCTTAAATGTAGGCACCTATCGGTTGTTAGAGTATGTACCTACCTCTGGCATGGTGGTAATGATGGGAGGCTTGAAGTACATATTTAAGATAATAACTGGTTCATGTGCAGACGTCAATTAGTTTAGTTTATGGAGCAGTACATCACGCGTAAATCTCGACAGAGGAAATTCTGCGGGACGTTATGATCTACGAGTGTTGGGATTTATAGTTCACTTGGTTTATGTCCGGGATTAGAGACTAGAGCTCTGTCGCCTGCCTGCTGCGCTCGCTGCCGCCCTGCGCCGCCGGACACCGGACACCGCCACCGGCGCCGGTGCGCAGTGCGCAGTGCGCGGCGGAGCACGCGCCGGGCGCAAGTTTTATTAAAATTCAAATTTAGAAGTACTTTGGTAACATTAGACGGAGAACTAACTCAATATTTTCTGTTTGTTTAAAGTAGGTACTTACCTAAATAATATTTATGGAATACTTTACTACAATTGCTACAAAATCTTCAATTAAATTATAATAATATACTTAGGTACATAATGACATTATGTTCTTAATTTATCTAATGTAAATTGTATCCAAAGCGGTCGAGCCAATAAACGATTCACCAACTCAATGATAATAAATGTCTTACTAATGTAGTTCATTACATGATCGCGACGACGGTCATACGAAACTGTACCTAATACTTTAATGATGAAGAACTAATTTTAACTGTGAGAAAATATTAATATAATCTATAAATTAATCGCGTTACTGTAGTTTAATAAGGTTTCAGCTTGGGATTAGTTAAGAGAGTAGGTACTCGTGAGTAGAAGCCGATATATTAGTAAGTATAACTCCTTTGTGATGCAGAAAATGGAAATTGGATGGAAAAAATAATAAATAGAATATTGTAATTTTTAAACAGGAACACTTCTACGTATTTTCTCAATTATTTATACCTTAGTTACTTCCTATTCGTTTCAGTGAAGCCCACTTGGTACCTAACCAACTAAAAAGTAAGCACTTATTCAAAGAGAACGCTCTGGTTTTCTCCTCAGTTGAGAATTTAATTAAAAACACTTTACAAACAGGTAGCAGTAGATAGTAGTTATAGTATTTTTATTTTGAGTATCTTATTACCGAGTCGTAATTGTAAATCTGACACGGTCGCAAAGTAAAACTTAAGTGGCAGATTGAAAGACTGTCTCTGACTAGATATTATTTGTTTTAAATTAAATTTCTAACAAAATCATTGAAACTGAAACTTTGATGGAATCTTGAAAGTTGAATTTTATCCGCTTCTAGTACTTCCCCTCGTGAATTTTGTCAGATGTATGAGTTTTGATGATAAAACAGTACATAACGCTTAAGTACAATATATTATTTATGTACGTTATGGTCTTAGTCTCTGAGACCGATCTAGACAAGAAATAAAGTAGAAGTTTAATCTGATATTAAGTTTGCTTTACTCGTTGGAAATAGATAAGCCCGTGAAAATACCAAGTTTTTACATATTAACATTCAAAAGACCTGTGTCTTTGTACACAAATCATTGCCAGAATGGTAATAAAAATTCTAAAGTACCTACACTAAATATTTAATCGTACGGTTTGTGTATACCTATCGGATAAACTGTACCTATATATATTATAAAGAGAAGCTGTCAAATAACGCAATTAGTTGAATAGTATAAATAGGCTAGTTTAGTGGAAGAGCGCGGTTCATTTCATTCATGAATTGCGGAGTGACCGGCGCGACGGCGCGGCGGCGCGGGCGCAGCGGCGCGGGCGCATGTCAACTGAGACTGAAGTGCGCGACAGTCGGAATTACTCACAATATGAACACCATTCTAATGATTTATTTAATAAAAAATCGAACTCGCCTTTATAATAATATTACCATCCCGAAAAGGGTTTATGGTGAATATTATTTAAATCGGCCACCGAAAATTGATTAAGTACACACATACTACTTACCTACTCCAAAAACAATGAATATTTCTACGAAAGAAAAACTTCGTCTGTAAGCACAATACCTAGATGATTTAATTATGTAGGTTAGTTAAAACACATGCACCTGTAGATAAATATACTAAACATGTCATTTTTATTTAAGAAGAATATCTAGTAGGTATAATATATGCTTTATCCAGTAAGTGTTTTCCGTGAGTTAATTCTTACTTACATCGCAGTATTGTGCCTACCTAAATCTCGCTAGTATGTATAAGAAATTTAAATAGGATAGGTAACCATTAGGAGAGTGAGCTGATGCGTTCTAGACGGGTTGCGCGCGCGCCAAAGATCTCTCAGTTAATGCGATCCATTTGGCCAAGAGTGCGCAAGATGGCCGCCCGGACGAGCGCCGCTTGCGCACAGCTGGCGCTCTCGAACTTCTCGAAGCCATCTAACCGTCACTCTCGAGTGAAATCACTTAACAACATGTCAGATAATGATTTGAATCTGCTGCCGTAGCATGCAATGTTTTAAACGGTGTTTAGAACAATTTTTGCTAAATATCTGTAAAGGATGGAAACTGTACCTACAAGTTATATTTTACAATAATTAGCACTAAACCGTTGCAAACTGTGGACGTTTCTAAACTGTGATTTATTACATTTATTTTCCAGCATGGCTTGGTTTTCCACTTAATATAATAAATATTAAAAAAATAAATAGATTCAGAATCATAAATCTAAACTAGTCGATCACGCGCCTTGAAACAATCGCTTCATTTTCATTTCAGCATCAAAATAAGTTAAAGCTGTATATTTAAATAAAACCAATAATATGTTAAGTGTAGAAATTTCGATATCGAAGAAAAAAAACTAAGATGGAAACTTATTACGTACGAAGCAGCTGCATGAAATATGTTTAGGTACACGTCTAAATATCAAACAAATCATGTATTTTATGCGAATAAGGATTAAAGCAAAGACGTGTTAGAATATAATATTAAAAATGGAATCGGAGTTATGTGTCATTAACTGATCATCATTAAGATTTGTGTTAAAAATATACAAACCTCATATAACTCTACAACTACCGAGGTACATGTTTATGAACGTGAAAATATTTGTGGATATTATATTCAATGAATGTTCTGACGCGTTAAAACGATAGAACGGAATTGTATTCTATACTTGTACAATATTTTACTTGTATTAATATATGTGTATGTATTCTGCACAACGTACCTAATTATACACTTTAGGTAGGTATATTTTTTATGAATAAACTTTAGTTATATATCAAAAGCGTTCATTAAAACCGATTTTATAACGTCTCGTAAAATCTCACTTCCATTACTCTGATGAACTCTGAAAGGTATTTGGATATCGTTTTATGATTGGCTCAAATAATTCCAGGTAAAAGCTGAAATAGCGCAAAATTGATTTTGTGTACTTAATTCAATATTTGATGTACGTGGAGCATACTGCATAGCTAACAGTAGCGCAGCGCGGCGGGTCGTGTGGGCAGCCCCGGCGCTCCCGGCGCTCCCGGCCGTCCCGGCGCTCCCGGCCGTCCCGGCGCTCCCGGCCGTCCCGGCGCTCCCGGCCGTCCCGGCGCTCCCGGCCGTCCCGGCGCTCCCGGCCGTCCCGGCGCTCCCGGCCGTCCCGGCGCTCCCGGCCGTCCCGGCGCTCCCGGCCAACCCGGCGCTCCCGGCCGTCCCGGCGCTCCCGGCTGGCAGGCAGGCAGGCAGGCGGTCAGTAATTAGGCCAACAATCAGAGGGTTAATGCATTTATTTTGCTCTGAAATTTCAACCCTATTATAAATTTTAGATACTTAATTATGCACCAAAATTATTGGTAGTGCTTCCACAATTATTTTGAAACTTCGTTAGATTTTGAAATGAAACAACTACCTACTTATAACGGATTTAGGTCGCGTATTTAATTTTTTGATGATGTTAGCAAAACTTTACAATTCCCATATTCGTAGTTGACTCAGCTGACGATAGTTTAACACTTTATTAGCATCCGAAATTGTAACAATTAATTGCCACAAGGTATAATTCTAGGACTCTTCTTGTTTCTTTCAAATTGATTATTCTATGAAGTAGAACTCCGAGGTACGTATACAAAACTTGCGGGAATTCTTAGTATTTCTAATTGATCGGATATTTTAGTTGTCCATGCAGAAATAAGTACCTATTTCGTTCTGTTGAATGTCGATGTAATGTCTCCTCCTGGTGCGGTGTGCGGTGTGCGGCGTGCCGGTCGCGGTCGGTAAGAGAGCTGTTCTGTATGTAACGGCGGTAACGCCGTGCTCGGCTGTAACGCTCGCACCTCAGCCGTGACGGAGCCGTGACGGAGCCGTGACGCCGCCGCGCTGCGCCCGCACGACACGACGCGATTAATAATACATATAGCTGCTCCGTAGTAATGGCTTCTGGTAGGTAAATATATAAAAAGTGCAATACGTATGATGGTATGGAATTGTGGGTGATATGGAAAATACTAAAATGCTTCATATATATTTTATTAGCTTTTTACCAAAAGGAACCACAACCTATATACCAACTAACCTAGTTAATCCCGAACTAAGTTCCGAACCTGCGGCCTCTACCTTTGTAGTCACAACAATAACAACAACAACAACCCTATATCGGTTTTAAAAAAATCCATTGTATATCATTACCAGAGATCGCAATAGGTAGTGCCTATTTACCTAAACTTGGCGGGAGGAGGTGACTAAGAGTGGTTACAACCACCAAAAATATTATTTATTTTTATCGAACGCGGGATTTCCCGGGATTTATAAGAATACATAATCGACACAGATTCACACTCAGCGTCAAATGATTAATAAAATGTAATTGTTTAATGCAAACATGTGTGTCGTGGTGTTTCACGCAGTGGTTTTGAAAATCGATCAAAAATGTAAGGTGTGCTAATTAAAACTCATTAACTTATGTAAAAAACATTTATTAAATACAATGTTACATTGTTATGTATTCTTATAAATCCCGGGAAATCCCGCGTTCAATAAAAATAAATAATATTTTTGGTGGTTGTAACCACTCTTAGTCACCTCCTCCTGCCAAGTTTAGGTAAATAGGCACTACCTATTGCGATCTCTGATCATTACCGACACACAAGGGAGCCCGTACTTCGCGCCCAAGTACCTACCTTTTAAAGAAAGAGATATCAACAGAGTTCACTAAGTTATAATGGTCTGTAGATCTGAGGAGCTCTGAAGTTTTCTCGATCCGTGTTTCCTCTGAGGGCGGAGCGCGGGCCGGGACTCCGGGACGCCGGGACGCCGCACCGGGACTCCGGGACGCCGCACCGGGACTCCGGGACGCCGCACCGGGACACCGGGACGCCGCGGGCCGCGAGTCGCATCCCGGTTGCGGCAGAGTTCATCCTTTCTATTTATACATATTACATCATAACACGTCGTAATGATTCCTCGTCACGCAGGAGAGCCCTGCTGGGAGCGCGCTCAGCTCGGCCGGCTTCTCGTGAATGGCTGATATTTGTTAATACGGAAATTAATTTTGGAATTTTGGATTTTCGTGTTAGCTTTTCAAAAACATTAAAGTCGTGGCGTCTAACCTCTAGTCCTTCGTTGACGCGGCAGACTGACAACGGACTGGCCACCGGGACCGTGGAATCTAGACTTGACGTAACTGACTCCTTAACAATTGATACCGACGACAGGACACGACAGGTCGCTTTTCTATAATAAAAATGACTATATGGAAAGCGGGGTTTCAATTCTTAACAATTAATAATAAGTTATTTGGATTTGATTACACTGAGTATTTTTTTTTGTTAATCTAAATATATAAAAACGTTTTAGTAATCGAACATTCTTCAAGAGCTTCTTAAAGATCAAAATAAATAATCGTCTAGTGGATTCAGGAAGTATTTAATACGTACCTAACTAGTTCTTCTAAATTACTTTATTTCTCTAAAACGCAAATAAAACACAGGAAAACGGATATTTAAATTTATCAGTGAGACTTTTGAAATAACATTTTGTTAGCTTCTCAATAAATGGAGCAACATATTATAGCTATATCTTGAAGAAGCGGTGATTTAAAGACGTAGAAGTTAAAATTAGTGACGTGACTTCATCGAATTAAAATTAGCGGTTTCTTTTGCGTGTGAATTAGAAACTGTGTTAACATTAACCGGTATCCCGCAGGAACCGAAATCCTTTTATATCCTGGGATCGTAATCTGTGGTCTACGTTACTTGTAGACAGCATTAGATATACCTATTGATCCACCTATCCGAAATAAAAACATTTTGTTTTATTCCAAAAAACTTTTACAATAGGTACCTACATGTAATATTAGGTATGTAGGTCCGTGATTATTATATAGTTTTTACGTAAAACAAAGAAATCGTAGTAATAATGTGAAGAATTACATGAATGTTTCTTTTTATAATGCTACGTTTTTATATTGTTCGAGTATACTAATAGAATATAACAGAGCTTCCGTGAATACCCACTACGTCTAAACTCGAACTATTTCATTGGAAAAGTCTCGTGTAATTTTTTCCATCAAAAATGTTTTATTTTGTAATGCATTGAAAAAGCACTCTCGTTTCGGCTCCAGCGCCGCGCTGCAGCGCGTGCATCACACAGAATGCACGCTGCACTACCGATATTGAATTCCAAATATCACTTTTCAGTTTAATACTGCACAATCGAACGTGTTTTTCGTTAAAAAACATCAGAAAGTAACTTTTAACCCGCTAAGCCCCGCTCCAATTACTGTTCGAGTTGCATTTTGTTGTTCTCGTTGCTCACGGCATCATGAATTCGTCCAACTCTTTATGAAAAATAAAATCAGTTTCCTAGTTCCGTGAAGTTTCAAAAAAGATCCAGCGCAGCGCAGCCGGCGCAGGATCGCTTCTATCCACTTATCGACGTAGGTGCCTAAGTGCCTAACAAACAACACAAAAATAATTTAGTACTTACCTAACAAATGTGATCGATCGTTATCATATCCCATTTATTCGAGTAAACACTAACCCATGAAAGTAAGTACCTATTCGATATATTGTAGGTTAATAGTAAAACATATGAATACATAATTAATCCTAAATAAATATCTTAAACATAACCGTAATTTTACTTCCAACAAGTCTACAGCACTAAATGTCTTTTTGAAAATTCTAATTGCGAACAATAAATTCGTACGAAATCGCAAACATCCGCGTTAAATATGATCGAGAACGTTAAGAAAATAAAATATTCCTTTCCGAAAAACAATATTAAATTTTGTCGGAGTCTTGCCAAAAAACCGGGAGCCGTCGACGGAAAGTGCCGCTCGTACTCGTTACACTTAAGACCCACTATTATATCAGGCGAGGGACGCCCGGAGAATGCTTCGAATTTATCATTGAAAATTTTAATAAAGTTTTACAATATAACTCTTGACATCGTAGCCCTGCGACAGGCAGGTGTTTGAAGCATAGATAATTAAATTTCAGACTCCCGGCCTATACAATCTACAAAAATAGTGTCACTCGTTTGAGTGGCGCGCGCGTCAGTCGCGCTTTAAGCGAATTCGGATTCGGACCGCTGCAGATTTCGGGTTTCCGAACTCGCGGAACAGCGCGCCGGCGAACACGGCGACGGTGGAACAGCGCGGTGGCCGCGGAACCGCGCGGTGGCGGAACAGCGCGGTGGTGGAACAGCGCGGTGGTGGAACAGCGCGGTGGTGGCGGCGCGTCCGCAGCATTCTGGAAAAACGATAGCGTTCTAATTTGAATTTAAAAGGAATGCAAACGCCGGTGCGGAATTGTTCTTGATTTGAATTTTAAAACGGTGTTCCGCCGGTGGCCGGAGCCGCGGTGTCAGTGTTGTGATATTTGTTATTGTTGTTTTTTGTTAATTATTCCGGTACGTTTTTGAGAATATTTTTAAATTGCATTCTGTTTTATGCATAATGATTGTATTTTATACTATTTTCTTTTTTTAGGGTTCCGTACCTAAAGGGTAAAACGGCACCCTATTATTAACTCTGCGGTTCGTCCGTCCGTCTGTCAGGCTGTATCTCATTGATAGCCAGTTGCAATTTTCACAGATGATGTACTCGTAGGTAGATCAGTTACCGCTATTACAAATAATACCAAAAAAAGTCAAGGGGGACCCACATGATTTTTGCTGTGGTATAGTACGGAATCCTTCATGCGTGGCCAGTTTTTCAATTCATCTAATGTAAGAATACCTATGGGAACGATTTTTTAATTCTTCCTTTTTTGAAGTTGTAATGCTCTTCTATTTGGTCCGGTGTGATACAATCGTCGACTAGATATACAATAACATATTGCTTGTTCGTATCTAGTGCGACAACATCCGGGGCGGGAGCTCTGTTCCGATGCAGTCCGCGCGAGTGCCTTCTGCGACAGATCACAGACCTATCAGATAATAATACGAAAGAGACATTTACAACGAAAAGGCTTTATTTGTCTCCGCGGTTTGTTTCTACCATCGTGTTATGGCTTGTTACTTCATATATTTGCAAGATAGGTAATTATACCTATCTGTCCACTGTCCATGAAGTCACATAGAGTGTTATAGATCAAGTATTGGCTAAAAATTTTACCCTAAGCATATTTTTAGTTACAAAAACTAAAAGTGAAATGTGTACTGACGTATACCTAATGATGTTGATTGGTGTCGTTTCTTTTGTTTCAGATACAGTGTCGTGGTGTAGTGCTGGTGTGCGCGCGTGTGCGTGTGTGTGTGTGTGTGATGGGCCAGTGAGGCGCCGGTGAGGCGGTGGTGAGGCGGTGGTGAGGCGGCGGTGAGGCGGCGGTGAGGCGGCGGGGAGGCATGGAGCCGGTAGCGCTGCCTCTGCCGCTGGAGGAGGAGGCGCTGCCGCCGCAGGGCTCCTCCACCGGGAGCGGCTCCTCGTCCGGCACCGGCTACTACGGACACAAGAACGGTCAGTCCTGGACACCATATTACCTATGCGTGCTTCCCAACGAGCAGAGCAGTCTTATAAAACAAATGCAAGTCCGGAATCACTGATAACGTCCTTATATAAACTCCTTCCTCAAGCACATTATAAGGCTTACTAACATGGCATAAATTCATTATAAGTTAGATATTATTATAATTGCTCTTACAACGGCGTCCAAATCCTTGTTTCATAACGAAAATAAAAGTGTTCTTGAGAACACTCTAAGTACTGATTTTGCTTGTTGGGTTGTATGCGTGTGTGTTTGTACAAATGTGTAAAGTGGTTAAGTCAAATCAAAGCGCTTTTTTACTTTTAAATTTTTAATAGCGCCTATGAATGTCTATATAATTATTACCTATTATGCTACTCTTCGAGAAATGTTATAAAATATATTTCATGTGACTTTGGTTCGGAAATAATCTTAATATATATCGTATATGAAATACGTATGTAAATATATACAGCACTCAAAGCTTAAAAAATGTATTTTTATGACAAGTATTATTCTTAACGTGGATAAAGCAATATTTAATTAACGTACCACGGTCATTAAATTATCATCAACCTTGATAAAGTTTCGAAGCAACAGTGAACCGTAGCATTACGCCGATAACTATCGCTCTCAAAACACGAGTTTCTGATGTCGTCAAAGGAAAATCAACAGAAATGATCCAATCAACGGGCAATTACTAATAAATTACAGTACCTTACGCACCTGAAATACCTACACATTATTTTTATCAGATCCAAAGCCGTTTCTGTGACGGACTCCATTAATTCTGAAAACTTATAGTGTTAACATTTTGGATATAGATCTAGAACCTAGACGGAAAAATATTTAACAAAAGGTAACACTTTATATTTTATAATTACTTACGTACTTACATATAAATAAGTTTTCAAATGTTATGAAATGTGTCAGTAAAAGTACAATTGATTAATTACTAATCAGAAACCGAGAAACCCGTATTAGAACGGCAACACTTTTCACTTTTACGTTGACAATCAGACAAACAAAAATAATCAAAGAAAATCAAAATCTATGCGGTGTAAATACTGTTCACATGGAAAAAGTCTACAAATTTCTTGAAAATTCAACAGATATGATATTTACATCATATCTGTTGACTTTATCCGGACAGAACCCGCGGCCTCTCGGTCGCTAGCCCGCGGTCAGCTACATCTCGATTCATTGATAGCTACTTCAAATAAATTACATTCTTCTTGTTATAATACTCATATAACTTATACCTAATAAGGTGCACGCCCCTCGTTTAAGTATAATGATATTTATAGGTAAGTGAGCATTATCTCTGAATAGGCGGCATTACTCAAGGCTCGAGAGGGAACAAAGAAATTAATGTCCCGCACCGCAGTTACGAACACCTGCCCCGTAATGGCCGCCCTAGCCCAGTCGCGGAGGCAGCGCCGCGCCGCCGCCAACGCATCCTACGAATCATATTTAACATACCTATCTATACTAATATTATAAAGAAGAAAGGTTACATTCATTCACAGTTGGGAAGCTACACTATTAGTATTCCCGAGTGACATAAGCTATAAAAAAAAGATGATCGTGCAAAGCCGGGCGGACAGCTAGTTTAATATAAAACTCTTTAAATTCCTGTCTATGCCTGTATGGTAGTCAACAAGAAAGTTGGAGGTTGCGGGATCAAATCCTGCGAAAGGAAGTGTAATGAGTTATATTATACAAGCATACATACCCGAGTATTGAATCTCTTATATATTATGTATAGGGATACTTATCCGTTGTTAACTAAGGTTATCCATGATACAGGATTTTATTCGACTAGTAATAATTTGTGTCCAAATAAATATTTATTGATTTGTTCCAGAAGCATGTTACTTTCAAGTCTTTTCTCGTTTTAAAATCTAGAAGTCATCAGTTATGCTTATTACCTATATCCAGAGAAACATAGATAATAATATATACGATGAGAAATATAGATATACGATAAAAAAATATATAAATAGTTCAATCATAATTAAATTTATTTCTTTCTGGGTTTAGGGTGATACTAAACTTCACTAGATACTTCACTTTGAAACTCCCTATGTAAGTACATAAAACCAAACTTTTAATGTGCGGTTTATGCCTTTTCATTGAATACCTAAATGGGGTAATTAAATATTATTATTTTTACGATTACCCCTTCCTCATTTTTAAGAAACAACAACCCCCCCCCCTCCCCTTCACTTTTAAAATGTTTTTACCGCGACTGAGCCATGCAGTAGCAGTAAATATTATAGTACTTAATTTGAATGAAATAATTAAAATGGATTTGATTCGCGTATTTCATATTATTTGCTGACTTTTCGAAACCTTTACAGTCTCCATATTCGTAGACGACTGAGCTGACGATGGTATAACACTAAGTTAAGTTGTTGCATAACAATATGTAATAACCGCAAAGGCATCATAAATTATTAGCACTTAATTGTTAAGTTTACCGCGAGAACAACCACCAGCCGACTGCACTACCACTACCCCACAGAGACGAGCTGACACTGACGAGGTAATAACGGATCACTATCCAGGGCGTCTTAAACAACATTTTAAACTAGCACTATACCGATTCAATGCAAAATCTTTAATAAAAATTAACAAAACAATGCTATTTCGATCGTTTGCGTACTGCTAAAAACCAAAATCGAATTAAGCTAAACTTATATTGGTTCCCGCGCATATCATCACAAGTGTATCGCCTGGAAAAAGTATAAAATATGGGTAAATTATCTAATAGGGCGTCTCCCTCCGCGCCGCTGCACTAGCGAGTCACGAGTCACAAATAAGTGTGCACTGAATATTGCACACAGGTAGGACCTAATATTATTATGTTAAATACTATATATAGGTATATATATAACAGTATATACATGTGTGCTGAAGCAATCTGCAGTACTTCAGCACTCTGCCCCACGCGAGACAGAGCTCCAACCAACTGCAATAAAACAATAAACTCAAATATTATTACTAATTATTATAAGATATCGGAATACAGAATTTAATAAGAAAAAGTTGCTTTCACGCTGCTGTACCTCGCTTGTTGCGTGAAGAATTCTTCACGCATTATATAACATAATTATAGGTAATCGTTTATATTCCGAGAAAATGAGTTACTTCTGAATAAATCAGTGAGGGCTTCCGAACGGTTGTTTCACTACGTAGCGTGCTCCGCGGGCGTTACTGCTGCCCGCGCCGCTCCGCCGGCCGTAACGAGTCGCTTTTCAATTAGTACGGTTATTCATAAAATCCTTCCGTGGTGGGGGGTCAGTGTGAGCGTTTTTTCACTAGCTCCTGTCATGCCGTGACTAACAATTACACGTCATGTGGGCCTCTAACGCCCACTGCTGGACCGCACCCTTCCTCTATGGGGCCATCTTGTAGAGACGTGCGCTGCGTCTTCCACTACACCGGTTTAACACTTTCACTCGATCATAAGGACCATCCACTCTAGTCTCTACGATACTCTTCTTATATATACGAACTTCTTAAATTAATAATAATAGTATATAAATATTAATGTAATTATGAAAATATTATTGTAAAAATAGTAGGCGAGCCCTCTTGTCTTCTGTTTGTTGTGCCCATCAGGGTCTATAATGATTCTAATTGTTACTGTCCACCTATAACATGTTATGTACTTATAGAATGCAATAAATGAGATTGAAATTGAAATTGAAATACTCATCGCGCAGGCATACTTACCTATAATAAAAAAAAAATACCTTATTGGGTAAAAAAAGCGGGTAAAAAAAATCCTCATTTGAAAGCCTGAAAAAAAAATCTGTCTACAGGTATTTGTTTCAATCCAATGTGTATTAACCGCGAAAGCGTCAGAAATTATTAAGAGCTTTTTATGAATATTCTGGCTACTGGCGCCCCACCCTGGCCATTATCAATCATAATCACAATGACCCTAAGTGCGTGATAATACGGGCTATATTCGCACACACTCGACGTACACGTCGTACAGTAACGAACTCACGCAATTTCCGTATGAACGTCTATTTTCGGTTTATTTTTATTTACTTCCGGTATGTAAATTCCAATATACCATTTCTAAAGACACAGCACGTGAAGAAATTATGTTCAAGTGTTTACTCCAAAGTAGCTGGACTCCAGCCGGACTCGAACTCGCGATCTGACTCTCACCCGCACTACCGACTGCGTCGACGGAAAGTCAATTCTGCGAATGATAATAATACCTGCCTACCCTAATTAATTCTTCACTGGATTTTTTCTTTTTGGTGTACATTCTTCGAATGTTTAAAGCTCTTCTCTTCAGCCTGAAAATGATATGGAAACTGTTCTTACGAACGTCAGCATAAACTTTATACAGTACGTCGGTTATACTTGCTATTCCTGTTTTATTAGTACCTATTAATTGTTTGCCAACGATCGCTCCTCCCGCGCGGTCGCGGCGCGTCGTCGCTGATGAATATTTCGCACACCTAGATCTAAAGAGAGCTAACTCAAAAAAGGTACTTTTTCAGGAGAGGCGAGAAACTGATTAATATGTCCATATGCACGCATGAGTTTTCTGTATAAATTTAAACTTTTTATAATAAAGCTAGCAGAGTTATATTAGCTGAAATTTGTTTTAGTGTAGGTGGGTTTTGCTGGAATCCGATGGTGTGCATAACTCAAATCTTCCGGTTTTTGAGTTAGATCCCTTTAGATCTAGGTGTGCGATTTATACCACAATGGGCTGTCGACATGTCAGATCAGCCCGTCGACCGGTCGCGCGACTAATCGCCCGCGATGTCTGTCGACTCGCGGTTGCCACTCGAACGCGTTCAACCCGACGCGACAGATATTGTCTGTGAATGTTTATTGAGTATTAATTCTGTCGACGAGGAGCTCGTGCCGGGTGTCGAACTAGTGACGAGTATACATGTCATTGCAGTCTAAGATCCGAATTAGAAATATCCTTCGTCTGTCTGTGTAGGTACCGACTCAAAAGTTTATGTTGTTGTTTATGTTGAACGCTGAAAGGAAAACCTCCTTGTTACTAACTTCTAGCATCAACACGTGCGACTAACTTTGAGACCCGGTCCCGTGCAACCCGTCAACGTTAGTTTTTACCCGTGGCTTCGTCCGTTAAGGAGGTTACATAAGTTTACGGGAGGAATGTTATACTTCAGGTTCCTCACTGAACATGTAACCTGAAGCCTCGGCCTCGGCCGGGACCGGATCCGGCTCTCGAGGCAAATACCACTCTAAGATTTGCTATTGAATAAACAGTTTTAGTTTCGATCAAAGAGTTTCCTGTTTCCGAATGATTGCACTTCTAATGGAGGGCAATATGGCGGAAAATTGCGTCAAATAACTACACACTTACATATTTATACCTAAGTATTATGTAATGTATGTGTTACACACAAGGACTCGTAGATAGTGTGCAGTTAATAGAACAGTATTTAGAATGTGTTATTTAATTCGAGTGTGGCGGTAGCGAGCGTAGCCGCTGCATGTGCACCGTGCATCGCTGCGGTTTGATCGAGGACCCGGCCGCATGCACGCGGTGCCGCAAATGTATCTACTCACTTCAACACACAGTTATTACATAAGCAGTAGGTTAGTTTATTTATTATGAACAATTTATCATTTAAAAACATTTATAAGACACATTTTCACAAGTCATAAAATTAAGGGTACACAAATCTAATCTTATGTAGTAACTTCAAGATTTTGCATTAAAATTGAGTACTGACTCAACTAAAATGTAAATCAAATTAAATTTTTTTTTTTTAAGAAGGTACCTCTCAGTTGTAATTATACTTATAAAACGAATGGAATTCGCACCCGACATACTTTGTCGGAGGAAATTAGTTAAAATTTAGGCGTTTTCTTTTATCAATTTTACAGTCGGCGTTTGTAGGTAACAATAACATGATTCTCGGCGTCGTGTTCAAAGTAAAAACTTTGCGTAGCTTAAAACTAATCGTTATTGCTACAACATACGCTGATGTCGTCTGCCGGCACACGTCGCGGCACGTGCCTCGCCTCGCAGCAGTACGGCGACACTCTGCGGCTGCAGCTCCTGTGTGTGTGAGCACGCAGCACGCAGCACACAGCACTCAGCACGCAGCACGCAGCACGCAGCACGCAGCACGCGGCACGCAGAACGGAACAGGAGCGATGTATTGTAATCGACGTCCCCAGACTCCGTTAATAGGCTCATCTCATCTGAAATTGAGTGCACATCGCAACTGGAATTACGTACTATTCTGATAGGGTAGCTTGATAGTAGCTGCAAATCAGTGTAGGTAGTGTAATCAGTGTAGGTATGTATCTATATTGTCTTTCACTGTATATTATGCAAGTCTATCTATGACTGCATCATCCAGTCAATTTAATTATTTAAATATAGGTACATTAGTTAACATCCAGCTGAATATGATTAAAATTGTTCTAAACATCACAAAACACAATAGGCAGGTACTTACTTGCATTAAAATTTTCGCAAGGTTTTGACCTTTGGGACCTCAACACAATGTGTTTTTGCGATATTCATCTACATTTTTGTTTAAGGTAATTTTAATCTAATACTTACCATTTTGGCCACAATCGCGCATAATATTTATTTGACTTTTGACCTCCTGTATTTTTTCCAAGCTGCAAACTGGAACGTCTAATTTAAGCGAATTACAACTTATTTACAGAAAGCCTAAATGCCGTACGTATCTGATGTTCCGCACTATTCTATTCCCAAAAAAATAGAAAAAAACATCTGCGGTTTTTTTATATAGTAGGTACGTAAAGTCAAATTTAGAGACATCTTTACCAAATGACATGAAAATAAATGATGAATGTTGGTGAAGCGGCGCGTCTCTACTCGTCTCCACCAAATACATCAATTAACTGAGAACTCAACTTGCACAACATTTGCTTTCCATTAGATCGCCTTTATTGCATGTCATTTTCGAGCATGAAAAATAAGCTATTATGACTTATGAGCCATAACTGTCAGTCGAGTATTATCGCGGGGTCGTCGCGGCGTCGTCGCGGACACGTAGTCAATCAGTCGTCGCGTCGCGTCGTTACAGCGCTGTACTTGCCAACTGGAATAACATGTAATGCACTTAACAATTTAACTACATATCTACTAATGTTTATGTTTATTTAACCATTTATCTGGTGACAATTTAATAGTCATAATTCTATAGATATATAGTATGTTCGTCAAGATGTCAAAGTTACCTGTTTTCAAATAAAGATATGCCGGAAAGTATAAAATGTAATTAATTGAATGTGTTTGTTGCTTTGCTTTTGCCTTGATATCTTAAAAAAAAAAAAAAGTGTTACCTATTTTTAAAGTTAAAATTGAGCTACGAAATATATATTTATATATACGAGGCGTTTACTACATAGGTACACTAAATATATATATTAAATACAATATGTACAATGTATCTTATTTGTGAAAACATTACATGTTTCATAATATAATCACACGCAAACATTGTACACACACATTCACAGAAATTAGGGATGAAAGGAAATGAAATTATTTCCCCGTATAGCATTAATTGCCAGTATTTGCATAATGCGGTCCCCGAGCGCGAGACGTCATTAAATCGACGCTCGCTGATTGGATAGCAATTAGATAGTCCACGTAATGCGAGAGGAAGTCAACAAATTTATTCATGAAAGCTTATTACATTATTAGATGATAAAAAAATATATTAAGGCAGGATATTTCATTCGAAGTAAAGGTGCCCATAAAGGCACAATTTAGTTAACAAGTTGTGCAATAATTTCCATTAAATTTGTAATGCCCCGCCACTTGTTGTAGTTGGCGAGTGAGTTTGATCAAACATCTGTAGCTGTTTGACTTCGCGCTCGAGAGAAGCGGGCCGCTTGTCGTCGACACTGTTGTAAGATTTAACCCTCTAGGACGCTGTATCACGTCGTTACTTCTATATTATCAAAAAATATACAATAGGTACTACAAGACCAGATTTTTTCACATTAACTGGGCAAAAAACACATACCTACCTACCTAATAATAATAAAAACCAATAATATAGGTAAGGGTACCGTGTCGTAAATAATATCTGCTTCGAAATTTTGAAAGGAGTGAGAGAAGCCATTTGTAGTGCGAGTATCTCTTGCGTCATATCATAATAATAATTAAACATCATCATGGTGTCATTGGCACTTTTGACTGAGTAAGGTTCTTCCGTGCCTGCACAAGCAAGCGCCGCGGGACATATCGAGATGGCTTGCTCTACCAAGTTTCGGTCTAAAAGATGATTTCGATATTGGGTATCAGGACTATCAGTCATAGGAAGAAAAATAAGTTTTCCCGATAAATGTCAAAATATCATAATTTTGCAACTGTTAGCTATTAGAGAACTAAGCATTAGATGACATGCCGTGGGAGGAGCCAATGTTTAGATTCAGAAATAATACTGCAACAAATAATAACATAATATATACCTTGGTAATATACCTACTTTAGCGTTAGACTATTGTCAGCTCAGTCGTTGCTACGATTATGGAAACTGTAAAGAATCCGAAACGTCAGCTAATAAAATTAAAATAAAAATACGCGAGTTAAATCCGTTAATAGTTGTTTCATTCCAAAATATACCTACGATTTTGTCAATTTCTATTCCCATTAAGCCAGTGTAAAAATACGAGCTCGTGAGCCAATAAACTATTCTAAGAAGAGTGGCTTTATCTTTGAATAGCAACATTATTAAATTACGTTTTGGTTTGTTTCTGTAATATTATTATAATATATCTATTTGAACTATCAACTCCCTGATATGGAATGCCGATCAATTAATTAATTTGTCTCTGCGATCAAACCGAGTTAGTTGCTACTAGTATGTAGGTACCACTACCCGGCGCGCGGCGGCGGCGCGAGCGGAGCACTTAGCTCTGAAACAGAATTGCCAAACAAAAGAATATCTAGACATTTATTGCCTGTCTCGTGTATTTTTATCGCGTAAAGGACATAAATTAGGTTATTTTTCTTTGTGGAATAAAACTTTTGTTATCTCCACGGGTGATAAATAAAAGGCGTCACCAAACAAATACGCATTTTACGAGGGATTTATTTTATATTTGTACAGTCATTACATTATAACATAATAAACTTCATAAACATTAGGTACTTAAATAGTTAGTTGAATCGTATGTTCAGGAAATAATCATAATTATTTCTCTCGTATTTTTACGATATAATTGTTAATCGCCCTCTTGTATTCGGGAACAATCAAATTATTTTCTCTTCTTGTTTTCCTTAGTTATTGCTACTTTTCTAGAGATTTAAAACATCGCGTAAGCATCAAATCGTTAATGAAATAAAGCAGTACAATCGTCGTATTAATTGGCTAGAAATTTCACTTATTGTTTATTAGCCTCTAATATAGCGATTGGAAGGTTGGTGGTCAGAGGCTCTGACCCGCAACCTCTGATCGGCAACTACACTCACACGGCCGCGACCGGCGCGACCCACAACACAACCGAACGGACATATAACGTCTCCGGAAATAGCATATAAATATATAAAGCAGGTTTTATCGCTTGAAACTGGCACAACACGTGTTGTGTCGCTTTAGTACGGCACAACAATGGACGGTTTAATTGCTGTCGCAACAATAGAAATGTCCAATAAACTCTGACCGTGTGAATTGAATATTTTCATTTATCGAAATGAGGTGTTATTTTTATTTTAATGCGAGTCAGACTCGTTTTGATTATACGATTTATGTGATTGTATATTTCGTAATGTTTTTACGGGATCCCCCCCCCCCCCATCCATCCCGAGTGCTGCAGCGGGCATCCAGCATCTTCCGACTGATGAGTCGAGGTCGATGCTCGATGGATAATAGTAACGAAGTGAGTTAAGAGACAAACAAATAAATATTTTCAACCAAACTCGCTCCTGAAAATATGTCACAACTCACCATTCACGGCTTAAAAAGCCGCGCTGATACTGTTTCGATCGCGCGATAAAACCGGCAAATGACGTGTAATAAATGGAAGCTATAGGTTAATATAAACAGCTCACCTGGCCGCCTGATGCCAACCTCTGGCTCTAAAAGCTCGAACGCGTAAAAGAAATATTGACGATAAAACTGAAATCTCCGTGTGAGCTAAACTGACTCGTCGGTCACTTTGATTTGTCTACATGTAGGTTTCAGTTTCAGATTTAAAATAATGACAAATTTTAATATATTATGTACCTACTTATATTATGATGTAAATGTGCGGATTTGAGAAAATGCATCCTGATTGGATGAAACGGGGTGACAATGAAATATACGCCCAAAGCCGCGTCCTGGCATAATATAATTCTCCGGCGCAGCGCGGCCCTCTCCCTATTGTTTGGCACGGACGGACAGATATATCTTTCATACATTTGGTAGTAAAATGTTTATGTCAGCCGATATCGATACGCGATGAGATTTGCCTGTTCATGAATATACTGCAAATAACCTACATTTCAATATTATCGACCATAAATAAATATAACTTTCCATCAAGTTGGGAAAACTCTGTTTTTACACCTAATTTTCAGGCCGTTATTATAACAGCATTTTTTGTAACTGGCTATGATTTTCGAAACCACGATAAAATTAAACGAGAACTACCACAAATTCATAAGACACATTATATTCACCGATATTTCGCAATAAATTACTGTTGAGTAATTTATTATTATAGTATACCTACTTAAAGTCACATTGAGGCGGCGGTGACGCCCATTTACACTGACATTTGCAAAATATATCGACAAAATATACCTAATAGTAAATTACCCTCAACAAATATATATATGTGACGTTCATAGTCGCCGGTGTGATGGTCTCTGGTGAGCGAGAGCTACATTCCGCGGCGCCGGCGTGTTAACAGCCGCGCGGAGTGCCGCGGGATCTCTTACTCCCGCGCGCCGCGTGATAGTCGATTGTTTACGAGCACCGATAGATTACGCTAGAAATATTTCTTAAATTTTCAATTAAAGTTTTAACAAGATACGAAGTAGTGATATATTATTATACATATTTCATAGTAAGTAATTCGTACCTACCCTGCTCTGAATCAGAATACATGTCATAAATTCTACCCCTTGGGAAAAACCAGATAGGTAATACTCGGGCGAAATCACGGGTACCGACTAGTAATGATGATAAAATTACTAGCGACATATTTAGATTCACTTTCCCGCATTACCCATGCCATTACTAACCGAACCTTTCATCGACTACCAAATGTTCTCGAAAAAATACTATCTCGCCTTACCTGAACACTCTATTACGCCGCGGCCATATTTCACTGCTGCGGAATGGGTTCCGCGGCGGCCATGACACCCGCCATGACAGTCGCCATCTTTTATTCCGGACGCCATGTTTGTTACATTGGGTTGATGAAGTGTGGAAGCGAGCGATCTGTGCAGGATATATGGCGCGTATCTGAAGGAGAGGCCGTTGAACACACCCATTCATTGGTCGGCTATTTGTAAATTGGATTCTTTATTATGGAAAAGTAGGTCAATTTGACTACAGTGAGTACCAGTTTTTCACGTGACACGAGTTCTATACTGTTTATCCAAAGTCTCCAATCTACCATTTACCTACTGAATAGGAATAGGGAAGTAAGGCAAAATCCCTTATTTCGCTATTCCTATTCAGTAGGTAAATAAAACAAACATACGGGACACGCGGATCAGTATTTGAGCCATATTGGGTTCAAATCCTTTCGGTGACATTTAGATGCATTCAGATGACCGGCGAGGATTAGGATATCGGTCGATCCTTTAGACAGATACATATATCCAGAGATCCAACGCAGCAGCGGGACTATACCTAATATTGTTACTTGACAAATTATTACGTATCTACCTATAAATATATATATATAGATGAATGTAGACTACCTATATTTCATGTTTGACAATGAAGTTTGTAAAAGAATGTAAGAAGACTATTTAAAGCCGGTGATTAGCGACAAAGTCAGTTTAACACAGTTCCGAGTGTGCAGACTGCAGGTGGTCTCGTGTCGGAATGCATTTAAAGTTGAATTTATACATGCACTTAGTGCGCGCCGAGTGTTACAGTGTGGGAGATTTGAAGTGACGCGGGAATTTATTGCAGAAAACAGTCGAGTAGCGAGCAGGACGTGCGGCTTTACAGCCTGCAGTTATTTGTATCTCGTCGTTTGTTTGTTCATCCACAGAACCATGATGTACCTACATAACTAATTGAAATCACTCCCATATAAGCTGATGAAATAGTATTATTATAAAGATTTAAGTCCTTCGTTAAAAGTGCTTTTTCTTTAAAACTGTGATAATTTATGTATCTTCATCCCGTGGCCCGAAAGGGTAAAATAACCTTTTCTGGCAAAAGCTTATTGTTTCCGCTTAATATTAATTTATCGCCGAGCGCCGGGAGACTTACAAAGGATCTCCGCTTATTTTGCAAAAAATATCGCTTAGTACTTACTGAGGATTAATTTTTAATTACAAAAAAATCAGGATTACACGCAATCAATCTGTTATAAGAAATTAAATTGAGAATTTGAGGTTATGATATTATTTTTGGTTGGTTTACCGTTTGTTTGACATTCATTTTTTATAAAATAACATTTGTAAGTCTTAAAATTTAATTCACGTACTTGTATTTTTGATGTAAAATAATAAAAATAGCAATTAAAAGTTGGAATGAAGCAATGCAGACATCACACAGAACCAATCACAGTCGAGCTTCGGCCTGCCGTGTTCCTATAAGTGAGAGGAGAATTCCTTAACATTATATAAATAACACATACGTTACACATACATATAAACACCTATGTATCTCGCAGTGCGAACATTTCGAACAACACACAAAACCTTGTATTATTTTAGGACTCGTATAATCCCTAAAAGAAAAAACAAAAACGCTCCCCGCATTAGTCAAGAGGCGGAAGGTCGTATGTCCTAAATAAACTGCCCGTTTATAAACAGACATAATGAAAAATTACCGTTTTCCTTGATACACCGCGCCCGCGCCGCGCCGGGACTCACCTACTATCCTACGGTTTGTAAATATTCATTTAGTTATATTCATAGACGAAATGAAAATCTGCTTCTTATGCGATCAACACGCTCATTAGTGACGAAATAACTGCCATTTATCCAATAAATGGAAAATGTTCTCCAACAGAACATAGCATCCGACAATATTAGCTTTATATATACCTATAGTTGTACTGTACGTGTGTATGTCACTGAACCTCCTAAACGGCTGCCCTGGACCGAAAGTTGTACTTACTTCATTACTTATTGATTTATTTTATAGAAAAAAACAATACTTATTATATATACTGTATACCTATTAGACATCTAGATCTAATAGGTATACAGACACTGCAACACATCAGTTTCTTAGTTTCATTATTGAGCCATTACCTACTAGTTACCAAAATACAAACGATTTGCAATTAATCATTTTCAAAATGCAAAATATTTAAGCATAGACAAAAGTCACCACGACTTTAACGTCGGATAATAAAAATAATATTGCAGCCATAAAGCAGCATAACGAGTAAAACACAACTAAGTAGCATGTGACGACACCACCCCGGAGACATCACGCCTCTCCAGCCGCCAGCGCCGCAGCGACGCGGTAACGACGGGTTTACGTCCATACGTGTCGTTCACGGCGACTGTTAAATATTTGAATGTATACACTCTATTGAATTGCTGTCAGATTTGTAGCCGCACGGTGAGAAATTTATGGAACTATCAAATCAAATATACACCGATAAGTTGTAAGCCGAGTGCAGCAACCGGCGGCGACGAGCAGCCGATACAGACCCAGCTCAGATTATGAATTCGAATTTGAACTTGATTTTAAAATCTCGTTAGATATAAACCATTAAAAGACATATTTCAATATAACCAACACGTGTTGAATCATAATTGCAATTAAGTATCTTATTGAACTGTGAAGTGATAAAGGAATTGAATTAATAAAAATTGTTATTCAAACCTTCCATTTTCAAGAAGTAAGATTTCTTCTTTCTTACTTTATTTTTTTTAACGATAATATAACTTGATTCCCATATTATATCTCATGCTTTTCGCGATGTATCTAATCACATAAATTTATGATAGAAGATACCTCTATAGAAGAATTGAATTTGAAAATACTATCTGTCCGCAACTAAGAGAAAAGTTCAGCAAAAATATAACTACACTGAAAAAGTGGGGAATAAGAAATTCACTACACTTTATTTTAACTAAAATATTCTCGAGAAATGCGGCGTTCTTTATTCGTAGGCACTGACATAGACAAATGCGTCGGGAGATATTTTAAAACACTTTGCGGTTTATTTCTAAACGAGATTAAAATTAAATACACATTAAAAATAAATGGAATCTATCCGTGTGTTATAATAATATATTGGTGTGCCTATAAATTAATATTCGAAAATAAAATATCTTTGTGTACTTATGTACAAACATATTTTATTCTATGGCAACACTAACTAAAAATGTTTCAGCTATCCAATTACCCTTCGTATGCTCTAGAATAATAAAACTAATCGAATTCCTCGCGTTTTTATAACACATCGCAACTCAATTCGACACGTACTGCCGACTAGGACTGCACTAACCACGAACCTAAATTTCATATTCAAATTTTTGATCGCCATGCATGAAATCTACGTTCTAATTTTAAAATTCACAACGGTGTTGCCACTAAATGTACGCGCTGCGGTGACCGCGCCGCGTCGAATAGCGCGGGATAGCGCCGAATAGCGTCGAATAGCGTCGAATAGCGCGAAATAGCGCCGAATACTTCGAACGGCGAACAATCACATTCGAAATTCAAATTCGCACCTCGGTGTCCGCAGTATTTTCCCGCCGGGTACAATTTGGGAGCAATTCTGATTCGATTCCGGAACGGCTTTCGGGTGTTTTGTATATTGACGGACACGTAATGGAGAGATGTTTTTATAACATCGGACGAGCAACGCCGGGGAGTTTAAACTATACAGTGAGATCACAGTCACCCCACTAACGTGATTTTAGAATAGGTATATGTTTTTTTTAAAAAAACGTCTTAAACCGATTTGATTGAATATTTGTGGAGGAGTAGGTTAAAACCAGGAGACAGACATAGGATACTTCTTATCTAGTTTCCGTGGGAAAAAAATGCATGATTTCAGCTGAAAAATAGTACTTACGTAGATACGTTATATACTTATGTTATGTACTCCGGCTGTAATAAAGAGCGGGACAGTACTCCCGTATGCGCGCGGCGCGGCGGCATGCGGCACTCTCTCCCGCCATAAAGAACAACACTTAGGACTTATGGATATTAGCTTTCTTTATAAAACATTTATTTTTTTCCCGGCAGGCGCAGTAGGCCCAATCCAAAAAAATCAAAAAGATTTGATTATTGATATATATGGACTATACCTAGGTACTTAATATAAATATGCACCTATGCTATATACCTACTACATCTTGGTAATTTAAAGTTAATTAAGTATGTCATTGAATACTTTTGTGGTCTTTTAATTATTCTTTTTATAATAAGTACCTTTGTAGCTACGTTGATAGAATGTGTTGGCCGTTTTTTTTTTTATTATTACTTACAATAATGTGACGAACAACACTAAATATCAACTCCTTGGATGCTGTTAAAGCGGCGCGGGGACAGTATACTCCAGTCGAGGGTATTTTCAAGATGAAACAAAAGAGTAAACAAATGGAAGTGGCTTCAGTTCCGGGAGAGAGGTCATTTTGCATGATTGCATCCATCCCCCCCCCCTCTCTCCTCCCCCCCACTCCCTCCAGTCCCGAGTCCCGCGGCCGCTCGATATCAATGAATCCTACATGAGATTCGGGACATTAGTCATACGCACACACACGTATTAGAGTATATAATATTAATCAGGTGTATAATGTTTAATCATTATTGAATTAAGCTGAGCATCGCAAGTATTTACAAGCTTCCCTTAGTTCGTACACTAAGTCGATTGGTGTGATCTTACCTTATTATCATTATTGTCTCAGTGTTTTGATAATGCTTAATTTGTGCCGCTGCGTCGACTGCGCCGCGCGTATTACTGACAATAACTTCGAAGAGGTAATTCCTCCGTCTTAAATGTTCTTTTGTAACTGACTAAAGTTTTAATGTTGTTGATAAACTTCTCGCGAGTTACTGGAACCTACTGAGTATTCATTATGCTATGACGCTTTTGTTTATTAAAACGTATAACAACCTGTTTAATTTAAACCCCGTAATAATTTATTTAATCAATTTAGTTAAAAACTCGGTATTTTAATTATTGTTTGTATTTGCATAATTATTGTCAAATCACCATCCGCAAGACTGTCATTAACAGTTTATATACAGTAGAACTCCAATTATCCGAATTAATGGGGACCGGGACCCATTCGGATAATCAAATATTCGGATAATCGGATTTTTTTTTAAAAAATTGCCATTGGAGAGAATAAAAGCTACGTTTTGATATTGCACTATTTTTTTATTGAATTAAATGAAGGAAACATGAAATTTTCACATGTTTTAAGTATAAATAAAATGTACTTATGTACAAGTTTAGAAATAAAAATCATTGTTTTTTAAACATCTCCGTCAATGTAAGCTGTTTTGCGGTCTTCAACCGTTTTCGGGCAGCCTACACACAGTGCCTACACACGCGGGGGGAAGTCAGTGTAGGCACAACGGCAAGTTAAGACAAGTCAAGTCCAATTTTTTGTGATTCGGATAATCGGCGATTCGGATAGTCGGAGTTCGGATAATTGGAGTTCTACTGTAATTATTTAACTGTAATATAATATCAGCCTCTACATAGTTCAGTGGTTCGGAGGTTTCAGTGACAAGTTTGAACAAGTGTTTTTACCACGGTCCGTCCGCGTCACTTCGTCCAGAAGGTAAGTATTATCGTATATTTTACACATTTTCATCGTTTGCACATCGCTGCCCAAAAACTGCATTTATAAAGGTTGTAGCAACCTTTTTTTTAGCACCTGAATGTCCAGGGGAGGCCGGGGACAGTTGCGCAGGCCGCTGCCGCCCGCCCAGCGCCCGGCCGCCCGGTCGTAACATACGACTCACTCGCCGGCACTATTTAAAACGCACTGTTTTATTCAACGCCATTTTAACAGAATCCCCTAACACAGAGATATTCGATTCTGCTATAAACCTTCCTCTTGAATCACTCTATCTATTAAAAACATAAACTTTAAAACCTGTTACGTAATTTTAAAGATTTAATCATACTAGTACAAAGAGACAGACTGCGACAGTAGCTTTGTTTTATACTATGCACTCGTAGGTCTGTAGTCAGGACGTATGACGCATGTCACATAATCTATAATATAAAAATGTGTTGGTAAGCGCATAACTCAACAACACCTGGACCAATTTGGCCAATTCTTTTTTTAAAATGTTCGTTGAATAAAATTGCCTGAAATAGTGTTAAAACATCACTTTTCTATATTTATAGCGACGGTTCAAAAGATTTTGACATAATTATATAACATATTAATGTCTGAAGAAACAATTAAATGGGCAGGACGACGTCTGCCGGGACCGCTAGTTACTTATATTTTTACGTTTTTTCATATTACTTTGTACGGTAGCACAGCACCTGTACGGAGTGTAGCTGAGCCGTTCATCTCACGTCAACTACAAAATAACACCATAATATTCTGATCGAAATCTTCAGCAAAACTTAGTACTTTCCTATAGATGTTGCCGTAGTCGAGGAACTTTCTCGATTCAATCTAACTGGGCAGAGTTTATTTCCATTTCCATACATTTCCGATGTTTTCACGCAGTTTACCGATAGTTGCATTACGGGAGCACCCCGCGACGCCCCCGCGACACCCCCGCGACGCCCCCGCGACGCCCCCGCGACACTCCGCGACACCCCCGCGACACCACTGGTCGCAACTCAATCGCATGTTAAAGCTGGAGTTTCCTCCCTTCAGCGATAAGTCACTGAAGATAAAACACCGACTTACCTAATATGTCAAATTTTGTAAATTTATTTAACAATCCCAATAAGCTGGCCAGTCAGCGCTTGAAATAGCTATGATAATAGAGTTAAAGCAGAAAGAATCTGTCGCCACCACACCTACCGAATGCAAAAAAAGTGAATTTAGACATGAATATAAACCATACATCAGTTAAAGTTTTAGCTGATGTATACAATTGAATAGTCACGTGGTGTCGTGATTGTACATACAATCTTTGAGTTCAAATACAAATGTAAAAGCTTCGCAAAATTGTGTGTCAAATCAAAAATACTAGAAACCTATTCATAGCTCGGTTATCTATGGCCTCTCTCCCTTTCGCCGCGATGGGGTGTGTATGTCGCTAATGACGTTATTTATATACGAAACAACAACCAGCACATAATCACAGGCTGCGGAAACAGTAATCACCGCGGAGGCTCACCTCTCCCGCGGCTCCCGCACGCGCCGCGCCGCACGCACCGCGCCGCACGCGCCGCGCCGCACGCACCGCGCCGCACGCACCGCGCCGCACGCACCGCGCCGCACGCACCGCGCCGCACGCACCGCGCCGCACGCGCCGCGCCGCACGCGCCGCGCCGCACGCACCGCGCCGCACGCACCGCGCCGCGCCGCCCGCCGCCGCCGCAAACGAATGAACGAGCTCAATATCAACTAGTTCTAGTAGTTTATATGCCCCATTGATAAAAACGGGTGTTGCGTCATGTTGCAGCTACAGAGGCGAACAATCGACCGAACGAGATGATTTGTTAAAATGTATCCTCTCTTTGTGTTATCAGATCAACTGTACGTGAGCTTTTTGACTTTCGGTTAATAGCTTTATCTAGTTTGTTTAACCAGCTTGACGTTTGAAAATGTTTTGTACCTGTAAGTATATTAGTAACAAAGGAAATTACTTTATACATACCTAGTAAATAATGATATAATTGAAACATTACAAATAAGTAGGTACAACCTGAAGGTTATTTCGAACAGACAAGTACGGACTGGAATTAGTTTATTTGTCGATATTTTATATACCAATTAAGCACTTGTTCATAATTGTCCGGCTGTCCTGAAGTTTCCCGCAGAAGAGACGGCTGACCGGGACGGAACTACCTACATTCAGCGACCTCGCCGGAGTACACAGTTTCTTGTTTATCGTTATCGATTGTTATTTTTAATGAAGAAAAAAGTGAACAAAAGAAACGACTAACGATTTCATACAGATGTTATAGACCTATTTGTACTTAGTTTCACAAGTCTAAAGATGATTAAAACGGCTGAGACGATTCTATAGGGAAGTACTATGATACATTTATAAACTATGTTTTAGTATTTATAGAACTGTTAATGAGATTATCTAACACAGCAATACCTATTAGTGGAGTGCCGTAAAGCATACAAATCGCAAAACTCGGAATACAGGACCTATAATTATGTATTTATATTAGGTACGGTAAAAGGTAAAACACTATGATACTGTTAACCTAATAAAGATATTCGCTACACTAACCCGCTGTTGGCACGTGTACGCTAAGTGAGGTCTAAATTACTAGGAGAAAAGAAATGCAATAGCACCGGCCGCCGCGGCAGCATCTCCGGTAACCGCTGCAGCGCTGGCGGCGGAGGCGGAGGCGGCGGCGGAGGCGGAGGCGGCGGCGGAGTCGGTATAAATATTGCTTTATTTGCATTATTCATCTGTTCGCGGGCGCGGCGCGGCGTCTCGGGTGCAAAGTGCACACCTTAAAAAGTAAAGTAGGCATATCTTTCACCTAGAAAGTCTCTTCCAGAGCCTGCTGATAAAATAATAAAGGAGTATTATTATCATACGATGCTGAGAGATATGCGGATAGTTGCCACTTTTTTATATTCGCTACCAAAACAATACTTCTTACAAACTGTACCTACCTATAATTTTTTTAGCGGTTTATTAATTTTGACAACTGCAGCGCAACAAATATGTTATCATTTCAAACAACTAACATGTTTACAAATATCTGATCGATATATAGTCGCAATCCCTTCATCAATACTTGACAATAAAGCAGGCGCAGGCTGCGCGGCGGGTACCGACTTTTACGACATTTTATAGCGACATGTATTGTAGCTGTAAATTATAAAATCCGCAATTCAGGAAAACGTCCAAGCAGCCGCCTTTGCTGGGAGGCATATTATTTATACTTCCTCTGCGAAATGTCGGTCTATTTATATTTGCTTTACGATGACTTAAGATATCTACTACAATTTATGCCCCGCGTTAATTTGTCACGCGGCCACAATACAAAGAAAAATAGTAAGGTTGGTTGAATATGAGGGCCCAATAAAATTATAAGATTAATAAACCCAAGTGCTTATGCAACCTACAGTTTATTAAACATTCAATCATCTTTACCCGAAGGTGTAATAGTATACTTTCCAATTTAGTAACTAGTAGTAACTCTGAAGTAGTAAATTTTATTAGTTCGTGTAATGACATCCAGTTCTATCTTTATTGACGAATTCTGTCTAGGGAGTTTGTTTGTTTGATCTACTGACTAACATACACCTACCCGACGCCGACGGAAAATGTCATCACCTAATTTTTTTTTGACAAGGCTACACACTGCCGCTGCGCTCTGCAGCAGTGTGTAGCGCGGGGTCAGGCGTGTTCCGCGCGAGATCATTAGCGGCCGCTGTAATTGGGGAAGGGATCCCGGTGACTTAGCACACCGGCATGCGGCACTCGCACTCATAATATAATGTCTCTCCAGTGTACGATGCCCTGTAACAACAAACTGCTACTTAGGAGCAGTCAGTCGAAGGTCGAAGACGATGTGTAGAATAGTTTTGTTTTAAGCGTCATGCATAAAGTTTTAAAAAGGTTAAGTATTTATTCTATAACTACCTAGCCATTAATATCCTTATTGAAATTAATTATAATTCGTTTTAATACCTACACGAAACTAACAGAATATATATTTTGATTGTATGAAAGCTACAAGTATGCCTTTTAATGTAGATATGCACATCCCACTTGTGGGCACAATTCACTCGTAATGAGGGCCGTGCGAGCCGGCACTCCTGCTCGCTGAGTTACGGCGACGCCGCGATAATTGTAAACAAGTACATTGCAATGTTTCGACCACTTCAAGATTCTGACGTTGAATTTACGACGTAAAACAAAGTCGGGTCCATAAGGGATTATCAGAATGGCGGAGGATCTCAAAATACAATCCAACGGGAAACGAATAATGCCGTGGGCCGAGCCAGGCCGGCATACTCGGAAGCGGCCTCGGCGAGGAAATATGCACTGTAAAATGCTATAAATAAGATTAAAATTCGATCAGAGGTATTCTCGAGTGCACGACCGTTCAAAAAGTATAAAATGTATAATTTAAAGAGACAACTCGAGTCATAGTTCAGGAAACATGTCGCTGCCGTCTGGTTTGTTTATTGTTTTGATTAAAATGGCAAAGTAAACGTAGAATAGTAGACCAACTCTATTGATAGTATATCATTGATATCATTTTTGATGGAATCTGGAATGCTAATTTAAGTTTCTTCAAGATAATCTTAAACGTGAGTTTTCATTTTATCAACCTGTAACACACATTTGGTAAATATCTAAAAGACACAATCCTATAGTTATAAATTTTAATAAGATAGAAGATGCTGATTAGGTAAGGCGATATTATTATGACCTAGTGTTCTAGTTGTACTGCGTCGGTAGTAACTCTGATGTAGTAAATTTTATTAGTTCCCGTAATGACATCCAGTTCTATCTTTATTAGAGTAAGATCCCAGAGCGATCTGACGTAACTTATTTTCTGACGAATGAAACCTTAAGATTTCAGTAGCGTCTAGAGTGCCTTGAATATCTACGGGCTTGTGAAAACTGTCAGAGTGACACCAGGGCTGGTACCAGGTGAGAAAGGTGACTAAAAATAAGAGTTATCTTACTTATTTTCTCATGGCTCATTTTTATATATATCATGTAGAATATTATTTTAAAGTAATGGATATAAGTGTCAGACACTTTTGATTGACCAGAACTTTTGTCAGACACTTTTAAGCTACCCATAAAAATGGATCTCAAAGATGGATGAACATAAGCATATCATGTTTGGGCTCATTCGACTCGGTATGACGAGCACTTTCTAAACAGAATATGATGATGGTAGTGCTGATGATGAATCCTGAAGACTACTATGGATCTCGAAGTTGGATGATCATAGGCATACCGTGTTTGGGCTTATTCGACTCGGTATGACGAACGCTTTCTAAACACATGATGATGGTAGTGCTGATGATGAATCCTGAAGACTACTCCGGATCTCGAAGTTTATCTGTTTCAATCAATGTTGGCGTCAATCGATTACAAATGTAATCCAATTACTAATTTGATTACTCAGTAACCGATTACTCAAGTAATCGGGTACTCTAGTCACAGCCAGTTTATTTCGAAACTATAAGAGCTACATTATTAAAATTTGGTGCGTAGATGTATTCTGTAAACCGCATTAAGATTTTAAAATAAAATCAGAAAAAATCAAAATTTTTGGGGTTCCCCATACATTGAACTGAAACTCAGCATTTTTTTTTCATCAGACCTTTACATGTGGGGTATCTATCATCATGTGTTTAGAAAGCGCTCGTCAAACCGAGTCGAATAAGCCCAAACACGGTATGCCTATGATCATCCAACTTCGAGATCCATAGTAGTCTTCAGGATTCATCATCAGCACTACCATCATCATATTCTGTTTAGAAAGCGCTCATCATACCGAGTCGAATAAGCCCAAACACGGTAAGTATGCCTATGATCATCCAACTTCGAGATCCATAGTAGTCTTCAGGATTCATCATCAGCACTACCATCATCATATTCTGTTTAGAAAGTGCTCGTCATACCGAGTCGAATGAGCCCAAACATGATATGCTTATGTTCATCCATCTTTGAGATCCATTTTTTGGGTAGCTTAAAAGTGTCTGACAAAAGTTCTGGTCAATCAAAAGTGTCTGACACTTATATCCATTACTTTAAAATAATATTCTACATGATATATATAAAAATGAGCCATGAGAAAATAAGTAAGATAACTCTTATTTTTAGTCACCTTTCTCACCTGGTACCAGCCCTGGTGTCACTCTGACAGTTTTCACAAGCCCGTAGATATTCAAGGCACTCTAGACGCTACTGAAATCTTAAGGTTTCATTCGTCAGAAAATAAGTTACGTCAGATCGCTCTGGGATCTTGGACCATATTGACGAGTTCTGTCTGTCTAAGGAGTTTGTTTGTTTGATCTACTGACTAACACACACCTACCCGACGCCGACGGAAAATGTCATTACCTACATTAATAAATTGTGGATATTTTATCAATCTGGAAAGTTCTTTTTTTTTCACATATTATACCTATTGTACAACACAATTCCTCTTTAGAGGTAGTTATACAATTTGTGAAAGAGCAATTCAATTCCAGTCCTGATTTCAAAAACTATCAGTTATTAAGGAAGCGAAAAGCAAAACATATATAGCATATATTATAAGACTCATTAAAATATAAAATTCTCGAGTACTTGCTCTCCGGTGATAAACACTTTATAAGCCTCGGAGGCTGAACCGCGGATATATAAAGAAGACAGTAAGTAATCAATTCTTGCACTTCGTGTCTTTTCAACAAACTGTGGAAAATAAAAACTAAAAACCTTTGGCAAACATTTGCCACTCGGGTCAAATATTTGTTCCAACTCGCGGCGTTGACACTCGCCGCGAGTAAATAACTCCACACGATTTATAGTTCCTGGAGACTAGTAAATATAACTACGACTTCGGTTGACGTTCATAACATAACGTTATGGGAAATATAATATACATTTAGGTGAAATCCTAGCTAGATTCCCCGAGTAGGAACCTACTAGATAAATGTCATGCAATTGCTATCTGCGTTGACAACTGCGACGGCGAAACAGACGTATTAACCCGACCATGAGCGTCCGAATACATCATTGATATATCAAATCAAAACATGCTTGTCCTGTGGAGGTTTCTACGAGCACCGGAGCCCGCCGGCGCCGGCGCCGGCCGCTGACGCAGAGCCGCCTCGGATAACACTTCTCCGGAGAACAACCGGAAACTAAATGAAGTATAATAATATTTTCGAAACTTTTACAATCTGTCCCTTTAAACTTACTCAGAGTAAATTTTTAAGATAAATCTTGCAACAACACAACATATTACTGCCGTAGCATTATATTCATGAGTATAATCCATCGATAGAATGGTCGATGTCCGTCGAGGTGACGCGTTATGTTCTGTGTCACTCACAGGCATAATAAAATATTTTACAACCGGACACAACAATCAAATAAAAACACGTTTACGTAATTATTTTGGTTGTCAGTTTTATAGCACTTTTCTCATTAAAATTAAACATTTGGAGGTGACGGATATTTTCATACAAACAGCCCGCGACGTCAACGTCCAGAGAATTGCCTCGAGAATAGACTCCGGCAATTTGGATAATGTCCAACTGCAGTGTTTGAATACATTGCATGCGACATGGTGACGTGGCTCGCTCGTTACCTACTTCATGACGTCACACCTTATTCACTAAAACATAAGAGTTATTGCTTTTATGTTCGTTCCGATTCTTCCTTGACAATTGTTCTTTAACATTTGTTCAAACACCTATCATAAATATTATTCTTTCTGATTGTATTCAACTTGCTTAAGTGTTAAACTGTGTGCCTTGAAAGAAATCCTTACTGATCCTTACTAATATTATAAATGCGAAAGTAACTCTGTCTGTCTGTCTGTTACGCTTTCACGCTAAAACTACTGGACCGATTTAAATGAAATTTGGTACAAAGAAAGTCTGGAGCCTGAGAAAGGACATAGGCTACTTTTTAACCGGCTGCAAAAAAGGAGGAGTTCCATGCGGACGAAGTCGCGGGCAGAAGCTAGTATTTAATAATTCTGTAAACTGCCAAATCAGCATTCCGACTTGATTTATTTATACCTATCATACAATAGGTTCATAATATTTAACGAATTGCAATTTCTTAGCATTGAAAATATATTTTTCCGTCCTCCGGCCACAAAGCGCCAACTTTGTGGCCGCTTCGCTAAATGAAATTTCCGCTTTCTGGCTTCGTCGAACAGAAAAATAGTATACTGACCTCGGCCAGTAAAATAAAAAAGCCTCAGATCACATTTTTGTCAACCTCGGCTTCGCCTCGGACGACAATTACATGTGATCTGAGACATTTTTTATTTTACTGGCCTAGGTGCGTGATGTACTATTATTTTCTTTAGTTGCACTCGAAATCTACACCGTAAGGACAACCGGCGCCGCGCCGCACACAGCGCTGCAGCGCTGCGCCGCTGTGTACGGAATGCTATGTAAATGCACGCGAGGCGATATTATAATGTTGATTAGCCGCTGCAGCGCTGCCGCGGAAGCGCTCGTCTCGGATCACGCTCCGTTTGGAACACCTTAGGTACCTACATACCGAGAAAACTTTTACCTATTTCATACTGTATCTCATATAAATGGATATTAGTTTAAATATTTGAATATTTCCAGTGGATTCATGACTTTAATATAATATATTATTATGAGTAACATTCAAATTTTAAAATGAACTGCTAAGCTATAATAAAAATAAGTGACGATTAAAAATATTCGCAACAATGTAGGTAGTATACATATATGTATAATACATTGGAACAATATCCAGGTAGAGAATCTGGGCATTAAATCGACGTCTGCAACTAATAAAATGATCAAGTGTATTGAAAACAATGATTGATCACGAATGGACCTCGGCCGCGAGCTCGCCTCGCGCCGCAGCGCGCCGCGTCGCCGCGTCGCCGTCGCCGTCGTAGCCGCGTTGTTGTCGCTACACGTTATTATCGAGAGTGTTATAATCGGAGGTGTAGTCGCGCCGCCGGTACAGCCGGTACAGTCGCCGCCAGAAGCTCATCCGCGGCGGGTACGGGGCCACCCTCGCCGACACCTCCTCGCCGACCTCCAAATACGTCAAGTAGTCTTTGTCGATCGGCAGCCAGAGTGGATTTGAAAAAGGCACCCTGAAAAGCAAATTGGTGTTAAACATTTAATTCTATGTGCGATCGACGTCCGCGTCAAAATGTAAAAGTTAACATAATTATTATGATTTGTCGAAACACACTTAATAAATATACGATATTTAAAAAAAATCCTAAAAAATAGTATAATATACTCATTGAACAGAAATAAAAGGAAAAATAAATTAAGGGCGATCTGAGGTCGGAATGGGGAATGGAAACCGTTTTCAACCCTTAAGATTAAAATCGGTTTAAAAAGTATCTCGATTTCCGCTAAAACTTCATGTGAAAAAAAAACTGCAAAGTTGTAGGTAATAGAAATTGTCAACTGATGTAGGTAATTATGCTTTTTCACGTAGGTACTTAACCTTTAAATTTATGTAAAAAAATCAATGCGTATCATAATTATTACGTGTAAACTTACCCAGTTTTGACAAAATTTGAGAAAGTTCTTGCTAAATAGTGAACAACCTCTCGATCCCGCCCGGCGCCGCGCCGCTGCGGGACCAGGTACCTCGCGATATCTCCGTGCCCAGCGCCGGCTACTTGTAATTTCTTTATATTTGACAGTTCTCCTACATGTGTAAATTTTAAAAGAAACGTATTTTGATTCTTGGATTGATATTGTGCACTAAATATTGCTGGAAACACAAACTGATTGTCTCCCCAATAGCTGCAGTATTCGACGGCGCTTTCATTTGTAATTACTTCGTATCCAAAATAAAACGTTTTAATTTCTTCGGCGACAAATTCCTTCACGACATCGTTAGGAAACTCTAGGTTAGAAGGTAAGTAATTAGAAAAATTACAGTTAAAATCATCGATACGTTTATAGAACACTTCGGCCTCTTGAGAACCTTCGTCATCACTAAACGTAAAGATCATGCTCTTATCAATTCTGTCCAATGTAAGAACAGGCGGCTCCGTAATAATGCTTTCAACGCCATCTATCTTCTTTTCAACACACGGAGAGAAACCAATGTCACCACTTTTTAACATATAGTAGAGTGTGCTGTTCTCCACGAGTCTCTCGAGGGGTGTCTCTCGGTAGAACCTGGATAGTTCATTGATGTCGTCCGTTTCAAAACCCAACTTCTTCGCGAACATTCTGGCATGCGTGACTGGTTCCGGAGTAACGGAATACTCGGCAACAGCCGTTCCATCCAAACATATGGCCTTCTGGAACAACCCCTCGGCGGCGTCGGCCATGGCCAGCATGTGCGCGGAGGCTGCTCCGACGCTGACTCCGGCGAGCGTCACTCTCCTCGGGTCCCCTCCGAACTGCTCGATGTTATTCTGGATCCATCTCAAAGCGGCCACTTGGTCCTTCAGACCGGCGTTGCCCGGCACCTCCTCGGTACCTAAGCAGAGGAATCCTAGAACTCCCAGTCGGTAGTTTACTGTCACCACGATAATACCTAAAATAATAAAACTTATTTAGAATATTATATAACACAGCGAACTACTCGTTTATAATATTATGTACAAAATGAATGCACGCATCGCCACCTATTTGAGATAAATCCACAGCACTATTTCTAACTTACGTCTACGAGATTCAAACATATCAAGAATTTACCCGTACCGTTATTGACGAGAGGTCCAAATCCTTTAGTCGGCACGTTGTTGAAGAGGAACCCTCCGCCGTGGATGTAGACCAGCACGGGCAGCCGGCGCCGGCGCCCCGGCTCCGGCCCCGCTGCCGGCGCCGGCGCGAACACGTTCACCACCAGGCAGTCCGCGACGCCGCCGCCGCCGCCGCCGCCGCCGCCGCCGCCGCCGCCGCCCGGCTGCAGGCACGACACCGTCCTGTTCGCCACCAGCACTCCCTCCCAAGCCTCTGGAGGCCTCGGCGCCTGACGCGAACAACACAGACGCGAATATTATATTCGAAAGCGGTGTCGCTGCACTCACAAACAAACAAGATAAAAATAAAACAACGACGTCTATGGAATCCGGAAACATTTAAAAACTACAGACATGAAAAATCTCTTAATCGCTTTGGTTTTATTTACTCGGATGATTTCAGCATATAAAATAATAATTATGTATACATACACTATTTAAATCCGTTATAATTATTTCACTCCAATGTGTAATAACCGGGAAAGCGTCATAAATTATTGAAACCCCTCAATGGGTTTATAAAAAAACTGTTTATCATAATATAGGGTTGCCATACGTCCCGGTACGCCGGGACATGTCCCGGTTTGAAGCATGGTGTCCCGGCGTCCCGGCCGATAAGCAAATTGTCCCGGTTTAAAAATCATAGTTATTTAATAGAGGGCTGGACTTGGTAAACAGTTAATATACCTCCAATAAACGCGCTCTAACTAGCGTACGATTAGCCGTACGTGGATAGAACGACGTAAGCGCTGACAAATGTCCGTTCACGTTTCACGAATTTACGTTAACAGTGTCAACGCATTTCGAGATCGCAGACTCTTAGCGTTGACAGAGCAAGAGCGCATCAATGGCATGCTATCAAGCCCACTATGTGACTTAGAGATGTTTGATACAAGATCGATTTTTCTAATGCATTGATATTTTATATCGATTTTATACATTCAGTTGATACCTGACATCTTGAGAAAACTCGACCTAAGAAGCGTTAAAAATAAAAAAAAAAATGGAATATTATTATGTAAATAAAAAAAAATTACCGCCGAAAAAAAAACTTAAAGGCAACAAAAAACAATAGCGCGCTACATAGAAAAATTTATATATTTTTTGTTTCTTTTCAGTGCGTTAAGTATTGTTCTTTGTTGCCTTTTAGTTTTTTTCGACAGTTTAATGTTTGTATTGAAAAGTTATTATTTTATAAGATTCTTTGGACATAATGTATACAAATTATTAGTACCTTGTTTTTGCTATTAACTTTTAGTGAACAATAAATTACCCCTATTTTTCCACCCTTACGGTAGGTTCCTTTTTTCCAATTATTTATGGGATTAAGTTTGAGGTATGCCCTATCCAATAAAAAAAGAATTATCAAAATCGGACTACTCTGTAAAAAGTTACGTCTGGTCATACGATACAATCAGTGGGTGAAAAATTAATTATCCCCTATTTTCCTACCCTTAAGGTTCAATTTTTTGTATCTAAATTAACGTGATTAGTCAAGTTCCGGTTTTTTTTTTTATTTTTTTTTTTTTTTTTACCTTTAGTAGTTTTTCTTGAAATGTCCCGGTCCGAGTCCTTACACTTATGGCAACCCTATCATAATAATATAAACATGTACATAGGTACAGAGTAGGCACCTACTCGCGTTCGGTCTCTGTTAACAAATCCAATCCTTCTTACCTTGTATCTGTCGAGCCCTGCAGGGGCCGCGGCGTACGGGATACCCAAATATGAATAATAATCACCATCACCGGCCCTGTGCCCCCTCACCACCCCGGCGCCCAGCACCACGTCGCAGCTGTCCCCGGCCGCCCGCGCCGCCGACAACACCACCGCCACCACCGCCACCACTACCACCACCGGCGCCGCCGCCGCCGCCGCCGCCGCCCGACACCACGGGAGAGCCAGTGCCCACTTCGATACGGTGTTTTTTATTTTCATCATCACTTAAACTAACACATCACTAGCAAATTATTTTATTGGAGTAGACACACGTGAGTTTCTTTTAAACTACAAATCCGTATTAATGTTTCCTTTGTATTTATTAATGGACTCAGGTGTTTCAGAATTATATTTTCAGTACATATCTAGATAATAAAGACGATTATTCTTCGATTGTTTGAGTAATTTTGATTTATTAGCAGTTCTTGCGTCCGGACGTTCTACAATACTCTCCGCGGCGCGCGGCGCTGCGCGGAGAATTATGTTAATAAGCATTACGAGCCTAATACGTGATTAATGTAGTTCGAGTTGGATGAAGTGGGCAGACACTTGTTCAAATACCCTAAGACATTCACAAACAAATGTTTGAAATAGTAGGTAAAGTAACTTTGGTTAGACTGAAGGTCTGTAAATAAAACATAGGAGGTAATATACGAAAGTTTAGCAACATACAATCTCAATGAATACTTACATACCTAAGTAGGTACATATTTTTTTTGCGTAGACCAGTTGTATTGTGCAAACTATGAATAAAGCTATTCAAATTTATATAAAAGGCTGTTAAAAGAACAAAACGTATGTTTTAAACAGAAACAATAAACCGAATAGAAACTGTAAAAGTAGCTAATTAGTCAAGTACTCGCATAACTCGCTATGCGCCTGGCCGTACTGTCGGGCACGTTGTGAGTCAACTCGGTAAATCGTGAACTAAGTACATATACTTACTTAATTGGATAAATTTTGCATGTAAGTAGTTATGTTTAAAATAGTTAGAATACCAAGAAAAAGCCTCTCGATATTAAAAAGTGTTACAGAGGAATAAAATGAATGTGCCGTGCGTAGTTCAGTATAAAGCCACGCGGAACACACTCCACGGCGACTTGGTTAAGCTGTTGTGTTCACGTTTAAAATACAATAAAATAGATCAAAAAATCTAAATTAAAAATATTTATAAATTGCGTGCGCCTTAAAATCAAAATACCGATAACGAAGGTAGGCAGGTACTAGGTAGGTACATTGCACTCGTCCTTATTAATATTCATTATTATTTTTATAGTTAAATAGAGTTTGAAAACAAGTCGCTATTACTGTCGCAAATCCAATTAATTCAATGTGAGGTTCGTTAAAAACAGCCGAAAGTTTCAGCGCATTCTAGAAACAATAGATAGCAAAGTCTGACCCGCTTCTAACTGGATCAGAGCAGTTCGAACTAGTTAGCACCGGCGCGGCCGCAGCTCTCGCCTCCGATAAACACACGAACGCCGGTTTTCCAAAATACTATTTAGTTCTCCAATTTCCACGAAATAGAAGGATCCATTCTAAACTCTATGACGTGATAAAGTTTAATCAGTACTTTTACTATGAACTATACAGTCATGTAATATGAGTGAACAGATTAATTTATGAAAATAACAATAATTAAAAAGGTTGGTAAAATTAAAGTGTGCTTGGGGCGCGGGCGTGTTTTCCATTTGAGTTCTGTGTTCGTATTTTCCATATTCCCCGGGAAGGTCGTGACACGGCGAGGTGCACCGGGATTGCATCATATTTGAATAACTCATTCCCATGTAAAAACCCGCTTCCCGAGTGCCAATTAGCGTAGTTTTTTCATTAAAATAAAGCATAAATCTGCTCGTAAACATCTCGTACAGCTTCACTCGCGAAATGCAAAGTAAATTCAATGTGCATTTTTAGTAATGTATGAATCGAATTAGTGCTTTCTAGTTCATCCCCCATGCTCGGGGTGTCGGGTGAGTCGGTCAGGCCGCGGCCGTTCCGTTGTAGTGAGCATCGTTTACATCTAAACACCGTGGCCGGTTGTTCACAATAAGTAAATTTCCTTCGTAAATGCCGAAGTCGCAAGTCAGAGCAAATATACTTTCTAGATATGATATGTTTACTACTTTGCAATTTGATGACAATGATTTTTTTTCCACAAAGAGTGATTGATATCAAAGAGTCAGGTGAAAGCAACCGGAAGGAAATGGGTCAAAGGAACACCGAATTGTAGTTTATTGTTAAAAGTACAAAGTAAATAACGATACACGACGGGTTTGTGTTCACTTTATTTTATTAAAAGGCAGTTATTGAGCTCGGGGTGGCTTTAAAAGAGAGAAGCGACACACGCATATATCATGGTCAGTGACGTGAGCCGTCTGTTGCCGAATAGCACACTGAGAGCATCGCTCACTAATCGGACGATAATATAATAATATTATTTATTATATATTTACGAAAAATCATATTTCATTTTATTAATTTAATATTAAGGGAATTACATAACATAGTACCTAGATGTTTTCTGTGATGAAAAATCCAAGGAAAGGTTTTCCGATCGTCGTTCCGTTTATCTATGAATATATTACCTCTATACTTAAACTAAGTAGGTATGTTATTTTACAACACAATGACATCCTAAAAATAACCCAACTTGTTTGGTTATGATTGAATAAAACCGTTATTTAGCAAAGATAAGGGACGGACGGACGGACAGGACGTCCTTTCATAACGGACCCGCCGCCCCTAAGCGCCGCCCGCCCTAAAACCTACTAGGCATTACCGGCACGAACAACCTTCATCGCCGCTGCCTGCTGCTGCGACGAGCAATACCTAAATAAGATATTTCCGAATATCAACACACGGTTTCAAGCATAGGTAGTAAGAAGGTATACAAAATGTTCACTGATAAAGCCTTTAAATTCAGGTTGCCTAAATTAAGTAAAAGTCTAAAAATATTTAACATGTCCTTATGTGCAAAAATAGGTCAAACTGAAACCCATCCTAGTCAGCCGCGAATTCCCTTATACGTGGTACGTTTCGCAGTGATTTTGCTTTCGTATAAAAAAGCAAAATTACTGTTTTAATAAGTAATACTTAGGTACCTATTGCATGAAATCGAGCACTCTCCTGTCAGTGACCGCATCGATCTTCACCCTCGATAATAAACTCAAATTCAACTCTCTCACGCTTATGAACCCTCTTAAGAGAATATAAGTCGGTACGTAGGTAAGTAAGTAAGTAGTTACCTAACAAGCAAACGAACTAAATAGTAAATCCTTTAAGTGGTTAGCAGATCCCGTCTGCGGGAGCACCAGCAGTCTAGGACAGCTAATGAGTACGTCGCTTAGCGATACCGCTAACGAGCCCGCTGCTTACTGCTCACTGCACCCGCCGCGCACTGCGAGCAGCGAGCAGTGAGCAGAGAGCAGTGAGCAGAGAGCAGTGAGCAGCGAGCAGAACACAGCTTACACACGCGCTCTAAGTAGTAGGTAGTTACATTCAGATATGTGCTAGGAAAATGCAACCTCGTGAACAGCTGACACAATGACATTATAATTATAGGTAGATAGATCGCTTTTATTTATATTTATATATATATATGCTTCATATTTTCCCCATTTTTTAAACATTTTCCACTGTTTCTTCGCTCCTATTGGTCGCAGCGTGATGGTATATAGTCTAAAGCCTTCCTCGATAAATGGTCTATCCGACGAAAAATAATTTTTGAATTCGAACCAGTAGTTCCTGAGATTAGCGCGTTCAAACAAACAAATAAACAAACAAACTCTTCAACTTTATAATATTAGTATAGATCTACGTTGATCCTCATTCTATGTCAACTTTATCTACGCAACCTTTCCCATTAATGAAAAACAAATAAAATTTCACCGAAAATTTACTTTCATAAATTCAGAAGTGTCCGTCTAAACTCATATTTCAACCATTGACAGAGGAGCAGGGTACGAAAAATGAAACGGGGCAAAGTGGGCGCGAGAACTGACAGCTGTCAAACGAGGATTAAACATGGCGGCGCGGACCGATTGACCGCCCGCGGAGCCCGGCGAGCCCGTCGAGCCCGGCGGCGGTTATTTAATATTATAGCGCGCACTGGCCATTATCACCGTGCCTCAAACGCCATAGCCGCGAAGGCCAATCAGGGCGCGATATTCAAATCTCGCCCTGATTCGGTTCTAGAATCGACGCGGGCTGGAAGGGTTGTTCGTCGCCCAGCCCGCTTTCTGTAGCGTCGTTTGATTGTCTTTTGTTTTACTGTATTTTAACTTTTATTATTTCCTCAAGTGTTTAGTGTTACCTTTTAGTTTTTTACGTTTTATTATAGTTTTCTCTTTCAACTCCAGTGCATATTTCATTTCACGCAGATTATAGAAACCCGGTCATAATATTAAACCCCAACAAACCCCCTCACTGAGCTAGACGTGCTATATTGGCGCCCAACGTGGGGCCAAGGTTTCTATACTGAAATAAAAGAAAATGCCTCGTACGCGCCGACAGTCGCGCCAACAATCGGAGTTCGGCGATGCCATAGAAGAGGAACGTGAGGAACCGTCTGCCGTTAGCTTTTCCGTCGGATCAGTGGCAGCCATGATGGAGTCACTACAGAGGTCTCAGGCAGAGAACTTTGAACGGCTACTCGATCGCGTGCTCGATCGACAACATCTGGCGAGTTCATCGACACGGACATCAACGGCCGCGCCCGCTCCGCCTGCAGCAGGTAACTTTGCTGGCTGCACGGCTCGATTCAGCGGAGCGCCCGACGAGACACTAGACAATTTCATCGACGCTGTTGAAGCCTATAAAGATTGTACAGATATAAGCGAGATAAACGCATTACGTGGAATGTCAATGTTGCTAACGGGTGATGCAGCTACCTGGTGGCAGGGCATCAAGACTACCATTGAAACATGGAGATCCGCGATAGCGTGCCTACGTAGTGCCTTTGGTGAATGCCGCCCGCCGCATCGTTTATACCGCCTGCTATTTAGTAAGGTACAAGAGAAAGATGAGAAAACGGAGTTGTTTGTGGCTAAAGCGCGAGCTATTTTAGCGCAGTTACCGGCGGGCGATATAAGTGAAAAGGTGCAGTTAGATATGGTGTACGGTCTACTGCACAAACGTATTTGCAAACGTATTCGTCGGGAGGAGATTACTACGTTTGATTCTCTACTAAGGAAGGCGAGAGACCTAGACGACGTCACAGAGGTCGATGCTCTCGATACAACGATTAGTGTCTCCCAAGTAAATCGCAGTGCGCGAATTCCGAAATTTGCCGCTGCAGCTTCTCCGATACCGCCGGTCGCGCGGTCTACCCCGTCGTCCCGTGCGTCGCTTCCTGCCAGTTCCTGGGTGGTCAATGACCGCCGCAGTGCCGCCGCCACCACCGCGGTGCCAGCGACGCGCCCTTCCACGAGATCACCGACGACGGCGTCTTCGGGTCCCAAACGACGTTTTTGTGTTTATTGCAAACAATACGGACATGATCGTGATGAGTGTCGTAGGTTAAGTTCAAAAAGCGATACCAATGTGCCTATTGTTAGTAATATAAGTCCTACAATTCATTGTTACGGCTGTGGTGCGCCAGGTGTGGTGAGGTCGCAATGTCAAAGTTGCAATAATAGTAATATTTCATTCGCTTCTGTTGACACTAACCTGGGAGCAAATGTAAGTAAGACATCGAACCTTGTTAACTTAGCAACTAACAATATCACTCTTTCTCCTTCATCTCTATCTACTAATAATAACGTATTGCCTTATAATAACTATAATGTAAATAGTTTGCATTTTGTCCCTAGTAACATTTATTCGAATTCCGTAGCTAGCGATTCGCGGAATCAGTTGGGCAATTTCGAGGAATCCGTGCCTCGTTTACGCTCGACTCGCACACCTGTGCCGCGTTTGTGCTCAACTGTTGATTCTGTGCCGCGTTCAGATAGAAATGTCGCTGTGCCTTGTTTGAACGGAACGAACGATACAAATTATTTTAATTCGCAAATAAATCATTTACATGATATTACACCTGCTGAGCCGATACACGAGGTTTTATCAACGGTTTCGTTTTCCACCACTGACCTAGAAGCAGTTGCGACCACCGTTTCGCAGACTGATACTCCCGCTTGTGTAAATAACAAACAGGGTTACGAACACGTTACGTCACCGTGTGTGACGACGGTGTCTTCTTCACAAGCGTCACGACCAATTCTTAGTATTAAGATTCTTGGGTCACGTGGTATTGCTCTGATAGATACTGCAGCGAAATGTAGTATTGCGGGTCATCAACTATATAAAATACTGAAGCGTAAAAATATTTCTTTTGTTTCTAAACATGTTAATGTGAAGCTGGCTGATGGTTCCATGAGTTTACGTCGCGTCTTGGTTACTGCAGTTGAAGTTACTATTACGGTGGATAAGAGTGTTACACTGGACTTCATCGTTTTCCCAGAGGCGGAAAATAATGATACACTCTTGGGGATGGATTTCCTTATTGCCGCGGGTATGGTACTTGATTTTTCTTCATCTTCTTGGCACTTTTCAGGGACTGCAGTCACCTATCCGCTGGAGTATGAGGATGAGGTGAAGCCAAAGTCACCAGTCAAAGTGTCTTCAGTAAACCTTAGAGCTGACGAGGGGACCACACTTACTTGCGAACAACGCCAACAGCTAACTGCCATCTTGTCGAAGCATGAAGGTGTCTTCTGTCCGGGAGGAGAGGCCACACCTTTTGCAGAGCATTGCATCGACACGGGTAATCATGGACCTGTCACCGTCCCGCCCTACCGTCTTACGCCTGCTAAGCGAACTGCCGATGCTCGCCGTCGATCCTCGCCGATTTACAACATCGGGGATAAGGTGTTGCTGACTACTCATGTATTGGGTAATGTTCAAAGGGGGCTAGCACGAAAGTTCATGCCACGAAGAGATGGATCCTATTCTATAAGTCGCGTTTTCAGTCCTACGTCATACGAGGTCAGTGATCAAAATGGTCAGGTATTAGGGAAATTCCATACCTCGGATATCACGTCGTGTGTCGGACAGCAAGGTGTACTTCCTCAACCCGTGCAACCGCGTAGATTAAGAGGCCGGCCTCGCGGAATAAAAGACCCGTCTCCTAATACAGACACGCCACTTGTTAGGGCCAACCCACCATCGGGACGATTAGGTGAGTTGGAGGAGGAGAGTATAGCGCGCACTGGCCATTATCACCGTGCCTCAAACGCCATAGCCGCGAAGGCCAATCAGGGCGCGATATTCAAATCTCGCCCTGATTCGGTTCTAGAATCGACGCGGGCTGGAAGGGTTGTTCGTCGCCCAGCCCGCTTTCTGTAGCGTCGTTTGATTGTCTTTTGTTTTACTGTATTTTAACTTTTATTATTTCCTCAAGTGTTTAGTGTTACCTTTTAGTTTTTTACGTTTTATTATAGTTTTCTCTTTCAACTCCAGTGCATATTTCATTTCACGCAGATTATAGAAACCCGGTCATAATATTAAACCCCAACAAACCCCCTCACTGAGCTAGACGTGCTATAATATTTCATTGCCGTACTTTTATTGTACTCGTTGCACTCTCGAATGACAAGTTAATTATGGTATGGTGATCGAAACATTGCAGTGCAATCGCCCTTGCAGATTAGTTTTAGAAATTAAACCAGAATACCTGGTTTATTATAAATATCGTCGGGTTAAAGCCAGATTAATTTGTACGTTTACCTACCAGTAGGTAATTGTTTTAATAATGATGTCGTGTTGTTAGGCGAGTGGCGCGGCGAGCGGCGCATGCTGGACATCACGCGCGACAAGCCGGTGAAGGTGTGCGTGCGCGTCGTGGTGCCCGTGCGCGACCATCCCAAGGTGAGCACCACACACTACACCACACACTACACCACACACTACACCACACACTGCACCACACACTGCACCACACACTACACCACACACTACACCACACACTACACCACACACTGCACCACACACTACACCACACACTACACCACACACTACACCACACACTGCACCACACACTACACCACACACTACACCACACACTGCACCACACACTACACCACACACTACACCACACACTACACCACACACTACACCACACACTACACCACACACTGCACCACACACTGCACCCCGATACAGTACAATATACATACAATGTACATAAGACAACACACGGCACCTCCACCCGAGGACGATGCCCTCTGTGTCTTAATAAACGACACACTCGCCTGTCATCACATAGAACACACTGTCTGAAGCTCATTTATTACCTATGTAATTATCTAATAGAACCGCGACCGGGGCGCTAGTACCTGTCTCTTTAAAAAAAATCAAATTTAATCCTACACTTTTTTAACTAGTTTGATCTCTGTGAATCTTCTTATTTCTCTATTATTGTATAGGTAGGTATATATAATAATATAAATCGAAATCGCTACATCTGTATTCAAGAATTCTACTCGAACAATCCAATGATAATTTAATTCGTATTATCGTAAATTGCCTTACTTAGGCACTTTATCTACAGAATAAGTTGATCAAACAAAACACTTAAAAAAATATACAATGATAATATAAATCGATAAGTTTTCCGCCCAAATGTTTCAAGAAGTTTCTGATGGATGTTTTACTTTTTGTAATAATGGTTCGTATAGATGATGTGTCTCTGTCTGACTGTCGATCTGTCGCACCGCTCAGCTCGCGCCGCGCCGCGGCCGCACTCGCCGGCGCCGCCCCGCTTGCCGCCCCGCTCGCCGCTCGTCATAATACCGCGTTGCGTGGATATTCCTATAACTATTCTTTTATCTCAAGCGAGAGATGGATTTATGGGGCATTTTGTCGGGTCGTTTTCGGCAAATTGAGTAGTTAGGGACGAGTAGGGACAATGTTATTTATCTCGAGAGTTTGAAAAATTATCCTATTTCGGAGCACTAGCTGAAGATCTGTGTCGATACTATTTTACACTGGGTAATACCTATTGAAATAATATCTACATTGGTACATATTCATGCCGTAGTCCCGCTCATGTGCAGGTGGATAAAAGCGGCGTCACCATAGCAGAAACCGGCACTTTTATTCACTCGCAGAGATCTTGACACGAAACTTGATAAGTTGTTATCTCTTCAGCAAACCATCCATCCGTCAGCATAATAAAATGATGTCCGTCCGCGTTGGCCGGACAGTTCTCACTGTAGTAGTAAAGATCCCACAGTACTAGAAAAGTTGAAAAATTCGCGAACTTTCAAATCGAAAGGAAATTATAATTGCGTAAAATTCAAAACTTGTTCATTTTATGGATACCTACTCAGAATTTTAGAAATTAATTCAGTTTAGTTTTTTTTTTTTCAATAGAAGGATACAATAACTTCTAAAGGATAAATGAAGTACAAGGAATGCGTTCACATGATTAATTTGAAGTTTATTGGCTGCATCTGTCTCCAGGAGGGTCAAACTGAGCATCTGTCACTTTCGCTAATCGCAAATGTATGACCGAGGTGCTTTTAAGAGATAACTATTCAAAAACTAAGGTTACGCTTTGATTTCAAATAGGAATTTCCCACAAATTCATCTACCAATTAACGGAGCGAAGTCTTCCGTTGTTTACCCACTGTTGACGAAGCGTGGCCATGTTTGTTCTACCCTCTCACCACCGACCGACTCCCCTCATGCTATATCACACGCTATGGCAGAGTCGGAAGATACGTTTTCCAATGGCGAAGAATATATATCATTCATCGATGCGATATCAACTCTATGCAGAGGCTGTAGGGTGCAGCTTCGAGTGTCGAGTGAAACGGTTAGAACCTATTGCGTCGACGGTGTTTGGAGTACGGTGCATGAAACTCTTGAAATATGAAGTGGAAAGGCAAATCTATCGGTTAAGATGGGAAAATTAGCCAGTTATACTTAAAGTTCTATATTTTCGGGCGGTATAGAATGGAATAGAATATGTTCTGGAGCACCTCACACCAGGCACCTAGGTACTTATTGTTTGATTAGACCAACTACTGCAACATTAGACACAGTAGATAATATAAGTAGTAGGTCTGTACAGTAGGAGATCTGTTGCAGTTCAACTTCGTGGGCAAGCTGCTGGGCCCCAAGGGCAACTCGCTGAAGCGGCTGCAGGAGGACACCATGTGCAAGATGGCGGTGCTGGGCCGCGGCTCCATGAAGGACCGCCAAAAGGTACCCACCCATACACACTACACACTCCGCAAACCATTAAATCGACAAAAAAATGGCTTTATAATGCACACCAACTGTAATGTAGGTAGGTATATTGGTTGCATTTACCTTCTGATGGTATAATATAAGTCATGTGGATGTGCTTTAAGAAATAAATAAAGAGAACGTGAAGATACCCTTTTAAGTTCGAGATTTACATGTAATAATAATAATTGCTATTAATAATACCTATAAGCCTTACTCGAACATGAAAAACTTTGGAATTTTCTTGTATGATATCTGAAGTAAATAAATAAACTGGAGTGTCTATAGAGTGTGTGATGCGGTGCTAAGTGTGTGCGTGTGTGCGCAGGAGGAGGAGCTGCGCGTGTCGGGCGACCCGAAGTTCGCGCACCTCTCGGACGAGCTGCACGTCGAGATCAGCGCCTTCGCCACGCCCGCCGAGGCGCACGCGCGCATCGCCTACGCGCTCGCCGAGCTCCGGCGCTTCCTCGTGCCGGTCACTATCACACGCACACCACCACCACCCTCACCACCCCCCCCTCCCCCCCACACCCCACACCCCCTTCATCTGCACTATATAACTCGGGAAGGCGACGTTAACGGTTACATAATATGATATCACTGTCTAGTGTCTTCCTATTCGATAGAAGTGTACCTACTCGCACCTTCGGTGGCACAAGGGCACAGTTGTCAAAAAATCGAAAAATGAGCCAAGTATACTTACAGAAATGCTCCAATTTTTTTTTGGAACATTTCTGTATACTTGGCTCATTTTTCGATTTTTTGACAATTGTGCCCTTGTGCCACCGACGGTGCGTACTATTCTTGCTGCTTGCAAAAAAAATTAACACTTTCAACATATTGTCATTTTTTTCACACAATTCACACTTTTCACAATTTGTTACATGTTTCCACTAATAAATTATCTTTATCTTTACAATATTTGTGGAGCGATTAACGTAACTAGTACCAAAATCTTTAAACAAATGATATATGTATTTATAACATGTGCTGTTCCGCATGAATTCCCCTCCACGCGCGATGCTCGGGACCCCAAACACCTGCTCCTCAGTCCTCGCGCGCCGTGAACAGGTTTATCATTCTGCTCGCTTGCACAACAACCTGCCGTTTTGTTCACGTGTACCTTCCTGCCACGTGCATCGCTTTAACACTTTCGAGACGTCATGTTTATATCGCCATAAAGTTAAAGCTATTTAAATCTTTATACGTTCCAAAAGGAGCTCTCACAATCGCCTGTTACATTATCGGGTTAGGTACCTACTAGTAAATCGCGACATGCTATAAAATAACAGGCCCAAATATTTATCCGCAGTATTCATTCAAAATTGTTAAATCGCAGTCCTTTAGACCCCTGAATTAGTCTGTCGCTGCGACGGGCCTCGTCCGGGAGCGAGGCGCCGCGCCGCCATATTAGTCTGTAACGAAAATTGTATTAGGTACCTATGTAATTAATAAAGTACCTATACGTATATTGGAATGAAACAAATTTAAATTATATGTACTTATAGTATAGATGAACGATTGACTGCGAGGCTGATAGGTATTAATGTATAGTGGAATCCGCTGGTGTGTGGAACTTTTTATTATTTAATTGATTTATGCAAACTTTATACAAATACGTGCCTTTACTTACCTATTACACAATTGAAATTATGATAAATAATGTATTATTCAAAGTTTTCCGATAGGGTTCACTTAAAAAACATTTTCCCATAAATTGTGTCGAAATATATCAGGAAGAGATTTCGAGATGATGTCGTTTCTTTGAAACTGTGAAGATCAGATCGTAAATTGTAGTAAAAATAAGAAAGCTCGCGTCGCGAGCCTCTCGTACTCGTAAACTCACAGATATCGCCATGAAACATATATAGCTCCCGCCTGCAAATTTAATATAGTACCTTGTGTCAAAATACATAATAAAATAGTTTGGGAATTCGCGTATATCTTCGTATTTTATATTTTTATGACTAGATAGGAGGTAATAGTGATTTGACTAACTGTTATATAATAACAATCTTCTTCATATGAAATACTTATCAGACGGAACTCTAAACGTAATAAAACCCATAAAGTATAGTCGTATAAGGAATATATTCACGAACACCAGATTCATCGACACCGAATCGACCGCTAGACCCTTGGTACTCACAATAAGCAAATAACATTCCTTTCATAAATAACTCTTACGTATCTATTCGAGCAGTGTTTGTAAACGTATGGTGGTGTGCGTGCGCGCAGGATTACAACGACGACATCAGACAGGAGCAGATGCTGGAGATGCAGATCCTGTCGTCGCAGAGCGAGGGGCGCCGCCGCTCGCCGCCGCCGCCGCCGGGCTCCCGCTGCGGCTCCGAGGAGGCGCTGCCGCTGCGCCCCGACCACCCCCACAAGCACACGGTGAGCACACACTCGCACACACTCGCACTCGCACTCGCCTGCTCGTAGAACACAGTCGACCCCGCCTCCGGGTGCAAGCGTGTCGGAGACTCGTGGATTGACCGGAACACCGCAGTTGTATTCCAGCCTTTGAATAGCTTTTAACAAAAAATCTCTTGACCCCTTATAGATGGAGCTCGGTATACCTACTGGTTTTACGTTTCTTCGTCAGATACCTAACCTTGAGCTATAATTGAAAAAAATGTATAAGTATGTAATAACCGAAATGACACAACGCGATGACACACAATCGAGACATCATGACATGGCATCGTTTCTCAAATTGCAGTGACAGAGACGGTCTATAATTATAGGTCGCGTTTTTGGCGACCTCAAAATGTTCATGGCAGGCTTTTATGGATCGTTAGTAAGTCTTTTGTCAATTAAACCTATATAATTAATGCTACAGTAAAATCTCAGAAACAGTAATGTACTGCCCAGAATTAGTTTTGTTATAGATCAACATTCAACACTAATTCTAGGGAATCATCCCTCTCAACGGACGTGATCCTTATATCCCGCGGTAAAATGTAGGTACCTAGTTAGTTAATTGATTGCGAAGATTCGGACTGGTTCATAGATACCAATACATGCGGCATGCCTCCAGCATTGACAGAAATTATTAGTCCAATAAAGAGAACTACCTATCTCTGACTATAGAGAGTCATTAGTAAAATGACTCTTCTATAGTCCTGTAGCCTCGTTTCCCTGATAACAGATATTAAGTTGGCTATGTCAATCACAGAACATACATGCATATTATTTTATTTAACATACAGTTCGGCTCGACAACGTACAAAATACGACGCATTTTTTTCTGATAAATTCATGTATTTGTAGTAAGAAATCGAAGCAATCTAAACAGCAGCTCGGCTGATTGAAAAGCAAGTGCGAGTACAATGCGGGTGGATTGCCTCGGACAAGCAGCACACACACACACACACACACACACACACACACACTACACGACACGCCTACAACATACAACACACTCCTCGCGGTGCATTGTGTGTGCTCTGAATGGTGCGCAAATTGCGATCTTCCTCGAGCGTCACTTGTTGATGTTGAAAGTCTTACAGCAATATATACAGTTGTACGTCTTAGTCATGTCCCCCGCTTATTACCGCCGTTGCTGCTTAAACTGTTTCTATCTATCGGTCACCAGTGTATCCTGTAGCCTTACAAAAGAACTTCATAACCTTATTGTATAAATTTTATAATCCTTATACTTTCCAATCGATCAAAGGCAGGTTCTATAGAGTGAAAGGATTGCACCTGTCGGATTGTACACGGGCGCGCGGGATCCGAGCCGCGCCGCCGCGCCGGCAGCTGCGGCCGCTAATAAATAGCGCTACCTATCCATTACCCGCGGCGTGCTGCCGGCGCGGCGAGACGCAGCGCGGCCGAGGAATACTCACGATAATCAACATTCCGGATAATTTTCTTAAAAGTTAGCACACATCGAAGAGGGCGGGGGTGGTTAATGTCGCATGTGGTTGTAGTTGTCGTCGCTGCAGGCGTCGCCCGCGCCGCTGGGGCTGAGCCCGCGGGAGTTCTCGCCCCCCGCGCCCGCGCCCGACCACCTCCCGCACCAGCACCAGGTCAGACTGCTAAACATTAACATAATATAATCATTATGAACTTGAGCACACAGATCGAATAGAATTCAGCAATCATAGAGATATGATTAATTGCAACATGTATGTGCGGTGTCGTATCGCATCATCGTGTGTGTATTGACCGTGTGGTGTTGCAGCTGGCGGCGGCGGCGCACGGCGTGCTGGTGGGCGGCGGCGTGCTGCAGCAGCCCGCGCACCACCTCCTCGCACAGAACTCCATACTAGGTCAGTCCGGCGAGTGCCGCCTCACATACCTACCTGCTGACGCCTTCACGCACTGACGCCTTGCTTTGCCGTTTACGTGATGGTTACGACATTGCTACCTAACTAACGAAGCATTATTTAGTACCAAAGTATTTAATTTTCTGATGTCCTGTTCGCTTGCTGGACTGTTAGGTATATCCAATGTTTCTTATAATTGTTTACTGGTTTACATGACCGTACCACCACACATTTAATTATTGCAGGTTTTACTTTACTTGCTAACCCTCAATATTGAACGTGTACCTGGTCTACTTGTACCTACAAGCGTTTTCATACAGACAATTTAATTAAAAAAATATTCCTCTAAACTAATGACACGTGGAAACTAAAAGTTACATAAAATATATACATATCGCCAGTGGAAAACTTAAATTACTAGCTTAAGCATTTTTTCTGCGTCAAACTGTAGGTTTCATGGCGATCTAATCACTTTTTCGGCGGTTAAGCGTTGTGAAAATTCAACGAAAATTCGAACTTTTAATTTCACAAGCGACGCATTTTTGGCGTTTTTGTTCATTATAACGATATAAGCAGTTTTTGATTTTTTTTTTCTACTGTACTGCACCTTTTATAAAGGAGTAGGTAAGCATTTGTCAAGGTTTTGCTTTTACATTTCCACAACTATTTTTTCTGAACGGTATGTGTCATGTGAACTTGTTATCAGCAATACTTACTTCTTTATCCACATGTTCCCTCATGAGCACCATTACAATGTTTCGCGAGGACATTGCCGTTTAGAAGTCATAAATCAATAATATAATTTAGTCAGTAATTTGTTTTATATATTACGTTTGACGACACAAGCCGTTTTTTCCTGACTAACATTTGCTTACTATCAGGCGACAGTTAGTTATTTTGCGATTCGAAAGAACTACGTAGGTACTACGAGTAAGTACGTTAATTAGAACCTCTAAGATTAGAACAGATTGTAATTAAGAAGAAAGCGTCAAGTTTTTTATTAACATTAAGTAAATACGATATTCTTTTGTTAAAAAAATATATATATTCATAATTACACAATTATTTTTGCTTTCCACTGACGATATAGGTAATTCTAAAGTAAAATCATTATCGACAATGCGGACCAGTACTTAAGCAGTATTCGCGTCGGCGGTGTAGTGGTGGTGTGTGGTGGCGCATGGCGGTGTGTTGTGGTGTGTTGTGGTGCGTGTGTGTGTGTGTGTAACGGGGTGCGGCGGTGCGCAGGCGGCGGCGAGGTGGTGGGACTGGGCGCGCCGGTGCTGGGAGGCGTGCTGCGGGCGCACCCGGCGCACCCGGCACACCCGGCGCACCCGGGGCACCCGGCGCTGCGCGGAGTGAAGCCCGCCACCGTGCACGCGCTCGCCACGCAAGGTCGGTACGTCGCACTTTATCAAATAACATTATACCTACCTGTCCTATTATACATATAACGACACCCGCAAACTTGATCTTACCTATCGGTAGGTAAGTACTTAGTTGGTCTACTGTCACGACTGACTGAAGCACGTAAATCGTAAAGTAGCCACATGCATTCGCCATGTCGTGTTTGAAATCCAATATTTTATAAAAACCAAACAATAGACAATCGGTTACTTTTTCACACAATGCGAAGAACCTTACGCGATACCATGCAAGCTTGATCAGCTTATAGAGCGTCGCGTCACCTTTTAAAACATCATAATATCATGTACCTAGGGTCCTCTTGTAATCAATATGAATTCGGCAAAGTGTCTACTACTTCTATTCTATTATATCTGTACCCTAAGGCAAACATGTAATCTATAATAATATCTATTCAGTGAATCAATATCACTTTTCGATTTAGGAATTACTTTTCTGGCAAAATAAAAGTTGAAGTGATTCAAGTGCTTGATTGTTATGGAAGTCGCAAATTAAAAGAGTGAAACCACCATCGCGGCCATGCAGAGCGAGGAGGGCAAATGATAGCCTTTGATGTTGAATCCAATTATCTTACATCTGATATTAAACGTCGGCCAGTTGATTGGAAAACGGTAAAAGACATCACGGTCATGTTATCACAAATAGAATAACAATTTGAAATTGGTAGACAGCTGGTGTAATTTGAAAAAACCAAGCCTTTCTTGTATCGCCAAACAACCGAACTATATTGAAGGCGTTTGTATCTTTGTTTAGATATATACGTCAACTCTTTAATTTAGAATTTGGAGTAAATATTCAGATAGGTACGCTATATGCTTATTATTATGCATTCCTCCTAGCTTGACATTTATTTTTCAACACATTTCGACTACTGATAGAACCCGCGTCGTTTATGTGTACCTAATGTCTGTTCTTGCGTATAATATAATCGCGCGGCCGCGGCGTGCAAGTAAACGCATGTATTGGTAATATTTGTCAGGTGCTGGTCAGGCTGCGAGCGCGGCGCGCAAGCGGCCGCTGCTGGGCGGCACGCGGGCCGCCATGTCGCCGACTAAGCGCGCCGTGATGACGCTGCTCGCGCGCGCCCGCGCCGCCACGCACAAGCACGCGCCCGCGTACTCCGCGCCGCACGAGTGAGTACACGCCTACTGCACATGCTGTGTACACTGTAGGGACAAATATACCTACTCGTACGAGCGACTACTGGTGCTATCTGTTTAAATAATATGCAGCGAACGGCTGCAGAGTACACACCAATACCCTATTTCATAATATAATAATATATATGTACCTATACATTATGTGTGTCAGGCACGGGGCGCTGCTGCCGCTGCTGCGCGACGAGCTGGTGGCCGGCGTCGGTGTCAACATCAACCTGGCGTGAAACAACCGACACACTGACACACCGGCACACCGACACACACCGACACATAGATACATCGACACACCGACACACATCGACACATAGACACACCGACACCTCGACACACCGACACGCCGACACCGGCACACACCAACACACCAGCACACCGACAAACCGACACACGACACACACCGACACATCGACACACCTACACCGACACACCAGCACACCGACACACCGACACCGGCACACACCAGTGTACACCAACACACCAGCACACCAGCACACCAACACACCAACACACCAGCACACCAGCACACCGACACACCGACACATCGACCGATGTGAACACAACTAGTCGAATTAAATACAAACATAATTATTCTAGTCACCTCGATTAATTTTGTACCTGTTCTATTTTGTTAAGTAATTCGATGTGCAAGGCCCTGCAGATTTCAAAGAGAGGTACCTACCTACTATAAAATAGTTTAATGAAAAACCGCTACAATGTTCGGTTACCACCGACGACAAATGTTATGTTTACGAAAATAATATTCTCTTTGAAATGATTCATATTATGTTGTTAACATTAGAAAAATATAAAATGTAAACCCCAAATTATTGTAAGCTTTTAATTAGAAATAATTTAATGGACCATGTGTATTTTGAATATATATTATATCCTACGCCTTTTAGGAAATTGTATATAAGTAAATAAATATATCACTATTTATAGATAATAAGCCAAAATGTGCAGACGAATATCAGATGTTAAATACTTAAAAAAATAATAAATAATTATTCAATCACTATATAGGTATATAATAATTTAGAAGGTCGTATCTATTAGGTACGAGGTAGTGTCCGGCGCGGCTCTGTCTGTTGTCAACTAATTATTGTTACAAAACAATGAAATTATACAATAATTATGAACCTACCTTATTATAATACCATATTCGCGATTGTATCGTGGACTGATTGAGTGTATACTTTTTCTATAAATCTTGTAGTCTCTCATCCACTCACCTTTTATAAAATTTATTTTACAGAATTACTGTGATCCAAAGTAATCCTGTATGAAATCGTCAAAATAAAAACAATAAGATATATATACGACTTTCCAAATTATTGTAATAGACACACACACACACACATAAGACGAACACACCGTGTACGTATAATTATTGTAACTCTACTGTAAGAAACGTAAATTACGATCATTGAATATTTAATAAATATTATATACTTCACACCAGCACACGTTTTATAATAATGTTTTTATTCTGTTATAAAAATAATAATAAGAAAATATATATATAGTTAGTATTTTAAAATAATAATAGGTATTAAGTTAAATCATGTTAAATAATACGAACTAAAAGAAAAATAAATATAATATAATGTCCAAATTATTTCTTAAAATATTTGAATAAGGAACTTATACTTACCTCAATTTTAAAAAGAAAATACAAAGATTTCTTAAAATAATTATACCTAATAGAAAACAATCAAACAATGAAAAATATATTATACAATTTTCAAATATTTTGGGACTTAATGCAACGTAAATATAATTAATTCCTAATAATTAAACTAATAGTTATTCTTATAAATTTAAGTAAATTAAACATAAAAAATAGAATAAAACTGTCTCAATAGTTTTAGTGCTTAAATAATCTCGTCTGTCTGTCTGTGTGTGTGATAGTAGGTAGAACATTTTTATGCGGAATGGGAGTCTACGCGACGGAGACGCGACGGCTGCGCGACGGCGACGCAACGGCGACGCGGCGCTGCTCTCAACTAGACCTTGTATTATCATTTAATAAGCGTTTCGATCGTACAATTTACTTGGAAAGTAAAATTTCGATATGAATATGAAAGTATGAGTATTTTATTAAAATCGTTATTATACATTTCTATGCAAAAATGATGTACCTTTATAATAACACCAATTTATAAATCACACAACTTAATGGATGAATTAACGACGATTGTTAATAACAGACAATACTACTATTCAGTAGTAAGTATGTATATATATATACTTATATATTCATTTATAAATAAAAATCACAAATTTAAAAACTGTTTTAAATATGTTGTTTGTGTATTAATTACTTATACTTGAGGAAATGTGTTGATTGAGTCTTCCGATATGGAATTGTGATGGATTAAGTACTTTAGTATATTTTAATATATACCTATATATATATTATACTGATTGGTTTTTTTTTTTCGGAAGTAAGCGTAAAATGATTATTGATTTCTTGGGAATGTAAATGTATTACATATACGTACCTACCTAATGTACTTACTTAATTAATAATTCGTCAATTACCTACCTATTTAATATTTTATGTGATAATTTACTATGTTACGTGTAAACAGCTATTTTACGTACCTATATTGGCAGAGTAAAAGACAAACATTTTTTTTTATATGTGGTGAAATATCTAAATGTTTTCATTCGTTTCATCTCCGATGTGGCCCAGTTTGGCCGAACCGCCTCTGCTTCCGAATTTGGGTGTGCACTGAAAATGAGTAGAAATAAACATAATATTGATCTAGAAACAAATTGTTTTATTTTAAACGCATTTGCGTGGCTCCACCGGATGAGATGCGTGTGCTGCAACGGCACAAGAGTGCTACAGTTCCCATAATCGTAGCAAGACTGAGCTGACGATAGTCTAAGGCTAAAGTATAATAAAATACGCGAGTGAAATCCGTTATAGTTGTTTCCTTCCAATGTGTAATAACCGCGAAGGAATCAGAAATTATTAGGTATGTAATAAGGATGTTCAGACTTTTGTTACCATCTCATTAGAAAGATGCTTTATTGAATAGGTAGAGGGCAGACAGGGCAGTGCAGTAGTACCACTATCCTAACTTTGCCTTTATACTGAGGTTACTTTTTTAGAAGAATAGCCTTTTCCGTCAATCTTTCAAATTTCATTTTTAAGTACACATGTAGGTATAATTTTCACGTGATATAATGCTACCTAAAAATTAAAATGCATATCCCTTTACAACCGGGAACATAAAGTTACGAAATTTGAAAAATGACTTTACGTACACTAATAGTAATGATCCAAGGTTTCTAGGAAAAATAGTAAAAAAAATCGGAAAACCTCCGTTTCCCGGAAAATCGCGTGCACGATCGTGCGTCTCAGGAATAACTTGACATGTGCACGTCCGTGCAACTTTGGTATATCTAAGCAACTTATACGTAAATTGTTGAGAAAATGAACATTTATAAAAATTATAACAATACTAAATCAATTGAAATGATGTCTTAATTAAATAAACCTTACAGGAACAAAGCATTGTCACCGTAAAAGATTAAAATGAACTAATTTAAAATTTTCTCAAAATTTTCCACGATTTAACTTTTATAAACAACTAAATATAATTTTGCTTCTATCAGAACACAGGTAACTCTTTTATTAATTAATGGGAGTCTTAAAAGCAGTGTTGGCCACATGATATGTAAAAGTAGACGTTGAATTGCATCAAAATGCAACGTACTTTTGTACAATTCTTGCAATTTTCGCCGGCACCAGCTCTTGGTGGCTGAATATCGTCAAATCATGGAAGGAGTATCAGTTAGACCTTCCAAAGCTGGTCCAAACGCCAGGGATGGATCCACTCCTGGCGGTTGAAAGTCCGTATCGACAATATGCCGTGCATTTCGAAGAGTTAAAAAGAGGTCTCGGGATGGTTTGCTAGATTTTTTTTCTAAAGACTAGTACCTTGGAACTCTAAGATTTTGAAAAGATCCGTATATATTATAATAAATATGTACTTACGTACGTTATTATAGATATGAAAACTTACCAATAAACTTCATAAAATCAACTCTGGTTGTTTTAACTCTGTGCCATGTTTGCGCATGTAGTAATTATGAGTGACGACCCTCCTTACTTGTTCAAAGAATTCATCATCAAAGTATCCATCGTAGTACCTAGTCGATACTAAATTGTTCGAACAAGTCTACCTATAGCACGAAGAGCAATTGAGTAATTTGTCTTCGAAAGACGTTTCCTTCCAGAGTAAATAGCGCGCACTTGAGAATTGGATTTGTATCGTTGAAACACAATATTAGGGGGTAGTCGTGTGTTGAACAGGAATATCATCAGCAGTATCATCAGGGATATCACGTATTTTAACAGGGCGGTCCCTACTCTCACATCTGGAGTCACTCTTAGTGAATGAGACGGTACAGGAAACCGCGAACGAGTGGCTGCTGGGCGCACCTGAGAAGATTCAACAGACGCAAGTACAGGTCTTACAGTCAATAGAGATGGATAACGTTGTTCTTGCTCAAATACTGGGCTTTCCTGGAATTCTTCTATCTCTTTGTCTGGTGTGTTTTCCTCGTTTTCCTTATTTACAACCTTGTTTGTACTATCCGACAGCAATTTATCGTAAAATTAAGGATTGAAATTATATTCAAAGTCACGAAATTGTTCAATATTGGGCTCAATTCCATCTCCCATGGACTCAAAAACAACCTCTAGAGCATCATCAGCTTGATATTGGTCGAAATGACAGAAAATGTAGCAAATAAAACTGAAAGTCCAAGACATTAGATACAAATTCACTTCACTGCTTAACACCGAAAGCCCACGATCGTGCAACATTAATTTTCAATCAAGGTTCCAGAAAAATATACAAAGATATAAATATTTATTATATTGCATATGATAAGAGTATTATTATATTTACATAAAAACGCTATTTCATGATTAATTTACCACTTGATTATCTAAAAATAAGTACTTCCGCAACGCGCCTCTCCCGCCAAAAAACGCGGCCATCTTTGAAGACGACTCCCGAACAACCAAAGTGTCGCTGCATCGCGTGCTATTTTTGTTATATCACAAGAGGTCCCGCACGCGGGATCGGCCTCGGTTGCGTGCCGCAAAACGAATTCTAGTATCATCCAGATTTTTGAAAAGGAATATGCACGATTAGCTCAAGTCGGGTGGAAAGGGATATGTAAAACTAGGTAACTATATTTGTAAACAATCAATTTGTGGCCGTTCGTCGAAGTCCAAGTTCCAGTCGGGGTGAGAATTTGAATAGGTAATTCCCCGATTTACCTTCAGTAACAGTTTTCTTTCCCGATAGTTGTCTCCAGAGCCGCGCCAGCCCGGGACTGCCCGGGAGCAGCGCCGCGTGTGCTGTACTCGAGCAGTGAACTCGATTAATTGAAACACGTGATTCCTGTGCAGTAATAGCTACGAGGAGCAGTAGTGTAGCGTGTGCTACGCGTGTCTCGTCGTAGCCGCTACGTCGTAGCAGTCGCGCGACTTTCTTTTAGAGTGCACCTTGGGAACTGCAGTCAGCGAGCTCCGTGATATGAAGTTGTATCAATTTAAAAGAAGTCGGTATCACGCCTGGTATAACTACATACACCTATAAGTATTGATAATTATTCGAAAAATGCCTACGCGATAGCATAACAAAATAAAACATACGTAAGTATGATGGTGTTGCATAAAATAAAGCCACAAACTTTAAACTTGGTCTCGCCTTATTTATTGGAATTAAACAACTTTAACGGATTTAACTCGCGTATTTTATTTTATTTTCTAAATCCGTTAAAGTTGTTCGATTCCAATGTATAACCGCGAAGGTATCAGAAATTATTTCGCATTATTTAGTTATTTCCGTGCATTTTATATTTATTATTACCGGATGGATAACTTTTTACGAAATAAATTTGACTGTAAAGTTACTAGTTACAAATCATTGGTCCCGTCACATTATTATAAATGTAGTACTCATCTGCTATTTGAGCAGATGAGTGCTACCTACATTTATTTTTGCGTACAGTAAGTACCTATTTTTCACACGAGTACTTAGGTATTTATTTTTGTGAATAATTTATTACAGGTACTTTCGTAACACGTACCTATCTAAGTATCGGATAGGGCGCGGCGGCGGAGGCGTCGCCCTCATAAAACCTTATCTTTCACTATTTGCTACCGGAAGGGACCTACAAAAAGTATGAAATAACAAAACAAAATAATAAACTCCCGCCCCAAAAAACCAAAAAGTCTTTTAATTGAATAATAATAATAGTATTATAAAACAATCACAATCCTGGTTGTGTCGCTTGTTCGTATTTAATTTTTCGGTTGTGTTTTGCAGTAGAGACCCACCAGCTGGCTAACTGCGCTTCAGTATTCTGCAAAATTACTAATAAATAAGTATTCAATGTAATAAAAATGTACTTACCTATGTATATGTATTTGATGTATTGGCCAAATATAATAAATAAAAATGTACTACGAAATGTCGTACTCATACGCAATCCTTCGAACACCCGACGTCACGGGCTCGTCACGGGCTCGTCTCGGGCTCGTCACGGGCTCGTCTCGGGCTCGTCACGGGCTCGTCGCGGGCACGTCGCGGGCTCGTCACGAGCGCGGCGCGGCGCGGCGGGTGGGTACATTAGAGCGCGATAAGAGCGGGCGCGCGCGGTGGCGGATGCGGCGGCGGCTTCCGCGCTCGTATCGCTTCCCGCCGCCGCGCCGCCGCCGCGCCGCGCGCTCTCGGCCGGCGGCGCTGGATATCGCCTCTAACTACGTATTAGCGATATCAGAACTAGCGATGTGTGCTACGATGTTACCACATCCTCAAAAAGTAGGTCATTTCAGCACGTACCAACGCGACGTATGGTACCTTTGTATTAAACTTAGGTAATCTATAAGTAGATACTAATATTATAAAGAGGAAAGGTTTGTTTGTTTGTTTGGATTGAATAGGCTCAAGAGCGGCTGGACAATTTTGAAAAATTCTTTCGCTGTTGGGAAGCTACACTATTCCAGAGTGACATAAGCTTTAAAAAAAAGATAATCCAAGCGAAGCCGGAGCGAACAGCTAGTAATAATAAAATAGGTATTGTTTACATTATGCCTAGTACGAATGGATGGGTTTTAGGAAAAATGTAAAAGATATAATAAATATTTTTTTTTAAGTGCGCTATACAATATCTAGGTCAGTTTACCTTTAACTGTTCTACCCTTTAAGGGTCTCGAGAGAGTTGTAATATCCAATAAATAAATAAGTAAAGCCTCTCTCTATTACAAAGAGAAAACTTAGTTTATAAGTGCGTGGGCGCCTAAAGGGTTTCCCATTCGCTTGCCAATACGCATGTTGAAGTTTAATCGCGAGTTATCCCAACAGCGCCCTCGCCTTTCTTTTATATTTTCATCCGATCTGTTATTATCCGTCGTCGCAGGCAACGCTCCTCGCAGCAGCGCGGCAACGCTCGCCTCTCGGCTTCCAACTACTGAGCTAATGCGACGTCACTCGCTTTTCCTAAATACGAGCTGATGGAACCCAAACAGTGTGCAAATTGAGTGCATCTCTGCTTGTGGAAGTGTTTATTGCAAATTGAACCTTACCGGGAGGGATGGAGAGTTCGATTTTCAGTAAATGTCACGGTAATGGGGTTAGATTTTGATGTGATTGTTATAGGACAGCGTTCAGTAGTTCCGACACGTTTGACAAACATGTGATTATTAGGAGCTGCATATGTCAAGACTACCATACCTACCTACTTGCCTATTCGATCGGGAAATTCGCGCGACATTAGGTATTAACATAACGCCAAGTGACGTCGCGGCTTGTAGATGGTATAGATGGTGCACCGCGGTGAGGCAGCAGGAGCGGTCATAGCATGGCGCTGTGTTCCCGAATGCTTGATGTTCTTAAAAAAACAACTAATAAGTGGTTCCCACTTACTAAGCTCTAGTTTTAATGGTATTTCTTGGACTAGTTTAGCAAAGGTAGCTATTATACCTACAATATAGATTTTTTTGGGAGCCTGGGGTCAATCGAAATGTTTTCGACAAAATCGAGTATTCAGCCCTAATTTTTTGCTTATTTACTCTCTTGAACATTTCAATTATGCAATAGTCAAGTTAACTATACCTAGCTATATCAAAATATTTTAGACTTCACACTACCTACTGTTAATATATATTTATAGATAGGCTTCTTCAAAACTTCGGAAAATGTATCAAATTACCCCAAATCTGAGTCAAATAAAACAAAGAAGAAGAAAAGAGGTAGGAGAAATATTATTATTAAAGTACCTAAGTAGGTAATTATTAGTGAAAACCTATTTGCCTTCTATACCTACTGTATAGAATAGTTTGATTTTGAATTATTAGTAAGTATTATTAGTTTTTTAAACTACCTATTGGTTTTCCATAACTTAAATAAATAAATAATCTTTACCAAGAATTATTAACCTAGTCTTTGAATTGAACAGCATGCCATCTTAGTTAGGTGACATACTGTCCTCAACTTATCATTTAGCGCCGAGTTTCTTCAGTACCTAGTGACATCGACAACTCCTTATCCCGATGTTCAGAGAACGCTTTGTTGAACCTCGTCATACGCCGGGCGCGGGTTCGAATCCTGCTAGGAGCCTGTGTCTTGGATATCTTATAAGCTGCAATATTTCAAACTCTTACTGTTTTGATAAATACAAAATACGTCGATATAACTTATATGTTAATTAGTCTGCACCCCGCTCCCGCCTCCGCTCCCGCCTCCGCGCCCGCCTCCGCACCCGCGCTGCGCCAGTACAAACAATCACTGCGGTCGGTCTGTGCGTCGCAAGTAGTCGCAACACACTCCCCGTGTCCCCGCCCTCCCCGCTCGGAGTGGGCTCACAAACTGATCCGCCGGATTCACAATTCAAGCAGATCCCAAACATCGGCCGCTAACAGACATACTAACGAACAAACAAACAAATAGACAAACCAGGCGGTGTCATGCTCTCCCTCCAGTAAGTAAACAGTTTCTGAGCGAGTCCAACCTACGGGAGACGAGTACCTACATACTTATGCATGTTATCTATACCTACTAATATTATAAAGAGGAAAGATTTGTACTTACTTAAGTACCTATTTTTGTATGTTTGTAATGAATAGGCTCAAAAACTACTAGATTTTAATAATTCTTTCACTGTTGGGAAGCTACGTTCACCCTGAGTAACATAGGCTATAGAATATTTTGAAAAAAAATAGGCAGCCGGGGCGAACCGCTACTTTATAATATAATAGTAATAATTATGTGACTAGGAGACTAGATAGGTACCTACTTGTACATGTTAATCTATACTAATATAATAAAGAGGAAAGGTTTGTTTGTTTGTTTGGATTGAATAGTCTCCAAAACGACTGGACCTATTTGAAAAATAAAAATTCTTTCACTAATAATTTCTCATGCCTTCGCGGTTATTACACATTGGAATGAAACAACTATTAACGGATTTAACTCGCGTATTTTTATTTTATTTTATTAGCTGACGTTTCGGATTCTTTACAGTTTCCATAATCGTTATGCAAACTACCTTATATTTAAAAATAAGGTAGTTTGCATAACTGTATAAATCACTTTAGCGTTAGACTATTGTCAGCTCAGTCGTGCTACGATTATGGAAACTGTAAAGAATCCGAAACTTCAGCTAATAAAATAAAATAAAAATACGCGAGTTAAATCCGTTAATAGTTGTTTCATTCCAATTCTTTCACTGTTGGGAAGCTACACTATTCCCGAATGACAAAGGCTATAAAGAAGGAGATCCGTGCGAAGCCGGGGCGGACAGCTAGTCGTTATAATTATATTATTATGTAGGTAGGTACCTACTGCACTTCTTCTGCATACATAGTACCTACTTATTTGATTATCACAAACAATCAAATAAGTAGAAAATCGGTTGAGTAGTCGGGGGGACAATAGGTTTAGGTAGATTGCAGGTATTAAGTAGTAACACCTAAATGAGAAGCGGTCCCCCCGACATGACGTTTTCTTTGTAGAAATATTAATATTTAGGTAGGTACTTAACTAATATTAAGTTTTTATTATTGTTATTTATACTTTTTAAATGGCTTTTAGTTTTTCATGTCGGGGGTTTGTTATTATATAATAATTTTATTTTCCATGTCGTAGGTAGATAAAACAAATAGGTAATTAGTTTGTTACCTAAACAAATATTTCTACCGATTTTATCGAAATAAAATTAAATGTTGGTGTCCACTATATTATAATACCTATTTCAAATTTTTGTTGCACCGGAGCACAAGGAATAGATAAAACCGACGCAACATGCGCGCCGGCGACCGAGCGAGCCCGAGCGGCCCCGCGGGGCGCGGCTAGCCACCTGCGGGACGACGGCGTAATAATTATCGCGTGAATTTAAATTGGATCTACATATAATATTATAATGATGGAGCCCGCGCTGTCATGATCGCCTGCTAACAAACATGCAACGCAGTGGAAGAGCCTCGTGACCCCCGCGGCGGCACCCGGCCGGGAAGCGACGGCGACATCAACCGTACCTAGACTATTCAATTATTGACGTGCATCGCTCAGTTTTGTTTACTACCTAAATGTAAATACCTACCTACCTGGCATGCAAACAAAATAAAAAAACAAATGTAATAACAACTTAATATATTTATTCGTTACAATATTAAATAAATAATTTTAATTAATCGAGACCGATTTTCTACCTACTTACAACTTTCGTTGAACATAAACACTTCGACGGCTCTCTCACACCGCAGGCATTTATCACTGTTCTCGAGCGCGTTGTACCTCCTGCAGCGCAAGCACTGCCCGCGCTCGCTCTCGCGCACCCGCAGCGACCACGCCTCCCCCGCCTCCCCGGCCTCCCCGGCCTCCCCCGCCTCGCCGGCCACTACCGCCTCCCCCGCCTCCCGCGGAGTCACGGTGACGGCCGCCAGCTCCAGGATCTCGGCCAGCGCGGTCTCGCCGAACTCGTCCGCGACGGTGGTCTCCCGCAGCAGCTCGCAGACGGCCGGCGTCGCGACCACGTCCACGGCGAACCTCTTCGGGCTCTCGCTCCCGACGGCGGCGGCCACGGCGCGCTTCAGCGCCAGCGCGGCGTCCATCGCCGCCGCGTCCACGGCCGGCGTCGGCAGCACCGGCACCTCCGGCGAGAAGAAGAACGGCCGCTCGCGCAGCGGGTGGTGGCTCCACGCCTCCTCCGCCAGCTGCGGCAGCACCGGGCCGGCCGCGCGCAGCAGCGCCACCAGCGCCGAGTGCAGCACGAGCCGCGCCGCGCGCTGCGGGGCCGACCCCGCCGGCGCGCAGTACAGCCGCTCGCGCACGCAGTGGCAGTACGGCGCCGACACGCGCGCGCTCGCGAACTGCAGCACCGCCTGCGCCGCGCGGTTCGGCTGCAGCCCCTCGTAGCGCGCGGACACCTCGCGCGAGAACTCGCGCGTCTCGTGCAGCATCCACCGGTCCAGGTAGTTGAGCGGCGGCGGCTCGGCCAGCTCGCCCGGCCGCAGCCCGCGCACGGCGCCCAGCAGGAAGCGCAGCAGCGCCCGCAGCCGCGCCACCTGCGCCGCGCTGTCCCGCAGCAGCGCCGCACTCGCCACCACCTGCGCGTGCTGCGACCCGTGCAGCGCCACCCACCACCTGCGACACGCCGCCCGCTCCGTCACGACTGCGCTCGCACGCACTCACGCACGCACTCACGCACTCACGCACACTCCCGCACACGCACGTACCTGAGCGCGTCGAGCCCGTAGCCCGGGGCGCCGCGGTCGCCGGGCACGCCGTGCACGACGGCGGCGGGTGCCAGCGTGTTGCCGAGCGACTTGGACATCTTGCGCCGCTCGCCGTCCACCACGAACCCGTGCACGAACAGCGACCTGCGGGCAGGCGGCGGTGAGCGGCGGCGGGTCCGGTCGGACCGGCTCGCGCTCGATCGACGCGCGATAGTTACTTGTACGGCGCGCGGTTCCCGGCGGCGAGGCGGGTCAGCAGCGAGGACTGGAACCAGCCCGTCAGCTGATCCACGCCCTCGCAGCACAGGTCCGCCGGCTCGCCCCGCGCGCCTCCCGGCAGCCCGCTCCACGACACGCCCGAGTCCAGCCAGATGTCCATTATGTCCTGGCGACCGCGAAGTCGAAGCGAATGAGTACACGCTCTCGCGAGTTTCGTAAACGGACACCTCGGGGCGGGGGGATACTATAAATATTGCAATGCGGGCATCACCTGTCCCTTGGTGACGCGGTCCGGACGCAGGCCGCGGTCGCGCACGACGTCCTCGGGCAGCAGGTCGCACACGGCGCAGCTCCACCAGGCGTCCGGGCCGCGCGCCTCCAGCAGCGCGCACAGCCGCGCCACCACGCGCTCGTCCACGACGGCCTCGTCGCCGTGCAGCAGCGCCGGGATGGGCACGCCCCAGGCGCGCTGCCGCGACACGCACCAGTAGGCGCGCGCCGCCAGCCGCGCCTCGAACCCCGCGCGCAGCCCCGCCGCGCTGCCCGCCGGCAGCACGCCCACGCGCCGCGCCGCCTCCTGCGCACGCCGCACCGCCCCCGGTCAGTGACTGTCGACTCTCGCGAATGCGTATATACTAGCGAAACGTTCTCGGTGGAATCCCTAGGAGCGCTCACCAGGGCGGGCTCCTTGAGCCGCTCGGTGTCCACGAACCACTGCCGGCTGGCGCGCAGGATGACGGGCCGCCGCGTGCGCCAGTCCAGCGGGTAGGAGTGCCGCAGCGGCCCCGCGCGCAGCACGCGGTCCCCGAGCGCCGCCAGCACCGCCGGCGCGGCGCCCAGCACCTCCCGGCCCGCGAACCGCCCGCGCTCGTACCGCCCGCGCTCGTCCACCAGGCACTCCACGGGCAGCCCGTGCTGCAGCGCCGCCAGGAAGTCCTCCGGCCCGTGCGCCGGCGCCGTGTGCACGAGCCCCGTGCCGCGCTCCCCCGCCACGTGCGCGCCCTCCACCAGCGGCCGCGGCGCTCCCTCCCCGCCCTCCCCGCTCTCCCCGCCCTCCGCCAGCAGCGCCGCGTACCGCAGCCCCGCCAGCTCCGCGCCTGCGCGAACACACACTCGCACCGGTCAGAGGCCAGAACCGATCCGAAAACACTTCCACGCAAAATACGAGCCGACAGTATTTAGCTTCCGCTAGACGACCGCCCCGCAATAGACACATACTATTTAAAAAAAAAAAACATCTCTTTGGGTAACTCTTGGGTCCTTTAATTCGATAACCATCTCATTAGATATATGTAAATAGAATTAAAATATAGTAAGATGTAAATCTAACAATATAAAGATAAAAATCTAAATAAAAAAAAATATTTATTTGAAATTTTGAACGGCATATTTTTTTTTTACCGTATTTTTACCTTCGGCCTCGCACTTATAGCATTAGGTATTTGTATTTCTAATTTTATAAAAACTAGAGAATAACTGACCGTCGAACTCGGCGACCGTCCGCATCTCTGGGCCGAGCGCCGCCCGCAGCCGCTCCACGGCGTCGCTGGCGGCCAGCAGCAGCTCGTCGGGGCGGCTCGGCAGCGCCAGCGCGCAGTAGCGCAGCCGCGGCGCGAAGCAGATGGCGCGGTTCAGCGGCAGCGTCCACGGCGTCGTCGTCCACACCAGCGCGCTCACGCGCCGCCTGCGACCGCACGCACACACACTCAGCACCGTGCACACACATCTACCGCATTCGTATAACCTCACATCCAGACTCCATGCTCCTGTTGCTTAGGTTGAAACTAATGGAGTTGGTGTCACATACCAAAAGAATTGCAGCGAAAGTAAGGGATTGATTCCCCCCACTTACCCCTTAACGATGTTCCGTATGGATTCTGGAACTGTCTCCATAGGAAATGCGACATATGCTTCTGTACTTTCGAACTGCGGATCATACTCCAATTCTGCCTCCGCCAGGGCTGTCCTAAATAAATAAAGAAACAATATAATATAAAAAAAAAATTCAATTAAGTAGCTGTCTAGGAATAAACCTTCAAGGAACAAAAAAACAGTGAAATACATTACTTTGATGATGGTGACCAATAAACTGGTTTGAAAGCTCTGAAGATTAACCCGGCTTTATACAGATCATAGAACAACCACAGCTGCCTCTTTACATAGTCGTTATCCATTGTAAGGTAATACTGTTTATCCCAGTCGGCCATAATTCCCCAACTTTTAAATGCCTCTTTCTGTCTCTCGACAGTCTCCAGGGCGAATGCCCTCGCAATTTGTCTTATTTGTATCGGATCTGAAGGTTCATTGTCCTTTGAATCCTTTTTCTGCTGCAGAGCCTTGAGCTCAATAGGCAAGCCATGACAGTCCCAGCCGGGAACATAGTGCACCTTCCTACCGCGGAGCACATGGCTTCTATTATTTATATCTTTAATTATCTATCAAATGAAAAAATATTGAATATGTAAGTACAAATAAATAATTTTAAAAAAATGTTAAATACTATCATTGAACAATGTAAAGTAGATTATTTATACCTTGTTGACCGCATGTCCCATATGTAAATCTCCATTGGCGTAAGGTGGCCCATCATGTAACACAAATTCTGGACCTTTTAAGTTTTCCCTTTGCCAGTTATAGAGCTCCGAAAACTGTGCAATCTATAATCAATTATGATGAAAATCACGGTATTTCTTAAGTAAAAGCAAGTAGTCCTTAATTAATAGATACTAACCCTGTGAATTTCTTCACGTCCAGCATTCTTTGATCTTGTGGGAAAATCTGTTTTTGGAAATAAAATCGTGTGGGAATAACTCTTGGTTTTGGGCACAGCCGAGCTCTTCATACGGACACGTTCGATATACGCCCATTTTATTGCTGTTTTCGTATAATTTAAGTGAAATCCTGTAATATTTACTGAACACAACATAACTTTAGGTTATGTTTGGAGATTAAAGCATTTGACTTTGACACTTTTGACAGATAAGAACTACGCTACGTTCATCATTGTTATTAACTTGGAAATATTATAATATTATTCTGGAGAAAAAAAATAAAGTAGGTAGGTTATAATATTACCATGGCATATTTTCGGCACGAACCTATAAATAACGTTAAAAACAACTTTCAGTTCTTAGTTTACGTTATATTAAAAACTGATTTCTTCTCCAATTTAGTTGACGTACCTATATATGTATTTGAACGCACGCAGGCACGATCACGAACTTCCTTCATTAATGACGTTTGGAAAAACAACACATGTTTTGTGCGTTTAAAGATTTTATTTCCAGGTTCCCGTTTTACACGTAAATTCGGCTTCATAATGGTAAAATTATAACCCTAATAGTTATTAATTTACACGCAACAACGTCCTATTTATTTATAATTATGAGCGAAATAATCTTTTCAGCCTAAGACGAAAAAAAAGTTCATCGACCGAAAGAAAGCTGTAACTTTCAACTTAGTGCATCGATCTCAAAGGGACCCGCTGGCAGCCGATGAGAGCGCCCCGCAGAGGGTCCTAGTGCCTGTCAACGCTAATGTACCACTGAGAAAAGAAAAAGAACCTGTGAGTGTTGTTGTAACCTTAAACTACACTGCTCCTCGAATATTCTTACTATGTAGGAAACATAAGTATCTATTCATATATTCTATTCATTCTTCATCCAGTTAAATAGGTTATTGTTCCTAATTTATTACATTAATATGAAATGCTTGTACATTAATCCACTGTTTTATTATTTACACAATGTAATGTTATTTCATAATGTGCATATCAGGAGCTAACCCCTGAACAGCGGCAAGAGGAACAGCGCAAGTATGGAGTGTACTTCGATGACGACTATAACTACCTGCAGCATCTCAAGGACACCAAAGAAGTCACCATGGTCCTGCAGCCTGTGAGTACATATGCCTATTATGTGCTGTTGTATAACTAAATAGTACTAATGATTTGTATTTTCATTTTAAAATAATGCTTATTCTATGATATATATTAATAATGCAAAATGTTAAAATAGTATTTTGACATTTAATATCCTTGTTGAATGCTTAACTTTATTAGAAACTTACAGACTAAATTGTGTTTAAATGTTATTAGAAAGCTGTGCACAAAAGGAAGGAGAAATCTCAGGGTGGTGAAGCGGAGATGACTGTGAGGGAGACCCTCAATTTGCCGAGTTCCGTGTTCGCCTCGGAGGTGGAGGAGGATGTGGGGCTGCTCAACAAACCTGCCTCGCAAGGTATTATTAGGATTTAATTTCACACAACATTGGACGCTTTAACTATCCACTATAATTATATGAAAGTAGCATGTTTAGATTGATTGATGTAAATTTTTATATTTTGCTGGATTCACTACTGTTGTACTCTTATTTTTGTATTACTATTATTCCTAGGCCTAGAATCTAGAATAAAGTTTTCTTAATGGCAATAAATGAGAAATACCCATTTTTTAACTAAATATAAAAATCTTAACCAATGTGCATGTATCACATGAAGTTCAAATCAACCCAATCAATCCTGGTACTGCTTTTTATTGACAACTATACCTTTAATGAAACTAATTGAGTGTGTTGAAGTTTGTCTGTTTGACCTAGTTTGAAGTATAAAAGATTGACTGGTTTAAAGGGCTGTGCCTGTCTCTGGACCCGGACGTGGTGGCCGCCCTGGATGAGGACTTCGACCACGAGGACCCGGACAACCAACTCGAGGACAACTTCATAGAGCTCGCCATGGGAGAAGGTATGAACACCCCTCCCCAGTGTTTTCACATTGAATCAAAAGATTCAGTCATAACATTATGGAATCCTTTGAACTTTAATTGATAATAGGATTCTTTTTTAATTGTTGTCAGATAAGATAAGGGTGGAATATCTTGTAGCGCTATGATACGACGCATGAGATCTTCTATATATTGTCTTTGTAATCTGCGTATATATTGTCATCTTTCATATTTATAGGGGGCGACTACGAGTCCGAATATGAAGACTCGGAGTCGGATGGCGCGGCGGACTCGGACTCGGGCGAGGCGTTCGCGTCCGACTTGGACTCTGGCGACGAGCACGAGGTGCGTCGACTGAACGACGATGAGGAGTATAATGTATCGCAATAGTAGTGTAACTGTCGCTATGCGTCGCCGCATGTTGCAGGCGGGCAGCGGCGGCGGCGGCGGAGGAGGAGGAGGCATGCGCTCGTGGGGCGCGGACGACACGCGGTCGCGGTTCTCGCAGTACTCGATGTCGTCGAGCGTCATCCGCCGCAACGGGGGACTCACGCTGCTCGACGACCGATTCGAGAAGGTACCTACCGACGAGGCCGACGGTGTCTCAGCTGACGGCCGCCTCGATTAAAAAGTAACTTTCGTATCGATATATAAAATAACATTAAAGTCGGCAGTCGATACGGAGCGTGTGCGTATGCGGTGTATGAGCGTCGGTCGTTCGGCAGATGTTCGCGGAGTACGACGACACGGAGCTGGGCGCGCTGGAGTGCGAGGAGATCGAGGGCGAGCTGCCGGCCGGCCACGAGCGCCTGCTGCAGGCCGCCGAGCACTTCCAGCTGGAGCGCCGCCGCGGGCAGCTGGACCGCGACCGCGACCTGGCCAGGTCGACCGCCGTCACGCTTTGTTTTATATTATGTGCTAATGACGTCACCGCGCGCGGGGGTCGTTACGCTAAATGATATGTATGTTGTCGTCCGTCAGAATGCGGCACCTGCAGGAGATAGAGGAGAGGGAGGAGGGAGAGGAGTCCGAGGAGGAGCTGCGGGCGGTGGCGGCGCAGCCGCGGTGGGACTGCGAGTCGATCCTGTCCACGTACTCCTCGCTGTACAACCGGCCCAAGCTCATCGAGGAGCCGCGGGTGAGCGTCGCACCGACTCGATTCGAGATGACGCGGACGGTCGAGTATAACAACAAGTCGAAACTGATTCGAGTCGCGGGTCAAAGGAAGTTTTTGCTCGGTAGCGATTCAGGTTTCCTACATGCTATGCCATTATTTTAGAAACCCAAGAAAATCCAGATCAACGCACGCACCGGCATCCCCCGCGACGTGCTGGGAGCGCCGCGGCTCACCGCGCGCTCGCTGGCGCGCCTGGACGCACTCGCCGGCGACCGCGGCCCGGGAGACGCGGACCGCGGCCCCGGAGACGCGGACCGCGCGAGCTGCGCCGACTCCGTGCTCTCCACGCTCAGTGTACTGTCCTTGCGGTGAGACATCACTTTTCCTACTCGATAATATTTTTAAATCTTCAGTAGATATGGATCACGGCTCCCGAGGTCCGGCCCGGTGACGCACGGACGGACGTACAGCGATATCTGTGTAAAACGGTCCCGTTTTACACTTTGGGTACGAATGATGATGAATGCTACTTACAAAAAATAAGTTGAAAAAAAAATATTATTTATAAACAACTAGCGGCCCCGGCAGACGTCGTCCTGCCCGACCGATTGTTTCGTCAAAGATCTGTCAGTCTTCTGTCACTTACCGTCAATCACTTTGTATATGGGAGTATAGAAAGATGTTGATTATACACTTTTTCAAGATGTTTTTAAAATTTTCTCTACTTACAAACCTTCCCTGGACTTCCACGAATAATTCAAGACCAAAATTAGCCAAATCGGTTCGTGCGTTCTGGAGTCATAGCGTCAGGAAGGAAAACCCGACTTATTTTTATATAATAAATTTAATTTTGTTGCGATATTCATAACTGACCAACTTACAGAAATCGTTATTTAGATTTTTATATATATTTTTTATATACATTAAAAAAGTTTATGGTATAAAAAGTATAACAATAATAAAATTTTAATATTAGTATTAATATTTCTACAAAGAAAACCTCATGTCGGCCGAGTGTATTATTGGCAGCGATGACATTCTCTAGCTGAGAGTCGCGGAACTAGCTTATGACAGATACATATAGCATAAGGTTGAAGCTATATTATTATTATTATATTAGTGTGTTCACACTTCATGTGGATGTCTTAGTGCTCCAGGAGTTTGTGCAGCGACGAATTTTATGTTTTAGTACCAGCACCCATGAACATTCCACTTTTACAATACTGTTAACCCGAGTCATGTTTCAGAGCCAAAGACGAATCGCCGGAGGAGAAGAAAGAACGCAAGAGACTGCTGAGGGAGTACAGGAGAGAGAGAAGAGTGGAGAAGAAGGCTAACAAAGAAGCATTCAAGGAAGAGAAGAAACGACAAGAGAAGATCCTTCTCAACAACAGAAACAACGTGCAGGGCAACCGAATACTATAATATCTATTTATATCGTTTATGTTATCTGTAGGAATAATAAGTTCGTATTTTAAGAAAATAATCGTTTCATTATAACGACACGTTCAGTTCCGGTGTAAATAAATCTACGATTCGGTTAATAAAATGCATTTATTATAACACAGTATAATAGGGCCTTAGAATAACTTCTTCTTAAATATATTAATATAATAATCCGAGTCCCAATCGGGGCATAAATCACACGCGACTACCTGATTCGAATCACATCAATCTTTGGATTATTTAAAATCCCAAATCGGCTCGTTACAAGATATATCACCGCCGGGAGCGCACCGTCGTCGAATAAAAAATAAACCAACCGTAGAAATACATCACGGCGCCCTCGCAGCGTCCCCACAGCGCCCCCGCCGCCGCCCACCGACTCATCCCGCGCCGGCGACTCCTGCGCACCGCGCACCGGCTCGCGCGCTCACGCCGAGTCCGCGGCGGCGGCCGGGGCGGGGGTCGCGGCCGGGGCGGGGGTCGCGGCCGGGGCGGGGGTCGCGGCGGCGGCGGCGGCGGGGGGGTCGGGGTCGCGCACGTGGCGCAGCGTGTTGTGGAAGTGGCGCGCGATCTGGTCCACCTCCTCGCCGGCCTCCAGGTTGGCGAGCTCGGCGCGGATGCGCGCCACGATGGCGTGGTCGAGCGGCGGCGCGGGCGGCGGCGGCGGCGGCAGCCCGCGGGCCGACAGCAGCGCCAGCCGGCCCAGCAGCTCCGCCAGCAGCTGCGCCTGCGCCGCGCCGTCCATGCACTGCTGCGCCACGCGCGCCGCCTTGCGCACGCACTCCAGCGCGCGCGCCGCGTCGTTCAGCTCCCACTGCAACACGCGCGCGTGTGTCACTGCACCGCACTGCACGCGCTACACGCACCGCACGCACCGCGCACACTGCACACACACACACTCACCTCCTTGCCGTCGCGCGGAGGGCGCCAGTAGAGATGCGCGCAGAGGGCCACGGCGCGGGACTGGTCGGGCTTCTTGAGCAGCTTGCTGGCCGCCAGCGCGCACTGCGTCCGCAGCGGCTCCGCGCTCTCCGCGCCTGCGGACACGGACACTGTACTACCGTAGCGGCGATACGACATTCGAGACCCGCCGGGGCGGCTCGAGCGCTATCGGGGGACGCCGATACCGCTCGATGCCAATATTATCGCGGCGCTCGAGACGACGACTACGGCGATGGCTTTCGTGAGAGTCGTAATTATCCGTTTTGAATGATTTTTTAGATTTGGAAAATTTAATTACGCGCGATATCACCGGAGCGAAGTATCGACCGCCGTCGATATCTTTTCGACCGCCGGGACGCCGGAGCGGAGGCGTAAAAACTGAGAGAGTCGACCGACGAGGCGAGAGGAGGCGCCCCGTCGGCCCACCGGGTGAGGGAGCGGGAGGAGACGCGGGCGCCTACCGAAGCAGGTGATCGTGTCGGCGGTGGCGATGATGAGCGTGAGCGCCGCCAGCTGCGCGCGCGAGTCGGGGATCTCGTCCTCCAGCAGCGAGAAGGCCTGCGACACGAACTCGTAGGCGACGGTCTCGTGCTGCGCGAAGGGCAGCCCCCCCGCCGCCAGCGCGCCGGCCAGGTACAGCCGCAGCGGCAGCTCCGCCAGCTCCGCCTTCACCAGCTGCCCGATGGTCTGGTGGCAGAACTGGAAGATCTTCTGGCACTTCTTCTCCCACATCTCGTCCCGGTCGCGGCGCGCGTGGTAGCGCTCCGCCAGCCGGTACGCGTGGAACAGCAGCGGCGGGAACGAGTGCGCGATGCGCCGCGCTCCGCCCCCCGCCAGCCCGCGCCGCGCCGCGCTCAGCAGCAGGAACTGCGTGTCGGGGTCCTCGGCGCGGAACCGGTGCACCAGCCGCGCCACCAGCCCCTGCTCCTCCAGGAACTCCTCGGCGTCCTCCTCCTCCGCGCGCTCCGGCCGCTCCGGGCGGTCCGGGGAGTCGCGCACCAGCACCTCCAGCAGCGCCAGCAGCGCCTCCACGTCCTCGGGGCGCTCCACGGGCGCGGCGGCGGCGGCCAGGGCCGCGTGCTCGGCCGCCAGCGCGGCGCGGGCCGCGTGCGGCAGTCGGCGCGCCAGCGGGGAGTAGTGCTGCAGCCGCGTCAGCGCCAGCGCGTCCCGCCAGTGCGCGCCCGGGGCCTGCAGCAGCCGCACCAGCTCCTTGCAGGCCGCCGAGCCGCTCTCCAGCTGCGCGCCGCCGCCCTTGAGCGCGCCGCGGCAGATCTCCTCCGCGTGCAGCAGCACCCGGTCCACGTAGTCGGGCCGCTCGGGGTGGCGGCGCTGCGCCAGCCGCAGCAGCGCCAGCTGCAGGCTCAGCGCGTCCTCGGGCGGCATGTCCGCGCGCGCCGCCGTGATGCTCGCCACCTGCTCCGAGAACACCTGGAACAGCTCCTCGCCCTCGGCCGGCCCGCTCTCGCCCTCGCCCTCGCCGCCCTGCAACCGAGAACGCCGTTAGCCCGTTACCGCTCGCCGACGAGGCCCACGGAGGCCGGGGGGCCGGGAGGCGGCCGCGAGGGGTACCTGGCTGTACGCGGCGAGGCGGTCGATGAGCGCGGTGACGATGTTCTTGATGTTGACGCCGGGCTGCAGCTGCCCGCAGGCGCGCAGGAACGCCGACAGGTTCGCCAGGTGGAACTCGTCCGGGAACACCTGCGGACGGTCGCGGCCGATGAGCGAGGCGGGACTCGACGGGACTCGGCGGGACGGCGCGACTCACCTGGATGATGCACTCCATGAGGTACTCCTGCGCGATGGGGTCGCGGCAGGAGACGGCCTGCTCCAGGATGCCGGGCAGCACGAGGCGCGCGTAGTGGTCGGCGCCGCACGCCTCCAGCTGCGACAGGCGCACGAGGTTGGTCCCCACCAGGATGCGCAGCTCCGCCCGCTCGCGCTCGCGCCGCTCCTTGTCCCTGTCAGTGTCGCGGCACGCTCACACTCACACTCGACCTCGACTACCGTCGGGAAGGCACGCCCCCGCCGGGAGCCCCGAACCCCCGGATATCGGGATTTCGGAGCTCCATTACCGAAGCCGTTTTATTCTTTAAATTATCGGTGATCGGAAGCAAAGGCGGTGTAACGTAACATCGAGAAGTATCGACCGACGAGGAACCTCCGACATTTTAAAAAAAATATTATTTTTATTCGAACATTACCAGATAATGAGATAAATATACAATAATAGTGTGCATACCGCGAGTGTCCCTGATGCTGCATGCGCACCCACAGCTTGTTCATCTCCGCGAAGTTCATCAGCACGAAGTCGATCGCATCCCGCACCTGCACACACACACGAGCTGCGTCAGAGACCCTGCCTGCTCGCGCACACATCGCACATCACACACGCGGTGGCGGTGTGTCGGCGGTGTGATGGCGGTGTGATGGCGGTGTTCAGTCGGACTCACGGTGCCCTCGTTCTCGTTGTCGGCGACGAGCGTGTCGGGCAGGATGTTGCGGGTGCACTGCAGCAGGTAGTTGCGCAGGAACAGGCCGCGCAGCGGGTGCTGGACGCCGCGGCACATCTCCACCAGGTCCTGCGCCACACATACACATATTATCACATTTGAACACAGACTCCATCGTACCGTGATAGACCGTCGACGGCGGCACCGCTAGTGACGTACCTTCAGGAGATCACGGCGCAGATTGGTGTTAGTCTTGATGTAGACGAGCCCGACGGTGATGAGCAGATAGAGCCGCGGCACGATGTTGCCGGCGTACTGCACCAGCTCGTAGAGGTCGGCGACCTTGCGTCCCTTCTGGAACTCCTCCAGCAGGTACAGCTCCAGGTGACGCAGCTCGTCCGTGATCGCCATATCTGATGCATTCACATCAGTAGCAAGGGATGCAATATTATTCTTGTATCTTTTTGATATTACATATTATAAAATGCAATTAATCATCCATTACTTATTTCATGTACCCCTCCATCCCTCGGAAGTAGATGTTGAACTATCACTATCACAAATAATTATGCCAAAGAACATTTTTAGACAAAATATTTTAATATAGTGTAACACAATGTTTTTTTATACAATAGAGTATATAATAATAAAAATAGAAATATCAGCTGTTTGTACAACTATTTGTATTTGTTATATAATTATGTAAGGATACAAAGTTCATAGTAGCTCTTGGGGGAGAGTAGTGAAGTGCGCAGTTCTCCGAGCATGGTCGAAGCGTGCTTCAGCGCATCCATCAACTTCGACTTATCCAGACACCGCTTCATCTGGAATGCCTTTCAACACACATATATTATGTTTTTTACAAAAAGTGGGCCAGCTAGGTAGGTACACCATGACATGAAAAATTTATTAATTTTATTATGAAGGTACAAATAAATGGTATCTTGATATATCCCACAGTTATCTGCAGATAATATCTGTAATTTTAAAGGTATGTTTACACGCTTGCCAAGACTCGACAAGCATCCACATGCCCCGAGCGTTCACAAAGGTCGCTTGGCATTTGGGAGTCGTTTACACGCTTGCAAATGCGTCAGTATGCTACGGACATCCAAGCATAAACGCGCACCAACATGTAAACGCGTCGCAAGCGCTTGCCGCAAACACCCTTACACGCTTGTGCTTGAGGACGCTCGTCGAGCCATGCCAAGCATGTAAACGTTCCTTAACATTAGAATAAAATCGATTTCTGTACAGAACACACATGCCTCTTGGCGGGAGAATGCAAAAATATTGACACAATGGGGGTTATTGCTCTCATTGATGGAACAGGACAGGTAGACCTCACTCAAAACTAGCGACATTTAGCAGATTTTTGACTCGCGACGACCCTCGTTAAAGCGTATAAGAATAATTGATGAATTACCTGCACTTTAACGACATTGAGCGCTTCATCGAGCAGTTTCTCCTGCTCCTCAACGGGAGATGCCTGGTTCGTCATCTGTGCCTGAACGTAAATAAGTAATTGTAATAGTAGAAAAAATTACCGTATAGGTAGGTAACCAATTTACTTCAGCATAAAAATCGAGAACATACACTGGACCAAATGTATAAAAACGGGCTATTTGTCTGCTCCATGTGTGCTCTAGTGACATTCAAAGAGGCATGCAACCATAACTAACGCACCTGCAACGTGTTATATTAACAGTTCCACACTCAAATCCGCTGATAACAAAATTTTTATGTCGAAAATTTCTGTGGGTGTACTTCGCCAACTTTACGTCACTTTTACTTTGACATTTTTGACATATTATTAAACTGATTGTATTAAATTAGGTCTTTATTTTAGTGAGTGGTAACACTGTGTCATAAAGCGTTTCCTGTCATGGTTTTTGTTTTCCAGATAAAATAAAAACAAAACTTATTATTAAAAATGCGATAATACTATTGTAACTTTAGTACATTTTCACCGTAAACACTAATTATGCAACCCTATTTTGAGTAAACGATAAAAAAATGACTCTAAAATCTGTCCCTATCAAGTGTCATTATTTTTAGGTAACTAGGTAATATGACAGTGTGATTGCTGATTGGTGGAAGCATTGTCAGAAAGAAATCAGAATGTCAGATATGAAGGACGAAGTCAAAACTCAAACAGAGATATAAATAAATAAATAATCAGTAAAATGGACAATAGACAGACATTACGACAATATTTCGGGGACAGTGAAGTGCCACCCGCCTCCCAATTTTTCGATGAAATAGGAACATCTCCCTCTGATATGATACAGAGTGTGTATCTAGGCGGGAGCGAAGGTAATATTCGAAGAGACTTTAGTCTCCAGCTATTTCTACACCGAACGCAGAACCTCAAACGAAACGTAATGAAACTCTAACTCTTAAAAATATTTCAAGGCAATCAAACGACAACGGCTAACCTCTTCCCTCAAAACATGAGCGCATCTTTCACTCAACACAAAACTGCGGATGAGATCGGTTACGCGGAGGCCGTGCCTACAGTCACGGGCGCGACGGCGCTGCCCGCCGCCTCCCTTCCGGACCCCGCCACTTTCTTCGACACCATCGGGCCCGAGGCGGTGCGCGCCGGCGGCCAGTCCGGCCTGTCCGGCTCGTCCGGCGCGCTGTCCGGCCCGCTGTCCGGCTCGGCCGCGGCGGCTGGCCTGTCCGGCCTGTCCGGCCTGTCCGCGCCCACCGCGCTCGGCGACGCCATCGACGGTCTCGCCGCCAAGGTGATTGTCACTGGACGGGATGAAGTAGGCGTGTCACACTCAGGACATTTATAATTTTATTTTATCTACTCAGAATGAACCGGTGGACAGCGAAGAGGATCGGCGGAGAGATGCCTGGATTCCTAGCGAGGAGACCAAAAAAGTGTTGGATAAGGTCTAACTCTGCATTGCATATTATTATATATATTGACATGTAAATAAAAAATGTATTTACCGGTAAAAGATCTGATTCTGAATCACATCATCACTTAGCTAATGATACTGCTCAAGTCACTTCCTATAGGTGCATTATTAATTTACAGCAATTGATGATCTTATTGGTATTGTTAGCTAAGCAACAATATCATAATCATATTTTATAATGTAAAACTGTTGTTGATCTGCATACAGGTCCAGTCTTCACCCAAAGGAGCATTTTTCCCGGAGCGAGATTGTTTGACTATGCCAGCGGTCCTGCTGGAAGAGGAATTGGTATGCTTCTAACTATATAATCCAACTAGCATTAGTGCTTATTTCACAATCATAATATTGTTACTTTTAATTCATATATAAGTAAATAGTTATACAGTTTATAAATCGCTGCTTTTCTAGAATAGTGTCACAACTCGAAATAATTTGTTACTCCATTTAAGATTGTAATCCGTTACATATAAATTTCAATTCAGAATGGTAACACATTTCGAGTTGTGACACTATTCCAGAAAAGCAGCGAAATGTTTAGTTAACTTTCCTAATTGTGTAGTATTTTATAAAGGTTTGTTTGTAATGAATAGGCTTCAAAAGGTCTGGACCGATTTGTAAATTCTTTCACTGTCGGGAAGCTACACTATTCCCAAGTGGCATAGACTATAATATATAATATAAAAAAAAAAAATAGGGATCAGTGTGAAGCAGGAGTGGACTGCTAGTTATCTATATACATAGGTACATATTATTATTATATAATATTTCTACAAAAAACGTCATGTCGGGGGGAGGACCGCGTCTCATTTAGGTGTATATTTACAATGTTTAAACCTAATCCCACCTGTCATGACGTTTTCTTTGTACAAATATTAATACTTAGGTAATTAATATTCAGTTTTTATTATTGTTATACTTTTTAGAGGGATTTTAGGTTTTTATGTCGGGGATTTGTTAATTCTTATTTTTTTTTTTTCGAACTTTTTGTAAGTAGGTAGGTACTTACCTACTTACATACATACCTATTATTACTTCACATGGAATTTTGTAATGTACATGTTATCCTCTCACATTTGATACCCCACTCGGGTATATTTGTCGACATTGGGTTTACCATTTACAATTTTACTCCCCATCATTTTTGAACTACTTAACCGATTTTCATTATGATTTCAATTTTGTAATGTACTAGTCACCCTCCTTCATTGGATACCCCACTCGAGTATATTTGTAGACATTTATTTTTACATCCCCTCTTTAACTCCCCCTAATTGTTAAACTACTGAGCCGATTTTTATAAAACAGATAAGAACACTCCCGACACAAACACAGACAGACACGTCAAACTTATAACACCCCGTCATGTTTGCGTCGGGGGTTAAAAAGAAGCCGATTTAATGACTGACATATCATGCAGGATCTATATTATAATGGTTAAAAACTTCAAATTATCTACAGGGATGTAGAAAGGATTTCTAAAAATTCTAAATAAAAAGTTGTAAACATGAATTCAATGTCACTATAAACTGTGTGTGTGTGTGTGTGTGTGTGTGTGCGTCCCCCCCCCCGCGGTGCAGCCGGACGCGCTGCAGGAGGCCGGCGTGCGGCTGCTGGGCGTGTGCGCGGCGGCCGGCGGCCGGCCAGTGCGCCGCGCCGAGCACGCGCCGCGCGACGAGGCGGGGCTGCGGGCGCTGCTGCGCGCCGGCTGGCTGCGCGCCGCCGTCAACCACTCCGCGCGGCTGCTGCCTCCCCGCGGCGCCCGCGTGTCTGCGCGCGCGCTGCAGGTGTGGCTGGCGCGGCTCGGCGCGCTGGCGCGGCTGCGCATGGACCGCGAGGCGCTGCGCGAGGCCGCCACGCTGGCCGCCTGCGACCGCCCCGACATGTTCTACCAGGTGCGGACGTCATGATAATATATCGCGAGGTCACTGGTATCGTAATATTTTAACCTATACCCTATCTATACCCTCGTGTTGCAGTTCTACCCGGAGACGTACGGGGCGCGGCGCGGGTCGCTGGCGCCCTTCGCGCTGCGCCTGCTGCTCGCCGAGCTGCCGGCGCACTGCGCGGCCGCGGGGGGAGCCCCCGGCGCGGGCGTCGAGGAGGCGCTGCGCAACCTGTACGCGATGCGCGCCGTCATCGACCAGGTACCCGGCGAGACGGACGATGAGTTTTTCGACGGCCGCGGGCGGAAGGGTTAACGATCGACCTCGACGTCGGACAGATGCTGCGCAACCTGGCGAGCGGGCTGACGGAGGACGGCGCGGCGCCGCTGCGGGACGCCGCCGACCGCGCCGCCTCGCTGCGCCTGTGGAGCGCGCGCAGGGCCCGCCTGGCGCGCTCGCTCGTCAACTGCGCCGTCGCCGCGCGGGACTACCGCCTGGCGGCCGCGCTGCTGACCCGGCTGGCGGCCGCGGCGGAGGGCGCGGAGGGCGCGGAGGAGCGGCGCGGGCTGTGCGGCGCGCTGGGGCGGCTGTGGCTGCTGGCGGGGCACGCGGCCGCCGCGCGGGATGCCTTCGCGCGCGCCCGCGAGCTGCGCGAGCTGTCCTGCCCGACGCCGGACGTGCGCGAGCTGGTGGACGCGGGGCTAGCGGCCGCGTGCGCCGGCCAGTACGCGGAGGCCTACGCGCAGTTCGCGCTCGCCGCGCACCAGGACCCCACCGACGTCACGGTGAGCGCCCCGCCCCCGCGATGCTCTAGTGTGTAGCGCGATGTATGAGGTCCCCGTGTGACGAGCGTGTCGCGTCGCAGGTGGCGAACAACATGGCGGTGTGCCTGCTGTACACGGGGCGACTGCGCGACGCGATCGCGACGCTGCAGGCGGCCGGCGGGACGGGAGGGACGGCGGAAGCGACAGGGACGCCGGGGCCGCGGGCGCTGGCGGCGGCCCCGCTGCTGCTGAACCTGGCCACGCTGCTGGAGCTGCAGTCGGCGGCGCACCGCGCGCGCAAGCTGCAGCTGCTGCGCGCGCTGTGCGACCACACGCCGGACTGCCTGCCGGACGTGCTGCAGGCGCTCAAGCTCGACTGACCGCCCCCCGACCTCGCTCGCGTTCGCCCGCGGCGTTCGTCACTTTTATTATATTAATTTCCGATGTCCTCGGGGTTTCTACATATTGGAAATTAACGATTACGATGGATTTAACTCGCGTATTTTATTTGCTGACGTTTCGTAAACTTTACCCCATATTCGTAGCCGACCGAGGTGACGATAGTCTAACACTATTAGACTGTTGTCGGCCGTAGGTGGGTAATAAAATACGCGAGTTGATCCGTTACGATTGTTTCACTCCGATACTATTATTAATATTATATTATTATAATTAAATAATTTATGTGGCACATTGCGTGTTCCTAATTCCGCATGCTGAGGTCCTTTGCGATTATCGGAGCTTCGTGAACGAAACTTAGGAATGTATTTTCGAACTTCGTCGTTCGAATCGTCCTAGCTCGTAGTGGGCGTGACATGTTTTAAAGTTTATTTGCTTTTGTTAAGGAGATGAAATAAAAAATACACCGGTGTACGTACATTAGAATTGATTTAATTATCCAAAATTACCGTCCATTATATTCACATTAATTGTCACTGAAATAAACAACACGCTTGCATTTCGATTTGAATGCTGTACAAAAATAGGACGAATATTACCGCAGTAATACTGAATCGATTATTGTAAGAAACATAATAGGTATAATGTAATAACACTAATTAGCTATTGATCGCCCTTTACACTTCACGAGATACCTGTACAGTGTACGGGTGTGCGGCCTCGCCGTCGCCCGCGAGACACCGACAGCGCTGCGGGCGACCGCGACACCGCGACACCGCGACGTACATTCTACTCCCTTTCCCGCAGGATTCCACATCAGTATGGGACAACTATACGATCAAAACAAAAAGATATGGATATTGATTTCGAAAGGACTCCAGTCAATATCCCACCAATACGGAATCCGACGTCAAAGTTCGTTTCTGCACGAGAAATAACCACTATCTCGCGCAACATGCATATATCCATGCACTTAGCGACACAATATTGACGAACATTGTCAACATGTCTCCACTGTTTCGCTTGGTGGGTTCAGCGTGCTATCGACTTGCATTTGCGAACACCTTATAAAAAAAACCTTCATTTAATAGACGAGCTTTGATAGCTTCAGTATCTATAACACCTAAATACACAACCATATTGCTCTTGATTCTTGTGAAAAAAGAATATCATTATGTAGATTCGTTTCGACGATCGTTTTATATCACACATTTTCAATCATATATTAAAACTTTAAGGAAGTCCTTCACAATCAGAACAGTTAGTGGCCGAAGCGGCCGCCGCGCCCGAGACGCAGCTTCCACTCGTCCCTCTCGAGACCACAATGATATGCAGCGCCTATGAGGAACGCGCTTGCACTCCACGAAGTATTTAGGTTTTGAAACAATATTATATACTTCATCCATGTCTAGGTTTCTATGGACAAACACGGTATATACTTAAGGTGTGTGGATAGTTGATAGATGAATTTAAGTACAAAATTCACACATGTACTGTACATTAATTTTACAAGGAATCATCATATTGAATTACATAATTATTATTTAACTTCTATTACATAGGCAACTAGCAATCTAATGATTGTTTGACTACAAGCAGTATCTCAAGTGGTTTGCAGTCGCCAGTCAATTATAAAAATCGGCAGTGGCAGTCACTATAACTCAGGCATACCTTAAACAAATTACCGAGTGAACATATTATGTATGTAGTCTCATTACAATTAATTAAAGTTATTTACTTTCATAGTGGCAAGTGTCTTTTGTGATGACTACCGTAACCGTATCTATATCATTAATTGATTGTCACTCGATACGCACCCTTGTATCACTTTAGTTTAGGTTTGGGATCCAACTGTCTGTCTGCCAAATTATGAGGTAGTCATGTTATGTAAAAACTATTTTTGTGCATTACAGGACACAGCACCAAATCAATATATTACAAATTATTTACCACAAAAATTAGATTGTAGATTCAAGTCAAGAATATGAAAACACATAAAAGAAATTATATTATTATTATTATTTTAAAGATGTCTGCTCTCATTACTGAAGAGCACCCTGTCCCAGATAGCAATTTATTGCCTATTTACTTCTCTGCTCGATGTAATTGAATGATAAGGAAAAACAAAGGGAACCCTTTACTGTCCCTGGTGGAACACACTACAGAAATGGACCACGGGAGTGCAGCATCATCTTAGGACTTGATTAAATGACAAAATTAGGCATCAGTGTGTGTGTGTATATGTAGCTACCACAATGAATATAATTTAAAATTCCTATAAATATTAAAGCTTCAAGTCATAGGTTCGAAAATTATGGAACAAAATTCAAAAACTACATTGTTTATCCACAGTCGGTGGGAAATCAAATAATGGAGAAGTCATTAATACTATATATACAGCAGGAAACAATGGTATGCTCGTCATCGCAGTCAGCATATAAAAATAAAGAGTTTGAATCTACAACCTGTCGATTATTGCTCATCGGCAGACGGAAAGACATGATCACTGACAGGACCTCACTGTGTCCCTACCTAACTATAATGATTGAGCCTGACCTACTAATGATAAATGAGTATTGACAATGGTAAGCATTATCATTAAATCCAGCACTTATCGCTTATTCTAAATGTACTTGAACATCTACATCACTCATCAACTAGCACGAGCCGCCGCCCGCGTCCCGCGCCTCTCGAATATTTACAAGGACTTAACTTAAAGCATCATACATGAAGGGACCGCACTAGTAAGCGTAATCCGACACTCGGGCCGGCCGCGCGCCGCCTCGCTCCCAATAAATAAGTCCACTTACACACTACACGAGTCCGACCGCTCAGCGCTCACAACCGATCGCGACGGTTCCTCAGGGTCCGCAGGGTCTCCAGGGTCCGCAGAGTCCCCAGGGTCTCCAGGGTCTCCAGGGTCCGCAGGGTCCTCAGGGCCCGCAGGCGCGCGCGCCGCGCCCTCGCGGATTATATGTCGCCGTTCTGACTGATGCCGATCCGCTTGATGAACTCCTCCTGCAGCATCACGGTCTTCATGTGCGCCGGGTGGTGCGTGCCGTACGCCGCGGCCGCCGCCGCCGCCAGCGGCTCCGCGTACTGCGGCTCCAGCAGCGCCTGCCCGTTGCCGAGCGCCCCCTCGGCCGCCGCCCAGTAGGCCTCGCTCGGCGACGCGGCGCTGACGCCGGGCGGCGGCGCGGCCGGCGCGCCCGTGTACCGGAAGTACGGGTTCTTGAGGTCCAGCGTGTTGGACGACGTGACGTTGGTGCCCTCGAGGCTCACCTCCATCGTGACGTCGTAGCTCTGTCGCTTGTTGGCCAGCAGGAGCACGCGGCCCGTCAACGCCTGCCCCTGCTTGGCGAACACCGGCGTCTCCAGTAGACAGCGCACCTGGTACCAGTGCGTCAGGGGCTCCGTCGGCGCCGTCGACAGCCACACGTGCTGCGTCGAGCCCGCGAACAGCACGTCGAACCAGAAGGCGAGTCCGTGGCAGGTGCCCGACTGCGTCAGCTCGAACCGGAAGGGCACCTCGATGCGGTGCAGATCTGTCTCCGCGGCGGCCAGGAAATCGACCACGTGTCGCACGGAGCGCGCCATACATATACGCACATCGAAGGTGTCGACTATGGGCTGCCGGAAGTACTCCTTCATGGCTGCGGTGCGCAGCGCGCTGAGGTCGACGCCGTGGAAGCAGGTTTGATACCAGAAGTTGGCCTTGTTGTACTGCTCCATGAACAGTGCGTCGTCACTGAAAGGCGCGATGTGCAGGTCACCCCGCGTCGGGAACATGTTACCCCCCGGCTTCAGCCACTTCTTAGCATGCAGGTACGTCTCCAGCATGCGCTCATTGTACAGCATGTATCCCATCGGTTCGGACACCACCACGTCCACTGGCTCCGGCAGCTCGATCTCCTCGATCTTGCCGGCCACTACGGTGATGCGGTCGTGCAGCCGGTTGGCGCGCACGAGGGCCTGCGCGTGGTGCGCCATGTTAGAGGCCTCCACGGCGTACACGCGGCGCGCGCCGGCCTGCGCGGCGAAGAACGACAGGATGCCGGAGCCGGCGCCCACGTCCAGCACGACCTTGTCCTTGAAGTCCTCGACGTTGGCGAGGATGGCCCGCTGGTATGTGCTGGTACGCACGTAATCCTGCATCATGTTCTGTTGCTGACTCAGGTACCCGTAGAACTGGAAGTATTGCAACGCCGACGAGTCCTCCGTGCGCACCGTGAACACGGACGAGGAACGGCCCGCCCTCGCCTTCGTCACCGCCAGATGAAAGTTCTGGCACTCACCGTCCGATGCGAACTTGAAGAACAGCGTTTCGTTGTCTATCGTAAATATGTACGCCTGGGCTGCGACGCGTGAACACTCGCTCTGGCCGTGGACGGGAAACTCGAGCACCTCCTGCGCCAGCACGGGGTCCGCGCGAATTACTTTCACACTCAATCCCTGAGGGTCGTAATCCACGTTTACGTTTGTGGGAAAATTGAAACGCGGCGTCAGGGCGCCGTCGTTGTTGACGGTGGAAACCGTCACGGCGCGAAACGTGTTCGCCATATTTCACTGTACGCGGACCGGCCGACTGATGTAAGATTTGTTGTTTACGGGCGGACGGGCAAACAAAGAAAATTGCCCGTGCGGTGTGACGTGAATTTCGGAGGCCGGTGTAAAATCGATCACTCACAAACTTCCTCCCTCCTTCAACTTGTCTATGGTCACAGCGGCGGCAGCGTGCAGTTTTATTTTTCATAATATGTTAAATATAGCAACGATTACGGTCTCAAACAGCCAAAGTCATGTTTTTTTTTTATAACATTAATTAAAAAAAGAAAATGAAAATATTTTCGTTAATATTTGAAACGAATACAAATAATAGGAAAGTTAAAAATTTTAATGTTTCATTTATTCCTTTATCGGGCATTTGTTAATCATAGACAATATATTTTAATCCTCAATCGTAAATTATTACATTAGATATCGGTTTTTGGCTTTTGGATACACTCTAGTGTATCCAAAAACTGTATCTGTATGTCAATTGTCAATTTCACGTTGTTTTTATTTTAAGGTTACTATCATTGCAAATGTGTATTTCCTTATATCGAAGCAATAGATAGGAATAGGACTGATAACATATTTTAAAATGAGCAAAAAATTAAGTGACTTGAAGTGGCAGTCGGTTCCTCTGGACGGCTTTCCACAAACTCTAACTGACGAATTTCAGAGCTTTGGAGGTTTAGAAGAATGCACGTCTTATGGTTTGGATAAAGAAAAAACACGCATTAAGAAGGTAAAATTAAGCTATTATAATATATTATCATATAATTACTATTATCCAAAGAACATGGGTTCTTTGGATAATAGTAATAACCTTTTTTTTTTGCGAAATTGTTAAATAAGTTACTTCTTCTTAAAACTTAATTTGATATAACTAATTATCCTTAGGTACATTATTACATATTAGCAAAATACTTTTTTGAATAGTTACTATTAATAACATTTAATTCTAATGTACTTACTTAATGATGCACTGATCCATGAAAAATATATTGGAATGAAACAACTATAAACGGATTTAACTAACATATTTTATTTTATTTGCTGATGTTTCGGAACCTTTACAGTTTTCATAAACCAACTGAGATGACAAATGACATTCCAATATGTATGACCCATTGGAATGAAATAACCATTAACTCTTTAGCGTTAGACTAAATTGTCAGCTCAGTTGTGCTATGATTATGGAAACTGTAAAGAATCTGAACCGTCAGCAAATAAAATAAAATAGTTTTCGTGATAATGACATTTGAAGTTTGTCATTCTGATTATTTTACTCCAATAGGAGCCTGCCCCGCGTTTAAGTAGGTGTAGGTATTGTGGCAGCCCTGTCGGCTCGTTCCCCCACTGCATGCCACGATCACGTAAACCACGCACGATCGAGCGGCGATTTGCGCTGTCTCCGTATAGTATATTATTATGAGTCTTGTGTGTCAGCAAATAAAATAAAACAATAACTACAAAACCCGAGGTTGCAGGTTTAATTCCTGCTAGAGGCAGATATCTGTGATGAGCACTGGCATCTGTACCTGAGTCTGGGATCTCTTATACATGTATATTGGTGATTCCACGGGCGTTTCAACCGCCGTCAGTCCGTTGTCCTGAATATTGAAGAAATGAGCTACAACAAGAATTACGTTTTGATGCGACGACATACTGCGCTCACACTTGTCGTCAAGATTAATAGAATTTAAACCTTATTGTTGCTTAATTCTTCAATATTTATGGCAGGGGACTGACGGCGGTTGAAACGCCCGTGGAATCACCCATATATATTATGTGTGTTTATTTTATGTTTAGTAGCCATAGTAACTGCTTTGCTTAGTTTTGGACTGGACAAGATTGTGAATGATCCAAAGATATTTAATTATTAAATTTAAAATGTACATGTGATCCACTTTTATTAACCCCCGACGCAAAAACGACGGGGTGTTATAAGTTTGACGTGTCTGTGTGTGTGTGTGTGTGTGTGTCTGTCTGTGGCATCATAGCTCCCAAACGCATGAACCGATTTTGATTCTGTTTTTTTTGTTTGCAAGATGAATATGTCGGGAGTGTTCTTAGCTATGTTTGATGAAAATCGGATTGGTAGTTTAATAACTAGAGGGGGGTGAAAGAGGGGATGCAAAAATAAATATCGACAAATATACTCGAGTGGGGTATCAAATGAAAGAGGGTCGCGAGTACATTACAAAATTGAAATTATAATGAAAATCGGTTGAGCCGTTCAAAAAATATAGGGAGTGAAAGTGGGGATGGAAAATCAAATATCTACAAATATAACCGAGTGGGGTATCAAATGAAAGAGGATCACGTGTACATTACAAAATTGATATTATAATAAAAATCGGTTAAGTAGTTCAAAAAATATAGGGACTGAAAGTGTGGAAATGGTTAACCAAATGACTACAAATATAACCGAGTGAGGTATCAAATGAAAGAGGACCACACGTACATTACAGAATTCCATGTAAAATGGAAATTGGTTAAAAAAATAATAAGTTACCTACCTACTTTCAAAAAGTATGATATAAAAAAAATAAATTAAAAATTTTAACAAACCCCCGACAAAAAACATATAAGCCGTCTAAAAAGTATAAAAATAATAAAGACTTGATATTAGGTACCTAGGTACCTAAGTATTAATAGGTATTTCTACAAAGAAAACGTCATGTCGGGGGGACCTTAAATTTCGATACATAGTAGGTAAATATAGATAGGTACAATTAGGTAAATGATGAGCGGTCCCCCCGACGTGACGTTTTCTTTGTAGAAATACCTATTAATACTTAGGTACCTAGGTACCTAATATCAAGTCTTTATTATTTTTATACTTTTTAGACGGCTTATATTTTGAAACCTCACTCAAGTATAATTGAAGACATTTAGTTTTCAATCCTCACATTCACTTCTCATATTAATTAAACAATTATAATCAGACCATCTGTATGGGAGCTATGATGCCACAGACAGACACTTCAATCTTATAACACCTGGTGTTTTTCCATTGAAGGCTAAAAATGCTGATGTCGGGCTCAGAGCCAATAATGTGGCAACTATAAAGCTTGACTTTTGATTGTCAAACATTATTTTTTTATATGCTGTTGTCTTCTGTATTATATGGTATTACTTATTACAAATGGTCATTATGAAATTCAAATGTTTAATGTTTTAGAAAAAGACCCAAAAGAAGAAACGCAAAAAGACATCTGCTGGAGAAAAAGAAATTCCCAATAAAAAGACTAAGCTCAGCAATGGATTTCTAGTTGAGAATTGCAATACTGTTACACCTTCACTCAGTAATCAAAACGGTAATAAAAAAAATAAAGACAAAATTAAAAACAACAAAGAGAAGGTCAATCCTCAAACGGGAGATGGCAAGCGGGATTCGGTAACGAGCACGGAACCGGAAAGGGATGAGATCACAGACGAGGACATGCTACCGTGGGCGGAGTTCCGTCTGCCTGACGAGCTGCTGCGGGCGCTCCGGGACCTGCGCTTCACGCGCCCCACGCGCATCCAGCAGCTGGCGCTGCCCGCCGCCCTGCACGGTGCGTACCCAGCGCGTCACCACTCCACACCTCGCACCTCACACCTCGCGCCTCACACCTCACACCTCACACCTCACACCCGACCGACGACCGAAACTACAACCGATCGTTCTGTTCGCAGGGCGGCGGGACATCCTCGGCGCGGCGGAGACCGGCAGCGGCAAGACGCTCGCCTTCGGGCTGCCCATCCTCGCCGGGCTGCTGCGGCTGCACCGCGAGGCCCGCGCCACCGGCCGCCCCGTGCACGAGATACCCTACAAGAACAGCTCCGCCGAGAGACGGGCCGAACGCCGTGAGCCGAAGCGGAATGAAAGGAGGAAACGGCCGGAGGCGAAGGAGTCCTCGGAGGACGGATACGGCAGCGACCGAGGGAGCGATCCCGAGCCGGTCAGGGAGATAGTAGTGCCCGTCCGGAGACCGACGTCGGCCGACAGCGACGAGGGGCACGACAGCGAAGACGACGACGAGGACTACCTGCACCTCTCTGACGTGCTGCACGATGACGACGACGACGACGACGACGAGAACACGGACAGCCAGGATGAACTCGACGCCGATCGAGAGGGTATATTTTGTTAACGATGCATCGAACCGCTCTCTATTTGTAGTCGCGTATCTGACGGTGGTAATAGTCCTGAAAATAATTTTAAAACATCTACGGCGCACCGCGTGCCATCTCGATCAAAGTTATTTTATTATCGTGAAATGTCAGTCGGTACACGCGCTCATATAGGTTCGCCTGTCTCCACGCGACCTACGTATGAGCGAGTTTATTAACATTAATACTGCGCTATGCACGGTTTCTTAAATATATTTCAAGAGAGCTACTCGTATGTGAGCACATATATACCTACATATACATGTAACAATTAATAGGGAACGATGCGTCACCAGATGGGGAGTCGAAAGACGTGGAGGGCGCCGCTGCCCGGAGCGGTGCGAGCGGTGCTAGTAGTAGTAGTAGTGCCGGGGCGGGGGCGGAGACGAGCGGGCCGCTGGCGCTGGTGGTGACGCCGACACGCGAGCTGGCGCTGCAGGTGTCGCGCCACCTGCGCGCGCTGGCGCGGCACACGGGGCTGCGCGTGTGCTGCGTGGTGGGCGGGCTGGCGGCCGTCAAGCAGGAGCGGCAGCTGGCGCGCGCGCCCGAGCTGGTGGTGGGCACCCCGGGCCGGCTGTGGGAGCTGCGCCGCCAGGGCGAGCCGCACCTGCAGCGGCTGCACCACCTCAAGTATGTACCGTGTTGAGTGATGATGACATTTGAAGTTCGGTCATTCCGATTATTTTACTTCAATAGGAGCCTGCCCGGCGTTTAGGTAGGTGTAGGTATTGCGGCAGCCCTGTCGGCTCGTTCCCCCACTGCGTGCCACGGTCACGTAAACCACGCAAACCACGAATGTGAGGAATTTTTATTGTTAGTGAATTTCTTTATGCTCGTTAAATGTTTTTATATTATTATTTTTATTTTCTGTCTGATTTCATCGCGCATTAGATATGCCTCATGTTGATTCTGTCAATAATAAATAAATAAATAAATAATTAACAGTACTCATAGGGTCACTACGTAGAATCGTTCCTCTCGTCGGATCCGCGGAATTCGGGGACATAGTATAATCCTGCTCGATATAATATATTAATTTTTTTCGGTTCGATTTTTATTATATTATTACCATTATTTTTCTCTCCGGCACCGGAACAATGCGTGTGTGCTCGGCGTTATTATTTAAACGAACCCTCGAGTGACACGGCGCAGGGTTGCGCGAGATGGCGGCGGCTATCTCGTAAATTAGTTTATTTTGGAGTACCTACTAGGCGGCGTCGCTCTTGCACAGGTTCCTGGCGCTGGACGAGACGGACCGCCTGCTGGAGCGCGGCCACTTCGCCGAGCTCACGCCGCTGCTGGAGCTGCTCAACGCCGCGCCCCCCGCCGCGTCCCCCTCGGCGTCCTCCGCGGCGTCCCCCGCGGCGTCCCCCGCGGCGTCCCTCGCCGCGCGCCGCCGGCAGAACTTCGTGTTCTCCGCCACGCTCACGCTGACGCACGCGCACGCGCCGGCGCGCCGCCCGGGCCGCCGGCGCGCCGCGCACACCGCGCAGGACAAGCTGCGCCGCCTCATCGACCTGGTCGGCATCACCGACCCCAAGGTCGTCGACATCACCGCCGAGAACCACGGTCAGTGCCTCGCGCCGCGCAAGTAGCGACTGCGGCGCGGGAACGTGTCGTATGCGCGTGCGTGCGTGCGTGCGTAACGTGTAAGTGTATGTATGTGTGCGCAGGCGCGGCCGCGACGCTGACGGAGTGCCGCGTGGTGTGCGCGCACGAGCACAAGGACGCGTACCTGTACCACGTGCTGACGCGCTACCCGGCGAGGACCATCGTGTTCTGCAACGCCATCGGCGCCGTAAAGAGGTGACGCTCCCGTACTTAGTTTTACCCGACGACGCCGTCGCCGAGTCTCCGCGCGGCGTTCTATTCATGCTATCTCGTCCGTCGTCCGCAGGCTGGCGAACCTGCTGACCCTGGTGAAGCTGCGGCCGCTCCCGCTGCACGCCGGCATGCCGCAGCGGCAGCGCCTCCGCAACCTCGAGAGGTACTCCCCGCCGCCGCCCGCCCCGCTCTCCCCGCCCCCGCCCCCGCCCCCGCCCCCCGCGCGCCTGCAGTGCGGCGCGAGGGGCGGGGGCCGAGGGGCAGCGCGGTGCTAATGTGTGTGATGTGCGTGTGTGCGTGTGCAGGTTCAGCGCGGAGCCGGCGGGCGTGCTGCTGGCGACGGACGTGGCGGCGCGCGGGCTGGACATCCCCGCCGTGCGCCACGTGCTGCACTACCAGGTGCCGCGCACCGCCGAGGTACGCACGCACACGCGAGTGTGCCCTGCGCCGAATTAGTTTACAAAAATGAAAGCGGTGTCGACTGTACTGTCTATCGTGTCGTAGAACTACGTGCACCGCAGCGGCCGCACGGCGCGGGCGCACGCCGAGGGGCTCACGCTGCTGCTGATGGAGCCCGCCGAGGCGCAGCGCTACGCGCGGCTCTGCGTCACGCTGGACAAGAGTGAGTACCGCGCGGCTCGGGGTAGCTCGTGACCGCGTGACCGCGTGACCGCGTGACCGTGTAACCGTTCTCCCTCGCGGCGCAGAGGGCGAGCTGCCGACGTTCCCGGTGGCGGCGAGCGCGCTGGACGCGGCGCGCGGCGTCATGCGCGCCGCCGTGCAGCTGGACGCGCTGCTGCTGCGCGCGCGGCGCCTGCGCGGGGCCGCCGCCTGGCGCCGCCGCGCCGCCGCCGACTGCGACCTGCTGCTGGACGACGACGCCGCGTGAGTGCGCGCACACACACACACACACACACACACACGCACACACACACACACACACACACACGCACCCACACACACACACACACACACACACACACACACACGCACACACCGGAGTGACGCGTCGCGTAACGTGTGTCTGTGCAGGCCGGCGGAGTCGTCGGACGCGGCGCTGGACCGCGCGGTGCGGCTGCAGCGGAAGCAACTGGACGCGCTGCTGGCGCCCGTCCCCGGAGTCCCTGGCGTCCCCGCCGTCCCCGGCGTCCCCGGCGTCCCTGTCGAGACCGAGGACGCGCTGCAGGTACGTTTCCGGGCGCCCGTGTTCGCAAAACGATTAAAAATACATGTGATCTAAAAGGATACCATTTTTTTTCTTCCGATGTGGCATGCAGTTTTCCCATGCCGTCACGTACTCGAGCGGAATCACATTACAATAAAATTCGATGTTTATCACTTTAAAAACGTTTTGTAACGGTAGAAATTTGTTCTGTATTTAGTTTGTACGAGTACACCTGATATATTTTAGCCCCATGCTGTATGTATTGACGGTTCTGTTCTGTTCTGTCGCGGCGGCGCGGCGCAGGTGATGAAGCGCGCGCTGGCGAGCGGCTCGCTGCGGCGCGACCGGCGCCGCTCCAAGAACGCGCCGCTGCTGGCGCTGCACTCCGCACTCCGCGCTCCGATCAACGCCCAAATAAATAAATAAATAAATTTGGTAACACTCATTAAATGGCCTTTGTTTTATTTATTAGAAACCGTCCTACTGTGTCTACATATACCTGCATAGTACTTACCGCTATTCGGAAATTTGTATCGGCAGACTGATTTTAATCCTGCTGTTTCGTTCTTTTATAAAAGCCCTCTAAAAAGCTTTCGCTTCGCTGTATCGGCATTTCAAAATAACAAGTTTGAAGTGATGTTGAACAATTAAGGAAAGGTTTTATGTATGCAAATAAGTGTATATATCGGATCAGCAAGAGCAGCGCTGTTGATAAAAGCAAAAAAAAAAAAATGGATCATAGTGAGTGCCCACAGCCTTCCTATATATACAGTGGGCGGGCGGGTGAGCCAAAAATTGCTCAAATCTCTTGTTTTGGGTATGCTGCAAGCTAAGGGGTTATAAGTAATGTAATTTGCGTAAATAATGATAAAAAACGTTAATGATTTAATACCTAACATAATCCAAACAAATACGCTTTATCCTAACAAGAATTAGAACTTCTTTTTAACTAAATATAATCTAACCTAACCTTTTTTTTTTTTACGTAACCTAACCTAACCTACTTTTCTTTTTCTTTGTCAAACCTAACCCAACTTTCTTGAACATATCCAAATTTTACACCTTACCTTTTCTCATTTTTTTTATCAAACCAAATCTAACCTAATTTTATTTAATTTTCTGTCAAACCTAACCTAACCAAATTTTAAACGTTATTTTTTTTTTAACCTTACCTTTTATGTTTTTTTTATGTAACCTAACCTAACCTAACTTTCTTTAACCTAACCAAATTTTCTTTCTTTCGTCAAACCTAACCTAACCTTTTTTTTTAAAAAAAAAAAAAAAATATAAATAAAAAAAAAGAAAATGAAAGGTACGGTTACAAAAACTTTGAAATTTGGTAAGGTTAGTAGTTGTTTGTTTAACCAATCAAAACCTAATCTTTTTTTTTTTTTTTACCTAATCAAACCTAACCTACTTTCTTTTTTTTTTGTCAAACCTAACCTAACTTTCTTCAACCTATCCAAATTTTAGACCTTATTTTTGTTTTAACCTTACCTTTTTTTGTTTTTTTTTTTTTTTTATGTAACCTAACCTAACCTAACTTTCTTTAACCTAACCAAATTTTAAACGTTATTTTTTTTAACCTTACCTTTTGGGTTTTTATGTAACTTAACCTAACCTTACTTTCTTTAACCTAACCAAATTTTCTTTCTTTAGTCAAACCTATCCTAACCTTTTTTTTATAAAAAAAAAAAAAATTATAAAAAAAAAAAAAAAGAAAAAAAAAGGTAAGGTTACAAAAACTTACTTTGAAATTTGGTAAGGTTAGTAGCTGTTTCTATAACAAATCAAATTTTTTTTTTTTTTTTTTTTTTTTTTTTTTTTTTTTATGTAACCTAACCTAACCTAACTTTATTAAATTTTCTGTCAAACCTAACCTCACTTTCTTTAACCTAACCAAATTGTCTTTCTTTAGTCAAACCTATTTTTTTTTTTTTTTTTTATGTAACCTAACCTAACCTAACCTAACTTTCTTTGACCTAACCAAATTTTCTTTCTTTTGTCAAAGCTAACCTAACCTAATTAAAAATCGCGAAAGTGCTGAGCGTCCTCGTGACTTTGCCTATAGCGAGCGACGGAACACCCCAGGGGTTTTAGTCAGTATGAGTCTGACATAACCATGTAGCTCCCCCGGGCTGCATGGTATCCATGATGGATTTCCCCTGGGCAAAAAAAAAAAAAAAAAAAATAGGTTTGACTAAAGAAAGACAATTTGGTTAGGTTAAAGAAAGTGAGGTTAGGTTTGACAGAAAATTTAATAAAGTTAGGTTAGGTTAGGTTACATAAAAAAAAAAAAAAAAAAAAAAAAAAAAAAAAAATAAGGCTTAAAATTTGGTTAGGTTAGGTTAGGTTAGGTTTTTTTTTTTTTTTTTTGCGTGGGAGGAGGAAATACTCATGTATACTGTCAGGACCGTTCCTGACAGCATGCCCGACTCTACTGGGAATGGTGCCCAGTAGCCTACGGACTAAAACCTCCCCCCTTGTAGAGTGTGATACGTTGAACACGCGGCGCTAACGGGATACGCTTTGTGCCCAACAGTGTGGTGTAGGATTGGTGAAGGATGAAAGGGTTTGAGAAGAAGAGTGGTTGTTGTTTGTGTTGTGTTTGTTGTAGAGTGTACCTAGGTGTGTTGGGGGATTAAGGGAAATGAGAGGTGTGAAGGGAGAGGATGGATGAAAGTGGATGCCTGCTGGGCGGGCCGGCGGATTCTGAGGCGTTTCTCAGCCTCCGCCCGTCCGCCCAGCAGGCAGGAATGAGAGAATGAAAGTGGGACGTAGTTTATATTAGTGTGATGATGGTTATGTACCGTTAAAGGCTTTCAAATTCATGACAATGTGTTTTATGAGTTTGTGGAGAGAAGCATTTGTAGTCTCTTTCGAGATCACTTCTTTGAGATTCTTTGGGTCGATATTAAGTAGGCAGCAATTCATTTCGTGGTCGTTTCTTGCCTTCGCAAAGCGAGGGCAATCGTGCAGGAGATGGTTTATGGATTGGGTAATGTTATTATTGGAGCAGGGGCAATGATCGTCAGATGTAATTTTGAAGCGGAATAGATACTCTTTGTGATAGCCGTGGTTGCTGAGGAATTGAGTGGAGGCGAAAGTCGGTGTGTTAGTTTTGAGATAATCAGCGAGTTCGTCATATGTGGGAAATAATGTTTTGGTGTATATGCAGTTGTTGGGGTTGTCGTACAGGTTGCGCATGTCTTCGGAAGATTTTATTTTATTTTGGTATTTTACGTAACTGATGGGTATCAAAGTGAAGTCTGGGCATTTGTGGAGATTGGCTGCTAGTTTGGCAGCCTGGTCCGCGAGCTCATTGCCAGCGATGCCGCAGTGGGCTTTGACCCAGTAGAAGGATATATTTATGAGGTCTTTGAATTGATGAATGGATCTGTGAATGTCGTTGACGAGTGAGTGGTAAGAGTTGGGATTTTTTATTTCTTCTAGGCCGGATTTGCTGTCTGAGAAGACTAAGAGTGAAGATGGAGGGTGTTTGGCTTTGGTGGCATGCTCGATACACTTCAGGATGGCAAGAAGTTCGGCTTGATAGACTGAGCAGCAGTCATGTAATTTCAGTTTCTTTGTGAATGTGATGTCATTGGGTTTGTGGATGACGAAAGCCGATCCAACTTTGTCGTCGTGTCGACTTCCGTCAGTGTATGCGTGCCAGATATTCGAAGAGGATTGGGAATGTTGAGTGATTATTTCGGATAGCTGTTGGTTGTTATGGATTTCGGTGAAGGGGATGGTTCGGCGAAGAGAGGGGTGAAGGAGGCTGGAAGGAGGAGCTGGTGATTCAACGTGTAGGTCTTTTGGAAGCATAGAGGTGCATCCCTTGAGCTTTGTGTTTTCTATATCTGCTACAGCTTTTATTTTGGAAGTGAGGGGTATCAATTTAGCCAGAGTAATGGACAGAGGTGTGTTAAGTGTTCTGAAGCCGTGTACCATTTTAATGGCAAAGAGTCGCTGAAGAGATATGAACCTTGCCTGAACCTTTTTGTATTGAAGCGATCGATGCCAGATGGGTGCTGCGTAGGTGATAATCGGTTCGATGACGTGAGTGTAGATGGTGCGAACATTTTCAGGATGTATGCCCCAAGTGGGCCGAATGAAGATCTGCAGTTTGTGGAATAGCTTTTTACTTTTATCGATTATGTGTTCCGTATGTTGAATAAATTTTAGTTTGCTGTCAATGATCACACCGAGATATTTTAGTTTTTTGACGAAAGGGATAGGAGTGGTTTTAATATTGATATTTAAATTATAAGCTTTAAGTGTAAAAGGAATGGCCTGTGTTTTGTCTTGTCCGAAATCGAGCTTCACCATGTCGCCCCACTCAGTAATTTTCTGAATGGCCTGATTGGCTATGTGCTCGAGTTGAGTAGGTGTTTTCGAGTGGCATACCAGGAGGATGTCATCCGCATATGCTTGCAGATGACAACCCTCTGGCATGGCCGTCTCCAAGAGTTCGTCCAGGATAAGGTTCCATAGAACAGGACCCACCACGGAGCCCTGGATGCATCCTCGAGTCATTGCCTTATTCAGACTACAGTCAGAGAAAGCGAGTAGCACTATTCTGTCTGTGATGTAGCTCTTGAGAATCTGATAGATGTTCCTGGGACAGTTGACGTGTTTGAGTCTACGAAAAATGGCGGGCCACCAGGCATTATCGAATGCTGCGCGTATATCAAGAGATATAGCTAGGACCTGTTCTCCGTTGCGTTTGGCAGTTTCGACAATGTCCATGGCGTGTTTAATGGCCTGTGTGGTGTTAGTCTGAAGCCGGAAACCGAATTGTTTTGGTATGATTGTGTTGTTGAGATACATGTGATGTGTCAATCGGTTTATAATTAGTTTTTCGAGTAACTTTCCGAACACCTTCACCAGGCCAATGGGGCGGAAGGAGGCTGCCTTGGTGTAGTCGTCCTTGTTTGGCTTGGGTATTATTTTGGTTGTGGTGATTTTCCAGGTGTCCGGAAAGTACTCGAGATCAAGGCAACGGTTCATAATAGCGGTAATCGTGTCTGGGAAGATTTTTGAAACTTGGAGGCAAATATCAGAAGTGAGATGATCAATGCCGGGTGCTTTCTTGCTGCTGATGGTGTTGAGAGTTTCTAGAACTTCTGTAGTCGTGAAAGGGGGCTCGTCTGATGTTTGCGGTGGGGAGTCCGTATCATTGCGCATGGCTTGTTGGTAAGGAGAGTCGCAGTGGTCATCATCGGGATAGAAGATGCGGAGTAAAGCTTCCGCCGAGTCCTTGCTACCGCTGGTGTAGCAGCCGTTGGGTAGCAGAAGAGTGGCAGGGGGCTGCGTGATGGGCCGTGAACGGATAAGTCTGTTCGTGACCGACCACACATCCTCCTTCTGCTGCCGCTCGCAGAAGGCGCGGAAAGTCTCCGCGGAGGTGGATCGACATGTATCGGAATAATCCTTTCGAAGTCGATCCCTCTCCGCGAGGATATCCGCCAGTGGAAGGCCTCGCCGAACAGCCTTTCTTAGCTTATGATGGTTTTTGATAACATTTTTCTTTTTCTGTTCCAGGTCATCGCTCCACCATGGCGGATGTCTAGGCGGGCCCTCAGATCGCGGGAGGAGGTCCGAACACATGTCCTGGATGTCTTTGGTAAGGAAGAGTATGACTGCGTCTAATTGTTCCTCAGAGCATGCGTCGATGTATGCGCGGTCCGGAATGCGATCGGAGAGAGCGTCCCGTATATCTTCGGTAAGAGAATCCCATTTCACTCCCGTGGTGTTGTACATGTATGTGGATAATTTGGCTTTCTTATTAAAATGGGATGATTTCTTTTCAGGTGTTACAATACAGAAAGTGATCGCATTATGGTCTGATGACGGACATATAGTCGTATCAACTTTCCAGTCCGCGACCTCCAGTCTGTACTGCCCACGACGAGGATGGTTACCGAAGAGAGTCACGTCAACGATGGAGGTACGTATGGTGCCATGTGTGACCGTTTCGAAGGTGGGAGTAATCCCGACGTTGCACACAGTGAGGTTGTTCGCGATGATGATGTCCGCCAGTGCGTCTCCCCTGGTATTATTACGGGAGCAACCCCAAAGCCCATGCCAGCCGTTGAAGTCGCCTCCAATGATGTGAGTTGCGTTGGCGGTATCGCGAAGGAAGTTGTTTAAGGCTTCAAGAGTGTCAGAGGGGTCTGTGCGTGGTTCTACGTACGCAGAAATTAAGTACACCTTGCCTCCACACTTTTCGGTGAGTTGGACAATGCACAGATTGGAACTTGAGTCCTTTGTTTGTCCGAGAGTGCCAATGCACGTGTCTCTAACTAGGATCGCAGCTTTGATAGGGTGGTTATTTGATGGGAACTGGTATATGGTGTAGCCGGGGATTGGTTTGATGATATTGTTGCTAGGTATGTAAGGTTCACTAATGAAGACGAAGTCATATTTATTGTTAGTCAGGGACACGATCATCTCTTGCTGAGCATTGCGACCGTGTCCGAGATTGATTTGGAGACAGTTGAAATTATAATTTGAAGTGGATTTATTGTTACTAGTGTTGTGCTTATCCATAGTCGATGCGAGCCTTGATGTTGATGTACATTTGGGTCATTCTCGGACATTCAGATGATGTAGCGCTGTGATGTGTATTGCCATTTTTTATGTGGTTCTTGGCGAAGTGAGTGGAGCAGTTGAGGCAGTTCACCTTGTCCAGGTTATCCCTGTCAGGACAGTGTTTGAAGTCGTGTCCGACGCATGCGCAGTGTGAGCAGACGGTGTTGGATGAGGTGCATCTCTTCTTTGTATGTCCGTACTGCAGGCATTTGAAGCACTGCAGTAGGGGCAGGTATTCATCGGCGTGTATCCTTTGGTGGTCAATGTTAATTTTGGTGACTGTGATGATTTCTTTGAAGATGCGTGGAGTGGTGAGGAAGACAGCGTTGTAAAGTTTGGGGTTCCTATTGCCCCTCTTGAAGTGAAAGACTAGGTCTTTCTCGTCACTAATACAGGCCGCAATGCTGTCGTTCTGTTTAATGATGATTTCTGCCAGGTTATCGACAGGAGTCTCCTCAGTTATGCCTTTCAGCACCACCATGGGCCTTAGCGTTTTTGAGGTTTCAGCGCAGACGTCGCCGTTCACAAAGTTAGTTTTGTCAAGGGCCTTATCGCGTTGCGTGGTGTTGTTGAATTCTACGCGGACTTTGTTGTTCGATACGAACTTGGTGGATAGTGGTGCAAAGTTGGTGTCCTTGAAGGTCACCATCTTTCGCCAAGCCCGCAGCGTCTCAGCGGGACCCTTGACGGGCGCTTTGGGTGTGATGATGATTGCGGGTCTAGTAGAAGGGATAGTTGGTGGATTTGGAGGGGGCGGTGGAAGGCTGTTATTATTAAGTGCTGCCATTGCAGAGTACGAACGCGGCGAGGGGCCAGATAAGGCAGGGACTGCAGATTTTAGTTTAGTGAACTCTTCTTGTATTGTCTTGCGGATGATGTTCGTGATGGAGTCGGAGTTGTTCCCAGTATCCGGGTCCGCCTGTATTGATGCCGCCGGCGTTATTTTAGTGGGTTGAGAGAGTGGAGTACCCAAGGAGTTCAGACTGTTGACGAAGCGTTCAGTCTCATCATGGATACTCTTTGATAGTCTTTCTACTTCCAGCTTGTTTGGTTTTGTGAGGCTTTTGTGCATGTGGATGGCGTTTAGGATGCCGTTCACAGACTTGATGATGGATGACTTGAAGGCGTCTGCCGGGCTCTGGGTGTTAACTTGGATCATTTCTGTTTCAGATTCGCTGTAGTGGAGCATCATGTTTGGTGTGAACGATGTTTCGGAGAACTGAGAGGACTGTGATGGTGGTAATGACTGAGGTGGGAAGACAGACTGGGAAGCTTGAGAGGCAGCAATCACCGGGGCGCCTCGAGTGAACAGTGGGAACGCTGTAGTGGTGACGGTGGATGTAGTGGCGGTTGCAGATGAAGAAGATGTTGCAATGGGGATGGTGAAGGATATAGGTCGGGGAGGGGTAAGATCTAATAAGGGTTTTGGATCAAGGGTACGAGTGGTGTCGAGGTCAGGAGTGTCCAATAGCGCGAAGCTATTGTCATTGCTGCTCGAAGGACGGCTTTCAGGCTGAGCCTTCTGGCGGTCCTTTTTCTTGTTTTTATTACGCTGCTTCTTAGGTGTGGGAGGGGGGGTAGGTTCCGGTGAGTCCGACTCCGACTTGGATGGGCGGGCCGGCCTGTCACGTAAATAGAAGTCCCTGGAGGGCGGTGGTGAACGGTGTAACGGCATTGTGAAATACTAATGTGAATTGGAATTTAAAGTTTATTTTAAAGATATAAGGAGATGTTTCAGATATGATAATAAGTACCTATATCTGATCAGTGCTGAGTCTACTGTCGATTGGGACAATAATAATTTTTGGGGTGGCAGAGTGCGTCTGGGCCCCTTTCTACTATATAATGGGCGGGTGAGAGGGGCAAATTTCGCAAAAATTTTGTCGAAATCCGGTGTTTTGAGTATGCAGAAGGCTGAAGGGTAGCTAGTAATGAAATCTAAACGAAAATTTTGTAATAAAAATATTAATATTTTGGAAGATATGAATTTTTTAAAATAATTAATTTTTAAATTTTATGTTTCAGGTGAAACCGGGAAAACTAGTAAGTCGATTTGGAAGGGTGTTGGGGGGGATGAAAGGGCTCGTCGAGACGAATCTTTGGACGTGCCGCACTCTTGGGTGGGTATGATTTTTTTTTTTTTTTTTTTTTTTTTAAAAGTCACAAGGACGTGGTTAGGTTAGGTTAGGTTAGGTTAGGTGTTTTTGTTTTTTTTTTTTTTTTTTTTTTTTTTTTTTTTTTATTTTTATTTAACAAAATACCTCCAACATGATCGGAGCCTATATGAGCTATTTCTACATTCATTCCAGTTCTATCTTTTATGCCTCTCGTACTTTCATTCCTCATACTGTGTCTTTCTATCATTCGTCATCTTTTATTCCAGAGAGTGGGAGTCTCTCTTTTTATACATTTTTAATCTGCTAATTTTACTTAGTTTTATATTATAGGGGTATGTTGAGCGTACGCATGTTTTTTTTATTTTTATTAACAGGGCTTACGTACTAATTCTTAAATAAGTTACATCAGATTTACATTTCTAATTCTTATAAACAGGACTTACGTACTAATTTTTATATTCTTACGTCGATTTACATTTCTTACAATTTAGACTTATTATACAACAGGTTTTCACTTACTAGCTACAGTTTCTATTTACTTCTTATGTTTAACTTATGTTTGATACTAATATAATACAATATATTATATAAACATAAACTTAATCACTATTTGTTTCTTTTTTGGACTTTTCTTATAATTTCTTCGCAGTAAGCAAAAAATTTTGACCTCTTTTTACCGAACATGATTCCTTTCAGATTCTCCATGTTTAATGCCATATCCGTTTTTTGTTCAAAGTCTGATCTTTCTGTTTGAAATACTGGGCAGTCAAGCAGGAGGTGAGGGACTGTTTCGTCAACCTGAGGATCGCAGATGCATGATGGACTCTCTTTGCACTTAAACCGATGTAAGTACTGAGAGAATCCACCATGCCCTGTCAGCAGTTGCGTCCTCAAGGCTGACGGCCGAAACTTGCGCACCACTCGGTATGCTCCTATTGCGTCGGGGAGGAAGAGCTTTGTTACAGCCGCGGTTTCGCCCTCCGTGTACCGTCGGTTCCATTCGTCAAGCGTTGCCATACGGATGCATCGCTTGACGAACGAAATCGGGCACAGATCGTAATCGGCCTTGCGTTTGGAGTTTAGAGCGGCCTCCTTGGCAAGCTGGTCAACCCTCTCGTTGCCCTCTAACCCGGCGTGGGCTTTGATCCAGTGCAAGGTGACAACCTTGCTCTGATTTTGAGCAGATCTAAGGTTGTCCCTTGCCTGAACTGCCAGGGGGTGGGGGCAATCGTGGTTTACCACGGTTTGGAGGGCTGCCATGGAGTCGCTGTAAACCCCGAACGTGTGTTCCGGACGCTTCACCGCCACCTCGGTCGCTCTGCACAACGCCAACAGCTCGGCTTGGTAGACCGTGCAGTGTCTGGACAGGGCAAGCTTTTGGGATTTAGTTTCGGCGGCGCTATTCCAGATGGACAGCGCCGCTCCCACCTTTCCCTCAATCTTGCTCCCGTCCGTGAAGATGCGGATATCAAATGCACTGTGTGCATCTAGGCATTCTTGGTCTACCAGCCTCACTATTTGGATGTCGCTGCGCTTCGCAGGATGCGGCGCCTCTGCGGCCGGTGACATCCGTTCGATGTCTCTGTCACCCAGCTCCGCTAGTCCCATTCCCTTCTTGGCCTCGTAGAGCGAGGCCGCCTCGCGAACTCGGAGGTCTAGAGGGAGCAGGCCTGCGAGGATAAGGGCTGAGTTCAGAGACACCGTTCGGTAGGCCTTACAGATCTTCTGCGCGATGCCGCGCTGGACCGCTGCCAGGTGTTTGACAACCCCAAGTTTACGAGCAGCTGGTGCCCACACGCTGGCGGCGTACAGGACTATCGGCTCAACTGTGGCCACATAGATTGTTTTTACAATCTCAGGGTTGAGGCCCCATGTGGTCTTCGCCGCTCTTGCCAGTTGTTTGTGGACTCCTATAGCCTTCCTGCAGACGTTTGCCACGTGCGAGTTAAAGGTCAACTTGTCGTCGATTGTGACTCCTAGCATCTTGATCTCCTTTGACATTGCGATGGGCGCTCCGCCCATGGTCAGACGTGGGGTGTCATATTTAAGGCGCTTGGTGATTACCATTGCGTTGGTTTTCTGAGGCGCAAATTTTAACTTGTTGTTGACACCCCACCTCTGAACACGGTCAAGTGCGGCGTTCGCTCTGTCTTGGATCTCAAGTGCGCTGTCACCCTCGAAGACAAGGACTACATCGTCTGCAAACGCCTGGCAGTACACGCCTTCCGCGTCCAGGCTTTTAAGGAGTGGGTCCAGCAGGAGGTTCCACAGTATCGGGCCGCCGATTGAGCCCTGCACACAGCCCTTGCTCGTGTTTATGGGGTATTCCTCCCCAGCAAATCGCACTCTCACTGACCTGTCCCTCAGATAACTGTCTATGACTCTTCTCAAGTCGATAGGACAGTTCTCTTCGGCTAGTCGGACTCTGATGGCGGGCCACCAGGCGCAGTCGAAGGCTCCCTCTATATCCAGAGATATTAAAGTTATAATTTTCTTTTTGCGCAGGTTGCTCTGAATGTGTTGCATCATGGTATAGAGGGAGTCTTCGGTGCTCCTTTGTGGCATGAATCCGAACTGTTTGGCGCTAGTTCTTGGGACCAGGTAGTGCTTGAGTCTAGCGACGAGCAGTTTTTCGTAAATCTTCCCAAACATGGAAAGGAGTCCGATCGGGCGATATGACTTGGGCCTCGTGTAGTCGTCCTTCCCTGGTTTCCTCAGGACGACCACCGTGGCCTCCTTCCATGATTTGGGAAAATAACAAAGCTCAAAACATTTGTTGAGCAGTGCGAGGAAGACCACCGGGCTACAGTCTATGGCATGGCGGCAGATATCGGCTGTAAAGCCGTCCGCCCCTGGTGCCTTCTTCGGGTTGAAGGATCCGCTCGCCCATTCCAGTTCTGGCATAGTGAATGGTGGTTCGCAAAGTGCACTTTGTTCTCCATCATTCACTGTTTCCGCTTTGCGTCTGGTTTCGCGATGGTATTCGTTGTCGTTGTCGGTGGAATCCTTCGGATAGAAGGTCTCCGCCAACAACTTCGCCGAATCCGATGCACTCAGTGTTTTTCCTTCATGTTCGAGCGGAAGATCCTCCTCCCTTTTTGTTACCCTTCCTATAACCCGGTAAATCCCCTCCCACATTCCCTCTCTGTCCTGTTTCCTGCAGAACTCTTTCCAGCTTTCGACCTGGGCTGTTGCTGCTCTCGATTCATATTCTTCTTTCTTTTCCAGGTACTCTCCGACAACCCTCGACCTTCGGATTGGAGCTGCGCATCGTATCCTGCGTTTCCTGGTGGCGACTTCCTTCTTCATCTCTTCGAGTTCTTCGGACCACCACGGCAAGGTGAATTTTTGTTTGTGTTTCTTTTTGGGTATAGTGTCATTACAGGTGTCAGTGATTGCTTTATTTATGTTGTTTACAAGTGTTTCGACTAGGTGTGGTGTGTTTGCTGATTCGAGTTCGTGTAAAGTCGGCAACAATTGTTTGAGTTTCTCATGAAATTCAGACCAATTGGCTTTCTTTGTGTTGTATATGCGTGTTGTTCTGTTTATTTGCATGTGTGGTGATTTAGCGTAGTGTATGTTGAAGAGAATGCCGTTATGGTCCGAGCTCGTGAGACTCTCGTCTACCTTCCAGTCTTCCACCAGACCAAGGATATTCGTCGTGCAGGCTGTAATGTCGACGTGGCTGCTATAGCGTTTGCCTCCTCTTATGGTGTCGAAGGTTGGGATTTCCCCCCTGTTAAGTATGTGGAAGTCTTGTTCTTCGAGAGCCGCAATCATGCTTTCGCCTCTATGGTCTATTTCTGGACTGCCCCACCACGTGCTTTTGGCGTTGCCGTCCCCGCCGATGAGCCACCTGTGAATAGGGATTTCATTTTTTATTTTAGTCAGGTGTTCGAGGTAAGGCTCGATCGGTTGGTCCGGTTCAAAGTAGAAGGACACTAAGGCCATGTCCCAGGCGCCTGTGCTGATCCCCACCACAACGATGTTATTAGTGGTGAGTTTTGGGTACTGAGTGACTTTTAAGTCATTGTCGAGGATCGCAATGGCAGCCTTGATAGTACCCTCTTCTGCTCTGGCGGACTGGAACACGCGCACTCCTCCGTAACTTCTCATGCTCTTGGCACCTCCAACGTAAGGTTCCTGTAGAAGCGCAATTGCGATTTTTCGCTTTTGCGCCTCCACAAGAAGCTCTTCGGTTGCTAGCTTCTTACGCTGAAGGTTTGCTTGCACGGCCCGGTGGGGGGTTTTTTCTGCGTGGGTGCCCTTAGCAGTAAGCTACGGTGGATCTCGCCAGGTCATCCCACTTCTTTTTCACTGGACAGGCTGCATCGAATGCATTATGTGCTGCGTGGTCTATACCCGCCTTGGTGCAATTGCGACATTGGGCGGGGACTCCAGAGAGCCAGTCGGCACATTCTGATCTCATGTGAGGACCACCACAGTGGCCGCAAAGGTCCACCGTCTCAGTGCAGAATCGCTTACCGTGGCCGTAGCCTAGGCATCGAGTGCACTGAAGCAGCGGAGTTTGGTCCTCCACTCTGATCTTCTGCAGGTCTACTCGCACGGTACCGTGTCTGGTCGCTCTCTGCCACACAGTGGGCGAGACGCTGATCACGATGTGGCTGGTGTGGGGATTCCTGGCTCTCCTCCGATATTTTATTTCCACTCTAGCCTCCTCCTCGTTGAGGTTATGAAAAATCTCTCGATTCTGGTTCCTGAGAGCTTTGTATAAGTCCTCATCTGTATTTACAGACAGGACGCTCCTCAGGACCAGAAGCGGGTCTTTATTTTTCATCTCCTCGACGACGAGGTTTTCCCCGGCTTTTTCCAGCCTATCCTTCAACTTGCTCCTGTCCTCCTGTGTTCTGCACCCCATGATGATTTTCCGGTCTTTCGCTTTTCTCACCTTGTCGACTTTCACCCATCCCTCTTTTGCATCGACTGCCTGCCTTATTATCCCCAGGACTTGGTCGCCTGTCTCGGTTTCGTCCCTGGAGGAGACCACCACAGAGTGCAGCGCCGGTCCTCCGGTGAGGGTTAGGTTAGGTTAGGTTAGGTTTTTTTTTTTTTTTTTTTTTATGTTACTTTGGTTTTGAAAACCATCAGTCCTCGCTAAGGATACGGGCGACTGCTGGTTTATTTCTTGGAGATATATGTTATTTCTATTGTTTTCTTGAACTGTGTTGTTTTATTATCGTCATATTTTCAACTAGGTTATTTAAACTATGTTTTGTTTTATTCCAGGTTTCCAGGTTTCAACAGCGGCCTCTTCATATTTTGCGGCGCTGTAGCAGCTTCGGCGACATCTCGCGGCGTTGTGGGCTACCTTTTCGTTTGGCAGCGGCGTCGGCAGCGTCGGTCACATCTGCTTGATGGTGGTGAGTTGTTTTCTCAGGTTGGTAATGTATTTATGTTGTTGTTCTTTGTGTTTGGGTGTTTGTGTTTGGTGTTGTGTTGGTGTTTGTGGGATTGTTTTGTGTTGTCGGTATTTGATTATTGAATTTCTTGAGGCTGTTTACTATAGTGGTACAGAGTTTGATAAATGAAGCGGTGGTGGTTTCTTTACTTAGAATATCTTTTAAGGTGTATGGCGAGACGCTTACGTTTTCACATAGGATTTCATGATCGAGGCGAATGTTTCCGAATTTGGGGCATGATTTTAATAGGTGTTCTATGGTTTGTTCAGAGGTGTCGTCGCATGGACATGTGTCATTGTCTGTAATTTTAAATCTGTGTAGGTACTGTTTGTGGTATCCGTGTCCTGTGAGTATTTGTGTCAGTTGAAATGTGATTTTTACTGTGTTTCGGAATTCTTTGATATCATTGAGTGTGGGGAGCCAGCGTTTTAAGGGGGCACCTGTCTCAGAAGTTGTATAAATAGTGTCGCTGATGTCGTGTGTTTCTTGTTTTCGTAGGTGGGTTAGGTTAGGTTAGGTTAGGTTAGGTTAGGTTAGGTTAGGTTAGGTTAGGTTAGGTTAGGTTAGGTTAGGTTAGGTTAGGTTAGGTTAGGTTAGGTTGTTTTTGTTTTTTTTTTTTTTTTTTATAATGCTCTACCTCCAACATTATCGGAGCCTATGTTAGCTAATATTCTTTCATACCAGTTCTCGCTTATATGCTTCTCGTACTTTCATTCCTCATACTGTTCTTTCTTTCATTCATCACCTTTCTTGCTTTTTTATGGGTGGGATTCCCATCTACAACTGTTCTGCTATGTCTTTAATACGTATTATTGTTGCTTTCAGGGTAATAACCAGTACACAGGTGGGTGGGTTTAATTAATAAGTTCATGACTTACAGGTATGTTACATTGGTCTCACTTCTTATGTTTATGACTTACTTCTATTTCTTATTTTACTATTGGTTTTACAGTTTTTATTTTTATACTAACTATTTCGTATCCTATTTTATTATCTATCTATTTATTTATGTTTATTTCTAATATACTTATTATATTCGGTAAACATAATTTATTTGCTCTTATTTCTATTTATTACTATTTCAACTATTTCTATACAATATTTAAGGAATACAGATCTTTTCTTTGATGTCATTAGTTCTTTGATGTTATCTTTTCCCAATTTTACATCCAATTTTTGTTCCAGATTAAACCGCCTTTGCTCGTGCACAGGACACTCCAGCAGCACGTGCATCACCGACTCCCCGATGGCCGGGTCGCAGATACACGATGGATTCTCCTTACACCTAAACCGGTTTAGGTATTCTGAAAAACCACCGTGCCCCGTCATTATCTGTGTTTTTATGCCGGTCGGTTCTATCTTCCTGATGGTTTTGTAGGCTTCCACTGCATCCGGGAAGAACACTTTTGTGACAGAAGCCGTGTCTCCTGCTACGTATCTCCGGTTCCATTCGTCGAGGGTTGCAGTTCGAATGCTACGCTTGACGAACGAGACCGGGCACAAGTCGTAGTCCGGCTTGCGTTTGGAACCCACAGCGGCCTCCTTGGCTAATTCATCGGCTCTCTCGTTTCCTTCGAGCCCTGCATGCGCTTTAATCCAGTGCAAAGTGACAACTTTGCCCTGGGGAATGGCTGTTAATATATTATTCCTAATTTCTACTGCTAGTGGGTGAAGGCATGCAGGGTTTTGGACTGTTTGGAGGGCTGCCATTGAGTCGCTGTAGATTCCAAACGTTTCGGCTTTGATTTTTGTCACTTCCCTGGTTGCTACTGTCAGCGCCAGAAGTTCGGCCTGGTAGACCGTGCAGTAGCTTGCTAGTTTGAGCTTACGGGTTTTGGTCTCTACCTGGCCATTCCAGATTGAGACCGCAGCCCCAACTCCTCCTGCAATTTTACTCCCATCAGTAAATATGCGAACGTCGTAATTACTGTGGGAGTTCACCTGCTCTTGGTCTATCAGGCCGATTACGTCCAGCGTTCTGCGCATCGCCGGATGTGGGGCCTCCGATGCTGGGGTCATCTTTTCGACCTCGCGGTCCGCTATGATCGGTTGAGGGACTCCCTTTTTTGCCTCATACAGTCGGGCCGCCTCGCGCACACGGAGGTCCAGGGGAAGCATCCCCGCCAGGATGAGTGCCGCGTGAAGGGATATTGTGCGGTATCCTTTGCACACTTTCTGGGCTATGCTGCGTTGCACTGTCCCCAACTGTTTTATAACGCCCAGTTTTGACGCCGCCGGTGCCCACACGCTAGCCGCATACAGGACAATGGGCTCCACAGTCGCGGTATAGATCGTGCGGATCACCTCGGGGTGTAGTCCCCAGCTCACCTTGGCTGCTCTAGAGAGCCGCTTGTGGATCCCGATTGCTTTTCTGCAGACATTCGCGACGTGCTCGTTGAAGGTTAGCTTGGCATCGATGGCGACTCCCAGTATTTTGATCTCTTTGGACAGGGCAATGTCGATCCCGCCCATGCTCAGACGTGGGGTGTCGTATTTTAATTTCCTCGTTATTACCATCGCGTTGGTTTTTTGGGGTGCGAATTTAAGTTTGTTGTTGACGCCCCACTTCTGAACATCCGCGAGCGCGGCATTTGCCTGTCTTCCGATTTCGCTAGCCGTGTCACCATCAAACACCAGCACAACATCGTCGGCGAATGCCTGACAGTAGACCCCTCCAGCGGACAGGTTTCTGAGCAGTGGGTCCAAAAGGAGGTTCCACAAGATAGGTCCACCGATGGATCCTTGGACGCATCCCTTGTTGGTGCTTGTGCGGTACTCCTCTCCTGCGTATCTCACCCTCACCTTCCTGTCCCTCAGGTAGCTGTCCATGGTCCTCCTCAGGTTCAATGGACACCCCTCCTGGGCCAATCGGACTCTGATCGCTGGCCACCATGCGGAGTCGAAGGCTCCCTCTATATCTAGCGAGACAAGTGTGACAAGTTTCTTTTGGTCCAGCTTGTCTCTTATGCGCTGCATTAAGGTATAGAGGGCGTCCTCGGTGCTCTTTTGCGGCATGAATCCGTATTGGTTAGGGCTGGTTCTTGGTACCAGGTGGTACTTAAGTCGCGCTATTAACATTTTTTCGTATATTTTTCCCAGCACGGGCAGCAGTCCAATTGGCCTATACGATTTAGGTTTTGTGTAGTCGCTCTTCCCTGGCTTCCTCAGTGCCACCACGGTTGCCTCTTTCCATGCTTCCGGGAAGTGGTGATGTTCAAGGCATTTATTGAGGAGCGTGAGGAATAGTTTTGGGTTACTTTCTATGGCGTGTTGGCATATATCAGCGGTAAAGCCGTCCGCCCCTGGTGCCTTCTTTGGGTTAAAGGATCCGCTCGCCCACTTTAGTTCTGGCACAGTGAATGGTGGTTCGCAAAGTTCACTTTGTTCGCCATCATTCACTGTGTCCGCTTTGCGTCTGGTTTCGCGATGGTATTCGTTGTCGCTGTCAATGGAATCCTTCGGATAGAAGGTCTCCGCCAACAACTTCGCCGAATCCGTCGCACTCAGAGTTTTTCCTTCGTGTTCGAGCGGAAGATCCTCCTCCCTTTTTGTAACCCTTCCTATAACCCGGTAAATCCCCTCCCACATTCCCTCTCTGTCCTGTTTCTTGCAGAACTCTTTCCAGCTTTCGACCTGGGCTGTTGCTGCTCTCGATTCATACTCCACTTTCTTTTCCAGGTACTCTCCGACAACCTTCGACCTTCGGACTGGAGCTGCGCAGCGTATCCTACGTTTCCTGGTGGCGACTTCCTTCTTCATCTCTTCGAGTTCTTCGGACCACCACGGCAAGGTGAGTTTTTGTTTGTGTTTCTTTTTGGGTATAGTGTCATTACAAGTGTCGGTGATTGCTTTATTTATGTTGTTTACTAGTGTTTCGATTAGGTGTGGTGTGTCTGCTGATTCGAGTTCGTGTAAAGTCGGCAACAATTGTTTGAGTTTCTCATGAAATTCAGACCAATTGGCTTTCTTTGTGTTGTAGATGCGTGTTGTTCTGTTTATTTGCATGTGTGGTGATTTGGCGTAGTGTATGTTGAAGAGAATGCCGTTGTGATCCGAGCTCGTGAGACTCTCGTCTACCTTCCAGTCTTCCACCAGGCCAAGGATATTCGTCGTACAGGCTGTAACGTCGACGTGGCTACTGTAGCGTTTGCCTCCTCTTATGGTGTCGAAGGTCGGAATTTCCCCCTTGTTGAGTATGTGGAAGTCTTGTTCGTCGAGAGCCGCAATCATGCTTTCGCCTCTGTGGTCTATTTCTGGACTGCCCCACCACGTGTTTTGGCGTTGCCGTCCCCGCCGATGAGCCACCTGTGAATGGGGATTTCATTTTTTATATTAGTCAGGTGTTCGAGGTAAGGCTCGATCGGTTGGTCCGGTTCAAAGTAGAAGGACACTAAGGCCATGTCCCAGGCGCCTGTGCTGATCCCCACCACAACGATGTTATTTGTGGTGAGTTTTGGGTACTGAGTGACTTTTAAATCATTGTCGAAGATCGCAATGGCGGCCTTGACAGTACCCTCTTCTGCTCTGGCGGACTGGAACACGCGCACTCCTCCGTAACTTCTCATGTTCTTGGCACCTCCAACGTATGGTTCCTGAAGAAGCGCAATTGCGATTTTTCGCTTTTGCGCCTCCACAAGAAGCTCTTCGGTTGCTAGCTTTTTACGCTGGAGGTTTGCTTGCACGGCCCGGTGGGGGGTTTTTTCTGCGTGGGTGCCCTTAGCAGTAAGCCACGGTGGATCTCGCCAGTTCATCCCACCTCTTCCATATCGGGCAGGTTTGGCTGAAGGCGTTGTGGTCGTTTCCGTCTATATTCGCTTTCTCGCAATTGTGGCATTTGGGCGGTATCCTGGCGAGCCAGTCGGCGCATTCCGCTCTTAGGTGGGGGCCTCCACAGTGACTGCATAAATCCGCCGGCTCAGTGCAGTACCGCTTGCCATGGCCGAAACCAAGGCATCGGGTGCACTGGACCAGCGGAGTCTGGTCCTCCACTCTGATGCGCTGCAGATCTATATGCACCGTTCCGACTTCCATCGCTCGTTGCCATATCTTTGGTGAGACACTTATTACCACATGGTTTGTATGGGGATTTCTGGCCTTCCGCCTATACTTGATGGCGACTCTGTCTTGCTCCCCATCGAGGTTGTGGAAAACATCCCGGTTCTGATTCCTAAGTGCTTTAAGGATGTCCTCATCCGTGTTAACGGTAAGGACACTCCTTAGGATCAGAAGTGGGTCTTTGTTTTGGACCTCCTCGACGTTGAGATTGACTCCTTCTTTCCCTAGCCTGCTCTTAAGCTTATCCCTTTCTCCCTTTGTCTCAAAACCCATGATTACCTTCCTGCCCTTCGCCTTTCGTACGGTTTCCACTCTAATCCACCCTTCCTTAGCGTCCACTGCCTTCCTCACTCGGTCCAGCACTTCCTCTCCCGTTTCAGTTTCGTCATTTGATGTGACTACCACTGTGTGCAGCGTGCTTCTCTCCGCATTTGGGCCTTTCGATTGAGGTTTACTCTGGCCTGCTGCAACATTTGCGTAGGTTGTTGCTGCCATCTTATCAAGTGCTTGGCTCTGCTTTTCCATCGTTTCTTTTAGCTCCTTCATTCTTGCACTGTTTTCCATTATGAGCTTTGCGTGCTCCTCCATCTTTGCCTCTAAAAGGTTTTGGGTCGAATCTAACGTGAAGGTAGAGTCAGATCCCATTTTTTGAATTTTTTCTGCTGGCCCGTCTTCTCTTTTGACTTTTTGCCTTTCCTTTTTCAATTCTAATTCCGCTTCCTTTACTAGTCTGTACAAGTTGTCTAGAGCCTTAACCACCTCGGTTTTTATCTCATTTTTGGTGTTCCTAGAGCTTCCTATTTGCAGTTTGGCCTTATGTAGGTGACCCTTGGCTTCAAGGACTCTGCTGAGTTGAGTTTTTGCCGCTGGGCTTGCATTTTTGTGTACCTCTACATGTCCTGCATTTATGGTTTTAGGTGACACTTGTGCCACCTCCGCCGATGGTGATCGTGTCACTCTGCCGCCTTCTGATTGAGCTCGGGTTGTCGGTTCACTAGTTTTAGCTCCAGGCTTTTGGCTGGAGCTTGTAGGCTTCCCCATTTCCCACTCTCCTATGCTGCGTCGGACGCTCTGTTTTTGCGATCCTTGCGCTTTTTGCGGTGACTGGGGGCTCCTCGTGTCGGGTTGTTTGGCGGGTGTCCTTAGCCCGAACATATCTGTGAGCGGCGTGTTTAAGGAGGGAATCAAGGTAAATCTAAATTGGGATCAGATAGATCAAGAATTTAAGAGGTTGTAAAGGTTCCTCTGTAGTCTAATTTTTATTAACAATAGTTGGAGTAATAATTATACTCTGTCGACTTATTTCTATTTGTGTATACTAATATATTATAACCTAGGTAGGTACTTAATTAATATATAAAAAGAAAATTTGTCTACCTAATCCTATGAGTCACAGACTCTGTCACTTAATTACTATGTCGTTAACGAACAGAATGTCGACTCTATGTAGAGTCCCTATCTTAGGCTAAATTCCAAAGGTCTTAAAGGCGTCTATTTTGCCACGCCACTTCTTAGGGAAGTCAGTTATAAGCTTACTGGACTCCTAAGAACAAAAAATTTTTTGGCTCTATGTAGAGCTGTAAATTTTGCGTCAGTCGATAGTCCTCCCCAAGCCCTTTCTAACAAACCCAAACACGGCTATACTACGTCAAAGGGGGTGGGAGCCACGGCGACCGCAAATAAACCGGTAACGGTCTCAAAAAGTGACCCAAAAACCGGCAATCGCCGTATCTCCGGAACTACTGGGCCAATTTGGTCGTGCTTGGTCTCGTCTTTCTGGGCGTGGCGAGCCCTATCGACTGAGTCGGTTTTCGGGCCTGAAATTTTCTGACCTTTGGATCCTCTCAAAAACCGGTTTTCCAGGTAGGGCGCAGCCTGCCTTGGCTCTAGGAAAAAACCGCGAGTCTCTGGAGCGGACCGTTTCGGAGATATCGGATGTTGAACTTTTCCAAGATGGCGGCCTATCTGTCAAAGTCAAGGTTTGACCGTCGATATCTCCGGTTCTAGACGTCCCAGAAACTCGGGACTTTCACCTATAAGGGAAAACAGGTCCTCGGCTATCTGCTGAGACCACTTTTGGAGCTGCGGATTTTCTGGTCTCCGATTCGAGCGCGGACCCACTAGTAGGGTAGATGTTTGTACCCTTTGGCTTAAGCCGAAAATCGCAAACCTCTGCGGCAACCAGAAGCGGAGCTACAGCTATTTGAAAATTTTCAAAATGGCGGACCAGCTGTCAAACTTGGGCGTTAATCGCCTATATCTCCGCTCCCAGGTGTCGGAGAAGGTCCGGACTTTCAACCTTGACTTCGGCCTGACCAGCTCCTTCGCTCTGGTGGTGTCTGGAGCGAAAATAACCTCTTGCGAGATAGGGGGCCAGGACCAAGCCGAAACGAAAGATGGCGCTTTTTAACCGTCCTCCAAAGAAATCCGAGCTCCCTAGCTCTATCCGTTCGCTAGATATCGTCTTCCGAAGTTTTATTTTCGGAAGTCGGTAAAAACCGGTTTTTGTAAAAACGCGGCTATGGGACGTAAGTGGGTCGTGTTTGACGTGTCCCTGGGTGGATTTATGCCTTCTAAGGCCTATGCCGATGTCAAAAAATAATAATAATAATTATTTTTGGATTTATTCCAAAAAACACTAAAAAATCGATATCTGGCGAACGGCTAGGTCTAAAAATAAATAAAAAACACCAAAATTTTCACAAAATTACTGGTCACAATAATCTAACTTAATATAAAGCGGTCACAAATAAAATTAAAAAGTTTTTGCGTCTCGTAAAAATTTTCACTTTTTTCCAAAAATTTCCGGGAAAAACAGCCAATAAAAATCTGAATTTTTGTAGGTACACTAACAGCCTTAGCGCGCAACAGATTTGATAATAAAAATACTATGGTCTGCCTGAAAGTTTTTTGTTATTTTGGGTCAAAGTTTTAATTTTCTAATTTAAATTTCTCTTCACTGGAGAGTCCAAAAATTTTGTTTTATTTACCGCTGTGATCCAGAGGATGTGGTGTCTCGTTCCGCACCGCCAGAACCAGCCGCACGACGCTGGATCCCCGACCACGCCGCCACGTGGTTTTTGTTTTTCTTGCGATTGCGCCTCAACCGCAAGTCGCCGGATGGCGTGCAAGGTGTCTCTGGATGCGGCTCGCTGAGGCGCTTTCAGCGGTGTATCGCACGTCTCGGTGCGGGCTTCCAAGCGTGCAGCGTTTTGCTCCGAATAGACACATAACCCTAAAAACTGGGTATTTTCACGATTTTCGTGTGAAAAACACTTTTCCGGCTAAATCACTGAAATCCATTTGATCGGGCTCACTTTTATGCACACGCGGACACTTGTTTCGTCGCGCTGCGACTAAAAATGCCACTTCGGCGAATTTTTAAATACGGAGCTTGCGGAAAACGATGTTGCCTCGTCACTGGCGGGCACGTGACTGGTTAGGTTAGGTTAGGTTAGGTTAGGTTAGGTTAGGTTAGGTTAGGTTAGGTTAGGTTAGGTTAGGTTAGGTTACGCCTTTGAGCTTTTTTGTTTATGGGCGTATCGCTGTGAGATTTGGAGACGTTTTGCGGATTTGACTTTTTGCTGACTTTTTGGATTTGGACCTGCTTTATTTGATGACCTTGGCTTGTTTTTCGGACTTTGAAAACTGCAATTTTTTGGATTTTTGTTAAGTTTTGGAAAAATTTTTCCGGAATTTTTTCCGGGCACTTGCCTTGAGATTTCCGGCCCCAATTTTTGGGGTTAGGTAAGTCTCGGCGAGCTCTGTGCCCCGGGATTTTTTTCGGGAAAATCGGCGGAGTAGTTTCGGAGATAGAGGCTTCCAAAAATCAAATTTTCGACGCCTGTTGGAATTCTAATAGCAACGCCTATGGGAAATCGATTAGCAATTTTTTAAATTGCTAAGTCGACCATAGGCGCGGATTCCTTCGGGCTAGAGGTCTGGTTTTTGGAAGTTTGGTGGGGAGGGCTATTCCCTGTCCACCTGTTTTGGTTTGGGGAGGGTGCAACCCCCCCCTCTTTTTTGACGAATTTTTTGGTGAGTTGTGAAAAATCTCCGATTCGTCGTAATTTTTCGCAATTCCCAAGGAATTGGTTTTTATTCCCCAACTGGGAATTTGAAGGTCCTGCAGCCCCCCCAGTATGGCAGAAGGCACTGGGAGACTGTGGACCAGGATTAGGAGGCTGTCGGAAGGCAGTGACTCGTCGGACGGCGAGGATATGAGGGTGGAAGTGGACGGTGAATTGGGCGAAGATCGCCCTGTTGAAAAACGGGTGCACCCGGTGGACCCAAAGCCGGCGGTGGAGCCAAAAATTAGCTCCGCCATACGCGGGGGCAAGGCCCAGAAGGCCCCGGGGGCCTATGCCGGCCTTGCTAAGGCCAAAGCCTCCCTCAGGGCCAGCGAACTGGGGGAGTTTGAGGCCGACGCTGATGAGGAGGTGGGATATGTTCCCTCTTCCCCATCCAAGGCGTTTTTAAAGCGCCCACAGAGGGAGGTAGGGAAGAGGACCCTGACCCCCATGGAGGAGGAGCCCGCTGAGGCCCCTGAAGAACTGGAGGACCCCATCGAGGTGGCGCGTCAGGCGGCCCAGACCGTCCTTGTTCAGGCCGGAAAATCCGGCAATCTGAACGGACGAGTCTGGGGCCGAATCAACCAGGCGTGCCACAGCATTGTGGCGGCCATGGACCGGCTGGACGCTCGATCGGCGGGGGATGACCTACGCATCCTAAAGGCCGATCAGAAGAGGCTCCGGGAGCAGTTGGCACTCGCTCAGGCCGAGACAAAGGCGCTCCGTCAGGCCTTTTCGGAGAGGAAATCCTCTCCGAACACAGAGGGGCAAGACCTGGCGGGGCAAGTCATGGCCGCAGTGTCCGACACGCTCAATGCCTTCAGGGAGGAGCTGACGAGGAGCCTCTTCGTCTCGTTGGGGGGCATGGTCAATGCCCGCCTTGACGAGGTGAGGAGTCTCCTCCCACCGGCCCCGGTCCTCCGGCCTCCACTGGCGGCGGACCGCAGAAGGGCGTCTGTAGAGGAGGGCCGCAGCGCCCAATCGGAGGTCGGAGCCCCTCCCCAGGCTCCCACGCCGAAGCCGAGGAAGAAGAAGACGGCCCCGGCTAATCCTCCCACAGGAGGAACGCCGGTGACAGTGGGCAGAAATGCCACAACGGGGTCCACTCTGGCCCCCCCTGCTAGACCGGCGCCTGCACCGGCGCCAACCCGGAGGAGGGTCACCACTGAACCTCAACCGGGTCCGTCGACGGCCCCCCCTCAACCCGAGGCAGCCCCCCGGACCGCCCCCGCCCAGTCTTCCTGGAGCGAAGTGGTGAGGGGCAAAAAGAAGAAGGGGAAGGCCCCTCCTCCTTCAGCGGCGCAAGCCGCCAAACCCAAGCCGCCGGCCCCGGCACCGAAGACCAAAAAGGTCCCGGTGCCGAAAACGGCGGCCGTGGTGGTGGCCATCAACCCAGGGGCGGAGGCAACCTATGCCTCCGTCATGCTGAAGGCGTCCTCCGCTTTCAAGTTGGAGGAGGTCGGTATCGACCACCTCCGAATCAGGAGGACAGCCGACGGATCTCGCATCCTGGAGATCCCTGGGGCAGACGGAGGCCGCGCCGCCGAGGACCTCCGTGCAAGGATGGAGGGCGTCATCGGCGACGTGGCCAGGGTATACTGCCCCGTCAAGATGGCCAGGATCCGGATCCTGGGGCTGGACGAGGCCGCCACCCCCGAAATGGTGGCGAATGCCTGCGCCATTAAGGGGGGCTGCCCACCGGATCAGGTGAAGGTGGGCAGCATCAGGAGGGGCTACGGAGGGTCGGGGGCGGCGCTCCTGCAGTGCCCGGCCAAAGTGGCTAATACACTGCTGGAGGCCAACAGGGTCTGCATCGGGTGGTCGGTGGCCCGGTTCCAGGCTTTGGACCCGGAACCACTCCGGTGCTTCAAATGCCTGGGCACCGGACACACCCGGCCGACCTGCCCCTCCCCGGTGGAAAGAGGGCATTTGTGCTTCCGGTGCAGCAAACCGGGGCACAGGATGGCAGACTGCGTGGAGACTCCCTTCTGCGGAGTCTGCCATCATGCCGGCAAGCCCTCTGCCCACAGCATGGGGGGGGAAAAGTGTTCTCCCCCGAGCACGAGAGGAGCTAGCGCCCCCTCCACCAAACCCCCGGTGAGAGGGGCCGCCGCCGCTGCCGCAGCTTCCACTGCTGCTGCCGCCGCCGCCGGTACAGCCACGGAGGGCCCCTCGCAAATGGAATGTTAAGGGGCCCTTCCAAAAGCACAGAGATGCTGCAAGCCAACGCCAACCACTCCGCTCGCGCCCAGGACCTGTTCATGCAGGTCATGGCCGAGTGGGGGGTTGGCGTTGGCGTAATTACGGAGCCGTACGCGGTGCCGCCCCAGCCCAACTGGGTTGGGGCCACAGACGGAGCAGCGGCGCTGGTGGTGCCTCTGGGCGGGGAGTCCCCCCCCCTGGAGGAGGTAGAGAAGGGCCCGGGTTACGCGGCGGCAAAGGTGGGGGAGGTAACACTCATCGGAGTCTACTTCTCCCCCAACCAGCCGCTGCGGGCCTTCGAAGTCTTCCTCCGGAGGCTGGGGACTCTGGTCGGAAGGATCGCCCCTGGGCCATTAATGGTGCTCGGGGACCTCAATGCCAAATGCGTGGCTTGGGGATCCCCCAGCACCGACCCAAAGGGGGCGGTCCTGCTCGACTGGACGGTGGCGATGGGCCTGGTTGTCCTCAACCAGGGTCGCGCCGAGACGTGCGTACGCAGGCAGGGGGGATCCATCGTGGACATCACGTTCGCGACCCCCGCCATTGCTGCGCGCGTCCAGGACTGGCGCGTCCTGGAGGACGAGGAGACCCTCTCCGATCACCGATACATTCGGATGAGGGTCTCCCCACGCCCATCGCCACCCGGGAGGGGGCGGGCGAGGACCCGGTTCCCGAGGTGGGCGCTGACCCGCCTGGATCGGGACCAGGCGGAGGAGGCGGCCATAGTTGAAGCATGGTGCGCCTCCCCGGCGACCACCTTGGGAGTGGAGGAGCGGGCGGTGAGACTCCAAGAGTCTCTCACTGCAGTGTGTGACGCGGGCATGCCTCGGGTAAAGAGGGTGCCCGCGAGGCGGCAAGTGTACTGGTGGACAGCGGAGATCGCTGCCCTCCGCACCACCAGTAACACCGCCCGCCGCCGTTACACACGCTGCAGGAGACGGAGACACACCGCCGAGGAGGAGGAGCTCCTCCACCGGGAGCTCAGGGAGGCCATAGAGGCCCTCAAGACGGCCATCGCGCGAAGAAAGGACGAGGCGCGCGAGGAGTTTCTGGCGACGTTGGATCGAGATCCATGGGGGCGTCCGTACAAGCTTGTACGAAGCAAGCTTAAGTACGCCCCCCCAACGGACTCGATGTCGCCGGAGCTCCTCCAGAGGGTCGTCGAGGGCCTCTTCCCACCGGCGGGGGACTTCGTCCCGCCGGTAATGGCGCTCCCTGAGGAGGAGGGGAGCCCTCTCGATTCCGTCGTCCCGCCGCTCACGGACGGCGAGATGGAGAGGGCTGTGGAGAGGCTCCGGGCCTGGAGGAAGGCTCCGGGCCCGGACGGAGTGCCAGGCAAGGTCCTGCACCTGGCACTGAAGCACCTCGGAGACCGCTTCAAACTCCTCCTTGAGGACTGCCTCAAGGAGGGGCGCTTTCCGGGGTGCTGGAAGAGGGGGAGGCTGGTCCTCCTGCGGAAGGAGAGTCGGCCGCCGGACTCTCCTTCGGGGTACCGCCCCCTGGTGATGCTGGACGAGGCCGGGAAGGTCTTTGAGAGAATCCTGGCCTCAAGGATCCAGCATCACCTCAGGGAAACGGGCCCGGACTTGGCAGAGAACCAGTTCGGGTTCCGGGAGGGGCGGTCCACGCTGGACGCTGTAGCTCAGCTGAGGGAGTACAGCGTCCAGGCGGCGGGAAGGGGGGAGGGTGTCGTGGCGGTGTCTCTGGACATCGCCAACGCATTCGGCACTCTCCCCTACGGGGTGGTGAGGGAGGCACTCAGATATCACGGAGTGCCTCCCTACCTCAGGAGGGTTGTAGAGCACTACCTGCAGGACCGGGTAGTGCTCTACGACGATCGGGACGGCCGAAAGCTGCGCCCCATGGCCTGCGGGGTTCCACAAGGGTCCGTGCTCGGACCCCTTCTGTGGAACCTCGGCTACGACTGGGCCATAAGGGGGGTGCAGCTCCCCCGCATGGTCACCATCTGTTATGCTGACGACACGATGGTGGCTGTGCGGGGCGCGGAGCTCGGGGAGACCCTCAGGCGGGCGGCGGTGGCCACGGAGCTCACCGTCGCACGCATTGGTCTCCTCGGGCTAAAGGTGGCCCTCCCGAAGACTGAGGCCGTCGTCTTCGGGGGGAGGGGATGGCGAGTGCGAGCGGGCCTCACCATCCCTGTGGAGGGGGAAGCGGTCCGGGTTGAGCCCCATATCAAATATCTTGGGCTCATCCTGGACCGCAGGTGGGACTTCGGGGAGCATTTCCGGCAACTTGCTCCCCGGGTCGTTGGTGCAGCGGCGGCACTCAGCCGTCTGCTGCCCAACGTGGGCGGCCCAAACGCCCCGTGCCGCCGGCTCTTCGCCAATGTGGTGAGGAGCATGGCCCTGTACGGGGCCCCAATTTGGGCCGACCGTCTGTCGGCGGCCAACCGAGCGCAGCTCCGGCGGCCGCAGAGGGTGGTGGCCCTGCGCATCTGCAGGGCGTACACCACCGTCTCACATGCGGCCGCGTGCCTCCTCGCCGCCACCCCTCCCTGGGAGTTGGATGCCCAGGTGTTGGCGGAGAGGCACCAAAGGAGGGTAGAGGCCCGGACTCTAGGGGAGAGTCTGGGCCCGGAAGAGGTGGATAGAGCGCGCCGGTTGGCCGACGACAGACTGAGGGACCGGTGGAAGAGCGACCTGGAGGATTCCCTCTATGGAACCCGAACCATAGGGGCCATCCTCCCGTCGCTCGACCGCTGGTTGAAGAGAGGGCGCGGGGCCTTGAGCTTCCGCATGGTGCAGGTCTTGACCGGGCATGGCTGCTTCGGTCATTACCTGCACCTCATAGGGAGGGAGCTCGGCCCCGGATGCCACGAGTGCGGCGATCCAGACGACACCGCCCGGCACACTGTGGAAGAGTGCAGTCGCTGGGCGGAAGATCGCCGCACCCTGAGGCTCGCCCTCGGGAGGGAGGACCTCTCGCTGCACAGCATCGTCGCCGGAATGCTGTGCAGCGACAGGGGGTGGGAGGCGGTGGCCTCCTTCTGCGAGACCGTCATGTCCCAGAAGGAGGCCGCGGAGCGGGAGCGCGAGGATGCAGCAGATGCGCTCCCGCTCAGGCGCAGACGAAGGGGAGTTAGGCGTTCGCGGTATCTCGCCGCGAACCGCCAGATTCCCCTGTAAGGCCGGAGGGTTGGGGACCCTCTGACGGCCTCGTCTGGGGGGCAAGTCGAGCGTACCGACTGCCCCCCCATGGCGCGGGAGCCCCGGTGAGATAGACCGGGGCGGCCGGGGGACGTCATGGTGAAATACTCATGATCCCATGCGTCCCCTTAACGGCAGTGCGGGAAACGCCGGTGTGTTTTTAGTGGGTATGCCCGGGAACTAGTCCCGGGAGAGTCCCACATACCCCCAGGTCGCCCCAGGCCCGGGGATGCGTAACGCATTTTCACACCGATAAAAAAAAACAAAGGTTAGGTTAGGTTAGGTTAGGTTAGGTTAGGTTAGGTTAGGTTAGGTTAGGTTAGGTTAGGTTAGGTTAGGTTAGGTTAGGTTAGGTTAGGTTAGGTTAGGTTAGGTTAGGTTAGGTTAGGTTAGGTTAGGTTAGGTTAGGTTAGGTTAGGTTAGGTTAGGTTAGGTTAGGTTAGGTTAGGTTAGGTTGGGGTGCTATGTCGGGTAACCTCCTCGTGTGCCTTGGTGCTGCGGTTCCCCTTACGCAATTGGAGGTGCGGGGGGAAGAGCAGTACTTGGGCCGGTGCACCCTGGGCATCGGTCAACAATTTCTCTTTTAGAGATATTGTTGGCCGATGGCTAATAACCCGACACGGGGGTGTCTCTCCGCGTGTCCCTCTTTCTAGAGGGCACTGTGGATGAGACCAGGGGGGGAAGTGCGCAGCTGCCTACTTGTCGTTGCCCAGTGATCTTTGGAGCTATGCCGGTAGGGTTTCCCATACCGGACAGGTCTAAAGTGAGGGCAGCGGTCATAGGCAGTCACACGGCGGGCCCAGCAATGGGCCTGCCTGGAGGGCCAGGCTTGCCCTTTTCAGGGCGAGCCTGTTCTGCGGGTGCGCCCTTCGGGGTGCTCTGCCTGGGCGGCGGCTTGTTTCGGCAGGTCGTCGGCCAACTCGCAACCCTTACTCGCAGAGTTTGGAGCGAGGGCCGCTACCCCTCGGGGTGGGGGCCGCGAGGAGAAAACCTCTATAAAAAATCCACGAGGTTGGGTAAGGGGAGGGGCTAAGCGTGTAGGCTCTCTTTCCCCCCCTCCTTTTTGTGCGGGTGCCCGCTAGCGGGCTTGCCGGGGGTCGTCGCGGTGGCTTATGGCATATCCCGTGGCGTCCCCACTAACGGCAGTGACGGACACGTCGGAGTGGTTTTAGTGGGTATGACCGGGAAACCGGGTGAGTCCCACATAACCCCCACACGGCAGAGGGCCAGGGGGTATGCGTAAATGCATTTCCACTCCGTCAAAAAAAAAAAAAAAAAAAAAAAGGTTAGGTTAGGTTAGGTTAGGTTAGGTTAGGTTAGGTTAGGTTAGGTTAGGTTAGGTTAGGTTAGGTTAGGTTAGGTTAGGTTAGGTTAGGTTAGGTTAGGTTAGGTTAGGTTAGGTTAGGTTAGGTTAGGTTAGGTTAGGTTTTTTTTTATTGCGTGGGAGGAGGAAATACTCATGTATACTGCCAGGACCGTTCCTGACAGCATGCCCGACTCTACTGGGAATGGTGCCCAGTAGCCTACGGACTAAAACCTCCCCCCTTGTAGAGTGTGATACGTTGAACACGCGGCGCTATCGGAATACGCTTTGTGTCCAACAGTGTGGTGTAGGATTGGTGAAGGATGAAAGGGTTTGAGAAAAAGAGTGGTTGTTGTTTGTGTTGTGTTTGTTGTAGAGTGTACCTAGGTGTGTTGGGAGAGTAAGGGAAATGAGAGGTATGTAGGGAGAGGATGGATGAAAGTGGATGCCTGCTGGGCGGGCCGGCGGATTCCGAGGAATTTCTCGGCCTCCGCCCGCCCGCCCAGCAGGCAAGAATGAGAGAATGAAAGTGAAGATAAAAATAGTGTCCAGCCCATGGTGCGAACCGGCGTCGGCCACAAGATCGTCGCCCGTTCGCCCCATGGGCGATTAGGGAAAATGGAATGTGATTTATAAGTGTTGCGATGATTACGTGCCATTAAAGGCTTTCAAGTTCAAGATTATAATTTTTATCAGTTTATGGAGGGATGTGTTGGTGGTCTCTTTCGAGATGACTTCTGTAAAGTTTTTGGGGTCAATGTTTAGGGAGTGACAGGTGGATTCGTGGTCGTATCTCGCTTTGGAAAAGCGAGGACAATCGTGTAGAAGGTGAATTAGAGATTGGGTTGTGTTGTTGCTTGAACAAGGACAATGGTCATCTGTGGTGATTTTAAAACGGAACAAGTATTCCTTGTGGTATCCGTGGTTGCTGAGGAATTGTGTTAATGTGAAAGTTAGTGTGTTGGTTTGGAGGTATTTGGTGAGTTCTTCGTGTGTAGGGAATAGTGTTTTTGTGTATGAGCAGTTGTTCGGGTTATTGTATAGGTCGCTGGCGTCCTTAAGGGATTTAGTTTTGTTGTAGTATTTGATGTGGCTGATGGGAATAGATGTGAAGTCAGGAGTTTTGTGAAGGTTGACTGCAGACTTCGCCGCTTGGTCAGCCAGTTCGTTGCCGGTAATACCGCAGTGGGCTTTCACCCAGTGCAATGATATTCGTGTAATTTCGCTGAAACTGTTAATTATTTTATGTATTCCGTTAACGAGTGGATTATATGAAGTTGGATTTGAAATTTCGTCTAAACCGGATCTACTGTCAGTGAAAATTAAAAGAGTGGATGGAGGGCATTTAGTTTTAGTAGCATGTTCTATGCATTTTAAGATGGCCAGTAGCTCCGACTGGAAGACAGAGCAACAGTCGTGCAGTTTTAGTTTTTTGGTGATGATAGTTCCGTTAGGCTTGATTATGACGAAAGCAGACCCAACTTTGTTGTCTAGTCTGCTTCCGTCTGTGTAGGCTTGCCAGGCGTTAGGATCGTGATTTGATATGATTTCATTGAGCTCAGAAATATTGTGTATTTCTTTATACGGAATTGTGATGCGGAGTGCGGGGTGAAGAAGGGAAGAAGGTGGCACGGGAGCTTCGATTGGGAGATCTCTAGGGAGAAAGGTGGATTGGCCGCGAATTCTCGTGATCTCGACGTCGGCAAAGTACTTCACCCTGGATGGTAAAGGAGTGAGTTGAGCCAGCGAAATAGAGAGTGGGGTGCTCACTGTGCGGAAGGCATGTATGATTTTGATGGCAAAAAGTCGTTGTAGGGAAAGAAGTTTGGAGTTTACACATTTAAATTGTAGTGCGTTGACCCATACGGACGACGCATATGTCACTATGGGCTCGATGACTTGTCTGTAGATGGTGCGTATGTTCTCTGGATGGACACCCCACGTGGGTCTTATGAAGTTCTGTAATTTGTATAAGAGTTTCTTTGCTTTGTCTATTATATGTTCTGAATGTGTGATGAATTTGAATCTGTTGTCTATTATAACTCCTAGATATTTAATTTGGTTAACGAAATGAATTTGAGTATTGTCCATGAGTATTTTGATTTTAGTTGCTTTGCGAGTGAAAGCGATTGTTTGGGTTTTGTCTAGTCCGAAAGATAGTTTGACTCTATTGCCCCAGGAGTTAATAGTTTTGATGGCTTCGTTGGTAATACGCTCCAGTTCTTCGGGAGACTTGGAATGCGCTATTAGTAGGACGTCATCTGCGTACGCTTGAAGGTGGCAGCCTGCTGGCATGGTTGTTTCCAGAAGCTCGTCGAGGATCAGGTTCCATAGCACCGGACCCACGACGGAGCCCTGTATGCAGCCTCTGGTCATTGATTTCTCCAAGCAGCAGTCCGAGAACGCTAGCATGACTGATCGGTCGGTGACGTAGCTTTGGAGGATTTGATAGATGTTTTTCGGGCACCTGATATGTTGAAGTCTCCGGAAGATGGCGGGCCACCAGGCATTATCGAAGGCGGCTCGAATGTCTAGTGACACCGCGAGGACTTGGTCTCCTTTATGAATAGCTCTTTTGATGATGTCTGTTGCATGATGGATGGCGCATATGGTATTGGTTTGAAGGCGGAAGCCGAACTGTGTCGGAATAACGGTGTTATTGCTGTTCATGTGGTAGACAAGGCGGTTGATGATCAATTTTTCAAGGAGCTTACCGAATACCTTTACCAGTCCGATAGGTCGGAAGGAGGCTGCTTTGGAATAATCGTCCTTATCGGGTTTAGGTATGATCTTCGTGGTGGTAATCTTCCAGGTGTCGGGAAAATATTGAAGCTGCAAACAGCGGTTCATGATACCGGTGATGGTGTCGGGAAAAAGTTTAGCAACCTGAAGACAGATGTCAGAAGTAAGATGGTCGGCGCCAGGCGCTTTTTTGTGGCTTATAGTGTTAAGTGTTTCAAGGACCTCCGTGTTAGTAAACGGAGGTTCGTCCTGTGTAGAAGGCGGATCGACGACCTGCCTTCTGATAGAGAGCTGTTCTGGGGTATCTCGACTTGCGTCGTCGTCAGGATAGAAGATGCGCAGGAGTGCCTCGGCTGAGTCTGCGCTGCTATTCGTGTATGAGCCGTCTTGTAGGAGAAGTGTGGAAGGGGGCTGTGTGATAGGCCGGGTTCGCATGATTCGATTCGTTACCGACCACACATCCTCCTTCTTTTGTCTTTCACAGAATTCGCGAAATGCCTCCGTCGAGGCAGAGCAGCATGCGTCAGAGTATGCTTTCCTTAGCTCATTTCTTTCTCTGATTAGGTCTTCGAGTGGTAATTTTTGTTTTACAGCCTTTCTTAATTTATGGTGATTTCTAATGACTTTTTTCTTTTTCAGATCCAGATCATCGTTCCACCAGGGAGGACCTTTGGGTGGACCTTCGGACGCCGGAAGCAGATCTGCGCACATATCTTGGATGTATTTGGTAAGGTATGAAATGACGATGTCGAGTTGTTCTTCGGTGCAAGAGGAAATGTATTCTGTGTCAGGGATTTTGTCTGCGAGAGCGTCACGGATATCATCGGTAAGTAGATCCCATTTTACCCCAGTGGTATTGTAGCGGAAGGTGGATAGCTTAGCTTTAGTTTTGAATCTGGCAGATTTATCGAGGGAGGTGTCGAGAAGAAAAGTGATGGCGTTGTGGTCAGAAGATGGGCACAGACTGGTGTCGACTTTCCAGTCCGTGATTTGCACGTGGTGTTGTCCGCGACGTGGGTGGTTCCCCAGGAGAGTGACGTCGACGATGGAGGTGCGCAGCGTGCCGTGGGAAACTGTTTCGAAAGTGGGGGTGGTTCCAATATTGCATACCGTTAGGTTGTTGGTGATAGCCAAATCGGCGAGCAATTCCCCCCTGGTGTTGTTCTGAGAACAGCCCCATAGGCGATGCCAGCCGTTAAAGTCGCCTCCGATTATGTGCGTTGCACCAGCTGTGTCGTGTAGGAAGGTCTCGAGCAGTTCGAGTGAGTTCGTGGGGTCTGTGCGAGGTTCAATATAGGCAGACACCAGATACACTCTGCCACCAGACCTTTCCGTAAGCTGAACAATACAGATGTTGGAGTTGGAGTATTTAGTCTGTCCAAGCGTGCCGAAAGAATTTTCTTTTACAAGGATGGCTGCTTTGATGGGCTGGTTGGGTGACGGGAACTGATATGTGGTGTAGCCGGGGATAGGTTTGATTGTTTTGGTGTTGTTTGCGACGTATGGTTCACTGATGAAAACAAAGTCGTATTTATTGCTATTTAGAGACACGACCAGCTCTTGGTGAGCGTTTCGGCCGTGTCCGATGTTAATTTGGAGACATTTGTGGATGTTTTTTGGAGTGGATTTATTATTATTCCTTATGTTGTTATTGGCCATAGTCGATTCTTGCTTTAATATTGTTGTACATCATGGACATTCGTGGGCACTCGATGGAAGTGGCGCTGTGTTGGGTGTTTCCCTTTTTAATGTTGTTTTTGATGAAGTGTGTCTTGCAGTTGTGGCAGTTGGTTTTTGAGGGATCTTCCTTGTGGGGGCAATGTTTGTATTCGTGACCGGAGCTGGCGCAGTGTGAGCAGACTGGAGCGGACTCAGCGGCACATCTCTTCCGAGTGTGTCCGTATTGCAGGCATTTATAGCACTGCAATAGCGGCACGTATTCGGTTGCGTGAACGCGTTGGTGGTCGACATTGATTTTGGTTGCGGTTATTATTGCTTTAAATACGCGGGGGGAGGTGAGAAAGACGGCGTTATAGAGTTTTGGATTTCTGTTACCGCGTTTGAAATGGAGCGAGAAATCTTTAGCACTGACGATGCTGTTTCGGACTGCCTCATTCTGCTGAGAGATAATTTCGACCAGTTTTTCGGACGGGGTTTCCTCGGTTATACCTTTGAGGACAACCATTGGATTGAGCGATTTGGACGCCTCTGCGCAGACCTCCGCATTGACAAAGTTGGTCTTGTCTAGAGCTTTGTCTCGTTGTTCGACACTATCAAACTCTACGCGGACCTTGTTGTTGGACACGTACTTTGTGGCGACGGGAGCGAAGTTAGTATCAGTAAATGTAACTGTTTTCCTCCAAGCCGATAGAGTCTCTGCAGGGCTCTTAACGTTGGTTTTAGGAGTTATTATTAAGGCTGGTTTGGTGATAGGTATATTGGGGAGCGGAGATGGTGTAGGGAGCTGTACGTTGCGGCTGGTGGCCGCGGCGTAAGTTTTGGTGTTGGGAGCCGATCCTATGGCAGCACTGGATCTCATTTTGCCGAACTCTTCTTTGATTGTTTTTCTAATTGTTTCAGTAATAGTGTCAGATTTAGTGGGTTTTTCGGGTTCAGTTTGGGTGGTGGCAGCAGAGGTGATGGTGGTTTTGCGTGAGAATGTGTCGGGTGAAGAAGTTCTGAGTGAGTTGATGAATTTCTCGGTTTCTGTGTGAATTTGAGTGGCAAGTCGCTCGACCTCCATTCTATTGGCCTTGGTCAAGCTTTTGTTCATGCGCACCGCGGCCAGTATCCCCTGTGCGCTGTTGAGAATGACGGATTTAAAAGTGTCCGCCATGTTCTCGGTGTTAGTTTGGGAGCGCTCGCTTTCTGGATGACTGTAATATAGCGCCATGTTAGGCGAGAGGGACGTTTCTGTTAGTTGCGAAAGCGAGGGCGAGGGCTGCGATAGCGGTATGAGGGGCGACGGCTGCAGTGGCTGTGAGGGCAGTGAGGGCAGTGAGGGCTGAGTTGCAGCTTTGATCACGGTCACATCCGGGGTGAAAGGCGGGAATGCAGTGTTGGTGAGAGTGGTTGTAGTGGAGGTGAAAGATGATGTGGTGGTGATTGGGATGGTGAATGAAATAGGGTTGGGAAGAGCAGAGTGTTGGGCAGGCTGCGGGTCTATGGTGCGGGTAATGTCAAGATCGAGCAGTGCGAAGCTATTGTCGCTGAAGCTGGGAGAGCGGCTTAAAGGCTGGCTAGTCGTCTCACTGGAGGCCTTTTTGCGGTCCTTCTTCTTGTTTTTATTGCGTTGTTTTTTAGGGGTGGGTGGGGGGGAGGGCTCTGGCGATTCCGACTCCGACTTGGATGGGCGGGCCGGCCTATCGCGCAGATAAAAGTCCCTTGAGCGCGGCGGTGAGCGTTCGATCGGCATTATGTTATACTAATGTAAAATGAAGTTTCAAATGAAAATGAAAATTATAAGGAAGTCTGTTAGATATGACAATAAGTGTCTATATCTGATCAGTACGAAGTGTACTATCGATTGAAAAGATAAAAGTTTTTTGGTCGGAATAGAGCGTCTGCAACCCTTCCTACTATACAGTGGGCGGGTGGGCGGGGCAAATTTCGCAAAAATTTTGTCGAAATCCGGTGTTTTGAGTATGCAGAAGGCTGAAGGGTAGCTAGTAATGGAATATAAACGAAAATTTTGTAATAAAAATATTAATATTTTGGAAGATATGAATTTTTTAAAATAATTAATTTTTAAATTTTATGTTTCAGGTGAAACCGGGAAAACTAGTAAGTCGATTTGGAAGGGTGTTGGGGGGGATGAAAGGGCTCGCCGAGACGAATCTTTAGACGTGCCACACTCTTGGGTGAGTATGATTTTTTAAAGTCACAAGGACGTGATGTATGAAGAAATTGTAGCACTTAGGTAACCTCGGTTCCGTAAGCGCAAAAATTTTGTCGAAATCCGGTGTTTTGAGTATGCAGAAGGCTGAAGGGTAGCTAGTAATGGAATATAAACGAAAATTTTGTAATAAAAATATTAATATTTTGGAAGATATGAATTTTTTAAAATAATTAATTTTTAAATTTTATGTTTCAGGTGAAACCGGGAAAACTAGTAAGTCGATTTGGAAGGGTGTTGTGGTTGATGAAAGGGCTCGCCGAGACGAATCTTTAGACGTGCCACACTCTTGGGTGAGTATGATTTTTTAAAGTCACAAGGACGTGATGTATGAAGAAATTGTAGCACTTAGGTAACCTCGGTTCCGTAAGCGCAAAAATTTTGTCGAAATCCGGTGTTTTGAGTATGCAGAAGGCTGAAGGGTAGCTAGTAATGGAATATAAACGAAAATTTTGTAATAAAAATATTAATATTTTGGAAGATATGAATTTTTTAAAATAATTAATTTTTAAATTTTATGTTTCAGGTGAAACCGGGAAAACTAGTAAGTCGATTTGGAAGGGTGTTGGGGGATGAAAGGGCTCGCCGAGACGAATCTTTAGACGTGCCACACTCTTGGGTGAGTATGATTTTTTAAAGTCACAAGGACGTGATGTATGAAGAAATTGTAGCACTTAGGTAACCTCGGTTCCGTAAGCGCAAAAATTTTGTCGAAATCCGGTGTTTTGAGTATGCAGAAGGCTGAAGGGTAGCTAGTAATGGAATATAAACGAAAATTTTGTAATAAAAATATTAATATTTTGGAAGATATGAATTTTTTAAAATAATTAATTTTTAAATTTTATGTTTCAGGTGAAACCGGGAAAACTAGTAAGTCGATTTGGAAGGGTGTTGGGGGGATGAAAGGGCTCGCCGAGACGAATCTTTAGACGTGCCACACTCTTGGGTGAGTATGATTTTTTAAAGTCACAAGGACGTGATGTATGAAGAAATTGTAGCACTTAGGTAACCTCGGTTCCGTAAGCGCAAAAATTTTGTCGAAATCCGGTGTTTTGAGTATGCAGAAGGCTGAAGGGTAGCTAGTAATGGAATATAAACGAAAATTTTGTAATAAAAATATTAATATTTTGGAAGATATGAATTTTTTAAAATAATTAATTTTTAAATTTTATGTTTCAGGTGAAACCGGGAAAACTAGTAAGTCGATTTGGAAGGGTGTTGGGGGGATGAAAGGGCTCGCCGAGACGAATCTTTAGACGTGCCACACTCTTGGGTGAGTATGATTTTTTAAAGTCACAAGGACGTGATGTATGAAGAAATTGTAGCACTTAGGTAACCTCGGTTCCGTAAGCGCAAAAATTTTGTCGAAATCCGGTGTTTTGAGTATGCAGAAGGCTGAAGGGTAGCTAGTAATGGAATATAAACGAAAATTTTGTAATAAAAATATTAATATTTTGGAAGATATGAATTTTTTAAAATAATTAATTTTTAAATTTTATGTTTCAGGTGAAACCGGGAAAACTAGTAAGTCGATTTGGAAGGGTGTTGGGGGTGATGAAAGGGCTCGCCGAGACGAATCTTTAGACGTGCCACACTCTTGGGTGAGTATGATTTTTTAAAGTCACAAGGACGTGATGTATGAAGAAATTGTAGCACTTAGGTAACCTCGGTTCCGTAAGCGCAAAAATTTTGTCGAAATCCGGTGTTTTGAGTATGCAGAAGGCTGAAGGGTAGCTAGTAATGGAATATAAACGAAAATTTTGTAATAAAAATATTAATATTTTGGAAGATATGAATTTTTTAAAATAATTAATTTTTAAATTTTATGTTTCAGGTGAAACCGGGAAAACTAGTAAGTCGATTTGGAAGGGTGTTGGGGGGATGAAAGGGCTCGCCGAGACGAATCTTTAGACGTGCCACACTCTTGGGTGAGTATGATTTTTTAAAGTCACAAGGACGTGATGTATGAAGAAATTGTAGCACTTAGGTAACCTCGGTTCCGTAAGCGCAAAAATTTTGTCGAAATCCGGTGTTTTGAGTATGCAGAAGGCTGAAGGGTAGCTAGTAATGGAATATAAACGAAAATTTTGTAATAAAAATATTAATATTTTGGAAGATATGAATTTTTTAAAATAATTAATTTTTAAATTTTATGTTTCAGGTGAAACCGGGAAAACTAGTAAGTCGATTTGGAAGGGTGTTGGGGGATGAAAGGGCTCGCCGAGACGAATCTTTAGACGTGCCACACTCTTGGGTGAGTATGATTTTTTAAAGTCACAAGGACGTGATGTATGAAGAAATTGTAGCACTTAGGTAACCTCGGTTCCGTAAGCGCAAAAATTTTGTCGAAATCCGGTGTTTTGAGTATGCAGAAGGCTGAAGGGTAGCTAGTAATGGAATATAAACGAAAATTTTGTAATAAAAATATTAATATTTTGGAAGATATGAATTTTTTAAAATAATTAATTTTTAAATTTTATGTTTCAGGTGAAACCGGGAAAACTAGTAAGTCGATTTGGAAGGGTGTTGGTGGGGATGAAAGGGCTCGCCGAGACGAATCTTTAGACGTGCCACACTCTTGGGTGAGTATGATTTTTTAAAGTCACAAGGACGTGATGTATGAAGAAATTGTAGCACTTAGGTAACCTCGGTTCCGTAAGCGCAAAAATTTTGTCGAAATCCGGTGTTTTGAGTATGCAGAAGGCTGAAGGGTAGCTAGTAATGGAATATAAACGAAAATTTTGTAATAAAAATATTAATATTTTGGAAGATATGAATTTTTTAAAATAATTAATTTTTAAATTTTATGTTTCAGGTGAAACCGGGAAAACTAGTAAGTCGATTTGGAAGGGTGTTGGGGGGATGAAAGGGCTCGCCGAGACGAATCTTTAGACGTGCCACACTCTTGGGTGAGTATGATTTTTTAAAGTCACAAGGACGTGATGTATGAAGAAATTGTAGCACTTAGGTAACCTCGGTTCCGTAAGCGCAAAAATTTTGTCGAAATCCGGTGTTTTGAGTATGCAGAAGGCTGAAGGGTAGCTAGTAATGGAATATAAACGAAAATTTTGTAATAAAAATATTAATATTTTGGAAGATATGAATTTTTTAAAATAATTAATTTTTAAATTTTATGTTTCAGGTGAAACCGGGAAAACTAGTAAGTCGATTTGGAAGGGTGTTGGGGGGATGAAAGGGCTCGCCGAGACGAATCTTTAGACGTGCCACACTCTTGGGTGAGTATGATTTTTTAAAGTCACAAGGACGTGATGTATGAAGAAATTGTAGCACTTAGGTAACCTCGGTTCCGTAAGCGCAAAAATTTTGTCGAAATCCGGTGTTTTGAGTATGCAGAAGGCTGAAGGGTAGCTAGTAATGGAATATAAACGAAAATTTTGTAATAAAAATATTAATATTTTGGAAGATATGAATTTTTTAAAATAATTAATTTTTAAATTTTATGTTTCAGGTGAAACCGGGAAAACTAGTAAGTCGATTTGGAAGGGTGTTGGGGGGATGAAAGGGCTCGCCGAGACGAATCTTTAGACGTGCCACACTCTTGGGTGAGTATGATTTTTTAAAGTCACAAGGACGTGATGTATGAAGAAATTGTAGCACTTAGGTAACCTCGGTTCCGTAAGCGCAAAAATTTTGTCGAAATCCGGTGTTTTGAGTATGCAGAAGGCTGAAGGGTAGCTAGTAATGGAATATAAACGAAAATTTTGTAATAAAAATATTAATATTTTGGAAGATATGAATTTTTTAAAATAATTAATTTTTAAATTTTATGTTTCAGGTGAAACCGGGAAAACTAGTAAGTCGATTTGGAAGGGTGTTGGGGGGATGAAAGGGCTCGCCGAGACGAATCTTTAGACGTGCCACACTCTTGGGTGAGTATGATTTTTTAAAGTCACAAGGACGTGATGTATGAAGAAATTGTAGCACTTAGGTAACCTCGGTTCCGTAAGCGCAAAAATTTTGTCGAAATCCGGTGTTTTGAGTATGCAGAAGGCTGAAGGGTAGCTAGTAATGGAATATAAACGAAAATTTTGTAATAAAAATATTAATATTTTGGAAGATATGAATTTTTTAAAATAATTAATTTTTAAATTTTATGTTTCAGGTGAAACCGGGAAAACTAGTAAGTCGATTTGGAAGGGTGTTGGGGGGATGAAAGGGCTCGCCGAGACGAATCTTTAGACGTGCCACACTCTTGGGTGAGTATGATTTTTTAAAGTCACAAGGACGTGATGTATGAAGAAATTGTAGCACTTAGGTAACCTCGGTTCCGTAAGCGCAAAAATTTTGTCGAAATCCGGTGTTTTGAGTATGCAGAAGGCTGAAGGGTAGCTAGTAATGGAATATAAACGAAAATTTTGTAATAAAAATATTAATATTTTGGAAGATATGAATTTTTTAAAATAATTAATTTTTAAATTTTATGTTTCAGGTGAAACCGGGAAAACTAGTAAGTCGATTTGGAAGGGTGTTGGGCGTATGAAAGGGCTCGCCGAGACGAATCTTTAGACGTGCCACACTCTTGGGTGAGTATGATTTTTTAAAGTCACAAGGACGTGATGTATGAAGAAATTGTAGCACTTAGGTAACCTCGGTTCCGTAAGCGCAAAAATTTTGTCGAAATCCGGTGTTTTGAGTATGCAGAAGGCTGAAGGGTAGCTAGTAATGGAATATAAACGAAAATTTTGTAATAAAAATATTAATATTTTGGAAGATATGAATTTTTTAAAATAATTAATTTTTAAATTTTATGTTTCAGGTGAAACCGGGAAAACTAGTAAGTCGATTTGGAAGGGTGTTGGGGGGATGAAAGGGCTCGCCGAGACGAATCTTTAGACGTGCCACACTCTTGGGTGAGTATGATTTTTTAAAGTCACAAGGACGTGATGTATGAAGAAATTGTAGCACTTAGGTAACCTCGGTTCCGTAAGCGCAAAAATTTTGTCGAAATCCGGTGTTTTGAGTATGCAGAAGGCTGAAGGGTAGCTAGTAATGGAATATAAACGAAAATTTTGTAATAAAAATATTAATATTTTGGAAGATATGAATTTTTTAAAATAATTAATTTTTAAATTTTATGTTTCAGGTGAAACCGGGAAAACTAGTAAGTCGATTTGGAAGGGTGTTGGGGGATGAAAGGGCTCGCCGAGACGAATCTTTAGACGTGCCACACTCTTGGGTGAGTATGATTTTTTAAAGTCACAAGGACGTGATGTATGAAGAAATTGTAGCACTTAGGTAACCTCGGTTCCGTAAGCGCAAAAATTTTGTCGAAATCCGGTGTTTTGAGTATGCAGAAGGCTGAAGGGTAGCTAGTAATGGAATATAAACGAAAATTTTGTAATAAAAATATTAATATTTTGGAAGATATGAATTTTTTAAAATAATTAATTTTTAAATTTTATGTTTCAGGTGAAACCGGGAAAACTAGTAAGTCGATTTGGAAGGGTGTTGGGGGATGAAAGGGCTCGCCGAGACGAATCTTTAGACGTGCCACACTCTTGGGTGAGTATGATTTTTTAAAGTCACAAGGACGTGATGTATGAAGAAATTGTAGCACTTAGGTAACCTCGGTTCCGTAAGCGCAAAAATTTTGTCGAAATCCGGTGTTTTGAGTATGCAGAAGGCTGAAGGGTAGCTAGTAATGGAATATAAACGAAAATTTTGTAATAAAAATATTAATATTTTGGAAGATATGAATTTTTTAAAATAATTAATTTTTAAATTTTATGTTTCAGGTGAAACCGGGAAAACTAGTAAGTCGATTTGGAAGGGTGTTGGGGGATGAAAGGGCTCGCCGAGACGAATCTTTAGACGTGCCACACTCTTGGGTGAGTATGATTTTTTAAAGTCACAAGGACGTGATGTATGAAGAAATTGTAGCACTTAGGTAACCTCGGTTCCGTAAGCGCAAAAATTTTGTCGAAATCCGGTGTTTTGAGTATGCAGAAGGCTGAAGGGTAGCTAGTAATGGAATATAAACGAAAATTTTGTAATAAAAATATTAATATTTTGGAAGATATGAATTTTTTAAAATAATTAATTTTTAAATTTTATGTTTCAGGTGAAACCGGGAAAACTAGTAAGTCGATTTGGAAGGGTGTTGGGGTGGATGAAAGGGCTCGCCGAGACGAATCTTTAGACGTGCCACACTCTTGGGTGAGTATGATTTTTTAAAGTCACAAGGACGTGATGTATGAAGAAATTGTAGCACTTAGGTAACCTCGGTTCCGTAAGCGCAAAAATTTTGTCGAAATCCGGTGTTTTGAGTATGCAGAAGGCTGAAGGGTAGCTAGTAATGGAATATAAACGAAAATTTTGTAATAAAAATATTAATATTTTGGAAGATATGAATTTTTTAAAATAATTAATTTTTAAATTTTATGTTTCAGGTGAAACCGGGAAAACTAGTAAGTCGATTTGGAAGGGTGTTGGGGGGATGAAAGGGCTCGCCGAGACGAATCTTTAGACGTGCCACACTCTTGGGTGAGTATGATTTTTTAAAGTCACAAGGACGTGATGTATGAAGAAATTGTAGCACTTAGGTAACCTCGGTTCCGTAAGCGCAAAAATTTTGTCGAAATCCGGTGTTTTGAGTATGCAGAAGGCTGAAGGGTAGCTAGTAATGGAATATAAACGAAAATTTTGTAATAAAAATATTAATATTTTGGAAGATATGAATTTTTTAAAATAATTAATTTTTAAATTTTATGTTTCAGGTGAAACCGGGAAAACTAGTAAGTCGATTTGGAAGGGTGTTGGGGGGATGAAAGGGCTCGCCGAGACGAATCTTTAGACGTGCCACACTCTTGGGTGAGTATGATTTTTTAAAGTCACAAGGACGTGATGTATGAAGAAATTGTAGCACTTAGGTAACCTCGGTTCCGTAAGCGCAAAAATTTTGTCGAAATCCGGTGTTTTGAGTATGCAGAAGGCTGAAGGGTAGCTAGTAATGGAATATAAACGAAAATTTTGTAATAAAAATATTAATATTTTGGAAGATATGAATTTTTTAAAATAATTAATTTTTAAATTTTATGTTTCAGGTGAAACCGGGAAAACTAGTAAGTCGATTTGGAAGGGTGTTGGGGGGATGAAAGGGCTCGCCGAGACGAATCTTTAGACGTGCCACACTCTTGGGTGAGTATGATTTTTTAAAGTCACAAGGACGTGATGTATGAAGAAATTGTAGCACTTAGGTAACCTCGGTTCCGTAAGCGCAAAAATTTTGTCGAAATCCGGTGTTTTGAGTATGCAGAAGGCTGAAGGGTAGCTAGTAATGGAATATAAACGAAAATTTTGTAATAAAAATATTAATATTTTGGAAGATATGAATTTTTTAAAATAATTAATTTTTAAATTTTATGTTTCAGGTGAAACCGGGAAAACTAGTAAGTCGATTTGGAAGGGTGTTGGGGGGATGAAAGGGCTCGCCGAGACGAATCTTTAGACGTGCCACACTCTTGGGTGAGTATGATTTTTTAAAGTCACAAGGACGTGATGTATGAAGAAATTGTAGCACTTAGGTAACCTCGGTTCCGTAAGCGCAAAAATTTTGTCGAAATCCGGTGTTTTGAGTATGCAGAAGGCTGAAGGGTAGCTAGTAATGGAATATAAACGAAAATTTTGTAATAAAAATATTAATATTTTGGAAGATATGAATTTTTTAAAATAATTAATTTTTAAATTTTATGTTTCAGGTGAAACCGGGAAAACTAGTAAGTCGATTTGGAAGGGTGTTGGCGCGGATGAAAGGGCTCGCCGAGACGAATCTTTAGACGTGCCACACTCTTGGGTGAGTATGATTTTTTAAAGTCACAAGGACGTGATGTATGAAGAAATTGTAGCACTTAGGTAACCTCGGTTCCGTAAGCGCAAAAATTTTGTCGAAATCCGGTGTTTTGAGTATGCAGAAGGCTGAAGGGTAGCTAGTAATGGAATATAAACGAAAATTTTGTAATAAAAATATTAATATTTTGGAAGATATGAATTTTTTAAAATAATTAATTTTTAAATTTTATGTTTCAGGTGAAACCGGGAAAACTAGTAAGTCGATTTGGAAGGGTGTTGGGGGGATGAAAGGGCTCGCCGAGACGAATCTTTAGACGTGCCACACTCTTGGGTGAGTATGATTTTTTAAAGTCACAAGGACGTGATGTATGAAGAAATTGTAGCACTTAGGTAACCTCGGTTCCGTAAGCGCAAAAATTTTGTCGAAATCCGGTGTTTTGAGTATGCAGAAGGCTGAAGGGTAGCTAGTAATGGAATATAAACGAAAATTTTGTAATAAAAATATTAATATTTTGGAAGATATGAATTTTTTAAAATAATTAATTTTTAAATTTTATGTTTCAGGTGAAACCGGGAAAACTAGTAAGTCGATTTGGAAGGGTGTTGGGGGATGAAAGGGCTCGCCGAGACGAATCTTTAGACGTGCCACACTCTTGGGTGAGTATGATTTTTTAAAGTCACAAGGACGTGATGTATGAAGAAATTGTAGCACTTAGGTAACCTCGGTTCCGTAAGCGCAAAAATTTTGTCGAAATCCGGTGTTTTGAGTATGCAGAAGGCTGAAGGGTAGCTAGTAATGGAATATAAACGAAAATTTTGTAATAAAAATATTAATATTTTGGAAGATATGAATTTTTTAAAATAATTAATTTTTAAATTTTATGTTTCAGGTGAAACCGGGAAAACTAGTAAGTCGATTTGGAAGGGTGTTGGGGGGATGAAAGGGCTCGCCGAGACGAATCTTTAGACGTGCCACACTCTTGGGTGAGTATGATTTTTTAAAGTCACAAGGACGTGATGTATGAAGAAATTGTAGCACTTAGGTAACCTCGGTTCCGTAAGCGCAAAAATTTTGTCGAAATCCGGTGTTTTGAGTATGCAGAAGGCTGAAGGGTAGCTAGTAATGGAATATAAACGAAAATTTTGTAATAAAAATATTAATATTTTGGAAGATATGAATTTATAAAATAATTAATTTTTAAATTTTATGTTTCAGGTGAAACCGGGAAAACTAGTAAGTCGATTTGGAAGGGTGTTGGGGGGATGAAAGGGCTCGCCGAGACGAATCTTTAGACGTGCCACACTCTTGGGTGAGTATGATTTTTTAAAGTCACAAGGACGTGATGTATGAAGAAATTGTAGCACTTAGGTAACCTCGGTTCCGTAAGCGCAAAAATTTTGTCGAAATCCGGTGTTTTGAGTATGCAGAAGGCTGAAGGGTAGCTAGTAATGGAATATAAACGAAAATTTTGTAATAAAAATATTAATATTTTGGAAGATATGAATTTTTTAAAATAATTAATTTTTAAATTTTATGTTTCAGGTGAAACCGGGAAAACTAGTAAGTCGATTTGGAAGGGTGTTGGGGGGATGAAAGGGCTCGCCGAGACGAATCTTTAGACGTGCCACACTCTTGGGTGAGTATGATTTTTTAAAGTCACAAGGACGTGATGTATGAAGAAATTGTAGCACTTAGGTAACCTCGGTTCCGTAAGCGCAAAAATTTTGTCGAAATCCGGTGTTTTGAGTATGCAGAAGGCTGAAGGGTAGCTAGTAATGGAATATAAACGAAAATTTTGTAATAAAAATATTAATATTTTGGAAGATATGAATTTTTTAAAATAATTAATTTTTAAATTTTATGTTTCAGGTGAAACCGGGAAAACTAGTAAGTCGATTTGGAAGGGTGTTGGGGGGATGAAAGGGCTCGCCGAGACGAATCTTTAGACGTGCCACACTCTTGGGTGAGTATGATTTTTTAAAGTCACAAGGACGTGATGTATGAAGAAATTGTAGCACTTAGGTAACCTCGGTTCCGTAAGCGCAAAAATTTTGTCGAAATCCGGTGTTTTGAGTATGCAGAAGGCTGAAGGGTAGCTAGTAATGGAATATAAACGAAAATTTTGTAATAAAAATATTAATATTTTGGAAGATATGAATTTTTTAAAATAATTAATTTTTAAATTTTATGTTTCAGGTGAAACCGGGAAAACTAGTAAGTCGATTTGGAAGGGTGTTGGGGGGTATGAAAGGGCTCGCCGAGACGAATCTTTAGACGTGCCACACTCTTGGGTGAGTATGATTTTTTAAAGTCACAAGGACGTGATGTATGAAGAAATTGTAGCACTTAGGTAACCTCGGTTCCGTAAGCGCAAAAATTTTGTCGAAATCCGGTGTTTTGAGTATGCAGAAGGCTGAAGGGTAGCTAGTAATGGAATATAAACGAAAATTTTGTAATAAAAATATTAATATTTTGGAAGATATGAATTTTTTAAAATAATTAATTTTTAAATTTTATGTTTCAGGTGAAACCGGGAAAACTAGTAAGTCGATTTGGAAGGGTGTTGGGGGATGAAAGGGCTCGCCGAGACGAATCTTTAGACGTGCCACACTCTTGGGTGAGTATGATTTTTTAAAGTCACAAGGACGTGATGTATGAAGAAATTGTAGCACTTAGGTAACCTCGGTTCCGTAAGCGCAAAAATTTTGTCGAAATCCGGTGTTTTGAGTATGCAGAAGGCTGAAGGGTAGCTAGTAATGGAATATAAACGAAAATTTTGTAATAAAAATATTAATATTTTGGAAGATATGAATTTTTTAAAATAATTAATTTTTAAATTTTATGTTTCAGGTGAAACCGGGAAAACTAGTAAGTCGATTTGGAAGGGTGTTGGGGGGATGAAAGGGCTCGCCGAGACGAATCTTTAGACGTGCCACACTCTTGGGTGAGTATGATTTTTTAAAGTCACAAGGACGTGATGTATGAAGAAATTGTAGCACTTAGGTAACCTCGGTTCCGTAAGCGCAAAAATTTTGTCGAAATCCGGTGTTTTGAGTATGCAGAAGGCTGAAGGGTAGCTAGTAATGGAATATAAACGAAAATTTTGTAATAAAAATATTAATATTTTGGAAGATATGAATTTTTTAAAATAATTAATTTTTAAATTTTATGTTTCAGGTGAAACCGGGAAAACTAGTAAGTCGATTTGGAAGGGTGTTGGGGCCGATGAAAGGGCTCGCCGAGACGAATCTTTAGACGTGCCACACTCTTGGGTGAGTATGATTTTTTAAAGTCACAAGGACGTGATGTATGAAGAAATTGTAGCACTTAGGTAACCTCGGTTCCGTAAGCGCAAAAATTTTGTCGAAATCCGGTGTTTTGAGTATGCAGAAGGCTGAAGGGTAGCTAGTAATGGAATATAAACGAAAATTTTGTAATAAAAATATTAATATTTTGGAAGATATGAATTTTTTAAAATAATTAATTTTTAAATTTTATGTTTCAGGTGAAACCGGGAAAACTAGTAAGTCGATTTGGAAGGGTGTTGGGGGATGAAAGGGCTCGCCGAGACGAATCTTTAGACGTGCCACACTCTTGGGTGAGTATGATTTTTTAAAGTCACAAGGACGTGATGTATGAAGAAATTGTAGCACTTAGGTAACCTCGGTTCCGTAAGCGCAAAAATTTTGTCGAAATCCGGTGTTTTGAGTATGCAGAAGGCTGAAGGGTAGCTAGTAATGGAATATAAACGAAAATTTTGTAATAAAAATATTAATATTTTGGAAGATATGAATTTTTTAAAATAATTAATTTTTAAATTTTATGTTTCAGGTGAAACCGGGAAAACTAGTAAGTCGATTTGGAAGGGTGTTGGGGGGATGAAAGGGCTCGCCGAGACGAATCTTTAGACGTGCCACACTCTTGGGTGAGTATGATTTTTTAAAGTCACAAGGACGTGATGTATGAAGAAATTGTAGCACTTAGGTAACCTCGGTTCCGTAAGCGCAAAAATTTTGTCGAAATCCGGTGTTTTGAGTATGCAGAAGGCTGAAGGGTAGCTAGTAATGGAATATAAACGAAAATTTTGTAATAAAAATATTAATATTTTGGAAGATATGAATTTTTTAAAATAATTAATTTTTAAATTTTATGTTTCAGGTGAAACCGGGAAAACTAGTAAGTCGATTTGGAAGGGTGTTTGGGTGGATGAAAGGGCTCGCCGAGACGAATCTTTAGACGTGCCACACTCTTGGGTGAGTATGATTTTTTAAAGTCACAAGGACGTGATGTATGAAGAAATTGTAGCACTTAGGTAACCTCGGTTCCGTAAGCGCAAAAATTTTGTCGAAATCCGGTGTTTTGAGTATGCAGAAGGCTGAAGGGTAGCTAGTAATGGAATATAAACGAAAATTTTGTAATAAAAATATTAATATTTTGGAAGATATGAATTTTTTAAAATAATTAATTTTTAAATTTTATGTTTCAGGTGAAACCGGGAAAACTAGTAAGTCGATTTGGAAGGGTGTTGGGGGGATGAAAGGGCTCGCCGAGACGAATCTTTAGACGTGCCACACTCTTGGGTGAGTATGATTTTTTAAAGTCACAAGGACGTGATGTATGAAGAAATTGTAGCACTTAGGTAACCTCGGTTCCGTAAGCGCAAAAATTTTGTCGAAATCCGGTGTTTTGAGTATGCAGAAGGCTGAAGGGTAGCTAGTAATGGAATATAAACGAAAATTTTGTAATAAAAATATTAATATTTTGGAAGATATGAATTTTTTAAAATAATTAATTTTTAAATTTTATGTTTCAGGTGAAACCGGGAAAACTAGTAAGTCGATTTGGAAGGGTGTTGGGGGGGAAAGGGCTCGCCGAGACGAATCTTTAGACGTGCCACACTCTTGGGTGAGTATGATTTTTTAAAGTCACAAGGACGTGATGTATGAAGAAATTGTAGCACTTAGGTAACCTCGGTTCCGTAAGCGCAAAAATTTTGTCGAAATCCGGTGTTTTGAGTATGCAGAAGGCTGAAGGGTAGCTAGTAATGGAATATAAACGAAAATTTTGTAATAAAAATATTAATATTTTGGAAGATATGAATTTTTTAAAATAATTAATTTTTAAATTTTATGTTTCAGGTGAAACCGGGAAAACTAGTAAGTCGATTTGGAAGGGTGTTGGGGGGATGAAAGGGCTCGCCGAGACGAATCTTTAGACGTGCCACACTCTTGGGTGAGTATGATTTTTTAAAGTCACAAGGACGTGATGTATGAAGAAATTGTAGCACTTAGGTAACCTCGGTTCCGTAAGCGCAAAAATTTTGTCGAAATCCGGTGTTTTGAGTATGCAGAAGGCTGAAGGGTAGCTAGTAATGGAATATAAACGAAAATTTTGTAATAAAAATATTAATATTTTGGAAGATATGAATTTTTTAAAATAATTAATTTTTAAATTTTATGTTTCAGGTGAAACCGGGAAAACTAGTAAGTCGATTTGGAAGGGTGTTGGGGGGATGAAAGGGCTCGCCGAGACGAATCTTTAGACGTGCCACACTCTTGGGTGAGTATGATTTTTTAAAGTCACAAGGACGTGATGTATGAAGAAATTGTAGCACTTAGGTAACCTCGGTTCCGTAAGCGCAAAAATTTTGTCGAAATCCGGTGTTTTGAGTATGCAGAAGGCTGAAGGGTAGCTAGTAATGGAATATAAACGAAAATTTTGTAATAAAAATATTAATATTTTGGAAGATATGAATTTTTTAAAATAATTAATTTTTAAATTTTATGTTTCAGGTGAAACCGGGAAAACTAGTAAGTCGATTTGGAAGGGTGTTGGGGGGATGAAAGGGCTCGCCGAGACGAATCTTTAGACGTGCCACACTCTTGGGTGAGTATGATTTTTTAAAGTCACAAGGACGTGATGTATGAAGAAATTGTAGCACTTAGGTAACCTCGGTTCCGTAAGCGCAAAAATTTTGTCGAAATCCGGTGTTTTGAGTATGCAGAAGGCTGAAGGGTAGCTAGTAATGGAATATAAACGAAAATTTTGTAATAAAAATATTAATATTTTGGAAGATATGACATTTTTAAAATAATTAATTTTTAAATTTTATGTTTCAGGTGAAACCGGGAAAACTAGTAAGTCGATTTGGAAGGGTGTTGTGGGGGATGAAAGGGCTCGCCGAGACGAATCTTTAGACGTGCCACACTCTTGGGTGAGTATGATTTTTTAAAGTCACAAGGACGTGATGTATGAAGAAATTGTAGCACTTAGGTAACCTCGGTTCCGTAAGCGCAAAAATTTTGTCGAAATCCGGTGTTTTGAGTATGCAGAAGGCTGAAGGGTAGCTAGTAATGGAATATAAACGAAAATTTTGTAATAAAAATATTAATATTTTGGAAGATATGAATTTTTTAAAATAATTAATTTTTAAATTTTATGTTTCAGGTGAAACCGGGAAAACTAGTAAGTCGATTTGGAAGGGTGTTGGGGGGTATGAAAGGGCTCGCCGAGACGAATCTTTAGACGTGCCACACTCTTGGGTGAGTATGATTTTTTAAAGTCACAAGGACGTGATGTATGAAGAAATTGTAGCACTTAGGTAACCTCGGTTCCGTAAGCGCAAAAATTTTGTCGAAATCCGGTGTTTTGAGTATGCAGAAGGCTGAAGGGTAGCTAGTAATGGAATATAAACGAAAATTTTGTAATAAAAATATTAATATTTTGGAAGATATGAATTTTTTAAAATAATTAATTTTTAAATTTTATGTTTCAGGTGAAACCGGGAAAACTAGTAAGTCGATTTGGAAGGGTGTTGGGGGATGAAAGGGCTCGCCGAGACGAATCTTTAGACGTGCCACACTCTTGGGTGAGTATGATTTTTTAAAGTCACAAGGACGTGATGTATGAAGAAATTGTAGCACTTAGGTAACCTCGGTTCCGTAAGCGCAAAAATTTTGTCGAAATCCGGTGTTTTGAGTATGCAGAAGGCTGAAGGGTAGCTAGTAATGGAATATAAACGAAAATTTTGTAATAAAAATATTAATATTTTGGAAGATATGAATTTTTTAAAATAATTAATTTTTAAATTTTATGTTTCAGGTGAAACCGGGAAAACTAGTAAGTCGATTTGGAAGGGTGTTGGGGGGGATGAAAGGGCTCGCCGAGACGAATCTTTAGACGTGCCACACTCTTGGGTGAGTATGATTTTTTAAAGTCACAAGGACGTGATGTATGAAGAAATTGTAGCACTTAGGTAACCTCGGTTCCGTAAGCGCAAAAATTTTGTCGAAATCCGGTGTTTTGAGTATGCAGAAGGCTGAAGGGTAGCTAGTAATGGAATATAAACGAAAATTTTGTAATAAAAATATTAATATTTTGGAAGATATGAATTTTTTAAAATAATTAATTTTTAAATTTTATGTTTCAGGTGAAACCGGGAAAACTAGTAAGTCGATTTGGAAGGGTGTTGGGGGGGATGAAAGGGCTCGCCGAGACGAATCTTTAGACGTGCCACACTCTTGGGTGAGTATGATTTTTTAAAGTCACAAGGACGTGATGTATGAAGAAATTGTAGCACTTAGGTAACCTCGGTTCCGTAAGCGCAAAAATTTTGTCGAAATCCGGTGTTTTGAGTATGCAGAAGGCTGAAGGGTAGCTAGTAATGGAATATAAACGAAAATTTTGTAATAAAAATATTAATATTTTGGAAGATATGAATTTTTTAAAATAATTAATTTTTAAATTTTATGTTTCAGGTGAAACCGGGAAAACTAGTAAGTCGATTTGGAAGGGTGTTGGGGGGATGAAAGGGCTCGCCGAGACGAATCTTTAGACGTGCCACACTCTTGGGTGAGTATGATTTTTTAAAGTCACAAGGACGTGATGTATGAAGAAATTGTAGCACTTAGGTAACCTCGGTTCCGTAAGCGCAAAAATTTTGTCGAAATCCGGTGTTTTGAGTATGCAGAAGGCTGAAGGGTAGCTAGTAATGGAATATAAACGAAAATTTTGTAATAAAAATATTAATATTTTGGAAGATATGAATTTTTTAAAATAATTAATTTTTAAATTTTATGTTTCAGGTGAAACCGGGAAAACTAGTAAGTCGATTTGGAAGGGTGTTGGGGGGATGAAAGGGCTCGCCGAGACGAATCTTTAGACGTGCCACACTCTTGGGTGAGTATGATTTTTTAAAGTCACAAGGACGTGATGTATGAAGAAATTGTAGCACTTAGGTAACCTCGGTTCCGTAAGCGCAAAAATTTTGTCGAAATCCGGTGTTTTGAGTATGCAGAAGGCTGAAGGGTAGCTAGTAATGGAATATAAACGAAAATTTTGTAATAAAAATATTAATATTTTGGAAGATATGAATTTTTTAAAATAATTAATTTTTAAATTTTATGTTTCAGGTGAAACCGGGAAAACTAGTAAGTCGATTTGGAAGGGTGTTGGGGGGATGAAAGGGCTCGCCGAGACGAATCTTTAGACGTGCCACACTCTTGGGTGAGTATGATTTTTTAAAGTCACAAGGACGTGATGTATGAAGAAATTGTAGCACTTAGGTAACCTCGGTTCCGTAAGCGCAAAAATTTTGTCGAAATCCGGTGTTTTGAGTATGCAGAAGGCTGAAGGGTAGCTAGTAATGGAATATAAACGAAAATTTTGTAATAAAAATATTAATATTTTGGAAGATATGAATTTTTTAAAATAATTAATTTTTAAATTTTATGTTTCAGGTGAAACCGGGAAAACTAGTAAGTCGATTTGGAAGGGTGTTGGGGGGATGAAAGGGCTCGCCGAGACGAATCTTTAGACGTGCCACACTCTTGGGTGAGTATGATTTTTAAAGTCACAAGGACGTGATGTATGAAGAAATTGTAGCACTTAGGTAACCTCGGTTCCGTAAGCGCAAAAATTTTGTCGAAATCCGGTGTTTTGAGTATGCAGAAGGCTGAAGGGTAGCTAGTAATGGAATATAAACGAAAATTTTGTAATAAAAATATTAATATTTTGGAAGATATGAATTTTTTAAAATAATTAATTTTTAAATTTTATGTTTCAGGTGAAACCGGGAAAACTAGTAAGTCGATTTGGAAGGGTGTTGGGGGGATGAAAGGGCTCGCCGAGACGAATCTTTAGACGTGCCACACTCTTGGGTGAGTATGATTTTTTAAAGTCACAAGGACGTGATGTATGAAGAAATTGTAGCACTTAGGTAACCTCGGTTCCGTAAGCGCAAAAATTTTGTCGAAATCCGGTGTTTTGAGTATGCAGAAGGCTGAAGGGTAGCTAGTAATGGAATATAAACGAAAATTTTGTAATAAAAATATTAATATTTTGGAAGATATGAATTTTTTAAAATAATTAATTTTTAAATTTTATGTTTCAGGTGAAACCGGGAAAACTAGTAAGTCGATTTGGAAGGGTGTTGGGGGATGAAAGGGCTCGCCGAGACGAATCTTTAGACGTGCCACACTCTTGGGTGAGTATGATTTTTTAAAGTCACAAGGACGTGATGTATGAAGAAATTGTAGCACTTAGGTAACCTCGGTTCCGTAAGCGCAAAAATTTTGTCGAAATCCGGTGTTTTGAGTATGCAGAAGGCTGAAGGGTAGCTAGTAATGGAATATAAACGAAAATTTTGTAATAAAAATATTAATATTTTGGAAGATATGAATTTTTTAAAATAATTAATTTTTAAATTTTATGTTTCAGGTGAAACCGGGAAAACTAGTAAGTCGATTTGGAAGGGTGTTGGGGGGATGAAAGGGCTCGCCGAGACGAATCTTTAGACGTGCCACACTCTTGGGTGAGTATGATTTTTTAAAGTCACAAGGACGTGATGTATGAAGAAATTGTAGCACTTAGGTAACCTCGGTTCCGTAAGCGCAAAAATTTTGTCGAAATCCGGTGTTTTGAGTATGCAGAAGGCTGAAGGGTAGCTAGTAATGGAATATAAACGAAAATTTTGTAATAAAAATATTAATATTTTGGAAGATATGAATTTTTTAAAATAATTAATTTTTAAATTTTATGTTTCAGGTGAAACCGGGAAAACTAGTAAGTCGATTTGGAAGGGTGTTGGGGGGATGAAAGGGCTCGCCGAGACGAATCTTTAGACGTGCCACACTCTTGGGTGAGTATGATTTTTTAAAGTCACAAGGACGTGATGTATGAAGAAATTGTAGCACTTAGGTAACCTCGGTTCCGTAAGCGCAAAAATTTTGTCGAAATCCGGTGTTTTGAGTATGCAGAAGGCTGAAGGGTAGCTAGTAATGGAATATAAACGAAAATTTTGTAATAAAAATATTAATATTTTGGAAGATATGAATTTTAAAATAATTAATTTTTAAATTTTATGTTTCAGGTGAAACCGGGAAAACTAGTAAGTCGATTTGGAAGGGTGTTGGGGGGGATGAAAGGGCTCGCCGAGACGAATCTTTAGACGTGCCACACTCTTGGGTGAGTATGATTGATTAAAGTCACAAGGACGTGATGTATGAAGAAATTGTAGCACTTAGGTAACCTCGGTTCCGTAAGCGCAAAAATTTTGTCGAAATCCGGTGTTTTGAGTATGCAGAAGGCTGAAGGGTAGCTAGTAATGGAATATAAACGAAAATTTTGTAATAAAAATATTAATATTTTGGAAGATATGAATTTTTTAAAATAATTAATTTTTAAATTTTATGTTTCAGGTGAAACCGGGAAAACTAGTAAGTCGATTTGGAAGGGTGTTGGGGGGATGAAAGGGCTCGCCGAGACGAATCTTTAGACGTGCCACACTCTTGGGTGAGTATGATTTTTAAAGTCACAAGGACGTGATGTATGAAGAAATTGTAGCACTTAGGTAACCTCGGTTCCGTAAGCGCAAAAATTTTGTCGAAATCCGGTGTTTTGAGTATGCAGAAGGCTGAAGGGTAGCTAGTAATGGAATATAAACGAAAATTTTGTAATAAAAATATTAATATTTTGGAAGATATGAATTTTTTAAAATAATTAATTTTTAAATTTTATGTTTCAGGTGAAACCGGGAAAACTAGTAAGTCGATTTGGAAGGGTGTTGGGGGGATGAAAGGGCTCGCCGAGACGAATCTTTAGACGTGCCACACTCTTGGGTGAGTATGATTTTTAAAGTCACAAGGACGTGATGTATGAAGAAATTGTAGCACTTAGGTAACCTCGGTTCCGTAAGCGCAAAAATTTTGTCGAAATCCGGTGTTTTGAGTATGCAGAAGGCTGAAGGGTAGCTAGTAATGGAATATAAACGAAAATTTTGTAATAAAAATATTAATATTTTGGAAGATATGAATTTTTTAAAATAATTAATTTTTAAATTTTATGTTTCAGGTGAAACCGGGAAAACTAGTAAGTCGATTTGGAAGGGTGTTGGGGGGATGAAAGGGCTCGCCGAGACGAATCTTTAGACGTGCCACACTCTTGGGTGAGTATGATTTTTTAAAGTCACAAGGACGTGATGTATGAAGAAATTGTAGCACTTAGGTAACCTCGGTTCCGTAAGCGCAAAAATTTTGTCGAAATCCGGTGTTTTGAGTATGCAGAAGGCTGAAGGGTAGCTAGTAATGGAATATAAACGAAAATTTTGTAATAAAAATATTAATATTTTGGAAGATATGAATTTTTTAAAATAATTAATTTTTAAATTTTATGTTTCAGGTGAAACCGGGAAAACTAGTAAGTCGATTTGGAAGGGTGTTGGGGGGATGAAAGGGCTCGCCGAGACGAATCTTTAGACGTGCCACACTCTTGGGTGAGTATGATTTTTAAAGTCACAAGGACGTGATGTATGAAGAAATTGTAGCACTTAGGTAACCTCGGTTCCGTAAGCGCAAAAATTTTGTCGAAATCCGGTGTTTTGAGTATGCAGAAGGCTGAAGGGTAGCTAGTAATGGAATATAAACGAAAATTTTGTAATAAAAATATTAATATTTTGGAAGATATGAATTTTTAAAATAATTAATTTTTAAATTTTATGTTTCAGGTGAAACCGGGAAAACTAGTAAGTCGATTTGGAAGGGTGTTGGGGGGATGAAAGGGCTCGCCGAGACGAATCTTTAGACGTGCCACACTCTTGGGTGAGTATGATTTTTAAAGTCACAAGGACGTGATGTATGAAGAAATTGTAGCACTTAGGTAACCTCGGTTCCGTAAGCGCAAAAATTTTGTCGAAATCCGGTGTTTTGAGTATGCAGAAGGCTGAAGGGTAGCTAGTAATGGAATATAAACGAAAATTTTGTAATAAAAATATTAATATTTTGGAAGATATGAATTTTTTAAAATAATTAATTTTTAAATTTTATGTTTCAGGTGAAACCGGGAAAACTAGTAAGTCGATTTGGAAGGGTGTTGGGGGGATGAAAGGGCTCGCCGAGACGAATCTTTAGACGTGCCACACTCTTGGGTGAGTATGATTTTTAAAGTCACAAGGACGTGATGTATGAAGAAATTGTAGCACTTAGGTAACCTCGGTTCCGTAAGCGCAAAAATTTTGTCGAAATCCGGTGTTTTGAGTATGCAGAAGGCTGAAGGGTAGCTAGTAATGGAATATAAACGAAAATTTTGTAATAAAAATATTAATATTTTGGAAGATATGAATTTTTTAAAATAATTAATTTTTAAATTTTATGTTTCAGGTGAAACCGGGAAAACTAGTAAGTCGATTTGGAAGGGTGTTGGGGGGATGAAAGGGCTCGCCGAGACGAATCTTTAGACGTGCCACACTCTTGGGTGAGTATAATTTTTAAAGTCACAAGGACGTGATGTATGAAGAAATTGTAGCACTTAGGTAACCTCGGTTCCGTAAGCGCAAAAATTTTGTCGAAATCCGGTGTTTTGAGTATGCAGAAGGCTGAAGGGTAGCTAGTAATGGAATATAAACGAAAATTTTGTAATAAAAATATTAATATTTTGGAAGATATGAATTTTTAAAATAATTAATTTTGACATTTTATGTTTCAGGTGAAACCGGGAAAACTAGTAAGTCGATTTGGAAGGGTGTTGGGGGGATGAAAGGGCTCGCCGAGACGAATCTTTAGACGTGCCACACTCTTGGGTGAGTATGATTTTTAAAGTCACAAGGACGTGATGTATGAAGAAATTGTAGCACTTAGGTAACCTCGGTTCCGTAAGCGCAAAAATTTTGTCGAAATCCGGTGTTTTGAGTATGCAGAAGGCTGAAGGGTAGCTAGTAATGGAATATAAACGAAAATTTTGTAATAAAAATATTAATATTTTGGAAGATATGAATTATATAAAATAATTAATTTTTAAATTTTATGTTTCAGGTGAAACCGGGAAAACTAGTAAGTCGATTTGGAAGGGTGTTGGGGGGATGAAAGGGCTCGCCGAGACGAATCTTTAGACGTGCCACACTCTTGGGTGAGTATGATTTTTAAAGTCACAAGGACGTGATGTATGAAGAAATTGTAGCACTTAGGTAACCTCGGTTCCGTAAGCGCAAAAATTTTGTCGAAATCCGGTGTTTTGAGTATGCAGAAGGCTGAAGGGTAGCTAGTAATGGAATATAAACGAAAATTTTGTAATAAAAATATTAATATTTTGGAAGATATGAATTTTTTAAAATAATTAATTTTTAAATTTTATGTTTCAGGTGAAACCGGGAAAACTAGTAAGTCGATTTGGAAGGGTGTTGGGGTGGATGAAAGGGCTCGCCGAGACGAATCTTTAGACGTGCCACACTCTTGGGTGAGTATGATTTTTAAAGTCACAAGGACGTGATGTATGAAGAAATTGTAGCACTTAGGTAACCTCGGTTCCGTAAGCGCAAAAATTTTGTCGAAATCCGGTGTTTTGAGTATGCAGAAGGCTGAAGGGTAGCTAGTAATGGAATATAAACGAAAATTTTGTAATAAAAATATTAATATTTTGGAAGATATGAATTTTTAAAATAATTAATTTTTAAATTTTATGTTTCAGGTGAAACCGGGAAAACTAGTAAGTCGATTTGGAAGGGTGTTGGGGGGATGAAAGGGCTCGCCGAGACGAATCTTTAGACGTGCCACACTCTTGGGTGAGTATGATTTTTAAAGTCACAAGGACGTGATGTATGAAGAAATTGTAGCACTTAGGTAACCTCGGTTCCGTAAGCGCAAAAATTTTGTCGAAATCCGGTGTTTTGAGTATGCAGAAGGCTGAAGGGTAGCTAGTAATGGAATATAAACGAAAATTTTGTAATAAAAATATTAATATTTTGGAAGATATGAATTTTTTAAAATAATTAATTTTTAAATTTTATGTTTCAGGTGAAACCGGGAAAACTAGTAAGTCGATTTGGAAGGGTGTTGGGGGGATGAAAGGGCTCGCCGAGACGAATCTTTAGACGTGCCACACTCTTGGGTGAGTATGATTTTTAAAGTCACAAGGACGTGATGTATGAAGAAATTGTAGCACTTAGGTAACCTCGGTTCCGTAAGCGCAAAAATTTTGTCGAAATCCGGTGTTTTGAGTATGCAGAAGGCTGAAGGGTAGCTAGTAATGGAATATAAACGAAAATTTTGTAATAAAAATATTAATATTTTGGAAGATATGAATTTTTTAAAATAATTAATTTTTAAATTTTATGTTTCAGGTGAAACCGGGAAAACTAGTAAGTCGATTTGGAAGGGTGTTGGGGGGATGAAAGGGCTCGCCGAGACGAATCTTTAGACGTGCCACACTCTTGGGTGAGTATGATTTTTAAAGTCACAAGGACGTGATGTATGAAGAAATTGTAGCACTTAGGTAACCTCGGTTCCGTAAGCGCAAAAATTTTGTCGAAATCCGGTGTTTTGAGTATGCAGAAGGCTGAAGGGTAGCTAGTAATGGAATATAAACGAAAATTTTGTAATAAAAATATTAATATTTTGGAAGATATGAATTTTTAAAATAATTAATTTTTAAATTTTATGTTTCAGGTGAAACCGGGAAAACTAGTAAGTCGATTTGGAAGGGTGTTGGGGGGATGAAAGGGCTCGCCGAGACGAATCTTTAGACGTGCCACACTCTTGGGTGAGTATGATTTTTAAAGTCACAAGGACGTGATGTATGAAGAAATTGTAGCACTTAGGTAACCTCGGTTCCGTAAGCGCAAAAATTTTGTCGAAATCCGGTGTTTTGAGTATGCAGAAGGCTGAAGGGTAGCTAGTAATGGAATATAAACGAAAATTTTGTAATAAAAATATTAATATTTTGGAAGATATGAATTTTTAAAATAATTAATTTTTAAATTTTATGTTTCAGGTGAAACCGGGAAAACTAGTAAGTCGATTTGGAAGGGTGTTGGGGGGATGAAAGGGCTCGCCGAGACGAATCTTTAGACGTGCCACACTCTTGGGTGAGTATGATTTTTTAAAGTCACAAGGACGTGATGTATGAAGAAATTGTAGCACTTAGGTAACCTCGGTTCCGTAAGCGCAAAAATTTTGTCGAAATCCGGTGTTTTGAGTATGCAGAAGGCTGAAGGGTAGCTAGTAATGGAATATAAACGAAAATTTTGTAATAAAAATATTAATATTTTGGAAGATATGAATTTTTAAAATAATTAATTTTTAAATTTTATGTTTCAGGTGAAACCGGGAAAACTAGTAAGTCGATTTGGAAGGGTGTTGGGGGGATGAAAGGGCTCGCCGAGACGAATCTTTAGACGTGCCACACTCTTGGGTGAGTATCATTTTTAAAGTCACAAGGACGTGATGTATGAAGAAATTGTAGCACTTAGGTAACCTCGGTTCCGTAAGCGCAAAAATTTTGTCGAAATCCGGTGTTTTGAGTATGCAGAAGGCTGAAGGGTAGCTAGTAATGGAATATAAACGAAAATTTTGTAATAAAAATATTAATATTTTGGAAGATATGAATTTTTTAAAATAATTAATTTTTAAATTTTATGTTTCAGGTGAAACCGGGAAAACTAGTAAGTCGATTTGGAAGGGTGTTGGGGGGATGAAAGGGCTCGCCGAGACGAATCTTTAGACGTGCCACACTCTTGGGTGAGTATGATTTTTAAAGTCACAAGGACGTGATGTATGAAGAAATTGTAGCACTTAGGTAACCTCGGTTCCGTAAGCGCAAAAATTTTGTCGAAATCCGGTGTTTTGAGTATGCAGAAGGCTGAAGGGTAGCTAGTAATGGAATATAAACGAAAATTTTGTAATAAAAATATTAATATTTTGGAAGATATGAATTTTTTAAAATAATTAATTTTTAAATTTTATGTTTCAGGTGAAACCGGGAAAACTAGTAAGTCGATTTGGAAGGGTGTTGGGGGGGATGAAAGGGCTCGCCGAGACGAATCTTTAGACGTGCCACACTCTTGGGTGAGTATGATTTTTAAAGTCACAAGGACGTGATGTATGAAGAAATTGTAGCACTTAGGTAACCTCGGTTCCGTAAGCGCAAAAATTTTGTCGAAATCCGGTGTTTTGAGTATGCAGAAGGCTGAAGGGTAGCTAGTAATGGAATATAAACGAAAATTTTGTAATAAAAATATTAATATTTTGGAAGATATGAATTTTTAAAATAATTAATTTTTAAATTTTATGTTTCAGGTGAAACCGGGAAAACTAGTAAGTCGATTTGGAAGGGTGTTGGGGGGATGAAAGGGCTCGCCGAGACGAATCTTTAGACGTGCCACACTCTTGGGTGAGTATGATTTTTAAAGTCACAAGGACGTGATGTATGAAGAAATTGTAGCACTTAGGTAACCTCGGTTCCGTAAGCGCAAAAATTTTGTCGAAATCCGGTGTTTTGAGTATGCAGAAGGCTGAAGGGTAGCTAGTAATGGAATATAAACGAAAATTTTGTAATAAAAATATTAATATTTTGGAAGATATGAATTTTTAAAATAATTAATTTTTAAATTTTATGTTTCAGGTGAAACCGGGAAAACTAGTAAGTCGATTTGGAAGGGTGTTGGGGGGATGAAAGGGCTCGCCGAGACGAATCTTTAGACGTGCCACACTCTTGGGTGAGTATGATTTTTAAAGTCACAAGGACGTGATGTATGAAGAAATTGTAGCACTTAGGTAACCTCGGTTCCGTAAGCGCAAAAATTTTGTCGAAATCCGGTGTTTTGAGTATGCAGAAGGCTGAAGGGTAGCTAGTAATGGAATATAAACGAAAATTTTGTAATAAAAATATTAATATTTTGGAAGATATGAATTTTTTAAAATAATTAATTTTTAAATTTTATGTTTCAGGTGAAACCGGGAAAACTAGTAAGTCGATTTGGAAGGGTGTTGGGGGGATGAAAGGGCTCGCCGAGACGAATCTTTAGACGTGCCACACTCTTGGGTGAGTATGATTTTTTAAAGTCACAAGGACGTGATGTATGAAGAAATTGTAGCACTTAGGTAACCTCGGTTCCGTAAGCGCAAAAATTTTGTCGAAATCCGGTGTTTTGAGTATGCAGAAGGCTGAAGGGTAGCTAGTAATGGAATATAAACGAAAATTTTGTAATAAAAATATTAATATTTTGGAAGATTTGTAAATTTTAAAATAATTAATTTTTAAATTTTATGTTTCAGGTGAAACCGGGAAAACTAGTAAGTCGATTTGGAAGGGTGTTGGGGGGGATGAAAGGGCTCGCCGAGACGAATCTTTAGACGTGCCACACTCTTGGGTGAGTATGATGTTTAAAGTCACAAGGACGTGATGTATGAAGAAATTGTAGCACTTAGGTAACCTCGGTTCCGTAAGCGCAAAAATTTTGTCGAAATCCGGTGTTTTGAGTATGCAGAAGGCTGAAGGGTAGCTAGTAATGGAATATAAACGAAAATTTTGTAATAAAAATATTAATATTTTGGAAGATATGAATTTTTTAAAATAATTAATTTTTAAATTTTATGTTTCAGGTGAAACCGGGAAAACTAGTAAGTCGATTTGGAAGGGTGTTGGGGGGATGAAAGGGCTCGCCGAGACGAATCTTTAGACGTGCCACACTCTTGGGTGAGTATGATTTTTTAAAGTCACAAGGACGTGATGTATGAAGAAATTGTAGCACTTAGGTAACCTCGGTTCCGTAAGCGCAAAAATTTTGTCGAAATCCGGTGTTTTGAGTATGCAGAAGGCTGAAGGGTAGCTAGTAATGGAATATAAACGAAAATTTTGTAATAAAAATATTAATATTTTGGAAGATATGAATTTTTTAAAATAATTAATTTTTAAATTTTATGTTTCAGGTGAAACCGGGAAAACTAGTAAGTCGATTTGGAAGGGTGTTGGGGGGCATGAAAGGGCTCGCCGAGACGAATCTTTAGACGTGCCACACTCTTGGGTGAGTATGATTATTTAAAGTCACAAGGACGTGATGTATGAAGAAATTGTAGCACTTAGGTAACCTCGGTTCCGTAAGCGCAAAAATTTTGTCGAAATCCGGTGTTTTGAGTATGCAGAAGGCTGAAGGGTAGCTAGTAATGGAATATAAACGAAAATTTTGTAATAAAAATATTAATATTTTGGAAGATATGAATTTTTTAAAATAATTAATTTTTAAATTTTATGTTTCAGGTGAAACCGGGAAAACTAGTAAGTCGATTTGGAAGGGTGTTGGGGGGATGAAAGGGCTCGCCGAGACGAATCTTTAGACGTGCCACACTCTTGGGTGAGTATGATTTTTTAAAGTCACAAGGACGTGATGTATGAAGAAATTGTAGCACTTAGGTAACCTCGGTTCCGTAAGCGCAAAAATTTTGTCGAAATCCGGTGTTTTGAGTATGCAGAAGGCTGAAGGGTAGCTAGTAATGGAATATAAACGAAAATTTTGTAATAAAAATATTAATATTTTGGAAGATATGAATTTTTTAAAATAATTAATTTTTAAATTTTATGTTTCAGGTGAAACCGGGAAAACTAGTAAGTCGATTTGGAAGGGTGTTGGGGGAAATGAAAGGGCTCGCCGAGACGAATCTTTAGACGTGCCACACTCTTGGGTGAGTATGAATTAATAAAGTCACAAGGACGTGATGTATGAAGAAATTGTAGCACTTAGGTAACCTCGGTTCCGTAAGCGCAAAAATTTTGTCGAAATCCGGTGTTTTGAGTATGCAGAAGGCTGAAGGGTAGCTAGTAATGGAATATAAACGAAAATTTTGTAATAAAAATATTAATATTTTGGAAGATATGAATTTTTTAAAATAATTAATTTTTAAATTTTATGTTTCAGGTGAAACCGGGAAAACTAGTAAGTCGATTTGGAAGGGTGTTGGGGGGGATGAAAGGGCTCGCCGAGACGAATCTTTAGACGTGCCACACTCTTGGGTGAGTATGATTTTTTAAAGTCACAAGGACGTGAAGGTTAGGTTAGGTTAGGTTAGGTTAGGTTAGGTTAGGTTAGGTTAGGTTAGGTTAGGTTAGGTTAGGTTAGGTTAGGTTAGGTTAGGTTAGGTTAGGTTAGGTTAGGTTAGGTTAGGTTAGGTTAGGTTAGGTTAGGTTAGGTTAGGTTGGGGTGCTATGTCGGGTAACCTCCTCGTGTGCCTTGGTGCTGCGGTTCCCCTTACGCAATTGGAGGTGCGGGGGGAAGAGCAGTACTTGGGCCGGTGCACCCTGGGCATCGGTCAACAATTTCTATTTTAGAGATATTGTTGGCCGATGGCTAATAACCCGACACGGGGGTGTCTCTCCGCGTGTCCCTCTTTCTAGAGGGCACTGTGGATGAGACCAGGGGGGGAAGTGTGCTGCCTACTTGTCGTTGCCCAGTGATCTTTCGGAGCTATGCCGGCAGGGTTTCCCACACCGGACAGGTCCAAAGTGAGGGCAGCGGTCATAGGCAGTCACACGGCGGGCCCAGCAATGGGCCTGCCTGGAGGGCCAGGCTTGCCCTTTTCAGGGCGAGCCTGTTCTGCGGGTGCGCCCTTCGGGGTGCTCTGCCTGGGCGGCGGCTTGTTTCGGCAGGTCGTCGGCCAACTCGCAACCCTTACTCACAGAGTTTGGAGCGAGGGCCGCTACCCCTCGGGGTGGGGGCCGCGAGGAGAAAACCTCTATAAAAAATCCATGAGGTTGGGTAAGGGGAGGGGCTAAGCGTGTCTGGCTCTCTTTCCCCCCCTCCTTTTTTGTGCGGGTGCCCGCCAGCGGGCTTGCCGGGGGTCGTCGCGGTGGCTTAGAGCATATCCCGTGGCGTCCCCACTAACGGCAGTGACGGACACGTCGGAGTGGTTTTAGTGGGTATGACCGGGAAACCGGGTGAGTCCCACATAACCCCCACACGGCAGAGGGCCAGGGGGTATGCGTAAATGCATTTCCACTCCGTCAAAAAAAAAAAAAAAAAAAGGTTAGGTTAGGTTAGGTTAGGTTAGGTTAGGTTAGGTTAGGTTAGGTTAGGTTAGGTTAGGTTAGGTTAGGTTAGGTTAGGTTAGGTTAGGTTAGGTTAGGTTAGGTTAGGTTAGGTTAGGTTAGGTTAGGTTAGGTTAGGTTAGGTTAGGTTAGGTTAGGTTAGGTTAGGTTAGGTTAGGTTAGGTTAGGTTAGGTTAGGTTAGGTTAGGTTAGGTTAGGTTAGGTTAGGTTAGGTTAGGTTAGGTTAGGTTAGGTTAGGTTAGGTTAGGTTAGGTTAGGTTAGGTTAGGTTAGGTTAGGTTAGGTTAGGTTAGGTTAGGTTAGGTTAGGTTAGGTTAGGTTAGGTTAGGTTAGGTTAGGTTAGGTTAGGTTAGGTTAGGTTGGGGTGCTATGTCGGGTAACCTCCTCGTGTGCCTTGGAGCTGCGGTTCCCCTTACGCAATTGGAGGTGCGGGGGGAAGAGCAGTACTTGGGCCGGTGCACCCTGGGCATCGGTCAACAATTTCTATTTTAGAGATATTGTTGGCCGATGGCTAATAACCCGACACGGGGGTGTCTCTCCGCGTGTCCCTCTTTCTAGAGGGCACTGTGGATGAGACCTGGGGGGGAAGTGTGCTGCCTACTTGTCGTTGCCCAGTGATCTTTCGGAGCTATGCCGGCAGGGTTTCCCACACCGGACAGGTCCAAAATGAGGGCAGCGCCATAGGCAGTCACACGGCGGGCCCAGCAATGGGCCTGCCTGGAGGGCCAGGCTTGCCCTTTTCAGGGCGAGCCTGTTCTGCGGGTGTGCCCTTCGGGGTGCTCTGCCTGGGCGGCGGCTTGTTTCGGCAGGTCGTCGGCCAACTCGCAACCCTTACTCACAGAGTTTGGAGCGAGGGCCGCTACCCCTCGGGGTGGGGGCCGCGAGGAGAAAACCTCTATCAAAAATCCACGAGGTTGGGTAAGGGGAGGGGCTAAGCGTGTAGGCTCTCTTTCCCCCCCTCCTTTTTGTGCGGGTGCCCGCTAGCGGGCTTGCCGGGGGTCGTCGCGGTGGCTTATGGCATATCCCGTGGCGTCCCCACTAACGGCAGTGACGGACACGCCGGAGTGGTTTTAGTGGGTATGACCGGGAAACCGGGTGAGTCCCACATAACCCCCACACGGCAGAGGGCCAGGGGGTATGCGTAAATGCATTTCCACTCCGTCAAAAAAAAAAAAAAAAAAAGGTTAGGTTAGGTTAGGTTAGGTTAGGTTAGGTTAGGTTAGGTTAGGTTAGGTTAGGTTAGGTTAGGTTAGGTTAGGTTAGGTTAGGTTAGGTTAGGTTAGGTTAGGTTAGGTTAGGTTAGGTTAGGTTAGGTTAGGTTAGGTTAGGTTAGGTTAGGTTAGGTTAGGTTAGGTTAGGTTAGGTTAGGTTAGGTTAGGTTAGGTTAGGTTAGGTTAGGTTAGGTTAGGTTAGGTTAGGTTAGGTTAGGTTAGGTTTTTTTTTTTTTTTTTTTTTTTTTTTTTTTTTTTTTTTATGCTCTACCTCCAACATGATCGGAGCCTATTTTTGCTAATATTCTTGCATTCCAGTTCTCGCTTCTATGCTTCTCGTACTTTCATTCCTCATACTGTTCTTTCTTTCATTCATCGCCTTTCTTGCTTTTTTATGGGTGGGATTCCCGCCTACAACTATTCTGCTATGTCTTATATATTTTATTATTTCTTTAAGGGTAATAACTAGTACACAGGTGGGTGGGTTTAATTTATAAAATCTTGTCTTATATATATTACATTTGTTTCACATCTTATGCGTATGGCTTACTTCTATTTCTTACTTACTATTGTTTTTACAGTATTTATTTTTACTATTTCGTATCCTATTTTATTATCTATATATTTATTTATGTTTATTTCTAATATACTTATTATATTCGGTAAACATAATTTATTTGCTCTTATTTCTATTTATTACTATTTCAACTATTTCTATACAATATTTTAGGAATACAGATCTTTTCTTTGATGTCATGAGTTCTTTGATGTTATCTTTTCCCAATTTTACATCCAATTTTTGTTCCAGGTTAAACCGCCTTTGCTCGTGCACAGGACACTCCAGCAGCACGTGCATCACCGACTCCCCGATGGCCGGGTCGCAGATACACGATGGATTCTCCTTACACCTAAACCGGTTTAGGTATTCTGAAAAACCACCGTGCCCCGTCATTATCTGTGTTTTTATGCCGGTCGGTTCTATCTTCCTGATGGTTTTGTAGGCTTCCACTGCATCCGGGAAGAACACTTTTGTGACAGAAGCCGTGTCTCCTGCTACGTATCTCCGGTTCCATTCGTCGAGGGTTGCAGTTCGAATGCTACGCTTGACGAACGAGACCGGGCACAAGTCGTAGTCCGGCTTGCGTTTGGAACCCACAGCGGCCTCCTTGGCTAATTCATCGGCTCTCTCGTTTCCTTCGAGCCCTGCATGCGCTTTAATCCAGTGCAAAGTGACAACTTTGCCCTGGGGAATGGCTGTTAATATATTATTCCTAATTTCTACTGCTAGTGGGTGAAGGCATGCAGGGTTTTGGACTGTTTGGAGGGCTGCCATTGAGTCGCTGTAGATTCCAAACGTTTCGGCTTTGATTTTTGTCACTTCCCTGGTTGCTACTGTCAGCGCCAGAAGTTCGGCCTGGTAGACCGTGCAGTAGCTTGCTAGTTTGAGCTTACGGGTTTTGGTCTCTACCTGGCCATTCCAGATTGAGACCGCAGCCCCAACTCCTCCTGCAATTTTACTCCCATCAGTAAATATGCGAACGTCGTAATTACTGTGGGAGTTCACCTGCTCTTGGTCTATCAGGCCGATTACGTCCAGCGTTCTGCGCATCGCCGGATGTGGGGCCTCCGATGCTGGGGTCATCTTTTCGACCTCGCGGTCCGCTATGATCGGTTGAGGGACTCCCTTTTTTGCCTCATACAGTCGGGCCGCCTCGCGCACACGGAGGTCCAGGGGAAGCATCCCCGCCAGGATGAGTGCCGCGTGAAGGGATATTGTGCGGTATCCTTTGCACACTTTCTGGGCTATGCTGCGTTGCACTGTCCCCAACTGTTTTATAACGCCCAGTTTTGACGCCGCCGGTGCCCACACGCTAGCCGCATACAGGACAATGGGCTCCACAGTCGCGGTATAGATCGTGCGGATCACCTCGGGGTGTAGTCCCCAGCTCACCTTGGCTGCTCTAGAGAGCCGCTTGTGGATCCCGATTGCTTTTCTGCAGACATTCGCGACGTGCTCGTTGAAGGTTAGCTTGGCATCGATGGTGACTCCTAGTATTTTGATCTCTTTGGACAGGGCAATGTCGATCCCGCCCATGCTCAGACGTGGAGTGTCGTATTTTAATTTCCTCGTTATTACCATCGCGTTGGTTTTTTGAGGTGCGAATTTAAGTTTGTTGTTGACGCCCCACTTCTGAACATCCGCGAGCGCGGCATTTGCCTGTCTTCCGATTTCGCTAGCCGTGTCACCATCAAACACCAGCACAACATCGTCGGCGAATGCCTGACAGTAGACCCCTCCAGCGGACAGGTTTCTGAGCAGTGGGTCCAAAAGGAGGTTCCACAAGATAGGTCCACCGATGGATCCTTGGACGCATCCCTTGTTGGTGCTTGTGCGGTACTCCTCTCCTGCGTATCTCACCCTCACCTTCCTGTCCCTCAGGTAGCTGTCCATGGTCCTCCTCAGGTTCAATGGACACCCCTCCTGGGCCAATCGGACTCTGATCGCTGGCCACCATGCGGAGTCGAAGGCTCCCTCTATATCTAGCGAGACAAGTGTGACAAGTTTCTTTTGGTCCAGCTTGTCTCTTATGCGCTGCATTAAGGTATAGAGGGCGTCCTCGGTGCTCTTTTGCGGCATGAATCCGTATTGGTTAGGGCTGGTTCTTGGTACCAGGTGGTACTTAAGTCGCGCTATTAACATTTTTTCGTATATTTTTCCCAGCACGGGCAGCAGTCCAATTGGCCTATACGATTTAGGTTTGGTGTAGTCGCTCTTCCCTGGCTTCCTCAGTGCCACCACGGTTGCCTCTTTCCATGCTTCCGGGAAGTGGTGATGTTCAAGGCATTTATTGAGGAGCGTGAGGAATAGTTTTGGGTTACTTTCTATGGCGTGTTGGCATATATCAGCGGTAAAGCCGTCCGCCCCTGGTGCCTTCTTTGGGTTAAAGGATCCGCTCGCCCACTTTAGTTCTGGCACAGTGAATGGTGGTTCGCAAAGTTCACTTTGTTCGCCATCATTCACTGTGTCCGCTTTGCGTCTGGTTTCGCGATGGTATTCGTTGTCGTTGTCAACGGAATCCTTCGGATAGAAGGTCTCCGCCAACAACTTCGCCGAATCCGTCGCACTCAGAGTTTTTCCTTCGTGTTCGAGCGGAAGATCCTCCTCCCTTTTTGTAACCCTTCCTATAACCCGGTAAATCCCCTCCCACATTCCCTCTCTGTCCTGTTTCTTGCAGAACTCTTTCCAGCTTTCGACCTGGGCTGTTGCTGCTCTCGATTCATACTCCACTTTCTTTTCCAGGTACTCTCCGACAACCTTCGACCTTCGGACTGGAGCTGCGCAGCGTATCCTACGTTTCCTGGTGGCGACTTCCTTCTTCATCTCTTCGAGTTCTTCGGACCACCACGGCAAGGTGAGTTTTTGTTTGTGTTTCTTTTTGGGTATAGTGTCATTACAAGTGTCGGTGATTGCTTTATTTATGTTGTTTACTAGTGTTTCGATTAGGTGTGGTGTGTCTGCTGATTCGAGTTCGTGTAAAGTCGGCAACAATTGTTTGAGTTTCTCATGAAATTCAGACCAATTGGCTTTCTTTGTGTTGTAGATGCGTGTTGTTCTGTTTATTTGCATGTGTGGTGATTTGGCGTAGTGTATGTTGAAGAGAATGCCGTTGTGATCCGAGCTCGTGAGACTCTCGTCTACCTTCCAGTCTTCCACCAGGCCAAGGATATTCGTCGTACAGGCTGTAACGTCGACGTGGCTACTGTAGCGTTTGCCTCCTCTTATGGTGTCGAAGGTCGGAATTTCCCCCTTGTTGAGTATGTGGAAGTCTTGTTCGTCGAGAGCCGCAATCATGCTTTCGCCTCTGTGGTCTATTTCTGGACTGCCCCACCACGTGTTTTTGGCGTTGCCGTCCCCGCCGATGAGCCACCTGTGAATGGGGATTTCATTTTTTATATTAGTCAGGTGTTCGAGGTAAGGCTCGATCGGTTGGTCCGGTTCAAAGTAGAAGGACACTAAGGCCATGTCCCAGGCGCCTGTGCTGATCCCCACCACAACGATGTTATTTGTGGTGAGTTTTGGGTACTGAGTGACTTTTAAATCATTGTCGAAGATCGCAATGGCGGCCTTGACAGTACCCTCTTCTGCTCTGGCGGACTGGAACACGCGCACTCCTCCGTAACTTCTCATGTTCTTGGCACCTCCAACGTATGGTTCCTGAAGAAGCGCAATTGCGATTTTTCGCTTAGGTTAGGTTAGGTTAGGTTAGGTTAGGTTAGGTTAGGTTAGGTTAGGTTAGGTTAGGTTAGGTTAGGTTAGGTTAGGTTAGGTTAGGTTAGGTTAGGTTAGGTTAGGTTAGGTTAGGTTAGGTTAGGTTAGGTTAGGTTAGGTTAGGTTAGGTTAGGTTAGGTTAGGTTAGGTTAGGTTAGGTTAGGTTAGGTTAGGTTAGGTTAGGTTAGGTTAGGTTAGGTTAGGTTAGGTTAGGTTAGGTTGGGTTAGGTTAGGTTAGGTTAGGTTAGGTTAGGTTAGGTTAGGTTAGGTTAGGTTAGGTTAGGTTAGGTTAGGTTAGGTTAGGTTAGGTTAGGTTAGGTTAGGTTAGGTTAGGTTAGGTTAGGTTAGGTTTGGTTAGGTTAGGTTAGGTTAGGTTAGGTTAGGTTAGGTTAGGTTAGGTTAGGTTAGGTTAGGTTAGGTTAGGTTAGGTTAGGTTAGGTTAGGTTAGGTTAGGTTAGGTTAGGTTAGGTTAGGTTAGGTTAGGTTAGGTTAGGTTAGGTTAGGTTAGGTTAGGTTAGGTTAGGTTAGGTTAGGTTAGGTTAGGTTAGGTTAGGTTAGGTTAGGTTAGGTTAGGTTAGGTTAGGTTAGGTTAGGTTAGGTTAGGTTAGGTTAGGTTAGGTTAGGTTAGGTTAGGTTAGGTTAGGTTAGGTTAGGTTAGGTTAGGTTAGGTTAGGTTAGGTTAGGTTAGGTTAGGTTAGGTTAGGTTAGGTTAGGTTAGGTTAGGTTAGGTTAGGTTAGGTTAGGTTAGGTTAGGTTAGGTTAGGTTAGGTTAGGTTAGGTTAGGTTAGGTTAGGTTAGGTTAGGTTAGGTTAGGTTAGGTTAGGTTAGGTTAGGTTAGGTTAGGTTAGGTTAGGTTAGGTTAGGTTAGGTTAGGTTAGGTTAGGTTAGGTTAGGTTAGGTTAGGTTTTTTTTTTTTTTTTTTTTTTTTTTTTTTTTGTATCTTGTTCCTCCAACATTATCGGAGTCTATTTTAGGCTTCTGACATTCATTCCAGTTCTCTCTTATATTCATCTCGCACTTTCATGCTACATACTGTTTCTTTCTCACATCCTTCATCATTCTCGCTAGTATGGGTGGGATGCCCATCTATTATCTAGTCTATCTAATTATGATATTTACTGTTTATTTTTAGGGTATTTACGGTACAACAGGGTTAGGGCTCTTTATTTCATTTGTTACATATTTCTCTTATTTATTTTACAAATTGCTCTTATTTTCTAGTTTATTACAATAATGTACTTAAGACTATATCTAACTTATTTTTATCTAATTTACAATGGTTACTCCTGGTATATATATCAATATATACTCCAGTAAATCCGTTAACAACTATTTATTTTTCTTAACTATTTTTGTTGCTATTTGCTTACAGTACTGTATAAACTTGTTTCTAATGTCCTTACTATCTATTATTAATCTTATATTATCTATGGTTACATTTATTCCTATTTCTATTTCAACGCTCTCTCTCTCTTTACAGTAGATTGGACATTCTGTTAGTATATGTAGCACACTTTCTTCTTTTTCAGGATCGCAGAGGCACGCCGGGCTGTCCTTACACCTGAACCTATTCAGGTATTCGGAAAACCCACCGTGCCCCGTCAATACCTGAACCAACATCGGATCCAGCTTGATTTTTCGCAAGACTCGATAGCCACTTATTGCGTCCGGGAAAAACACCTTTGTTGTTGAGGCGGTTTCGCCTTCCTTGTAACGATTATTCCATTCGTCGAGCGACTCTAATCGGATTTGTCGCTTGACGAATGAAATCGGGCATGCATCATAGTCCGGTTTTTTCTTAAGTCCTATGGCGGCAGCTTTTGCTAACTCATCTGCCCGCTCATTCCCCTCCAGACCTGCGTGAGCTTTGATCCAAAATAATTTAATTATTTTGCCTCTATCTTTAGTAGTTTTTAGATAAGCCCTGATCTTGGTCGCAAGTGGATGGAGGGAAATGCCGTTTACAACGGTTTCGAGGGCAGACCTCGAGTCGCTGTAGATATTACATGCCGCCGCTGTGCTCCGCTGAGCTTCCTTTACCGCTTCGTGAAGAGCTAGCATTTCCGCCTGATAGACGGTGCAGAAGTGGTCCAGCTTCAGTTTCTTGGTTTTGGTCTCTGCGTCACCGTCCCATATGGACAGTGCCGCACCGACTCTGCCCTGAATTTTGCTGCCGTCTGTAAAGATTTTTAGGCCATTGTTGTTGTGCTGTTCCACTTGTGCAGCGTCTACCAGGCATGTGAATGACAGCTCTTGTCGCTCTGCTGGATGAGGTGTGCCTGTGTACCGGTCCTGTTTTTCTACGTCTCGGTCTCCTATCACCTGCCGGGAATGGCCTCTCTTTACCATGTAAAGGAGAGCCGCTTCCCGGACTCTCATGTCCAAGGGAAGAATCCCGGCAAGTACTAGAGCCGAGTTTAGCGACACGGTACGGTAGGCCTTAATCATCTTCTGTGCGAAGCCCCTCTGGACATTGTCGAACTGTTTGCGTACACCTATCTTCTCAGACGCAGGTGCCCATGCGCTTGCCGCGTACAAAATCGTAGGCTCGACGACCGCCGTGTATATGGTCCTGATGATCTCCGGTTCCAGACCCCAGTGGACTTTTGCAGCACTCGACAGTTTTTTGTACAGTCCAATCGCCTTGCGACTCACGGCCGACACGTGTTGATTAAACGTCAACTTATTGTCGATCGTGAGTCCCAAGATTTTAATTTCGTTGGACAGTACAATGTTGACTCCCCCCATGACAAGGCGTGGTGTGTCAAACTTTAGCTTCCGTGTTAATAGCATTGCATTTGTTTTGTGTGCTGCGAAGTTTAATTTATTTTTGACACCCCACGCCTTGACATAGGCAAGGGCCGCATTTGCCTGCGTCTGTATCTGGAGTGCTGTTTCCCCGGAGAACATCAGCACCACATCATCGGCGAAGGCCTGACAGTGGTCGCCGCGTTTCTCAAGCCCCTTTAACAGCGGGTCCAACAAAAGATCCCACAAAATTGGGCCACCGATGGACCCCTGCACACATCCTTTGTTGGTGTTGGTTTTGTACTCCTTCCCCGCGTATCGCACTGTCACCGTCCTGTTTGTCAGGTAACTATCCAGTACCCGTCTGATGTTTATTGGGCACTCTTCTTCCGCCAACCTTGCCTTTATTGCCGGCCACCATGCGTTATCGAAGGCCCCCTCTATGTCCAAGGAGACCACAGCGACAAGTTTTTTCCTGTCTATGTTATATCGTATGTGGTCTACAAGGGCGTAGAGGGCGTCTTCGGTACTCCTCTGGGGAAGAAAGCCGTATTGGCGTGTGCTCAACCGCGGGACCAGGTGCCATTTTAGCCGGGTAATTACCATCTTCTCGAATATCTTTCCCAGTACCGGGAGAAGTCCGATGGGCCTGTAGGATTTCGCGTTTGTGTAGTCATCCTTCCCCGGCTTCCTAAGGATGACTACCGTGGCCTGCTTCCAGATAGTGGGGAAGAATCCGAGTTCCAGGCATTTATTCGCTAAGGCCAAAAATGTGTCCGGCTCCGCGGAGATGGCTTTTTGGCATATGTCGGCTGTGAATCCGTCCAAGCCAGGCGCCTTCCTTGGGTTGAAGCTTTCCACCGCAAACCTAAGCTCTTCCCGAGTAAACGGCGGGTCATGTTTGTCACCATGAGCCGGTTCGTTTGCCCGGTTTGCCGCTTCCCTAGTTTGCTGGTGGTCGGCGTTTTCGCCTTCAGGCCGATCTTCCGGGTAGAAGCCTTCCGCTATGATTTTGACTGACTCTTCTGGACTCATCGTCTTCCCGTCCTTTTTCAAAGGTAAGTCCTCATGCCTCTTTGATGCCCTGCCAATAATCCTGTAGATTCCCTCCCAGAAGGTCTCTCTTTCCTGCTTTCCACAGAATTCCTTCCAGCTTGCGATTTGTGCCTCCTTTGCTTGGACCTCGTAGGCCCCTTTCGCTTCCAGGTATTCTTTGACGACCTTGGTTCTGCGGACAGGGGCTGCACATCTGATCCTTCTCTTCCTGGTGGCGACCTCTTTCTTAAGTTTTGACAGCTCCTCCGACCACCACGGTAAGGCTAGTTTTTCGTGAGTTTTCTTCCTAGGGATGGCATGACTGCAACATTCGCTGATGTTTTGCGTATAAACGTCTACTATTTCATCAATCTTTTCTTGGCTGTGTGCTGCGTTTACACCCGCTGTACACACTGACTTTTCGGCGTTTAGATGGGTCAGTTTCTCACGAAACTGGCTCCAGTCTGCTTTTCTGGTGTTGTACAGCCTTGTCGTCCTTTGTACTGTCATGCCTTCCGCTTTTTCAAGTTTAATTTTGAAAATGATGCCGTTGTGGTCGGAGGTGGTCAGCCCTTGGTCGACTGTCCAGTCTTCCACCAAGCCGAGAAGGTCCAGAGAGCAAGCCGTCACATCCACAAAGCTGGAGTATTCCTTGGTGCCTCTTACTGTCTGGAAGGTTGGGATGTTGCCTTCGTTCAAGATGTGCATGTCCATTTCAAAGAGTGTTCCGGCTATGTCCTCCCCTCTATGGTCCACTTCTTTGCTGCCCCACCAGGTGCTCTTGGCGTTTGCATCACCCCCCATGATGAACCTGATTCCAGCTTCCTTCTTAATCTTTCTAAGCTGCTCCAAGTATGGCCCTATGGGTTGGTCTGGTTCGAAGTAGAAGGAAACAGCTACGATCTCCCAGGCGCTAGTCTTGAGCCTCACCACAGTGATGTTATTCGTGGTTAGGTTTGTGCACTGAATTACCTCTACTCGTTTGTCAAAGACTGCTATGGCTGACTTGACAGTTCCGTCGCCAATTTCTGTGCTCTGGAAGATTCGTGCTCCTCTATAGTCCTTCATCCTTCTGATCCCGCCCACGTACGGCTCCTGGAGCAGTGCGAAGGTAAGCTTTCTCTTTTCAGCTTCCATCATAAGTTCATCAGTGGCGAGTCGCTTCCTTTGTAGGTTGGCCTGTGCCACTACGTATTGCTGGTGTTTAATGAGGCTGCTTATTTGCGTCGTTTGGTCCGCCTGGTAAACTTTAGCAATATGCCACACTGGCCCTGGCCAAAGCATCCCACTTTCGTCTCACAGGGCAGTCCTGGCTGAACGCGTTGTGATCCGTCGGACTCATCTTTGAGTGAGAGCAGTTGCAGCACGCTGGAGGAGCACCCACCATCCATTCGGGGCAATCTCCCTTTTTGTGCGGCCCCCCACAGTGGCTGCACTTTTCAACGGTCTCTTTACAGAATCTGCGTCCATGCCCATACCCCAGGCAGAGGGAGCATTGGACCAGAGGGGAAAAGTCTTCCACTCTGGTCTTTTGCAGATCTATATGCAAAGCTCCTCTCTCTGTGGCTCTTTGCCATATTTTTGGAGACACCCTTAAAATGACATGACTGGCGTGTGGATTTCTCGCCCGTCTGCGGAATCTGACCTCCACCCGAATCTCCTGTTCCTTTAGCCCTTCAAATAGGAAACGATTTTGATTTTTGAGGGCGTTTTGGATGTCGGTGTCGGTATTGAAGTTAAAGACATCCTTCAGGATGAGGAGCGGGTCCTTATTTTGGATGTCATCCACTTTTATCCGGTCTTTAACTTTTTCCAACCGTTGTTTAATTTTTTCTCTGTCCTCTTCCGTTCTGCATCCCACTATTACTCGCCTATCTTTCGCCTTTCGTACTTTGTCCACTTTCACCCAGCCTTCCTTTGCATCGACCGCCTCCCTTATGATTCCCAAGACCTGGTCGCCTGTTTCGGTGTCGTCCCTGGAGGAGACCACCACCGAGTGCAGCGCCGGTCCTCCGGTGCGCTGGTGCGTCGTTCCGGTGGCTGCTACTCTCGCGTAGGTGTTCCTCTCCAGGGTTTCCACCTGACGGTCCATGGCGTCCCTCAGGTCCTCCATTTTTTTGGAGTTCTCCTGAAGGAGCCTCATGTGCTCTTCCATCTTGGAGATCACAAGGGAGTCGCTCGTTTTAACCAGGAAAGTTGTGTTGTTGGTGTCCGTCAGTTGTGGTCCTTCTTTTGGGGTCTCCTTTCCTTTTTCTATTCGACCTTTTGTTTGGAGTTCAGCCTCCGCCTCCTTGACTAACTGGTAGAGACGGTCGAGCGACTCTGTGACCTCTTGCTTGATCTCGGTCTTCAGATTCCTCGAGATTTGCAAGTGATGTTTTGCTTTGCTCAGGCAGGCCCTTGCTTCAGCGGTACGCGTTCCTTTTGCCCTCCTAGGGGGGCTGAACACCTTTGCCATGGCCGTGGTCTTTGTGCCTTTTTCTGGTGCCTGCTTACACTCTGAAGGGCCTGCCTTCGCCGTCGTACCGAGGGTCGGAGTTATGGTCGCTTCTCTACCAACCGCCTCCCAGTCGCCTACGCTTCTCCTAACACTACGTTCAGGGGTCTTCGCGTTTTGCGGGGTTTTAGTCCCCGTTGTCCGTGCTGGCGGAGTGCTGTACATGTTGGAGGAGTATGTCTATTTTCCGTGTAAAGGGCGGAGAGTATTGTCACTTGTAAAGAGTGACAAGTCCTGTTACAGACTAAAATTTTAAACTAAAACTTAAAGTAATAAAATGTAAAAATGTAGAGTCCAAAAACCCTGTCCTTAAAGTGACTCTAGGGGGTCGATATGTGGTCAAAGAATAAATTTTGAAGGTCAGAGTCTCTAATAGGTCAAAATTTTTCAATTTTATTTTTAACTCTAGGTAGAGCTAAATTTATAGGTCCAGTCGATAGCTCTCTTCAAGCCCTCTGCAACGATATGCGACACGACCCAGTTACTACAACGGACGCCGGAGTTATGGGCTTCCAAAATTTTTGGTACCGGTGTGGAAACCGGTTTCTGAAATTGGTATCAACTCGTATCTCCGGTTCCCGTGGTCGTACGAAGACGGGATTCGCGTCGTTTTGAAGGGCCTGATGAGCTCTACCTATTCCGCTATTAACCTAATTAGAAAATTTTCAGGAATTTCAGTTTCCTGAAAGCACTTGAAAAGTCCAAAAAATGGGTCTACTCTATAGACTACTCTCCCTGGAGGTGATTTGCGGAAACCGCAACCTTCCACGACCAACCGTTTCGGAGAAAACTTGGTTTAAAAATTTTCAATATGGCGGCCGAACTGTCAAACTTGAAGTTTGATTGCCGTTTTCTCCTCTTCCCGTGGTCGTAGAAGGTCGGGGCTTTTTCCTACAAGTAAAAGTCCGACCTTTTCCGTCCGATAGGAACGTTTCCGGGAGGTCAAATTTTTTGTTCCTGAATCCAGGTTTTGGTGGTTCTACTGGGAAGGCTGGACTCTCCCTATCACCCAGAATCAATCCGCAGCTTTCTAGGACCTCCGGTTGCAGAGCTATGCTGATTACTAGAAAAACAAGATGGCGGTCCAGCTGTCAAAGTCGAACTTCAAAAGCGGTTTTCTCGGCAACCAGACGTCGTAGAGACTCCGGGTTTTTAACGTGGCTATCGGCCTTGTCGTGGCTACCTCTATCAAGTGGTTTTTGTCCAAAAAAATTTTTTGACAGATAATGTCAAAATCTTAATGTCTACTTATAACTATATTATAACTACACACAACAGCGGAAATCCCGCTCTTCTAGCTCAAACGGTTTCCGAGTAATAGCTGTTCGAATTTTGAAACCAGAAAAAACAAAATGGCCGATTTTTGGTTTTTGCTCAATTTGAGTGCTAGAGGGGTCCGGTTTTGGGTTCCCCCTGTTGGAATAGGTGTTCTGAAGACAAATACCAAGAGACAATACCGTATTTTTATCTGGTTTCTGCCTGATACCAGAAATACACTAAATTTCGGTTTTCTCTCGAACCGTTTAAGCTAGAGTTCTACAAAAAACGCCAAAAGACGCAGGAAAATGGTGGCTAGGCTAGTATATACTCTAATTAATTCTACACACACAGTAAATATTTGAAAAGTTTAATTTTTTGAAAAAGTCAAAAATGTTGAATTTTCTTCACTGAAGAGGTGTCCAAAAATTCTAAATTTTCACGTGCGGCTAGGTACTTGTAGCGCGCAACTATTTTCGGCGAAAAAACACTATGGTCTGCCTGAAGAATTTTGGCTACGAGAGTCCAAAGTTTCAATTTTAAAAAGGAAATATCTCCTAAACAGAAAGTCCAAAAATTATTTTTAAAGTACCGTTTAACTCGGCGTTCCTTGCAGAGTGTTTGTGCAGCGTCAAAATCAGCCGGACGCTCCTGGATCACCGACCACGCCGCCACGTGGTTTTTGTTTTTCAGGTGATAGCGCCTCAGCCGCAAGTCGCCGGATGGCGTCCAAGGTGTCGCTGGATGCGGCTCGCAGAGACGCTTTCAACGACGTATCGCACGTCTCGGTGCCGGTCTCCAAACGTGCAGCGTTTCGCTCCAAATATACACATAACCACAAAAACACGGTTTTTCATCGATTTTCACAAGAAAAACACTTTTCCGGCTATGGCACTGTATTCCATTCGATCGGGCTCACGTTTACGCACTCGCGGATACTTGTTTTGTCGCGCTGCGACTAAAATTGCCACTTCGGCGAATTTTTAAACACGGAGCTTGCTCAAAACGATGTTGCCTCGTCACTGGCGGGCACGTGACTGGTTAGGTTAGGTTAGGTTAGGTTAGGTTAGGTTAGGTTAGGTTAGGTTAGGTTAGGTTAGGTTAGGTTAGGTTAGGTTAGGTTAGGTTAGGTTAGGTTAGGTTAGGTTAGGTTAGGTTAGGTTAGGTTAGGTTAGGTTAGGTTAGGTTAGGTTAGGTTAGGTTAGGTTAGGTTAGGTTAGGTTAGGTTAGGTTAGGTTAGGTTAGGTTAGGTTAGGTTAGGTTAGGTTAGGTTAGGTTAGGTTAGGTTAGGTTAGGTTAGGTTAGGTTAGGTTAGGTTAGGTTAGGTTAGGTTAGGTTAGGTTAGGTTAGGTTAGGTTAGGTTAGGTTAGGTTAGGTTAGGTTAGGTTAGGTTAGGTTAGGTTAGGTTAGGTTAGGTTAGGTTAGGTTAGGTTAGGTTAGGTTAGGTTAGGTTAGGTTAGGTTAGGTTAGGTTAGGTTAGGTTAGGTTAGGTTAGGTTAGGTTAGGTTAGGTTAGGTTAGGTTGGTTAGGTTAGGTTAGGTTAGGTTAGGTTAGGTTAGGTTAGGTTAGGTTAGGTTAGGTTAGGTTAGGTTAGGTTAGGTTAGGTTAGGTTAGGTTGGGATATGGGTTAGGTTAGGTTAGGTTAGGTTAGGTTAGGTTAGGTTAGGTTAGGTTAGGTTAGGTTAGGTTGGGTTAGGTTAGGTTGGTTAGGTTAGGTTAGGTTAGGTTAGGTTAGGTTAGGTTAGGTTAGGTTAGGTTAGGTTAGGTTAGGTTAGGTTAGGTTAGGTTAGGTTAGGTTAGGTTAGGTTAGGTTAGGTTAGGTTAGGTTAGGTTAGGTTAGGTTAGGTTAGGTTAGGTTAGGTTAGGTTAGGTTAGGTTAGGTTAGGTTAGGTTAGGTTAGGTTAGGTTAGGTTAGGTTAGGTTAGGTTAGGTTAGGTTAGGTTAGGTTAGGTTAGGTTAGGTTAGGTTAGGTTAGGTTAGGTTAGGTTAGGTTAGGTTAGGTTAGGTTAGGTTAGGTTAGGTTAGGTTAGGTTAGGTTAGGTTAGGTTAGGTTAGGTTAGGTTAGGTTAGGTTAGGTTAGGTTAGGTTAGGTTAGGTTAGGTTAGGTTAGGTTAGGTTAGGTTGGGTTAGGTTAGGTTAATTAGGTTAGGTTAGGTTAGGTTAGGTTAGGTTAGGTTAGGTTAGGTTAGGTTAGGTTAGGTTAGGTTAGGTTGGGTTAGGTTAGGTTAGGTTAGGTTAGGTTAGGTTAGGTTAGGTTAGGTTAGGTTAGGTTAGGTTAGGTTAGGTTAGGTTAGGTTAGGTTAGGTTAGGTTAGGTTAGGTTAGGTTAGGTTGGGATTAGGTTAGGTTAGGTTAGGTTAGGTTAGGTTAGGTTAGGTTAGGTTAGGTTAGGTTAGGTTAGGTTAGGTTAGGTTAGGTTAGGTTAGGTTAGGTTAGGTTAGGTTAGGTTAGGTTAGGTTAGGTTAGGTTAGGTTAGGTTAGGTTAGGTTAGGTTAGGTTAGGTTAGGTTAGGTTAGGTTAGGTTAGGTTAGGTTAGGTTAGGTTAGGTTAGGTTAGGTTAGGTTAGGTTAGGTTAGGTTAGGTTAGGTTAGGTTAGGTTAGGTTAGGTTAGGTTAGGTTAGGTTGAGTTAGGTTAGGTTAGGTTAGGTTAGGTTAGGTTAGGTTAGGTTAGGTTAGGTTAGGTTAGGTTAGGTTAGGTTAGGTTAGGTTAGGTTAGGTTAGGTTAGGTTAGGTTAGGTTAGGTTAGGTTAGGTTAGGTTAGGTTAGGTTAGGTTAGGTTGGGATTGGGATTAGGTTAGGTTAGGTTAGGTTAGGTTAGGTTAGGTTAGGTTAGGTTAGGTTAGGTTAGGTTAGGTTAGGTTAGGTTAGGTTAGGTTAGGTTAGGTTAGGTTAGGTTGGGATTAGGTTAGGTTAGGTTAGGTTAGGTTAGGTTAGGTTAGGTTAGGTTAGGTTAGGTTAGGTTAGGTTAGGTTAGGTTAGGTTAGGTTAGGTTAGGTTAGGTTAGGTTAGGTTAGGTTAGGTTAGGTTAGGTTAGGTTAGGTTAGGTTAGGTTAGGTTAGGTTAGGTTAGGTTAGGTTAGGTTAGGTTAGGTTAGGTTAGGTTAGGTTAGGTTAGGTTAGGTTAGGTTAGGTTAGGTTAGAGTAGGTTAGGTTAGGATTAGGTTAGGTTAGGAATTAGGTTAGGTTAGGTTAGGTTAGGTTAGGTTAGGTTAGAATTAGGTTAGGTTAGGTTAGGTTAGGTTAGGTTAGGTTAGGTTAGGTTAGGTTAGGTTAGGTTAGGTTAGGTTAGGTTAGGTTAGGTTAGGTTAGGTTAGGTTAGGTTAGGTTAGGTTAGGTTAGGTTAGGTTAGGTTAGGTTAGGTTAGGTTAGGTTAGGTTAGGTTAGGTTAGGTTAGAGTTAGGTTAGGTTAGGTTAGGTTAGGTTAGGTTAGGTTAGGTTAGGTTAGGTTAGGTTAGGTTAGGTTAGGTTAGGTTAGGTTGGAGTTAGGTTAGGTTAGGTTAGGTTAGGTTAGGTTAGGTTAGGTTAGGTTAGGTTAGGTTAGGTTAGGTTGGGTTAGGTTAGGTTAGGTTAGGTTAGGTTAGGTTAGGTTAGGTTAGGTTAGGTTAGGTTAGGTTAGGTTAGGTTAGGTTAGGTTAGGTTAGGTTAGGTTAGGTTAGGTTAGGTTGGGTTAGGTTAGGTTAGGTTAGGTTAGGTTAGGTTAGGTTAGGTTAGGTTAGGTTAGGTTAGGTTAGGTTAGGTTAGGTTAGGTTAGGTTAGGTTAGGTTAGGTTAGGTTAGGTTAGGTTAGGTTGGGTTAGGTTAGGTTAGGTTAGGTTAGGTTAGGTTAGGTTAGGTTAGGTTAGGTTAGGTTAGGTTAGGTTAGGTTAGGTTAGGTTAGGTTAGGTTAGGTTAGGTTAGGTTAGGTTAGGTTAGGTTAGGTTAGGTTAGGTTAGGTTAGGTTAGGTTAGGTTAGGTTAGGTTAGGTTAGGTTAGGTTAGGTTAGGTTAGGTTAGGTTAGGTTAGGTTAGGTTAGGTTAGGTTAGGTTAGGTTAGGTTAGGTTAGGTTAGGTTAGGTTAGGTTAGGTTAGGTTAGGTTAGGTTAGGTTAGGTTAGGTTAGGTTAGGTTAGGTTAGGTTAGGTTAGGTTAGGTTAGGTTAGGTTAGGTTAGGTTAGGTTAGGTTAGGTTAGGTTAGGTTAGGTTAGGTTAGGTTAGGTTAGGTTAGGTTAGGTTAGGTTAGGTTAGGTTAGGTTAGGTTAGGTTAGGTTAGGTTAGGTTAGGTTAGGTTAGGTTAGGTTAGGTTAGGTTAGGTTAGGTTAGGTTAGGTTAGGTTAGGTTAGGTTAGGTTAGGTTAGGTTAGGTTAGGTTAGGTTAGGTTAGGTTAGGTTAGGTTAGGTTAGGTTAGGTTAGGTTAGGTTAGGTTAGGTTAGGTTAGGTTAGGTTAGGTTAGGTTAGGATAGGTTAGGTTAGGTTAGGTTAGGTTAGGTTAGGTTAGGTTAGGTTAGGTTAGGTTAGGTTAGGTTAGGTTAGGTTAGGTTAGGTTAGGTTAGGTTAGGTTAGGTTAGGTTAGGTTAGGTTAGGTTAGGTTAGGTTAGGTTGAGGTTAGGTTAGGTTAGGTTAGGTTAGGTTGAGTTAGGTTAGGTTAGGTTAGGTTAGGTTAGGTTAGGTTAGGTTAGGTTAGGTTAGGTTAGGTTGATTGGTTAGGTTAGGTTAGGTTAGGTTAGGTTAGGTTAGGTTAGGTTAGGTTAGGTTAGGTTAGGTTGGGTTAGGTTAGGTTAGGTTAGGTTAGGTTAGGTTAGGATTGGGATTAGGTTAGGTTAGGTTAGGTTAGGTTAGGTTAGGTTAGGTTAGGTTAGGTTAGGTTAGGTTAGGTTAGGTTAGGTTAGGTTAGGTTAGGTTAGGTTAGGTTAGGTTAGGTTAGGTTAGGTTAGGTTAGGTTAGGTTAGGTTAGGTTAGGTTAGGGTAGGTTAGGTTAGGTTAGGTTCGGTTAGGTTAGGTTAGGTTAGGTTAGGTTAGGTTAGGTTAGGTTAGGTTAGGTTAGGTTAGGTTAGGTTAGGTTAGGTTAGGTTAGGTTAGGTTAGGTTAGGTTAGGTTAGGTTAAGTTAAGTTAGGTTAGGTTAGGTTAGGTTAGGTTAGGTTAGGTTAGGTTAGGTTAGGTTAGGTTAGGTTAGGTTAGGTTAGGTTAGGTTAGGTTAGGTTAGGTTAGGTTAGGTTAGGTTAGGTTAAGGTTGGGATTAAGGTTAGGTTAGGTTAGGTTAGGTTAGGTTAGGTTAGGTTAGGTTAGGTTAGGTTAGGTTAGGTTAGGTTAGGTTAGGTTAGGTTAGGTTAGGTTAGGGGTGCTATGTCGGGTAACCTCCTCGTGTGCCTTGGTGCTGCGGTTCCCCTTACGCAATTGGAGGTGCGGGGGGAAGAGCAGTACTTGGGCCGGTGCACCCTGGGCATCGGTCAACAATTTCCCTTTTAGAGATATTGTTGGTCGATGGCTAATAACCCGACACGGGGTGTCTCTCCGCGTGTCCCTCTTTCTAGAGGGCACTGTGGATGAGACCAGGGGGGAAGTGTGCTGCCTACTTGTCGTTTGCCCAGTGATCTTTGGAGCTAAGCCGGCAGGGACGCCCATGCCGGACAGGTCCAAAGTGAGGGCAGCGGTAATAGGCAGTCACACGGCAGGCCAACAATGGGCCTGCCTGGAGGGCCAGGCTTGCCCTTTTCAGGGCGAGCCTGTTCTGCCAGTGCGCCCTTCGGGGTGCTCTGCCTGGGCGGCGGCTTGTTTCGGCAGGTCGTCGGCCAACTCGTAACCCTTACTCGTAGAGTTTGGAGCGAGGGCCGCTACCCTTCGGGGTGGGGGCTGCGAGGAGAAAACCTCTATAAAAAATCCATGAGGTTGGGTAAGGGGAGGGGCTAAGCGTGTCTGGCTCTCTTTCCCCCCCTCCTTGTGTGTGCGGGTGCCCGCTAGCGGGCTTGCCGGGGGTCGTCGCGGTGGCTTATGGCATATCCCGTGGCGTCCCCACTAACGGCAGTGACGGACACGTCGGAGTGGTTTTAGTGGGTATGACCGGGAAACCGGGTGAGTCCCACATAACCCCCACACGGCAGAGGGCCAGGGGTATGCGTAAATGCATTTCCACTCCGTCAAAAAAAGAAAAAGGTTAGGTTAGGTTAGGTTAGGTTAGGTTAGGTTAGGTTAGGTTAGGTTAGGTTAGGTTAGGTTAGGTTAGGTTAGGTTAGGTTAGGTTAGGTTAGGTTAGGTTAGGTTAGGTTAGGTTAGGTTAGGTTAGGTTAGGTTAGGTTAGGTTAGGTTAGGTTAGGTTAGGTTAGGTTAGGTTAGGTTAGGTTAGGTTAGGTTAGGTTAGGTTAGGTTAGGTTAGGTTAGGTTAGGTTAGGTTAGGTTAGGTTAGGTTAGGTTAGGTTAGGTTAGGTTAGGTTAGGTTAGGTTAGGTTAGGTTAGGTTAGGTTAGGTTAGGTTAGGTTAGGTTAGGTTAGGTTAGGTTAGGTTAGGTTAGGTTGGGATTAGGTTAGGTTAGGTTAGGTTAGGTTAGGTTAGGTTAGGTTAGGTTAGGTTAGGTTAGGTTAGGTTAGGTTAGGTTAGGTTAGGTTAGGTTAGGTTAGGTTAGGTTAGGTTAGGTTAGGTTAGGTTAGGTTAGGTTAGGTTAGGTTAGGTTAGGTTAGGTTAGGTTAGGTTAGGTTAGGTTAGGTTGGGTTTGGGTAGGTTAGGTTAGGTTAGGTTAGGTTAGGTTAGGTTAGGTTAGGTTAGGTTAGGTTAGGTTAGGTTAGGTTAGGTTAGGTTAGGTTAGGTTAGGTTAGGTTAGGTTAGGTTAGGTTAGGTTAGGTTAGGTTAGGTTAGGTTAGGTTAGGTTAGGTTAGGTTAGGTTAGGTTAGGTTAGGTTAGGTTAGGTTAGGTTAGGTTAGGTATGGTTAGGTTAGGTTAGGTTAGGTTAGGTTAGGTTAGGTTAGGTTAGGTTAGGTTAGGTTAGGTTAGGTTAGGTTAGGTTAGGTTAGGTTAGGATAGCGTAGGTTAGGTTAGGTTAGGTTAGGTTAGGTTAGGTTAGGTTAGGTTAGGTTAGGTTAGGTTAGGTTAGGTTAGGTTAGGTTAGGTTAGGTTAGGTTAGGTTAGGTTAGGTTAGGTTAGGTTAGGTTAGGTTAGGTTAGGTTAGGTTAGGTTAGGTTAGGTTAGGTTAGGTTAGGTTAGGTTAGGTTAGGTTAGGTGAGCTTAGGTTAGGTTAGGTTAGGTTAGGTTAGGTTAGGTTAGGTTAGGTTAGGTTAGGTTAGGTTAGGTTAGGTTAGGTTAGGTTAGGTTAGGTTAGGTTAGGTTAGGTTAGGTTAGGTTAGGTTAGGTTAGGTTAGGTTAGGTTAGGTTAGGTTAGGTTAGGTTAGGTTAGGTTAGGTTAGGTTAGGTTAGGTTAGGTTAGGTTAGGTTAGGTTAGGTTAGGTTAGGTTAGGTTAGGTTAGGTTAGGTTAGGTTAGGTTAGGTTAGGTTAGGTTAGGTTAGGTTAGGTTAGGTTGAGTTAGGTTAGGTTAGGTTAGGTTAGGTTAGGTTAGGTTAGGTTAGGTTAGGTTAGGTTAGGTTAGGTTAGGTTAGGTTAGGTTAGGTTGGATTAGGTTAGGTTAGGTTAGGTTAGGTTAGGTTAGGTTAGGTTAGGTTGGGTTAGGTTAGGTTAGGTTGGAATTAGGATTGGGGTTAGATTAAATTAGAATTAGGTTAAGTTAGGTTAGGTTAGGTTAGGTTAGGTTAGAGATTAGGTTAGAATTAAGTTAGGTTAGGTTAGGTTAGGTTAAATTAGGTTAGTTAGGTTAGGTTAGTTAGGTTAGGTTAGGTTAGGTTAGGTTAGGTTAGGTTAGGTTAGGTTAGGTTAGGTTAGGTTAGGTTAGGTTAGGTTAGGTTAGGTTAGGTTAGGTTAGGTTAGGTTAGGTTAGGTTAGGTTAGGTTAGGTTAGGTTAGGTTAGGTTAGGTTAGGTTAGGTTAGGTTAGGTTAGGTTAGGTTAGGTTAGGTTAGGTTAGGTTAGGTTAGGTTAGGTTAGGTTAGGTTAGGTTGGGTTAGGTTTGGTTAGGTTAGGTTAGGTTAGGTTAGGTTAGGTTAGGTTAGGTTAGGTTAGGTTAGGTTAGGTTAGGTTAGGTTAGGTTAGGTTAGGTTAGGTTGATTGAGTTAGGTTAGGTTAGGTTAGGTTAGGTTAGGTTAGGTTAGGTTAGGTTAGGTTAGGTTAGGTTAGGTTAGGTTAGGTTAGGTTAGGTTAGGTTAGGTTAGGTTAGGTTAGGTTAGGTTAGGTTAGGTTAGGTTAGGTTAGGTTAGGTTAGGTTAGGTTAGGTTAGGTTAGGTTAGGTTAGGTTAGGTTAGGTTAGGTTAGGTTAGGTTAGGTTAGGTGCCGTTAGGATAGGTTAGGTTAGGTTAGGTTAGGTTAGGTTAGGTTAGGTTAGGTTAGGTTAGGTTAGGTTAGGTTAGTGTATGTTAGGTTAGGTTAGGTTAGGTTAGGTTAGGTTAGGTTAGGTTAGGTTAGGTTAGGATAGGTGAGGTTAGGTGAGTTTAGGTTAGGTTAGGTTAGGTTAGGTTAAGTTAGGTTAGGTTAGGTTAGGTTAGGTTAGGTTAGGTTAAAGGTTAAGTTAGGTTAAGTTAGGTTAGGTTAAAGCTTAGGTTAGGTTAGGTTAGTTAAGGTTAGGTTAGGTTAGGTTAGGTTAGGTTAGGTTAGGTTAGGTTAGGTTAGGTTAGGTTAGGTTAGGTTAGGTTAGGTTAGGTTAGGTTAGGTTAGGTTAGGTTAGGTTAGGTTAGGTTAGGTTAGGTTAGGTTGGGTTAGGTTAGGTTAGGTTAGGTTAGGTTAGGTTAGGTTAGGTTAGGTTAGGTTAGGTTAGGTTAGGTTAGGTTAGGTTAGGTTAGGTTAGGTTAGGTTAGGTTAGGGTAGGTTAGGTTAGGTTAGGTTAGGTTAGGTTAGGTTAGGTTAGGTTAGGTTATGTTAGGTTAGGTTAGGTTAGGTTAGGTTAGGTTAGGTTAGGTTAGGTTAGGTTAGGTTAGGTTAGGTTAGGTTAGGTTAGGTTAGGTTAGGTTAGGTTAGGTTAGGTTAGGTTAGGTTAGGTTAGGTTAGGTTAGGTTAGGTTAGGTTAGGTTAGGTTAGGTTAGGTTAGGTTAGGTTAGGTTAGGTTAGGTTAGGTTAGGTTAGGTTAGGTTAGGTTAGGTTAGGTTAGGATTAAGTTAGGTTAGGTGGAATTAGGTTAGGTTAGGTTAGGTTAGGTTAGGTTAGGTTAGGTTAGGTTAGGTTAGGTTAGGTTAGGTTAGGTTAGGTTAGGTTAGGTTAGGTTAGGTTAGGTTAGGTTAGGTTAAATTAGGTTAGGTTAGGTTAGGTTAGGTTAGGTTAGGTTAGGTTAGGTTAGGTTAGGTTAGGTTAGGTTAGGTTAGGTTAGGTTAGGTTAGGTTAGGTTAGGTTAGGTTAGGTTAGGTTAGGTTAGGTTAGGTTAGGTTAGGTTAGGTTAGGTTAGGTTAGGTTAGGTTAGGTTAGGTTAGGTTAGGTTAGGTTAGGTTAGGTTAGGTTAGGTTAGGTTAGGTTAGGTTAGGTTAGGTTAGGTTAGGTTAGGTTAGGTTAGGTTAGGTTAGGTTAGGTTAGGTTAGGTTAGGTTAGGTTAGAGTAGGTTAGGTTAGGTTACGTTAGCTTATCTTAGTTTAGGTTAGGTTAGGTTAGTTTAGGTTAGGTTAGTTTAGGTTAGGTTAGGTTAGGTAGGTTAGGTTAGGTTAGGTTAGGTTAGGTTAGGTTAGGTTAGGTTAGGTTAGGTTAGGTTAGGTTAGGTTAGGTTAGGTTAGGTTAGGTTAGGTTAGGTTAGGTTAGGTTAGGTTAGGTTAGGTTAGGTTAGGTTAGGTTAGGTTAGGTTAGGTTAGGTTAGGTTAGGTTAGGTTAGGTTAGGTTAGGTTAAGTTAGGTTAGGTTAGGTTAGGTTAGGTTAGGTTAGGTTAGGTTAGGTTAGGTTAGGTTAGGTTAGGTTAGATTAGGTAAGTGAAGGTTAGGTTAGGTTAGGTTAGTTTAGATTTGGTTAGGTTAGGTTAGGTTAGGTTAGGTTAGGTTAGGTTAGGTTAGGTTAGGTTAGGTTAGGTTAGGTTAGGTTCGGTTCGGTTAGGTTCGGTTAGGTTAGGTACGGTTAGGTTGGTCGGTTAGGTTAGGTTAGGTTAGGTTAGGTTAGGTTAGGTTAGGTTAGGTTAGGTTAGGTTAGGTTAGGTTAGGTTAAGTTAGGTTAGGTTAGGTTAGGTTAGGTTAGGTTAGGTTAGGTTAGGTTAGGTTAGGTTAGGTTAGGTTAGGTTAGGTTAGGTTAGGTTAGGTTAGGTTAGGTTAGGTTAGGTTAGGTTAGGTTAGGTTAGGTTAGGTTAGGTTAGGTTAGGTTAGGTTAGGTTAGGTTAGGTTAGGTTAGGTTAGGTTAGGTTAGGTTAGGTTGGGTTAGGTTAGGTTAGGTTAGGTTAGGTTAGGTTAGGTTAGGTTAGGTTAGGTTAGGTTAGGTTAGGTTAGGTTAGGTTAGGTTAGGTTAGGTTAGGTTAGGTTAGGTTAGGTTAGGTTAGGTTAGGTTAGGTTAGGTTAGGTTAGGTTAGGTTAGGTTAGGTTAGGTTAGGTTAGGTTAGGTTAGGTTAGGTTAGGTTAGGTTAGGTTAGGTTAGGTTAGGTTAGGTTAGGTTAGGTTAGGTTAGGTTAGGTTAGGTTAGGTTAGGTTAGGTTAGGTTAGGTTGGTTAGGTTAGGTTAGGTTAGGTTAGGTTAGGTTAGGTTAGGTTAGGTTAGGTTAGGTTAGGTTAGGTTAGGTTAGGTTAGGTTAGGTTAGGTTAGGTTAGGTTAGGTTAGGTTAGGTTAGGTTAGGTTAGGTTAGGTTAGGTTAGGTTAGGTTAGGTTAGGTTAGGTTAGGTTAGGTTAGGTTAGGTTAGGTTAGGTTAGGTTAGGTTAGGTTAGGTTAGGTTAGGTTAGGTTAGGTTAGGTTAGGTTAGGTTAGGTTAGGTTATCTTAGTTTAGGTTAGGTTAGGATCGGTTAGGTTAGGTTAGGTTAGGTTAGGTTAGGTTAGGTTAGGTTAGGTTAGGTTAGGTTAGGTTAGGTTAGGTTAGGTTAGGTTAGGTTAGGTTAGGTTAGGTTAGGTTAGGTTAGGTTAGGTTAGGTTAGGTTAGGTTAGGTTAGGTTCGGTTAGGTTAGGTTAGGTTAGGTTAGGTTAGGTTAGGTTAGGTTAGGTTGAGTTTGCAGGTTAGGTTAGGTTAGGTTAGGTTAGGTTAGGTTAGGTTAGGTTAGTTTAGGTTAGTTTAGGTTAGGTTAGGTTAGGTTAGGTTAGGTTAGGTTAGGTTAGGTTAGGTTAGGATAGGTTAGGTTAGGTTAGGTTAGGTTAGGTTAGGTTAGGTTAGGTTAAGTTTAAATTAGGTTAGGATTAGGTTAGGTTAGGTAATGGTAGGTTAGGTTAGGTTAGTTTAGGTTAGGTTAGGTTAGGTTAGGTTAGGTTAGGTTAGGTTAGGTTAGGTTAGGTTAGGTTAGGTTAGGTTAGGTTAGGTTAGGTTAGGTTAGGTTAGGATAGGTTAGTTAGGGTTGGGTTAGGTTGGAATTAGGTTAGGTTAGGTTAGGTTAGGTTAGGTTAGGTTAGGTTAGGTTAGGTTAGGTTAGGTTAGGTTAGGTTAGGTTAGGTTAGTTGAGTTTAGGTTAGGTTAGGTTAGGTTAGGTTAGGTTAGGTTAGGTTAGGTTAGGTTAGGTTAGGTTAGGTTAGGTTAGGTTAGGTTAGGTTAGGTTAGGTTAGGTTAGGTTAGGTTGGGATTGGGTTAGGTTAGGTTGAGTTGGGTTAGGTTAGGTTAGGTTAGGTTGGGTTAGGTTAGGTTAGGTTAGGTTGGGTTAGGTTAGGTTAGGTTAGGTTAGGTTAGGTTAGGTTAGGTTAGGTTAGGTTAGGTTAGGTTGGGATTGGTTAGGTTAGGTTAGGTTAGGTTAGGTTAGGTTAGGTTAGGTTGGGTTAGGTTGAAGTTAGGTTAGGTTAGGTTAGGTTAGGTTAGGTTAGGTTGGGTTAGGTTAGGTTAGGTTAGGTTAGGTTGGGTTAGGTTAGGTTAGGTTAGGTTAGGTTGAGTTAGGTTAGGTTAGGTTAGGTTAGGTTAGGTTAGGTTAGGTTAGGTTAGGTTAGGTTAGGTTAGGTTAGGTTAGGTTAGGTTAGGTTAGGTTAGGTTAGTGTAGGTTAGGTTGAAGTTAGGTTAGATTAGAATTAGGTTAGGTTAGGTTAGGTTAGGTTAGGTCGTTAGGTTAGGTTAGGTTAGGTTAAGTTAGTTAGGTTAGGTTAGGTTAAGGTTAGGTTAGGAGGTTAGGTTAGGTTAGGTTAGGTTAGGTTAGGTTAAATTAGGTTAGAGATTAGGTTAAGTTAGATGGTTAGGTTAGGTTAGGTTAGGATTAGGTTAGGTTAGGTTAGAGTTAGGTTAGGTTAGGTTAGGTTAGGTTAGGTTAGGTTAGGTTAGGTTAGGTTAGGTTAGGTTAGGTTAGGTTAGGTTAGGTTAGGTTAGGTTAGGTTAGGTTAGGTTAGGTTAGGTTAGGTTAGGTTAGGTTAGGTTAGGTTAGGTTAGGTTAGGTTAGGTTAGGTTAGGTTAGGTTAGGTTAGGTTAGGTTAGGTTAGGTTAGGTTGAGTTAGGTTAGGTTAGGTTAGGTTAGGTTGAGTTAGGTTAGGTTAGGTTAGGTTAGGTTAGGTTAGGTTAGGTTAGGTTAGGTTGGGTTAGGTTAGGTGAGGTTAGGTTAGGTTAGGTTAGGTTAGAGAAGGTTAGGTTAGGTTAGGTTAGGTTAGGTTAGGTTAGGTTAGGTTAGGTTAGGTTAGGTTAGGTTAGGTTAGGTTAGGGTGGGTTAGGTTAGGTTAGGTTAGGTTAGGTTAGGTTAGGTTAGGTTAGGTTAGGTTAGGTTAGGTTAGGTTAGGTTAGGTTAGGTTAGGTTAGGTTAGGTTAGGTTAGGTTAGGTTAGGTTAGGTTAGGTTAGGTTAGGTTAGGTTAGGTTAGGTTAGGTAGGGATTAGGTTAGGTTAGGTTAGGTTAGGTTAGGTTAGGTTAGGTTAGGTTAGGTTAGGTTAGGTTAGGTTAGGTTAGGTTAGGTTAGGTTAGGTTAGGATAGCTTAGGTTGGGATTAGGAATTAGGTTAGGTTAGGTTAGGTTAGGTTAGGTTAGGTTAGGTAAGCTTAGGTTAGGTTAGGTTAGGTTAGGTTAGGTTAGGTTAGGTTAGGTTAGGTTAGGTTAGGTTAGGTTAGAATAGGTTAGGTTAGGTTAGGTTAGGTTAGGTTAGGTTAGGTTAGGTTAGGTTAGGTTAGAATTGAGACAAGTTAGGAATTAGGTTAGGTTAGGTTAGGTTAGAGATTAGGTTAGGTTAAGTTAGGTTAGGTTAGGTTAGGTTAGGTTAGGTTAGGTTAGGTTAGGTTAGGTTAGGTTAGGTTAGGTTAGGTTAGGTTAGGTTAGGTTAGGTTAGGTTAGGTTAGTTTAGGTTAGGTTAGGTTAGGTTAGGTTAGGTTAGGTTAGGTTAGGTTAGGTTAGGTTAGGTTAGGTTAGGTTAGGTTAGGTTAGGTTAGGTTAGGTTAGGTTAGGTTAGGTTTGGTTAGGTTTGGTTAGGTTAGGTTAGGTTAGGTTAGGTTAGGTTAGGTTAGGTTAGGTTAGGTTAGGTTAGGTTAGGTTAGGTTAGGTTAGGTTAGGTTAGGTTAGGTTAGGTTAGGTTAGGTTAGGTTAGGTTAGGTTAGGTTAGGTTAGGTTAGGTTAGGTTAGGTTAGGTTAGGTTAGGTTAGGTTAGGTTAGGTTAGGTTAGGTTAGGTTAGGTTAGGTTAGGTTAGGTTAGGTTAGGTTAGGTTAGGTTAGGTTAGGTTAGGTTAGGTTAGGTTAGGTTAGGTTAGGTTAGGTTAGGTTAGGTTAGGTTAGGTTAGGTTAGGTTAGGTTAGGTTAGGTTAGGTTAGGTTAGGTTAGGTTAGGTTAAGTTAGGTTAGGTTAGGTTATGTTATGTTAGGTTAGAGTTAGGTTAGAGTTAGGTTAGAATTTAGGTTAAGTTAGAATTAGAAGTTAAGTTAAGTTAGAGTTAGGTTAGAGTTAGAGTTAGGTTAGGTTAGGTTAGGATTAGGTTAGGTTAGGTTAGTTTAGGTTAGGTTAGGTTAGCTTAGGTTAGCTTAGGTTAGGTTAGGTTAGGTTAGGTTAGGTTAGGTTAGGTTAGGTTAGGTTAGGTTAGGTTAGGTTAGGTTAGGTTAGGTTAGGTTAGGTTAGGTTAGGTTAGGTTAGGTTAGGTTAGGTTAGGTTAGGTTAGGTTAGGTTAGGTTAGGTTAGGTTAGGTTAGGTTAGGTTAGGTTAGGTTAGGTTAGGTTAGGTTAGGTTAGGTTAGGTTAGGTTAGGTTAGGTTAGGATTAGGTTAGGTTAGGTTAGGTTAGGTTAGGTTAGGTTAGGTTAGGTTGAGGATTAGGTTAGGTTAGGTTAGGTTAGGATTGGGATTAGGTTAGGTTAGGTTAGGTTGGGTTAGAATTAGGTTGGGATTGGGTTAGGTTAGGTTAAGGTTAGGTTAGGTTAGGTTGAGTTAGGAGGTTAGGGTTAGGTTAGGTTAGGTTGGGTGGAGTTAGGTTAGGTTGGGATTGGGATTGGGTTGAGTTAGGTTAGGTTAGGTTAGGTTAGGTTGGGATTGGGATTAGGTTAGGTTAGGTTGGGATTGCAGGTTAGGTTAGGTTAGGTTAGGTTAGGTTAGGTTGGAGGTTGAGGTTAGGTTAGGTTAGGTTAGGTTAGGTTAGGTTAGGTTAGGTTGAGTTAGGTTAGGTTAGGTTAGGTTGGGATTAGGTTAGGTTAGGATTGGGATTAGGTTAGGTTAGAGTTAGGAATTAGAGTTAGGTTAGGTTAGGTTAGGATTAGAAGTTAGAAGTTAGGTTAGGAATTAGGTTAAGTTGGGTTAGAGTTAGGTTAGGTTAGGTTAAGTTAGGTTAGGAATTAAGTTAGGTTAGAAGTTAGGTTAGGTTAAGTTAAGTTAGAGATTAAGTTAAGTTAGAATTAG